>CAWUFW010000797.1:2973599-3582198 GCA_963921515.1 Calotriton arnoldi | reverse complement strand
AACTCATCTATTATGCATGAACCGCTATACCTTTAGGGTTCATTCCTGGCGTCTTCCTCTGTCCGACTTCACGTCAATGCTAACATTCCAAAGTACCTTCCAGGTATAAATATACCTTCCCTTGCCCAAGCAAGTTAGAGGAGACCTCGACTTCAGAGGAGCCCGTATCCCGGCCTGACGCACTGAGAAGACGCTGTCATCCCTGCTCGCAGAGAATTCAGCTTCAGTGATCTGACTTCCTCGCGGGGTGTTAGAGTTCGAGTCCGGTAAGAGATTCCCACCTCTCTCATTCTCAAGGTATGGAGCTGACTAGAACCTAGAGGGACTCTTGGCATACTTGGCGGGTCCACGGCTGCTTTATTGGGGCAGCTAACTGTGGAACAGGAGGTGCCTGTTATATGCAGGGGTGCCGGCGCGAACATCGGCAATCCTTTAAAGACATTTTTGAATGTGAGTGCCGGCGGCGACCCACTTGGGTTTTACTGAACCACCAGTCCCAGGAAGCATTGCTTCAGGTGGTTCACCTGAGCGTTATTATTATGGGGATTTACTGGTGGTTGCCGCATGCCGGCACGTCACATGGTCTGCCACTGAAGAGGGCGTTGGCCCGAAACGCGTCTGGCAGGTAAACCAGAAAAGGACTTTGTTCATGGCGTGTGCCCTTGCTTTGGCGTAATTTCCACCTGGGAGTGCATCCCACCTAGAGGCAACTCTTTTTGTATATTGCATACTTGGCATACTAGACTTAAACATACTCTTAGTATACCGAACTAGAGAATACTCCACCTACTTCTTACATTGTCCTACACCTAGGTTAGGTTAGGTACACTGGGGTAGAACTAGCTTAGAGACGCATCGTATGAGTACTCGCATTTTTAGCTCATGTTATTTATGTACGTGAATATATGCTAAAAGATAATGCTAGCGCAGTATTATTTATTTCTACTGTTTACGCTGTACATTATATATCTTGCATACAGTCTTGTGATCATAACAGCTCATATCTCTTACACGAGAAACAAGACTGTTCAATAAATCCTTTATTGAAACGCCTGTCTATTCTTTCTGTGTAACTCTGAGGAAACTAAGCATGCACGATTGAACTGAGTGAAACTGTTATCTATTGTTTCCACGATTCTGAGAAGTGTTCCGATTCTAAAGGGAAACAAAGTTGTCATGTTTTTCGGTTGCCAGAAACTACTCCCTTCTTGTTTTCAAGGAGTTTCTAGTGGCCTCTGAGCTAGCTGGCACAAAGTAATTAAGTTTAATATGCTCGATGAGGACATACCGACCTCAGTCCTATGTCGAGCCTCTAGGGTATATTATTCCAATGCGCAGAGCCTATTAGGGAAATAGGAACTACACTACAGCCGTGCATATCAGATTTCTGTATTGCAGGCTTTGCATATCAGATTTCTGTATTGCAGGCCGTGCATATCAGATTTCTGTATTGCAGGCCGTGCATATCAGATTTCTGTATTGCATGCTGTGCCTATCAGATTTCTGTATTGCATGCTATGCCTATCAGATTTCTGTATTGCATGCTATGCCTATCATATTTCTGTATTGCATGCTGTGCATATCAGATTTCTGTACTGCAGGTCATGCATATCAGGTTTATGTACTGCAGGCCGTGCATTTCAGATTTCTGTACTGCAGGCTGTGCATATCAGATTTCTGTACTGCAGGCCGTGCATATCAGATTTCTGTACTGCAGGCGGTACATATCCGATTTCTGAACTGCAGGCCATGCATATCAGATTTCTGTACTGCCGGCCGTGCATATCAGATTTCTCTACTGCAGGCTGTGCATATAAGATTTCTCTACTGCAGGCCGTGGATATCAGATTTCTGTATTACATGCTGTGCATATCAGATTTCTGTACTGCAGGCCGTGCATATCAGATTTCTGTATTACATGCTGTGCATATCAGATTTCTGTACTGCAGGCCGAGCATATCAGATTTCTGTACTGTAGGCCGTGCATATCAGATTTCTGTATTGCATGCTATGCCTATCAGATTTCTGTATTGCATGCTGTGCATATCAGATTTCTGTAATCATGCTATGCCTATAAGATTTCTGTATCGCATGCCGTGCATATCAGATTTCTGTACTGCAGGCCGTGCATATCAGATTTCTGTATTGCATGCTGTGCATATCAGATTTCTGTACTGCAGGCCATGCATATTAGATTTCTGTATTACATGCTGTGCGTATCACATTTCTGTACTGCAGGCCGTGCATATCATATTTCTGTATTACATGCTGTACATATCAGATTTCTGTACTGCAGGCCGTGCAGATCATATTTCTGTATTGCATGCTATGCCTATCAGATTTCTGTCTTACATGTTGTGCATATATCGAAGGTCTATGCTCCTTGCATACATAAGAGGCTTATAAGCTTTGTATTTTTCTTGGTCCTGATTAATATATAGTTATCTAAGGTTTCTATACTGTGGGAACGCAATAGGAACACCATATAATGTGCCTATGTCAGTGACAAGCCAAACTGGAAAAATAGTTGTCATGTTATAAGCATATTCCTGAGGCCTGTAGGCGAGTATCAGTTAGTCACATGACCTGCTTATGCCTGAAGCCTGCACTACTGGGCACTCATTCTCCTCAAAATATGCATTTGCCAAAGGTTTGAAGTTCTGGGCTAATAGCAGCTGGCCATATAATATGAATATGCCGGAGTCTTGAAGCACTAGACTAATATCAGCTGGCCATATAATATTAATTTTCCAGAGGCTTGTAGTACAGGGCAAATATCAGCTGACAATTTGATGTGCATATGCCAGAGGCTTTCACAACTTGACATATATAATAGGAGCAACCAAACAGAAGCCTGCGTAGATGGACATTTCTGACTCTGGTATGTTCAGTTTGCAGATCTCCATTATATGCACTGTAATGCCTAAGTCATCTGCACATCTGAAAAGTGTAATTTTTAGATACCACAGCATTACATACTATGCATATACAAAGGGTCTGCATTGTATACTATAGACATCTCTGTAACATTGCATTTTACATGGGCCTATGACATCTGCACGTTTTGGAGACTTCATATATACTTTAATCAGACAATTTAGACATCCATATTGGGCATATTACAGGACTGAATGATGTGCATAAATCAGTTACATGTTGTGCATATGCCAGGGAGGTGGCTATGGTGCATCTAGCAGAGCCCAATATATCCTGCATTTGATAGATGCTTTCCTAGTGGGCTTGTACCTCTTGGCTCTATATTGTCATTTGTCCTCTGGCAACAAAATGTACATAGATCAGTGGAATGCGAATTCCCCAAATCCTCAGAGCAAAAGAGCTGAGAAGTGTGTAAGGTGTGGTACTCTCTTTTACTAATAGTCTGGTTTGGGGCAGTTTACAGTAGTATGTGAAAATTAAGCCTGGGGAGACACAAAATACAACAGAAGTAAATAGTAATTTCAGCATTACTTTAGAGTCAGGCCTTTCTTGGTTACAAAAGTTCATTACCCATGACATCCAATCTGTTTTGCAGTTTTGTGAACGCTGACGCCATCCCTTCATGACGTATTGCTTCAGTACAGACTTGATAGAATACCAGTTGGCGCATACAGTGGGCGCTGCCACTAGCTTTTGGGTTAACTTTTGGCATCCAGAACCAAGTGGACAAATTACAACCAATATTTGTGAATTTAACTCAAGTTGTCTTCAGAATTGCCTTTAAATCGCAGTTGATTTTCCTTGGTGGTTCTGGATAAATGATCCTTGCCCAGCCAGATTCTTTAAGCTGTTGGCCCCTTGGTACAATCCTTTATTGAACTCCATCTGGAACTCTTCCTTGAGATCAGGCTCCTATCCCACCATTTGGAAAACAGCTTTTGTCCGGCCTATCCTCAAGAAAGAGGATGCGGACCTGGTAGAACTCAAGAATTTTAGGCCAAATTCTCTCCTTCCAGCGCCCGGCCAAAATTCTTGAGAAAGAAGTTCAGAAACAACTATCGGATTTCCTTGAGTCTAAAAACCATCTGCATGACTCCCAGTCAGGCTTCAGGTGAGGCTATAGCACCGAGACAGCTCTGCTTGAAGTGGCAGAGACTATACGTGCTACTTTAGATCAGGGAAGCTGTGCAATGCTAGTGCTGTTGGATCTATCCGCAGCTTTTGATACGGTATCGCACCGGATCCTTTTAGAAAGACTCGAGCTCCTGGGAGTGACGGGAACCATCCTAGCCTGGTTCCGCTCATTTCTTGAGGGCCGGTCTCAGCAAGTGTCTCTCCATCCCCATGTCTCTTCCTCCAGACCTCTGATGTGCGGAGTCCCCAGGGTTCGGCCTTGAGCCCAACACTTTTAATATCTACCTCCACCCCCTCGCCTCGCTAGTCGAGCAATGTGGTGTGAAAGTTGTCTCATATGCTGACGATACTCAGCTGGTGTTCTCCTTTAGGGTACACACCGAGGCAGCTTTCACCAATTTTAAGCAGTGTCTTCTTAACATCTCGTCATGGTTGACGGACAGCTGTTTGAAATTGAACACCGATAAAACAGGAGGTGCTGTTTTTTTAATCAAGCTTTTCCTCCACGGTCAGAACTCTGGTGGCCGTCAGAGTTAAAGCCGCCTCCACTCCCAGTTGCTTCCGCTAGGAACTACTGGGGTTCAAGTTTGATTCTAAACTTACAGGCAGGGCCCAGATTTGTCAAGTCTCCTCATTGTGCTTCTGGAAACTGAAAGCCTTGCGGAGATTCCTACATTTCCTCCCAATGGATTGTAGGAAAACTGTAGTCCACGCATTGGTCACATCTCAGCTGGACTATGCTAATAGTCTGTACCTGGGTCTCCCAGCTTATCTGATCAGGAAGCTACAGATTATTTAAAACGCAGCAGCCAGGCTCATTTGAAACGTGCCACTTCGCCATCACATTTCCTCCCACCTGCGTAGTCTTCATTGGTTGCCTGTAAAAAGGATAGAATTTAAGGCGTTGACCCTGGCCTATAGAGCAGCTGGAGATACCGGCCCACAATACCTGAAGCTGAGACTCCAGAAATACCGCCAGACCAGGGCTCTAAGATCGAATCAACAGGAACTGCTTGTGATTCCTCGCTTTGCAAAGGCCAGGATTGGCGGTCGAGCTTTTTCAGCGAAGCCTGCCTCTTTGGTGGAACTCCATGCCTGTACACATAAGGAAGGCTAAGTCTGAACTCATGTTTAGGAAGGCGCTGAAAACTTGGCTCTTTGGCCTACCCTAGAGTTCCCCACCAGTCCGTGAGCCCTCATAGGCTGTTTCCGCTGTTAGCGCCGGGACACTCCCATTGGAGGTAGCCGGGCGCTTTATAAACTGCAATAATAATAATAAATGCTCTTTAAAATGGAGTATTTCACAAATATCTTTCTACACATTCTTTATGAAGGAGATCAGAAACCCCTCTAACAAGTTGTTTTTAAGTCTTATGCATATTTTTGCAATTTCCCTGGCACACTGTCCATGAAATTTGTACAATCTGATACTAATTTACCAATAATATCCTCAAGACAGACCGATCAGTGTCCCCATAAAGTTGTATTAAATCCATTGCAAGCTTGACAAATGGAATTGATCCAGGGAATTTAGAACTGCACAGTTGTCAACATCTTCTGCTAATAGATCATTTGGGAGAGACCATTGAGTGTTTGGCAGATCTGGTCCATGTTGTATTCTCAGTATTCTGGTACACATCCTTCTTCTCTTATTAAAACTCTATAGCAGCATTTTCAATAATGAAAAGAAAAAATGGATTGCATGTAATATTCACACAAGGCGGCCAAGATGGCCATCGAGCCTTAGTGTAGCTCCCGTCACCCGAATGTGATCTCTCTCCATCCTGCCGGACAGCACCTGCCCCTCCAGGAATCGGGATGCGGGGCTTCTCAATGTAATACCCTGCATCGCCGGACTCGCTCTATACCCAGTGGGGCACCTCATGGCTGGCCATCCCCTGATTGCGGCCTGTTGTGCGTGGGACCATCGGCGGAGCGGCTCACCGCTGTGGGTGACCCGCGTTGGCTGGAACCGCCTGCCGCTCCTGTTGGACTTTGGGTAGAATCCTCCCCCCCCCACTTTACAGGGGACAGCGACGAGTGAAGCGGCAGACACGGACCCTGTTTGCTGACTCGGTCGCCCCTTGGGATTGTGATGCGGCTCCAGAACAGAGGCGGCTTGGGACTGGGCTGCGCCACCTTGGATGGGGCGGTGGCTGCTGTGGGAGATCTTCTGCCTGGAGTTGACTGGTGCTGCGGGTGGCCACGCCGGTAGGAGGACAAGCATCGCTGGACCGGCAGGGGCCTTCCCTTCTTCTCCTGCCCTGGGTGCTTCCCGCGGGGCCTCAGATGCTGTGCAAATCCCCCCATTGAGGGCGGCCTGGGCCTACCGGACCTATACCTCTACTATCTCGCGGCTCAGATGGTGCCGCTCAATGAGTGGTTCACGGGTGGGTGGGACGCCCAAGCATACCATCTGGAGATTTATGCACTGGGCCTGGACAGCCTGCTAGACCTGCTGTCATGGAACACGTCTGCCTACTGTACTGCCCTCTTGTACCCAGGTATCTCTGACCTGCTGGAGGAAGGCTCTCTGACTTATCAGATGGGACAGCCAGCTTACGGGAAGGACCCCTCTGTGGCGGGGAACATGACTCTGTCAGCTTTCAACTCTGGAGGGCTTCACATCCTGCGATCAGATTGAGATCTCCTATTTGGGGGATGTCTACAAGGGGAGTAACCTTGAGACATTTCAGGATCTTCAGACCCAATACATTTTGTCTAACTCCCAGTTTTTCACTATCTCCAGCTCTGTCACACTCTGAGGGCTCACACCCCCAGGAAGACCCACTCCCTGAATATAATCCACTGGTAGCAAATATTTTATTTGGGCACCTGGGCAAGGGGGCTACCTCAAGGCTTTACCGTTCGCTGGTGACTCACGCTCCGGATGATCTGGAATGGGCTAAATGGAGGTGGTAGGTCTGGGTGGGTGAGTTGGACAGTGATGACTGGAGAGAGCCTGCATGGTGCCCTGGGAATCGGCGATCTCAGCGCGACTGCGCATGATCCAATTTAACTACCTCCATGCCACCTATCTGGCCACCTGTGTGAGATGCATGTCACTAACTGCATATTTCTTCCATGTGGCGTGGGACTGCCCAGTTCTGCGACCCTTCTGGAAGGATGTGGGCCAAGAACTTTCTGCTGTCCTGGGCGCTGCTGAGGCTTGTGGAGGAGTTCGGGGGACCAAGGGCGGAATGGACCTTTTTGGGGCTGGCTTGTTTGGTCGCTAAGCAGGATGTGGCCCGTGCCTGGAAACAGCGGGTGCAACCGACTGTCAGGTTCTGGCGCAGGGGGTGGACTGGAGCGCATACCAGGAGAAACCAATTTTTATAGCCCGCGGCTGTCCTGCAAAGCAAGCCGCATTTGAGGGCGATGGTGCGATTATTATGTTTTATCAATTTGACTCTGTGTTGCCTTGCCATGCTGATGTCAGAGATTGCTGTTTTCTAATGCATTTGCTATCTTTACTGTGTGAAACAATATATCTTATCGCAAAACTTTCAACATTGGTTATATATAAAAAAAATGTATGACAGATGAATGCCTGCATTTTTTTAGTGGGCACATGTGTTCACAGGGTTGGGTCTGTGTGCGGACTGGATCTTATAAGAAGTGCCTGATATTTGTACCACCCAAGGTCAGCCTGTGTTTAATGATTATGTTCTCATGGAATAGCACTGTTCATAGAGGATTTAGCTTTTCCATAAATTGGTTTTGCCTTCACATGTAGTATTTTTTGCCTGTGCTTTTCAGATTGTACGTTTGCATTTGAAGCTATGTCTAGGTAGATAGTTGTTCCTAATCAAAAGATGGTTATAGTTAGCAAGTGATGACTGGACCTTGGGTCTGAGGCTTTGACTGTGCATTGGAAGCCAGGTTTAGAAATATAACCGTAGCTGGCCTACGATGAGTTTTCCCTGGTCCATGATAACTGTGATCCTGGCATTTCATGGTTGTGTCTTTAGCGTAGCATGACAGCAGCACACTCAATATTGGATCAATAACTAAAATGCACTTTTATCTACTTTTTTATTATCACATATTGTAGAATTTTAGATTCAGTGAAGGCAACTTCAGTAATGACAACTGTAGGAAGCTGGCTCTGTCTATACTATACCAAAGTACGGTATAGGGTGCACAGAGTCCAGAGGATCCCCAGAGGCATAGCAGAGGCTAAAATAGATAATCACTAACAGCTGTCTTTGTGGTAGTGTGGTCGAGCAGTTAGGCTTATCAGGAGGGTGTGTTATGCAGTTATTGTATTTACTCAATCAAGTCTGAAGGCACGCATGCTCAGAGACAGAATCCAGACCAATTAGGTAAGTATAAAAAAGGTATACTTATGTTTTTTTCTAGAACCAAGCAGGACTTAGCAAAGGTAGGTAAAATATACTTTCAAATGCAAAACCTTAAACGGAAATGCAGTTGGGAATGGATTTAGCAATCTTTACAGGTTTGTTTTCCTTTAAAACAGTTTAAATTACATAGAAATTACTTTTGATTACTTTTGCTTTACTTTTGGATTACATCGACTACTCAGGGTGATATGCTTAGATATCACACCGTGGATCCTACAATACAAAGGTAAGTAAGACAGTTTTTGGTTTAAAGCACAGTTACTTTTCTTTCCATACAAAAACAGTCCAACACTTTGAACATTTTAGGAACAAAAACATGTAACAAAGGTTCCTATGGGGAAAAGAAGGTTATCGGTTTGCAGGTAAGTAAACCACCTGCAAGAATAGTTTTGGGGGTGAGAACCAAGGTTCTCCACGGTTCAGTTAGGCACTCAAGTTACACCACCAGCAGCACTGGGGCGGCTGGGTACAGAGTGAAGGGGCACAATGTTAGTCAATGGAGCTCTGGGGGCCTTTGGTCAGGGACTGCTTATGAGCAGGCTGCTCGGGTGTGGGAGCCAAGTTCCTGGGGTTAGGATCAGCACTGCAGGGACCAAAAATCAGCAAAGGAGCTGCACCACCAGCGGCCCGGAGGCGGCGAGATGCAGAGTGCCAAGAAGACCCTGGCAGCCCTGTGGTTTGCAATGGAGATCTCTGGTTTGAAGAAAAGGCTGCAGGCTCGGGCAAGGAGGTTTCCTGAAGGCGACCACCGGCAGGAGATGTAAGTTGGGTTCTTGGGCGATGCATGGACACCTCGATCGGGCCACCTAAGGGTGTGGGGCATCAGGTGCAAGGGTGTCTTTTGGCATCGGATCTTCTTAACAGCTCCAGTCGTGGTCAGGAGGACCCTTCAGGTTGAGGCTACAGGTGTCGGCTTGAAACTTGAGGTAGGTCTGGGATCAACAGATCTCAGGTCAGTATCGCTGGGGAGACCTCCTTGTGGTGTTGGGCCACTCGAACTCAGGCCGTGGGCATCAGCTGTAGAGTGATGCAGAACAGCGGAGCCCCCTGGATCCAGGTTCTGTGTTTCGAGTTTTGTTGAGCAAATCCGGTGCTCACGGGCAACAGAGTCTTGCAGTTGAGTGGAGGGCAGGTCCTCCGGGTTCTGGGGGGCTACTGGACATGCCAGGGTTTCGCTGCAGTCAGGTCG
Source organism: Calotriton arnoldi (assembly GCA_963921515.1). Lineage (NCBI taxonomy): Eukaryota > Metazoa > Chordata > Amphibia > Caudata > Salamandridae > Calotriton > Calotriton arnoldi. The sequence goes on along the minus strand of CAWUFW010000797.1, from coordinate 3,572,574 downwards.
GAGTCGGGACAGGCCGGTAGGGCTGGGGACAAAGCAGTTGGTGTCCTCTCCTTCCTGGGTCAGCATGGCTCTTCGGCCATTCTTCTTCTTCCTCGAATCTGAGGAGGCAAGGTTCAGGGTCGCCCCTAAATACTAAATTTAGCGGCGTTACAGCAGTGTGTAGGTCGGGACCAATGGGCGCCTTCCCTGGGGTGAGTCCAGTGGGAGGAGAGCATGAGCCTCTCTCTAATTGGCTGCGTCACTTAATCTTCAAGATGGAAGGGGCTGAGATGTGTGCTTCACCTCGCCTCCCCCACCTGAGGGGTGGGGTTGGCAAAGCTGGGCACACCTCTCCTCGTAACTGTGTTTTTCCACCGATTCTCTCACCCAAAGTGGGGGTCAGAACCAGTGGGAGTGAGTTGCTGGGGCTTGCAAAGGCAGGGACAGCTTACAAAGGCAGCAGGCCTTTGAAGCTTCCCTTCGTGGACCCAGCCCATCCTGGGGAGGAGCATGACACCTCTGCCCAGGATGGGCTTTGTTTCTGAACCCAGAAATTGGGGGCACTTAACCCAGGGGTCCAGAAATATGTCTGGTGGTGTCAAATGGCGGGCAGCCATTCAGGAACCACACCAGGGCTGGTCGTCTTTCGGAAGGCATCTCTAAGATGCCCTCTGGGTGTATTTTAAATTAAATCCCACACTAGCATCATTGTGGGTTTAATGTGCTGAGAAGTGTGCTACCAAACTTCTCAGGTTTCAGTAAAGCCATGATGCACCTGTGTAGTTCATAATGACCAACTCCCAGACCATATATTCTTTATGGCTTTACTGCACTTACAATGTCTAAGAATGGACTTAGACATTGTAGGGGTACAGTGCTCATGCAACTATACCCTCACCTGTGCTCTAGTGCACCCTGCTAGAGGGGTGGCTTACCTAGGCCTCAGGCAGTGGATTGCAGGCATGGCACACAGGGATGAGTGCCATGTTGACTCTTCACTTTTCTCTGCACCAAAACACACAGCATGGAATGGCAATGTGTGGGTGTTAAGGTGCAGGGCCGCTAAGGATGGCACAATAGGTGCTGCAGGCCTTAGGGGCCTTCTCTGGTCACAGTGCCCTCTGTACTCATGGTACCTTTTACAAGAGGCTTACCTGTGGCCAGAGATGTGCCAAATGTGGGTACAAAGGTACAGCTTTGGGAAAGAACACTGGCCCTGGGAACCTGATTGGCAGGGAACCAGGGCACACAAAATCAAAGTGCATCAAGTGTCAGGCAAAAGATGGGGGTAACCATACAAAAGGGAACTTTCCTACACAACCCCACCCCTACAAATGAAAGAGGATGAGACTAACCTTTCCCAAGAGAGTCTTTAGTGTCTAAGTGCAAAAATCTGGAAAGACCATCTGCATTGGCATGGGCAGTCCCAGGTCTATGTTCCACTGTAATGTCCATTCCCTGTAGGGCAGTGGTTCCCAAACTGTGCGCCGCAGCGCCTGGTGCACCATTAGGACTAGCTAGGGCGCCGCGCACGTCTTTGAAATTTAGGGAAATCGGGTGTTGTAATGATAATCAATGGTCGCCCCGAGTATGTCATGTGGGTGGGTGGGGAATTAAAAGTGCTACCGGTAGCCAGCGTCAGCCAGTGTCATTTGGCCCAGCCGCAGCGCATAAATACTAGGGAGGTAAAAGTGGTACCTGTCAGCCGGCATCGGGAATCGTGGTTTGGCCCAGCTGCAGCGCAACATAAGGGGGGAGTTAAAAGTGCCACCTGTAAAATCAGGAATCATGGCTTGGTCCAAAGCGTACGGCCGCCATACGCGCGTACGTGCTTCACGTAGTTTAGGCGGGCCAGGCATATGATGCACATACAGCGATGCCAAGCGTTATTGCTTCCCGGGTCGCAACTCTAGAGACCCTCTTCTTTACATCAAGTAGGTTCACCCATGTCCCATACGCATCGTCGGCAGTAGAAATGCAAAATAAGTAAATAATGAATGACCTGCAAATTAAACTGTGGGCTGCAACACTTGACTTTCCTGGCTTTGACACTTGCTGGCCTCGCTGCACAACCGTGTTAGGGCGAGCATCAGGGCTGGGCCTGTGCAGCGAGGCCAGCAAGTGCCAAAGCCAGGAAAGTCAAGTGTTGCAGCCCGCATTTTAATTTACATGTCATTGAGGAAGCGGGGTAGTGATTAGGGCCGGCTGCTCGGTTCTGACAGGTGACAGCTCTAAGAAGAGGGTTAGGGCCTACAACTACATAATCTGCTGAAAGCGAGTCCTCATTACCGTGATCATGTATTATAGCAGCACGTTAGGGCTCGGCAAGCATGCTCACTCCCAGCCAGGCCCAGGAGAGCGCGCAGCAGCAGCAGCCTTTACACGCGGGCACTTCTGGAAGCTCCTGGCTGCAATTTATGATAATGTCCTTTTATCCCTTCGGCTGCCATGTCATTATAGTCTTTTATGTGAGTTTAACCACGTTAAATGTTTGGTTAGCATGTGCATGTGGTTACGTATGGGTCATGACTATTTTAATGGAAGTGATCTGTAAAACACGAGAGGGCTTCAGTTGTTTCATGTCTTCTGCGAATTGATCTCCCAGTCTTACTTTTACGTTTAAATTCTGGTATTTGTGAATCTGGTTTTGTTTTGCTATGCTAGCCCTGTGTATGTAATGTAAAGTCATTTATCCATAAGAAAGCATAGTATCTGGTAGCAGATTCTGGCACCAGAATGCAAATCAAAATGTTGTCTCTATGGCCTGCTCACTCACTCTAAGGTTGGATAGCTTGGGCCCTCTTCTCCTGAGTGCAAGGCACACTCAAATGTTTCACTGCAACACAAAATCTGCGAGCATATATACTCGCTGTCTGCATGCACAATCCCTTGGCTTATATATGTCATACTGACTGCCCCATGTCATATAGGACACATTCAGCTCCTTCTGGCTTTTTTACCCAACAGAATGTTGTATTCTGGGACTTGTAGTTTCGCATTTAACATGATATGAACTTTAAAATTCTAGCATTAAAGTGCTGTTGGTAGCAAAGGTGGAAATGCCTGAAGGTGCCACGTACTGAAAAGGAGATATGTCAGCTTTGTTCTCTGATGGACATTGATTATGTTGCGCTTCCGAATTCAAACTGCTAAGGATAGTGATGTTTCATATACATAAATGTGAAGGGGTGTTATTTTATCACCACACAATAACCAGTGGTTTACTGCAGCTGGGACTGATGTCAGTATTTCATTCATGGGGTTGTTTGATGTAAAGCCACATTGTGCTATTTATAAGTATCTGTGCAGTTCTCCACACCCTTGCAGAGATGTTACGTTGTGCTGTGTGTGTGTGTTTATTAAATGACTTATATTTTTATTTTGTTATAAATATGATTATAATACCTTCATCAGCTTCATCACAATTAATGTCAGGGAGAAAAGTGGAAGTACTCCCAAGGTAGGGATTACATCCCCGCAACTGTAAAAAAAAAAGTGATATGATGGGGAGCCGCGGCCAAGGTCAAAGGAGCCGCAGGTTGAAAATGTTTGGGAACCACTGCAGTAGGGAGATGGACTACCTCAAAAGCTTTGGATTTTCCCCTTTCATTTGCATTAGCCGTCTGAGAGGGATGTGATCAGTTTGAACTAGGAAGTGAGAACCAAACAGGTATGGTCTCAATGTCTTCAAGGACCAAATCACATCAAAGGCCTCTCTCTCAATGGCACTCCAATGCTGCTCCCTGGGGAGTAGCCTTCTGCTTATGAAAGCAACAGGTTGGTCTTGTCCATCATCATTGATCTGGGATAGGACCGCTCCTATCCCTAGCTCAGAGGCATCAGTTTTACACAATGAATAGCTTGGAGTACTCTGGAGCCTTGAGAATAGGTGCTGAGCACATTGCCTCTTTTTGGGTGTCAAAAGTCTTTTGACAGCTAACTGTCCAGTCATTTTCTTGGGCATCTTGTTGGAGGTGAGTTCTGTTAGGGGGTCACTATGGACCCATACCCCTTCACAAACCTCTAGTAGTACCCATTCAAGCCAATCAATGCCCTGACTTGGGTCTGGGTGGTTGGAGCTTCCCAATCCGAAATTGTCTGGATTTTGGGCTGTAGTGGTTGAACTTGGACACCACCTACAAGGTGGCCCGAGTATACAACAGTTCCCTGTCCATTTGGATGCCTTGATAGTTAGGCCTGCAGTGTGCAAGGCCTGTAAAACCTTCCCCAGGTGGACCAGATGATCCTGCCAGGAAGAGCTAAACACAGCAATATCATCAAGATAAGTTGCACTAAAGCCTTCCAACCCAGCAAGGACTTGATTCACCAACCTTTGGAAGGTGACAGGGACATTATTTAGACCAAAGGGCATCACAGTAAACTGGAAGTGCCCAGCAGGTGTGGAGAATGCTGTCTTTTCTTTAGGCCTGGGCGGTGAACTTCGCTCCGTTCGCCGAGTTTGCGGAGTTTTCTGCACTCCGCGGACCTCGCGGAGTACAGAAAACTCCGCTTCGCGATGTGCAGCGGAGTTTTTTCCCTGCTCGCGATCGCGAACAGTAAGTTCGCGCTCGCGAACGGTAAGTTCACGAGCGCGAGCGGCAGGAATACCAGCACAAACTGCAGTTCGCACTGCACTCTGCCACTCACAGAACTTCGCAGAGTTTTTTTGTAACTTCGCGGAGTTCCGCATAGCAAAACTCAGCGAACTACGCCCAGGCCTACTTTTCTTTTGCTCCAGGGGCCATGCCAATCTACCAATACCCTGCAGTCAAGTCAAAGGTAGTGAGACATTTGGTAGCTCCTAACTTATCTATCAATTCATCAGCTCTGGGGATGGGATGTGCATCTGTCTTCATGACAGTATTGAGGCCTCAGTAGTCCACACAAAACCTAATTTCTCTCTTTCCACCCTGTGGATGAGGTTTGTGGACTAGGACCATTGGCCTGGCCCAGGGACTGTCAGAAGGCTCAATGACCCCCAACTCCAGTATCTTGCTAACCTTAGCCTTGATGCTTTCCTTTACTTGGTCAGACTGGCGATAGATTTTGGTTTTGACAGGCAAGCTGTCTCCAGTGTCCACATCATGGGTACACCAGGGTGTCTGACCAGGGATTAAGGAGAAGAGCCGTGTATACTGCTGCAGGACCTGCCTGCTATCAGCCTGCTGTTGGCCAAAGAGGTTGTCTGAATAAACAACTCCATCCACTGAACCATCTTGGGGGCTGTAAGAGGGGAGCTCAGGGAGAGGTTCACTCTCTGTCTCCTGATCCTCCACAGTAACCATCAACATGGTTACATCAGCCCTGTCACAGAAGAGTTTCAGGCGGTTCACATGTATCACGCTTTTGGGGACCTGCTAGTGCACAGGTCTAACAAGTAGGTGACCGTGCGCTTCTTTTCAAGGATAGGGTGAGGACCACTTCATATGTCCTAAAGAGCCCTTGGTGCCACTGGCTCCAAAACCCACACCTGTTGTCCTGGTTAGAATTCCACCAGTGGAGCTTTCTGGTCATACCAGAGCTTCTGGAGCTCCTGGCTGGCCTCAATTTTTTGGATGCTTTCTGCATGTACTCTGCCATCCAGAAACAATGGCCTACTACACCTCATCTTGCTTTGGTACATGATGGGATTTCTCCCATCCTTCCCTCACACGGGAGAGTGGTCCACTTACAGAGTGGCCTAACAGGAGTTCAAAAGGGGGAAACCCTACTTCCTGAGGCACCTCTCAGTATGCAAAAAGCAGGCAGGGTAACATGACATCCCATCTCCTTTTGAGTTTTTCAGGAGGCCCATTATCAAGCCTTTCAATGTCTTGTTGAATCTTTCACAAGGCCATTGGTTTGTGGGTGATATGGTGTTGTGAACTTATAGACCACTCCACACTCATCCCATATGTGTGTCAAGTATGCAGACATGAAGTTGGAACCTCAGTCTTATACTACCTCCTTAGGAAACCCTACCCTGGTGAAGACACCAATGAGGGCCTTGGCTCCTGCAGGGGCTGTAGTAGACCTAAGGGGAATGGCTTCAGGATACCTGGTAGAATGATCCACAACTACAAGTAGGTATTTGATTCCTGAGGCTGTGGGAGGTTCAAGTGTGCCCACTATATACATACCTACCCTTCCAAAGGGAACCCCACCCACTGGTAGTAGAATTAAGGGGGCCTTTGGGTGTCCACCTGTTTTGCCGGTGGCTTGACAGGTGACACAGGAGCTTATAAACCCCTTCACTTTTTGGGATATCTGTGGCCAATAAAAGTGGTTGACAAATCTTTCCCAAGTTTTTGTCTGGCCAAATGCCCAGCTAGAGGGATATCATGGGCCAATGTGAGGAGGAACTCTCTATATAACTGAGGCACTACCACTCTCCTAGTGGCACCAGGTTTGGGGTCTCTGGCCTCAGTGTACAGGTGTCCCTCCTCCCAATAGACCCTGTGGGAGCCACTGACATCTCCCTGTTCCTGTGCAGAAGCTTGCTGCCTCAGGCCTTCATGAGTGGGGCAGACCTGCTGCTCAAGGCACATCTGTTCCCTAGAGAGTCCCCCTGGGCCCAAGAGCTCTACCTCCTAAGGTTCAAGCTCCATGGGCTCAGTTCCCTCTGGGGCTGACAAGTCCTCTTCATGAGAGGGGACCTGATCTTTTGTCTGTGTGGAAGCTGTTTCACCAGTCTTCCTACCTTTTTCTTGGTAGGTTGGGCCATCATTTCAGGCTCCAACTCTCCTTGTTCACGCTGTGGTAGGCATTGTGCTCTTGTTTTCACATACACTATCGTAGGGATGTTTAGCATTGCTGCATAGGTCCTTCTCTCTACCTCAGCCCATGCTGAGGTCTCCAGATCGTTTTGAAGCAGACATGGGACTGGTAGATTTGGAGAGACCACCACCTGTTTCAGGCCAGTAACCCCTCCCCAATCTAATGTTACCATGGCCAGGGGATGGACTACACTGTCATTATCAGCAGTGGTTACTGGGAAAGATTTCCCAACTAGGAATTGTCCTGGGGAAACCAGTGATTCTCTCACCATAGTGATACTGGCTCCTGTGTTCCTCAGGTCTTCTACACTTGACCCTTTGATATGGGGGTACTGCAGGTACTTATTTAAGTTTGTGGGCCACACAGCTAGGGTTGTCATCTCTACATTACCCATGCAGACTAGTATAGCTTCTGTGTGTACTCTGATTTGCTCAGCGCACACAATTGATCCCATCTGGAGATTTGCACTCCAGGGTTAGTTGGAGGATGACTAGGCCCTTGCTTGTTGGGACAAGCAGGATCTCCAGTTTGGTGTCCCTTTTTGTGACAGTGGAAACACCAGACCTTAGCAGGACCAACGTTTTCCTCTTATACCCACCAGTGGGGTAAGAAGAGTTCTTGGGCCCACCCCTGAACAGGATTTTGGAGGCCTTTAGAAGACTCTTGTGTTTTATCTTTGGGCTTCTCACCCTATTTCCCCTGGGAGGCTTTGTAACCTCTTTATCTTCGTCACCCCCAGTGGTTGTCTTGGTCATCCTTGTCTTGTCCCATTGGTCCGCCTTCTTTCCCAATTCTTAGGGAGAAATTTGACCTAGGTCTGCCAGATGCTGATGCAACGTTTCATTGATGCAGTTACTTAAAATGTGTTCCTTCTTAAAGAAACTATAAAGTCCCTCATAACCCTGCACTTTACTTCCAGTCAACCAGCCACCAAGCTTTTTTACTGAGTAGTCTACAAATTCCACCCAGGACTAACTCTGGGATTTCTGAGCCCCCTGAATTTAATTCCATACTCCTCAGTAGGGAGTTCAAATCCCTCAATCAGGGTGCCCTTCATGAGTTCATAGGACTCAGATTCTGACCCAGTAAGGGTCAGGAGTCTGTCCATGCACTTACCAGTGAACAATTCCCAAAGGAATGCCGCCCTGTGAATCTTCCTCACTTGCCTGGCTACACAAGCCCTTTCAAAGGCTATGAACCATTTAGTGATATCATCACCATCCTCAAATTTAGGGACAAACTGTTTGGGGATTTTAGGGTCATAAGATACTTCCTTCTCTCTGCGGGCGCAACAGACTGTCAGGTTCTGGGGCAGGGGGTGGACTAGAGCGCATACCAGGAGAAACCAATTTTCATAGTCCGGGGCTGTCCTGCAAAGCAAGCCGCATTTGGGGGTGATGGCGCGATTATTATGTTCTATCAGTTTGACTCTGTGTTGCCTTGCCATGCTGATGTCAGAGATTGCTGTTTTCTAATGCATTTGCTATCTTTACTGTGTGAAACAATATTTCTTATCGCAAAACCTTCAACATTGGTTATATATAAAAAAATGTATGACAGATGAATGCCTGCATTTTTTTAGTAGGCACATGTGTTCACAGGGTTGGGTCTGTGTGCGGACTGGATCTTATAAGAAGTGCCTGATATTTGTACCACTCAAGATCAGCCTGTGTTTAATGATTATGTTCTCATGGAATAGCACTGTTCATAGAGGATTTAGCTTTTCCATAAATTGGTTTTGCCTTCACATGTAGTATTTCTGCCTGTGCTTTTCAGATTGTACGTTTGCATTTGAAGCTATGTCTAGGTAGATAGTTGATCCTAATCAAAAGATGGTTAGTTAGCAAGTGTTGACTGGCCCTTGGGTCTGAGGCTTTGACTGTGCATTGGAAGCCAGGTTTAGAAATATAACCGTAGCTGGCCTACGATGAGTTTTCCCTGGTCCATGATAACTGTGATCCTGGCATTTCATGGTTGTGTCTTTAGCGTAGCATGACAGCAGCACACTCAATATTGGATCAATAACTAAAATGCACTTTTATCTACTTTTTGCATTATCACATATTGTAGAATATTAGATTCAGTGAAGGCAACTTCTGTAATGACAACTATAGGAAGCTGGCTATGTCTATACCAAAGTACGGTATAGGGTGCACAGAGTCCATAGGATCCCCAGAGGCATAGCAGAGGCTAAAATAGATAATCACGAACAGCTGTCTTTGTGGTAGTGTGGTCGAGCAGTTAGGCTTATCAGGAGGGTGTGTTAAGCAGTTATTGTATTTACTCAATCAAGACTGAAGGCACACATGCTCAGAGGCAGAATGCAGGCCAATTAGGTAAGTATAAAAAAGGTATACTTATGTTTTATTTCTAGAACCAAGCAGGACTTGGCAAAGGTAGGTAAAATATACTTTCAAAAGCAAAGCTTTACAAGGAAATGCAGTTGGTAATGGATTTGCAATTGTTTCAGGTTTGTGTTTGCCTTTAAAACAGTTTAAATTACATAGAAATTACTAATGATTACTTATGCGTTACTTTTGAATTCCATCGACTATTCGGGGTGATATGCCTAGATATCACACCGTGGATCCTACAATACAAAGGTAAGTAAGACAGTTTTTGGTTTAAAGCACAGTTACTTTTCTTCCATACAAAAACAGTCCAACACTTTGAACATTTTAGGAACAAAAACTCGTAACATTGGTTCCTATGGGGAAAAGAAGGTTATCGGTTTGCAGGTAAGTAAACAGCCTGCAAGAATAGTTTTTGGGGGTGAGACCCAAGGTTCCGTTAGATGCTCAAGTTACACCACCAGCGGGACTGGGGCAGCCGGGTGCAGGGGCCCAATGTTAGCCAACAGGGCTAAGGGGGTCCTTCGGTCAGGGGCTGCTTACTGAGCAGGCCACATGGGTGTGGAAGCAAAACTCCTGGGGTTAAGATCAGCAGTGCAGGGGCCAACAAATAGCACAGGAGTTGCAACTCCAGCGACACAGGGGCGGCCAGGTGCAGAATGCTAAGGCGTCATCGGAGACCCAACAGTTCGGAAAAGAGGCTGCAGGCAGGGAGACTTCCTGAAGGTGACCACTGGCTGGAGAGGTAAGCTGGGATCTTGGGGGATACTTGGACACCATCGGTCCGGCCACCCAAAGCCGTGGGATGTCTTTTGGTGATGGATTCTCCTCACCGCCTATGGTCGTGGTCCGATTCTTCAGACTGCTTCGGTCGCTGTCGGGGGATCCTTCAGGTTGAGGCTGCAGGTGTCGTCTCGTAGCTTGTGGGAGGTCAGGGGGCACCAGATCCTAGGTCAGGATCACTGGGGAAACCTCCTTAGTGTGTTGGGCCACTTGGGCCCAGGGCGTGGTGGCCAGTTGCAGAGTGATGCAGGACCGCAGGACTGTCGCGGTCCTGGGTCTGGTCCTGGAGTCTTAAGCTTGAGCAAATTTGGTGCTCACGGGAGACAGAGTTGGTAAGGTGAGGGCAGGGCAGTTCCTCTGCCCTGCTGCTGGATGCGCTGTATTCTTCGCTGTAGGCAGGTCGGGGTTGAGACAGGCTGATAGGGCTGGGGCCAAAGCAGTTGTTGTCCTCTTCTTCATGGGTCAGCACAGCTCTTCGGTCGTTCTTCTTTCTACCTAGAGTCTGAGGAGGCAAGGTTCAGGGTTGCCCCTAAATACAAAATTTAGGGGCATTAAAGGGGTGTGCAGGTCGGGACCAATGGGTACCTTCCTTGGGGCGTGTACACCCCCTATTATGCCACCCTCCAGTGGGAGGGGGGCAAGAGCCTCTCCTAATTGGCTGAGTCCCCCCAGCTTCAAGATGGAGGGGACAGAGATGAGTGCTTCACCTCGCCTCCCCCACCTGAGGGGTGGGGTTGGCTAAGGTGCCCACACTTCTTTCTAGCTTGGCTTTCCTGCCGATTCTCCCACCCAAAGTGGGGGCCAGAAGCGAAGGGACGGAGTTGATGAGGATATCAAAAGGCTGGGGCAGCTTCCAAAGGCAGGAGGCTGCCTTTGAAGCTTCCCCTTTCATGGACCCAGCCCATCTTGGGGAGGAGTCATGACACCTCTGCCCAGGATGGGCTTTGTTTCCGGACCCAGAGAGCGGAGGCTCTCTACCCAGGGGTCCAGAAACCTGTCTGGTGGTGGCAAATGGCGGACAGCCATTCAGGAACCACACCAGGGCTGGTCGATTTTCAGGGAGCATCTCTAATCTAATCCTGCTAGAGGTGTGACTTCCCTAGGCCTGAGAGAAGGGTGGGGAGAAAGGTAAAGACAAAAAGGAGTCTTCATATGGTCCCCAAAAATCTTCTTCTGGGAGTGGGTCCCAAAACTACTCTTCCTCTGGCAAGAGACCTTGGTGTTACCTGTGTAAGGAGAAAGGCCACAGAGCAAGGGATGCCAATTGCTCTAAATCTAACACCAAAGAACCTACTACTACTGCCCCTAGGCAACTAGTGGCCCTAGCACCAGTTAAAGTAGTAGTAGTGCCACTAAGGGATTAGTTGGATTAACCTTGGGTTCTGAGTGGGTTCTGGCCTAGTCAGAACACCCACAAAGGCTGTCCTTTTCTGTGACAGTGGCATGGAGCTTGCCACCTTACTTGTAAGTCCCACTAACTTGGGCAAGTACAGGCAACAGCCTCTGATTAATGGTCAGGAAGCTGTGGCATATGGGGACACAGGGGCCAGTGTCACTATGGTGACAGAAGCTTGTGTCTCCTGATCAAATAATTCGTGGTCAACTTTACCAAGTGAAGAATGCAAGCAATATCAGGGCTGATCATTCCTTGGCAGTTGTGAATCTCAGCTGGGGAGGGGTAACTGGCCCTAAAAGAGTTGTGATTTCCCCAGACCTACCTGTGGACTGTCTGTTGGGCAATGATTTAGAAACTGCAGCCTGGTCTGAAGTGGAATTCAGGACACATGCAAAGATGGAAACTTTGACTGTGCATTTGCTGTTAATAGGGCTCAGGCCAAACAGTTAGGCACTGAGGGAGCTCTGGGTCCTGGGTAAATGAACCAGCTAGCTCCTAAGAGAAGGAGCAGGAAGGGTAAGGAATTGACTTCCTCCCAGACTCCTTTTGAGGATTAGTCTCCTGAGCGAGATGATCCTAGCCCCTATGAAGGAACTGTCCTAGAGGAACTTGGGCCTGACACGGCAGAGTTCTTGGGGACAGGGGTCCTCCCGGGCAGACCTTAGTCTGGAGCAGAAATCATGCCCCTCTCTTGTACAGCTCAGACAGCAAGCTGCTGCTGAGGAGGCTGGGAATGTCAGTGGGTCCGTAAGGCTCTATTGGGAAGATGGGCTTCTGTTTTCTGAGTGTAGACAACCCAGGCCTGGTGCCACCAGGAAGTTGGTTATAACTCAGAAGGTCAGGGGTTTTCTTCTTTCTCTGGCACATGACATTCCCCTTGCAGGACATCTTGGGAAAGGCAAGACTTGGGACAGGTTTGTCCCTCATTTTCACTGGCCCAACATGTCTGAAGACACCAAAGAGTTGTCGCTCCTGTGTCACTTCCCATGCCAGTGGTACGTCAGGTGGCACTACAAAGGCCCCCTTAATTCCACTCCCAGAGGTTGGGGTTCCCTTTGAGTTAAGGGGGTATGGCTAGAACATTGTTGGTCCCTTAAACCCTCCAACAGCATCTGGACACAGTTATATCCTAGTGGTGGTGGACCATGCCACTAGGTATCCAGAGGCTATTCCACTTATGACCACCACAGCATCCGTGGTGGCTAGGGATCTTCTGGGAGTCTTTTCCAGAGTGGGGCTTCCTAAGGAGGTCTTGTCAGACAGATACAAACTTCATGTCAAGCTACATAACTGCCATGTGTAAAGAGTGTGCTGTAAACTACAAGCTTACCCTACCATTCACAGTGCAATGGGCTTGTTGAAACCCTAAGATCATGGGACTCCCAGAAAAGCTCAGGCGAAAATGGGATGTCTTACTACCCGTCCTTTTTGCCTACAGAGAGGTTCCTCAGAAGGGGGTGGTCTGTTGTTTAGACATCCAGTTAGGGCTCCATTGTGTCTGGTCAAGGAAGGCTGGGAGCAGCCTCTCAAACCTCCTAAACAGGATATTGTGGACTATGACCTTGGCCTGCGTTCACGTATGGCTGAGTACATGAAGAAGGCCAGCAAAAACTTGAGGCCAGCCAGGAGCTTCCAGAAAGCTTGTCAAGGACCAAAAGGCTGTACTGACTGTTTACCAGCCAGGACAGAAAGTGTGGCTGTTGGAGGCTGTGGCCCCAGCAGCTCTCCAAGACAAGTAGAGTGGCCCCCACACCATCCTTGAGAAAAAAGGTGACGTTGCCTACTTGGTGGACCTAGACAGTCTCAGAAGTCCTCACATAGTTCATGTGAACCACCTAAATCCTTTTATTAACAGGGCTGACATGAGCTTGCTCAAGACAACTTATGAGGGACAGGAGGAAGAGAGTGATCCTCTCCTTGATCTCCTCTCTCAGGACCCATATTACTAAGCAGAGGAAAAGTAACTAACCAGAATTCCCTTAGTAACGGAGAGAGAAGAGCCCAGCGCCAAATCCCGCCCAGTTGCGGACGCGGGAATTGTGGCATAGAGAAGACCAACTCCCCAGAGTCGCTCAGGGAACCCAAGTCCTTCTCATCGAGGATCACCCCGTGAACGGTGTTAGACAGGTAGTGGCCCCCGGAGCACCGGGATCGGGTCTTCTCGGAGTCGGGCGCTTGGGGATGCAGCCCAAAGCAGGTGGTAAACTCAATCTAAAACAGTGGTCTTCAAACTTTTTGATGTCGAGACCCCCTTGTCAAACCTTTTTAGGCATAAGGACCCCTACTGACAAAATTTTCTAGAAACTGGTTCTCCTCATCATCAACATCTATCGACAACCATAAATGCCCCTGTTAGACCTGGCATCTTTTGGCATGTTTCCCCTGTTTTTTTCCTTTCTGACCTCCTAGTTTTGGCTCTGTTTTTGCTGGTTCAGTGTCTCTGCACACTTTCTCACTGCTTTTCAGTGTTAAAGTGCAAGTGCTCCTATTGTAAATTGTATTATGGATTGGTGTTTCCATGATTGGCATGTTTGACTTACTAGTAAGTCCCTAGTAAAGTGGACTGAGGGTGCCAGGGCCTGTAAATCAAATGCTGCTGGTGGGATTGCAGTACTGATTATGCCACTCACCCATGCAGCCCTGAAAAGGGTTATCAGACCTGCCACTGCAGTGTCTGCGCGGTTTGTAACTGCCATGTCGACTTGGCAAGTGCACACACTTGCCAAGCCCTAATCTTCACTTTTCTTACATGTAAGTCACTCCTAAGGTAGGCCCAAGGTACCCCTGTGGGCAGGGTGCCGTGTATATTAAAGGTAGGACATGTACTGGTGTGTGTGAGACATGTCCTGGTAGTGAATTACAGTGTGTTTCATTTTTCACTATGGAAAGGCTATCTGTCCCATAGGATAGAATGGGAGTTTACTTATAACATCTTAGAAGCATATCTTCCCATTGGGACAAGATAGAGAAATGGGGTTTAGCATGCCTGAATAAAAATGCATCTTTTAGTAAAGATGATTTTTATGTTCTGTGTTTGAAAATACCACTTTTAGAAAGTAGGTATTTTCTTGCTTAGCCATCCTGTGTGCCTCTGCTGGGTTTGTGGATTGACTGTCTGGCTTTGGAGTGACAGGGGCTGGGGATGTGCATTCTCATCAGACAGCCACTGGGGGGTCAAGGTGTGTCCTGCCTTTCCTGGATGAGTCAGGGCTGGGCTGAATAGACCTGGGCTGTTTTTATAGTAGTGGGAGGAGATTTCCTTGCACCTGAATGGGCCTGGTCTGCCTTGGACAATGCTGTCTCCACCTCCTGCCAGGAAGCTGGGCCAGAAAAGATGGAACTGGTTTGGGCTGGGCACAGGCACTCTCTGCCCAAAAGCACAAAGAGAAACTGAGTATAAATATTGGGGTCCAGACCCTAGAACTTTAGAACTCGCTGGAATCAAGGAACCTGCCAAGAAGAAGAGCTGGAAGAACTGCCAAGAGGAGTACTGCATCTTTGCTGTGTTGTTGCTTTGTTGGTTTGGCCTGCAGTTGCTGCTTCTGCCTTGGGCAGTGAAAGAACTGGACTGAACTTTCTTTACTTGTTGCCTCCTGTTCTGAAGTCTCAGGGACCGCAAAGACTTCACTGACCTCTGGTTACCGCCTCTGGAACCGTGGTTTCAGTTGCCACAGAGGGGAAAGCAACCGACTCCGTCACTGACTCTGCTGCTGGCTCCGTGCCCAGAAGGCACCGCAGAGGGCACCGCTGCATCTCGCACCGCAACCCTGGTCTCACTGATGACAGCCGCCGAGCTGCTGCTTGCACCTTGACCTGTGGGCACCGCCTCGCTTCACTTCGCCGCCCTGGTCTCACCGATGCCGTCACTGACTTCGACAACCGTGACCGCACCGTGGGTTGGGGCACTGCTCGTAAGTCTTGCAACACACTGCCCCGTCCCACACCGCAGTCCGGACCAACCGACGCCAGCTCCCCGCAAAGTACATATATCTTTAAGTACTGTATGTTGGATTTTTATCGTTTTAGTCTTGTTTTGAATATATAAAGTATTGGATATTTTTCTAAACTGGTGTGGTGTCCTTTTGTAGTGTCTTCAGTGTATTGCTGTTGGTTATGTGTAAATCCTTTAGACACTGCCTCTGAAATAAGCCTGACTGCTCGTGCCAAGCTACCAAGGGGGTGAGCAGGGGTTATTTCAGTAGTGTATCCCTCTTACCCTGACTAGAAGGAAGGGTCCCTACTTGGACAAAGGTGAAAACCATTGCCAACTAGAGACCCCCATTTCTAACAGCCCCCAATTACTACAGCAAATAATTTTTACAGTGGGGAAATGATATTAAACAGTGTTTAGCAAACCAAAGGTCATTGAGCGTAGGGGTGTAGCCAAAAGTGTAGCTAAAAACAAAGGGCCTCATTTATGAGGAATTGGTGTAGGGCAGCGCTGCAAGTCTTCTTGCGGCGCTGCCCTATGCCAATGTGAAAGGGCAGGAATGCACTGTAATTATGAAATACGGTGCATTCCAGTCCTTTTCCCTTCACAAATTGCTGCCTAGCACCAACGTAGGCAGAATTGTTTTTGTACAGGAAAGGCACCTTCCTTCACCAAAACAATCCTGAGGGGCGTTTTCCTATTTCTATGAGAGCTGCAGAATGCAGCACACTTGGAAAGAGGAAAAACGAGGAGAAATTAAAACAATTCTCCTCGTTACGCCTCCACTGGAGAGGCGTCAGTTTTGGAGCTGCCCCAGCTTTACGTGATTTTGTAAATATGGGGCAGCATCAAAATCCATGGGCTTTGCGTGGGAACCCCACGCAAAGCCCATGGAACACCTCCTTGACGCAGAGTAAGGCAACGCAGTGACTTGCACTGCTATGTCTTACTCCATATCTATGAGGCAATGCAAAGCCATGCAGGGTGACTTTGCACTGCCTCATAGGTATGGTTGAGATGCTTGCGCCACCGGAGCATCAACAAAAGTAATGCTTTGGCGATGCACGCCTCTCATAAATAAGCCCAAAATATTCTGTACGTTTTTTAGGTCTTTCACCTTCAGGTATCTACATATAAAATAATGGGCAGCGTAAATGAAAAATAAATTTTAAAAAGTTATTGCTCAGTGGGAAATGCACTGTAGTACATTATGAAACCTCTATTAGTTAATGCACTGCAGAGGTCTGTGTGTAACCAGAGAACCACAGAATTAAAACTTGATTGGTGCAGTGGAGAATAGTGATGTGTATTTTTAGTGCTACGAAGTCACAGCCTGTGACGGAAAGCACTGTGAATATGTAAGTCAATTTTTTATACTTGCATCACACACAGGGTAAGATAGAATGCTGCAAAGCGTGCGCATAGATTTACAATAAAATGGTGCTTTCAAAATGTAGGTTTTAATAATACCAGAGCGTATGTAATGCAGTTTTCTTTTTTACATAACTGTCCCTTCAACACCTCTTTAGGGGCACTTTAAATGCAGTTAAAATTAAAAGCAAGAACTTCCCAGCCCAGTTGTTAACTCTTTGCACTTCCACTAAAAAAAACACGCATCTTTGCCTTCACAAAGAGCCAGAACTGCCCCCAAGCATGCTTTACACTTGCAGATTACCAGATAAGGCGCATTTGCCTTTCATTCAGGCAAGCAGCTGATAACGATCTCAATTAGCCCTCCCAGGACGGCTGTATTTTTTCAGGGACAAGTGAAGCTGGGGAATCTGCGACCCCCTTCCTAGGACTCCACGACCCCCCTGGGGGTCGCGCCCCACAGTTTGAAGACCTCTGATCTAAGGCTTCAGGGTGGCAGCTGCGGTGGTCGCCTCTCCCCATGCCCTCCCCAGGGTGTGGGCCTGCGTTCTGCCTCAGCCGGCGCCTAGCAGCTTTCTTATAACTGGTGCGAACAAGGGGAATCCTACTGTTTAATTAAAACCAAAAGTCACGAAGGCCCGAGGCAGGTGTTGACACAAAGTGATTTCTGCATAGAAGTAGGGTTATTCCATTCCTATAAAACCCACAGGTACATCCAATGTAACATCCTATCTAGAGCACATTTTTGTGTATACAAAGCCACAAATAGAAAAATAGAAGAAAGCCCAAGGAATAAGCCAAAAATCAATATCAAAGGTAGAAGTCAATATAAAATATTTTTTATTAAAAAAAAAAAAAAAAAAAAGTTTTTTTACATTTTAGGTTACAATTGTCATAAGAACAAAATTAAAAACAATTACATAATATATAAAACATACAATCAAGAAGGCAAGTTCTTACACTATCCCTTGTTGGATGATAAGGGACAATAAGCCAATATCAGTCCTAACAGTCACCCCCCGAGAGAATAAACAGATAATACACTTTGTCATAGATTGTGACTCATCTGTAAGAAAAAACAGAATGTTGGCTGGAACCCGATACCACATTTGACTGAACGTATCTGTTGGACCAGTCAACTACCGAATTGTGTCAAATAGCTGCGTTGACGCGTTTCGATGGCACTCTTATATTTTACACCATCTTTATCAAGACAAATTTATAATTCTCTCGATTGGAAATTTTCATAATGTCCCTCAAATCAAAACCTGTGTATAAAAGACAAGAAACAATTCTTTCTTATATTAACCGGTTAAGTGCTTAGAACGTTCCGCGCCAGTGCGGAGCGTTCTGTCAGCGAGGCGGGGCCGCGTCGGCCCAACGGACGTGCGCAGCACTACCGAGGTAGTGCTTCGCGACGGCCGTTGGCCGACAAAGCACTTAACGGGTTAAAATATCATTTAAAAATAATTTATTTGAGATCAATACATGTATATTAAATCAACTCAACTAGCATATAAACAATAACTCAAACTTCATGCCTAAAACTCCAAGCATAATCCTTGGCCTATTGGATGGGCTAGATGTAGAAAAGGAATAAAGTAGATAGAAGAAAAGGAAGAATAAAAGGATATACATCAAGAAGTCTATTTTCCTCACCCATACTGAGGCTATACAATCAAACTATTCTAAAAAAGTTTTTTAAATTTCTTATCAAACGGCTGCCAAATCGTGAATGTAAAGTCAGCTGATATTGTTCATAGTCTATCCTCACTAAAATTGTATGACTTGACTAATGACATGATGGTTCGCTGTTTAAAGCTATATATTCCCCAAAAAAATATATACACACATGCATACTTGATGAGCCAATCTATTATCTTATGAGGTAGGGAGAACTGATTTTGATCCAAAGCTAGTGCTGCTGCTATATGGCATTCCTCACAGAAGGGGCATTGTACCTCCACCTGGAAAATCAGGCAAACAAATAAGCCTCTATCTTCCTATGTCTAAATCGTTTGCACTAAAAGAAAAAAGTTCTCATGAGATCACATACCTACGTATATCGGGTTGCAGGGCATTTGCTTATTAGAAATTTTTTTGTTTCATCATTTGAGTGAAAGTCTCTAAAATTGTGGCACCGTTAATTCCCGTCTGCGTGGAGAAAAATTATATAGTCATCACACCCACAACCTTGTTATAACGTGTGGTGTAATATTAAGAGTTTTAGTTTACCGAACAGCATAGAAATTTAAGACTCTTACCAGCTAAAATGTCGGCATCGTACAACATCTTGAGTAGATCTAACACTTTAAAGAGTATCTGCTTTCGCCCTTCCGATGTAGGTCAATGGGTTAAATAAACACTACGTCGTCTTTTTGTACTTCACAAACCCTTCGTTTACTTGGGCCTGCAACGGGAGAATAATAAAGGAAAATAAATATAAGTGAAGTCCCAATGGGATAAAAGAAGCCAGGGCCAAATTGAACCACATATATTTTCTGTGACCGAACGTGAGAAGCTATCTTCACGCAGAACACTTACTCCGTATAGAGCACGGTCGCTGCGGGAACTTTCCTGACATCCGGCCTGTAACTCGCCGTCCAATGAACAGATGGGCCACGAAAACGGCTGGTTTAAATACCCGCCACAATTAGTAAAGTTGTGTGGCTAATTGATCGATAATTGCCTGGGGTGTGTCCCTAACGCCACGTACGAGCGTGCTGGACTGGTTAAATGAGGCACTGCCACTGCCTACTTCGCCCCGGAAGGAGTTTACAGTTTACTGGTCCCTCCGCTGAGCTTCCCTTCTTGAACCGGAAGTGGTTTGCATAAAGTCTCAGACCCGTCGAAGGTGGTACCGGCATGGAAATAAATACAAATTGCTTTCCCCATACTTACGCGATTCCGTTTTACGGGTGATGTTACCATACTGGATTTGAAAAAATTAGCGAGACATCAGCAAATATATGAGAGCAGTACTCCATTTCCATTTTGGTATCCATATTGCTGTAAGTGTTTAATTACTGACTCATGTGACAACCGATACAGTACTGTAGAAACAGGTAAAATTCATGATATCATGAAGCTTCACCCAAGAAACAGTTTTAAAATGTTAAATTATAAATTTGAATTTAAACAGATCTGCCTGACAACAATTGTTTAGTAACCAAAGAGGTGGGAGAAGTGATATTAAAGTGCAGAACTAAATAACAGAGGTCAAGAAATAAGTTTCATCACTCCTCCCTAGTATTTAGTCCATGATCAATGGTCCCTAAAGTACACATAAACCACTGTTCTCTTTTTTGCGCTTTAGATCTCCATCTCCCCTCTCTCTATCTATTCTAATCTTTTCAAGAATAAACCACTGAAACTGTGTACAGTCATGGTTCGCTGTCATGGGTGTTCAGTTAGGGGAGCATTCTCTTTTCTGGTTCTTACTGCTGACTTGTGCTCTAACAGGCGAACTCTCAGTTCCTGCTTGTTTCCCCAACATACCCAAGTCCGCATGGGCATATCAAAAGATATATTACGTTTTTGCTTCTATAGTTGTTTAAAGTGGAAGCTGTAAATTTCATTCCGTTGAACTCCAAACTTTTTGTCTCCAATACACAGGGGGCATATTGAGCAAGAACCGCACTTGTAATTGCCAACAGCCCTTCTGTTTATCTGAGTGTAGTTTGGTTATTCTCATTCACATTTCTGTAAGTTTTTACTAGAGTTACGCAAATTTTTATTCACGCCTAAATGAAAACAGTGGTTTTCAATTTGATTCGATACGTCCATCATTCACAATTTTCCAGTTTCTATTAATAATATTTGTTATCTTATTGCTTATTCCAGAAAATTGACTGACAAAGACTATCCTGTCCATTTTTTGAGTGTCTTTTTCTTTGGACATATCTAATAGATGGTCTCGATCATAGAGTCCGCTCTTTTGAAAGAGTGTTTAATGAGCTTCTTTGGATAACCTCTGTCTAGAAACTTTCTCTTGACATTTTCTGAATGACGATAAAAGTCAGTTAGAGATGTGCAGTTACGACGGAGTCGTAAGAATTCCCAAAGGGAATATTGTCTTTCTGGGATTTGGGATGGTTACTCCCATAGTGCAGTAGAGTGATTCTTATCGGTAGGTTTAGTAAATAACTACCTCTAAGATAACCTCCACATCCTTCACACAAATGTCCAGAAAGTTCACACTCACGATCACTCCACTGTGCAGTGAATTTTAGATGTGCATCACCTAAATTCAGCCATTGCAGGAACTCCTCAAGGCTCCTGCTGTCACCGTTCCATATGAAGATAATGTCATCTGTGAAGCAGTGCCAGCAGATAACGTTTTCATGAAAGGGCGCTAATTAGATTAAAAATCTGCTGTTCCTCCAAGTTGCCTACATAGAGGCAGGCCAGGCTCCGCGCACAGGTTGCCCACATGCTGGTGCCTTTCACTTGCTGTAAAGCTCCTCTTTAAAGAAAATACATTGTTTTTGGGTACCATGAGACACACAGGATACAATAAAATCCTTGTTTCCCCCATTTAAGTTTTCATTCTCCAAGATGGATGAAATTACCCCGATAGTATAATCTTGGGGAATATTGGTATACAGGACTTCAATGTCAAGGGTGACCAAAAGCTGGGTCACCCCATTGAAGCCCTGGCCTTCAAAGAACAGAGGTTGCGTGGGATGAGTCTCTCAAGAAAAACTTCTGTCTAGAGACCAGCGGTTTGAGAAACAAATCTGCGTATTTGCTCAACGGCTCTAATAGTGACCCTATACTACTCCCAATAGGGTGTATGGGAGGATCAGCTAAATCCTTATGGATTGGGCAACCCATACATTGCAGGAGTAACAAGAATTAGTACTGCAAAGAAATTTATATTCATTTTCACAAATTAGCTGCATCCTCTTTGGCCCACTCTAAGAGTTGGGAGACCTCTTCCTGTACAGACTTAAGTTTAGAAAATTTAATTTGTTTATAAAGTTCTTGTATATTCAGGAGTTTTCATTCTATTGTCATAATCAGTGGTGTCAAAAATGACAGCCCCTGCATCTGTCGGCGGGTTTGATAGTAATTGAATGATCTTCCCGAAGGGTCGTAAGCGCTTCCCCATGATTTACTGTAAGATTATTTGGTCTAGACTCCGTCACTAAATGTTTTTTAATTTCCTATCTCGACTACCCTCTCAAAAATCTCTATGTTCTTGTTTACCTGGCTTAATAGGGGGAGTAAAAGTGGATTTGGGTTTGAATCCTGAGATGTTCGGTATAGGCTCATATATCTTATCTTCAAAGAAATTAATTGAGCCTCACTTTCCTAAAAAAGAACAAAGGTCTTTTTCTAATTCAAATCTATTTACTGGGGCAGTAGGCGCAAAGCTAAAACCCTTACATGTAACACTTCTTCTTCCTCTCTAGACAGGTTTTTATGTGATAGGTTGATAATGGGGAGTTCCTCTACTCCACCCACTATCTCCAGTACCTCTGGTTTTGAGAAAATCCTTCGGTGGATAATTCCTCATCTGTTCCTCCCTATTGTAATTTCGATAGGGTCTCTGATCCTTTTCTGTTGGCGTTGGCCTAAAAAAATCGCAATCAGAATTTGGTAAAGATCTTGGGGGTTGTTCATTTCTTTGTTCCTCCTCCTCACTGCTGGAGCCTGATGTTTCGGAATAGGTAATCCTTTTATTACCACCTCTGGAATAAATCGGTCTCTGAAATTGGGGTTTCTCCCACCTTTGGTCTTTTTCTTGTAATATTCTTTTCCCAAGTATGGGTAGACTAACTCTGCACTGAACCTCTCAATATCCTTTTTTAATTAGTTAGTTATTTTGTTTATAAGATATTCTCTGTAGCCACTGGTCTCTTTTTCCAGTGCTTCTATTTTTTTCTTGGCTTCATCTAGTGCAGTACCACTCTTTGAGCAGAGTTTCTAATTCGTCTATCTGTTTCTTTTCAATAATCATGACCTCCTGAGCTGCCTCTATTATAAGGATAAGCCAATCTCTACTACAGCAATTGGCTATCAAAGTCCATATTTCTAAAAATTTCCTATTTTCTGTAAATAGGCCTGGCTCACTCCTTACTTGGAGGCCTATAGGAATTACCCCCGCTTTAAGGTATTCAATAAGGAACTCTGCGTGCAACTAGGACCGGATAAGTTTTTCTTTAAATTTAGAGTCTTGACCAGCTGATCATGGTTTACATGATTGATTTTTGTTTTACCCCCATTTCGTGGGTTCTGGTTAATAAGTTTATTGAACTGGTCTTATGTAAAACCAAAGGTTTTAAAGGTGTCCATTACCACCCAATATTATCACTACCGCTACGGTTTTAGAAGGCTGTAAGCAAAATGTGTTTATTAATTAACACTATATCTCAAAAGCTGTCGGCCATAGAGAGCTTAAGCTACCTCTCCAATAACCAGTCTGTACTGTAAATATGTAATAAAAGAGAGGGACACCTTTGTAAAACCAGAGCAAATAAGGTACACAAGTACATAGAAGTAGGGTTATTCACTTGGTTATAAAACCCACAGGTACATCCAATGTAACATCCTATCTAGAGCACATTTTTGTGTATACAAAGCCACAAATAGAAAAAGAAAAATAGAAGAAGAAAGCCCAAGGAATAAGCCAAAAATCAATATCAAAAGGTAGAAGTCAATATAAATATTTTTATAAAAAAAAAAAAAAAAAAAAAAAAAGAGTTTTTTTACATTTCAGGTTACAATTGTCATAAGAACAAAATTAAAAACAATTCCATAATATATAAAACACAATCAAGAAGGCAAGTTCATACACTATCCCTTGTTGGATGATAAGGGACAATAAGCCAATATCAGACCTAACAGTCACCCTGAGAGAATAAACAGACAATACACTTTGTCATGGATTGTGACACATCCGTAAGAAAAAACAGACTGTTGGCTGGAACCCGATACACATTTGTCTGAACGTATCTGTTGGACCAGTCAACTACCGGGTGTGTCCAAATAGCTGCGTTGACGGCGTTTCAATAGCACTCTTATATTTACACCATCTTTATCAAGACAAATTTATAATTCTCTCGATTGGAAATTTTCATAACGTCCCTCAAATCAAAACCTGTGTATAAAGACAAGAAACAATTCTTTCTTATATTAAAATATCATTTAAAAACAATTTATTTGAGATCAATACATGTATATTAAATCAACTAACTAGCATATAAGCAATAAATCAAACTCCATGCCTAAAACTCTAAGCATAATCCTTGGCCTATTGGATGAGGCTAGATGTAGAAAAGGAATAAAGTAGAAGAATAAAAGGAAGAATAAAAGGATATACATCAGAAGTCTATTTTTCCTCACCCATACTGAGGCTATAGAGTATAACTATTCTAAAAAATTTTTTTAAATTTCTTATCAAACGGCTGCCAAATCGTGAATGTAAAGTCAGCTGATATTGTTCATAGTCTATCCTCAATAGAATTGTATGACATGACTAATGGCATGATGATGGTTCGCTGTTTAAGCTATATATTCAAAAAAATCTTTTATATACACACATGCATACTTGATGAGCAATATATTACCTTATGAGGTAGGGAGAACTGATTTTGATCATAAGCTAGTGCTGCTGCTATATGGCATTCCTCACAGAAGGGGCATTGTACACTCCACCTGGAAAATCAGGCAAACAAATAAGCCTCTATCTTCCTATGTCTACATCGTTTGCACTAAAGAAAAAGTTCTCATGAGATCACATACCTCGTATATCTAATTGCAGGGCATTTGCTTATTAGAAAAATGTTTCGTTTCATCATTTGAGTGAAAGTCTCTAAATTTGTGGCACCGTTGATTCCGTCTGCGTGGAGAAAAAAATTATATATAGTCAACATCACACCCACAACCTTGTTATAACGTGTGGTGTAATATTAAGGTTTTAGTTTACCCAACAGCATAGCAATTTAAGACTCTTACCACTAAAATGTCGGCACCTTACATCTTGAGGAGATCTAAGAATTTAAGAGTATCTGCTTTCGCCCTTCCGATGTGGGTCAATGGGTTAAATAAACACTACGTCGTCTTTTTTGGTACTTCACAAACCCTTCGTTTACTTGGGCCTGCAACGGGAGAATAATAAAGGAAAATAAATATAAGTGAAGTCCCAATGGGATAAAAGACCAGGGTCTAAATTGAACTCACATATTTTTCCGTGATGAACGTGAGAACTATCTTCACGCAGAACACTTACTTCGTTTAGAGCACGGTCGCTGCTGGAACTTTCCTGACATCAGGCCTGTAACTCGCCAGTCAATGAACAGATGGGTCAAGAAAAACGGCCGGTTTAAATACCCAATTAGTAATGTTCTGTGCCTAATTGGTCGATAATTGCCTGGGGTGTGTCCCTAACGCCACGTACGAACGTGCAGACTTGTTAAATGAGGCACTGCCACTGCCTACTTCGCCCCGGAAGGAGCTTACGGTTTATTGGTCCCTCCACTGAGCTTCCCTTCTTGAACCGGAAGTGGTTCGCATAAAGTCTCAGACCGGTCAGAAGGTGGTACCGGCGTGGAAATAAATACGAGTTGCTTTCCCCATATAACGCGATTCCGTTTTACGGGTGATGTTACCATACGGATCTGAAAAAATTAGGGAGACATCAACAAATATATGAGAGCAGTCTCCCATTTCCATTTTGGTATCCATATTGCTGTAAGTGTTTAATTACTGGCTCATGTGACAACCGATACAGTACTGTAGAACGCTAAAATTCATGATATACGTGAAGCTTCACCACAGAAGCAGTTTTAACATTTAAACAGATCTGCCTGACAATAATTGTATAGTAACCAAAGAGGTGGGAGAAGTGATATTAAAGTGCAGAACTAAATAACAGGGGTCAAGAAATAAGTTTCATCCACTCCTCCCTAGTGTTAAGTCCATGTTCAATGGCCCCTAGTGTACACATGAACCACTGTTCTCTTCTTTTGCGCTTTAAGTCTCCATCACCACCTCTCCTATCTATCCTAATCTTTTCAAGGATAAACCACTTAAACTGTGTACAGTCATGGTTCGCCTTCATGAAGTGTTCAGTAAGGGGGCATTCTCTTTTCTAGTTCGTATTGCTGATTTGTGCTCTAACAGGCGCACTCTCAATTCCCTACTTGTTTCCCCAACGTACCCGAGACCACATGGGCATATTAGGAGATATATAACATTTTTGCTTCTACAATTGTTCAGAGTGGAAGCAGTCAATTTTATACCATTGAATTCTAAACTTTTTATCTCCATGCACAGAGGGCAAATTGCACAAGAACCACATTTAAAGTTCCCAATAGCCCTCCTGTTATCTAGTGTTCTTTGGCTATTCTCATTTCCATTTCTGTAAGTTTTTACCAAAGAGTTACGCAAGTTTTTATTCCGTCTGAATGAAAACAATGGTTTTTCAATTAGATTCGATGCGTTCATCATTCACAATTTTCCAATTTCTGTTAATGATATTTTTTATCTTATTACTTATCCCAGAAAATTGGCTGACAAAAACAATTCTGTCCATTGTTTTATTATGTTTTTCTTTGGTCATATCTAATAAGTGGTCTCGGTCAGTAAAACCGTGCTCTTTTAAAAGAGTGTTTAATGAGCTTCTTGGGATAACCTCTGTCAAGAAACTTTTTCTTGACTATTTCCGAGTGCCGATAAAAGTCATTTAGGGATGTGCAATTACGACTGAAGTCGCAAGAATTCCCAAAGGGATATTATCTTTCTGCGATTTGGGATAGTTGCTCCTATAGTGCAGTAAAGTATTTTTGTCTGTAGGTTTGGTGAATAACTCTACCTCAAGGATCCCTTCCACATTCTTCACACAAATGTCTAAAAATTCACACTCGTGTTACTCCACTGTGCAGTGAATTTTAGATTTACATCACCTAGGTTTAGCCATTCCAAAAATCTTCGAGGCCACTACTGTCACCATTTCATATGAAAATAATGTCATCTATGAATCGATGCCAGCATATGACATTTTCATAAAAGGCGCCAGTTCATTAAAAATGTGCCGTTCCTCGAGTTACCAACATAGAGGCAGGACAGGCTCGGCGCACAGGTCGCCCCCATGCTGGTCCCCTTCACTTGTTGGAAGAGCTCCTCCTTAAAGAGAAAAACGTTGTTTTTAATACCATCGAGACACAGGACACAATAAAATCCTTATTGCCCCCATTAAGATTTTCATTCTCTAAAATAGATTAAATGACTGCAATAGTGTCATCTTGGGGCATATTAGTGTACAGGGCTTCAATGTCAAGGGTGACCGAAAGCTGGGTCACCCCATCTTTTAAGTCAGTTTAAGCAACCAAGGAATAATTTAACTTTCATATACAATGAATACTTACACCACTGGGGACAAAATGGGTTCAAAGATGCAAAAGGTGGCACAATTAAGCACAAACGCTATGGGAACAGGCAGTTGAGTTGAAAAACAAACTACCAAGGGCTCACGTAATACACACACTGAGTCATCACGTGATGGCATTCACGTTGAAGGAATTCATTGGCCAATGAAGCCGCAAAGGGGGCTGTACGCACGGCTTCCGTAGCTGCAATAACCCGTTCAAAAATGAGAATAGACGGTGAGATTCTGGTTGCAATTATTGCTACACGCAATAAAACGGCACTACCGAAAAGATTTCCACTCAAGTACTCCTACAAGTTAGATGCGAATAACGTTCCATTTGCTCAGATTCCTGGAGTGGGGGATAGAGTAATACCAAATATGGATCGCAGGTTAGGTTTAATTCTAGCAGCACACGAGGGTATAGGTTCTGCACACGCAGGAGTTACGGCAACTGTTTCCTTACTGAAACAACGCTATGGGTGGCCAGGATTAGCAAAGCAGACTAAGGACTATGTCTTGAAATGCGTCATCTGTCAGCAGATGAAAGGCTCCACCGTAACACGCCCAGTGCAGACACCATTACTAATATCAGACAAACCACTCACGTGTGTTTATTTGGACCACTGCGGCCCCTTACAACAGATGGGGCTTACAGGTATATTATGGTTGCAGTGGATTCCTGCTCTAGATTCCTATGGGTGTGGCCCCAGCGCTCGGCTGATGCTCGAACTGTTATAAAAGATTTACGAGTCTTTATAGGGACATACGCAATTGGCACATTACATTCTGACCGTGGCCCCGCGTTTAGCTCTAGGGCTTACAAGGAAGCCATGGGAGTTTTGGGTGTAGCATTGCGGTACTCCTCTCCGTACCATCCTGAGGGAAATTCGGTAGTGGAAAGGAAAAACCGTGACTTAAAGCAGTCTTTAACAGCTAGAGTATTAGGCTCAGGTGAGAGTTGGGTAAAGCATTTGTATGGAGTTCAACGAGCATTGAATAACATGCCAAGAAGTTCTCTAGGGGTGTCACTCCTTATGAGGTCCTATTTGGGACAAGAATGTGGGTACCTGATCTTGATTGTGAAGGCACAGTGGCGGATGATAAACATTTTGACATCCATAAAGGTTTGGCTGTTTTACAGGATCTGTATGAATTCAGGGCACTACAAAGCAATATCCAGGTAAAGCGGACCGCTACTGGGAAGTCAAATCAGTTACGGCAAGGACAGTCTGGATCCCTAAAGTTGGGGATCTGGTCAGAGAGAAATTGCGGACAAAAAGAATTTGGGCCATCTTACAGAAAGCCTGTACCAGTCCTGGCCATTGAAGGAACAAGAACTGTACTTCTACCGCCTCTTGCTGGAAAAAGGAGAAAAGATTTGTCTCAATCGACTTAATCAAACCACACTATGTGGCCGATACTGAATAGTAGGCCTCGTGGACTCCTGAGTAAACGACGCCCACCTCTCGCTACCATACAAGAAGTTCAAACAGAAAGACTCATCACGTTTAAAGAGTCCCCTGCACGGAATGATGGACTATGCAATAATGCCATGGAACTCGTTCTTCTCGAAACTGAAGTTATTAATCAGAATCAAAATCAAAATGAAAGACAAATTTCAACTCGACCAAACACAGATATCCACATCAACATGACTCAACAAGAGCAAGCTACAGTTTCCACAAGACCTGCGGAAATACAGAAAATTGATAGAACTGCATCTGGCTATTTCATCGACTTTGATACCTTTTCATTGGATTCAAGTGAACCTGAAATTATGCCAGCCCAAAAACACGCAACCAGCAAATTAAAGATTTTCTTAACTTTCTTAGAAAAACTTACTTGGTATCACCTTGGGTAGAACTCTAGGTAATTACCGGGATACTTTTCTTTCTTTTCTGGATAGGCTTAGTAATTGTTTTTAGCATGCTTATAGATGGAACTTACCTTCGACAAAGCTCTGCAGCGCAAAAGTGAATCTGATTCTGAAACCTCACCTATCATCACATCGTGAACAAAGAGTCTTGTCAGCAGTGAACATTACAGCAGTTCCTATACCTGATGGTATAGTATGGGACAAGGTTGATTACGATATATTTGGTCCGACCGTACTTTAAAAAATTCCACATTTATTTAAAATATCATTGAGTGATATCATTACCTCCAGTACATTTTCCGATGATTGGGATTATTAAACTGTAAATAATATGTTGTCTGATTTAGAAAAATCTGCGGCCTTTTCCAATAGTGAAATGTTGGAAGACACATCAGATTTTGAAACTATGTATTGCTATCAACATTACGGTCATCATTTTCTGCATAAATCTGCTAATGCCAGAAATGTTTTTATCTACCACAAATGGGAACATTGTCCTACACCGGCGAAAGGCAGTTCAAAGATATTTGCAGAGAAATTTCCATATGTTCAGGTTTTAACACGTCAGACCCAGCATCATATTATTATAAGATTGCACCAACGTCAGCACAGAAAAATATGTTGACAAAAACCAAACAGATTTATTCTGCTTCCTTTATTGCCCAGTTGTCTGAACAAGGTTTTGACTTACGGAAAGACACTATAGACTTAAAATCTGTGTGGGGTACTAGAGACTGGCAGGTCCAGGGAACTGAAGCGCTACTTCGAGCATGCCTCATTCCTCAGCAAATCATGCTTTTGAATGAAACTGTGTAACAAACTTTCTGTTTTGGAATAGCCAAGAACAAAGACTTGAATACACCTTGGATGCCCACACCATCACACACCGAGGGTAACATAACATCACAAGAAGGAATTACGTTAGATGAGATCATGCAATACAATAGATCAGACCCCGATTGGAAGGGATGGTTGATTTGGCCCTCAGACACCAATAGATGTCAGGAAAGATTCCTGGGTAAGACCAAAGGGTTTAATATCAACAGGCCAGATCCACGCTATGTACAGAGAGAACATCCAGGGGTAGTAACATCACACAGTGTTGGGAAGTTATGCCTCGATTGGCTAAGAACCTCGACACTGTCACAGGTGAAACAACACTTATCCTTACTTACAAAAGATGTGGATCTACGGGATTTTTATTAGGTCCTAGAAAGCCACATCACAAACGTTTCTATTATGCTGTCTAGAATGAAATCTGGAAAATATCACAACAAGAGAACCTAGAGAAAGCTCTAGCCGTGGTTGACAATGGTTTAACTACACTAACCTCCAGGATATATTCACTGGGCAACATTGTATCTTCTGCAATAGATATATTGGAACAGGATTTGTCCATATTGCAGCACGGGCAATCGCAATTGCGTTCTATTATATTGTTAAGCTGGACGCTGCAATCTTTGTGCGCAGGCTATGTGCCTTGGCGTTTCATCAACAGTACATCTCTGTTTTCTTCAAACAACCTAACAGACAAACAGATAGAGATGGCACAAAGGGGTGCAAAATATACAATGCTGCGTATTGAAAAACTGGATAGATTAGCCTTTACAGTGGCAGAATCACCGTCCACAGAATGGTTAATCCATGGCCACATAACTCTACCGGTCACTACTTTTCAATGTCAATATTGCCTTGAACAAAAGCAGGCAGGCAGATATGAAGAAATGGGTAGGGAATTCATCAAAGAATCTTGGGAATTACCGTACAGATTTCGATGCCAGAGTGGGGGTAGAGAAGTGTTTTTACGCGGTACAAACTGTGAGAACACTTTAAGTAGATCACTCATATGTCAGGATATAATGCTGCATGGGGCCTGCAACGGTTCAGTAGCGAATTTATCCTGTCACTTGAGGGGTACCCCAGCTGCCGTGATCACTCCAGTGTTCGGGCTACTTTTGAATGGGAGTTACTTGATGCTGAACGATCAAGGTTGCTGTGGGATGCTTCCGGGCATCGCATATCTGGTAACCGTGAACTCCAGGGTTACTTGCTGTATGCAAGTATTGTTTCCACCAACACATACAGTCAGGGAGGCACCGTTATGGCCTTCGCTAAATGTTTCATTAATACGGTTTGATGCTTTGAGCAGAATGAAAGCCATGCTTTTACAGAAGTCTGTGCCCTTAACCTCCGCTCGAGAGACTTTTGATCTCCAGATCGCAAGGTCTCCAGCAGAGATACAGGCGCTCATACGTACAAATTGCCCCTTCCATTTTGCAGAAATGGTAAATTGTATCTTTAACATGTCTGATACAACAGGCATTGTCCACCTATTTAAGACCATAGGTTCTGGACTATTAAGCACCTTTCAGATGGTCCTCGGAGTTATACCAAACTTTATACACTCTGTATTTGGAAGCATTTTTGGAGGACTTCCGCTGATCCTGTTTCTAATAGCAGGTATCCTGATCATAATTTTTCCGCTATGCAATGGACGTCCCAGTCACCAAGGTGATGGAAACAGTACTCCTGGAGTGAAAATACCTTGATCGCATGGTACAACATCTAGGCACACCTCACCTGAGAGAACTAAGTGCATCTTGGTTCTTGTCATTTAGATCAGTCTGGATGGACTGCATCTTACCGGTCCTCCGATGCCTGTTTTGCAGAGAAAAAAGCGTGTTGGATCTCTGTCTGACACTCCCATCATGTGCGCAACCGGACGTTGATGCTTACTGGACCCAATAACGGCCCATGTTCTGCAGTGTCCCCAACGTATTCCAATGTTGATGGCGGCATTCCTAGAGCCTCCACAGGTAGTCACGGCTCCTGTTGGTGTGGACATCGGCTCCTCCTCCGACACCCAGGCCTTGGACGGCACCCAGGCTGCCCGAAGTCGGCTGTAGACAGCACGGAAAATCATCTGTGCTCAATTGACATAATCTGCGAGGTGTTACAGGGACCGTCGTCCGCGGAAGCAGGCAATGATGATGTGGCATCTACCAGCCAGGACACATTGGGCCTGATTCACAGAACTAACTTACGTCAAAATCCTAAACTTACAACAATTTTGGTATTCACAGAATGAACTTACACATTTGGGTATTCACAGAATGAACTTACACATTTGGGTATTCACAGAATGAACTTACACATTTGGGTATTCACAGAATGAACTTACAACAATTTTGGTATTCACAGAATGAACTTACACATTTGGGTATTCACAGAATGAACTTACAACAATTTTGGTATTCACAGAATTAACTTACTCATTTTGGTATTCACAGAAGGCACTTACTCATCAATGAGTAAGTGCCTTCTGTGAATACCAAAATGTGTAAGTTACACAAAATGTGTAAGTTACACAAAATGTGTAAGTTACACAAAATGAGTAAGTTACACAAAATGTGTAAGTTACACAAAATGTGTAAGTGTCTTCTGTGAATACCAAAATGAGTAAGTTTATTCTGTGAATACCAAAATGAGTAAGTTCATTCTGCGAATACCAAAATGGTAGTAAGTTTAGGATTTTGTCGTAAGTTAGTTCTGTGAATCGGGCCCATAAACTTTTGACTGATTTGGCCCGTCATGTGCTGGGAGAAATTCGAATTTTTGAAAAACAAACTGAAAATTGGAACTCCATAACAAAATTGACATTCTTTTGGGCATGCATGGCTTTCAAATGCTTGTAGTAGTTCGAACTATACCTACAGACATATTAGAGCTATGGCTTGAGTGACAATTTCCTTTTGAACTTTTAAAGATTTTTTAGACCTTTTAAATTATTTTTAAACAAAAATCTAAAGTTTTTAACTATTAGCGTACTATTAGCGTACCAGTGTTTAGTCAAACTAGTAGTACGTTGAGAATTTAACTATGTCGTCCATTCGGAAGAGGAGTGGGTGTTATATTCCATATAGGTACCATAATATAGGCCCAGGTAACTTCATAACCCTTCACCTATATTCTTCCCTACATTACACTTATAACGGTTTACAGGGACTGACCTTTTACCTAGATACGACACAGCATTCAGAACGCAGGTTTTCCCTAGTTTGAAATCTCATACATTATGCATGAGGATTCTTGGAAGTGTGTTTTGCATTTTGCCCTATGTGGGAAGGGTATGCCCAGACGTGGGTCCCGTGCTCACTACGCCACTGGAGTCAGGCTATCCTGGCTGATGATGGCTGATAGCCTGAAACCAGTCCTAGGATGCTTGATTCCGGTCCAGGGAAGACATGGCTTGGCAGTTCGGTCTGGACTGTTCCCATGAGGCACAGGGTCAAGACTGATTTGCATATGGCTATGTCTGAACTGGGGTGGCGTGGTAAAGCAAAATAACGATGGATTAAACCCAGATCTGTGACTGGGGGTGAATGTTTGCCAATGTGCAGCATTCCGTCCATCATCTTGTGTGTTTTGCATTTTGCCCTATGTGGGAAGGGTATGCCCAGACGTGGGTCCCGTGCTCACTACGCCACTGGACTCAAGCTATCCTGGCTGATGAAGGCTGATAGCCTGAAACCGGTCCTAGGATGCTTGATTCCGGTCCAGGGAAGACATGGCTTGGCAGTTCGGTTCGGTCTGGACTGTTCTCATGAGGCACAGGGTCAAGACTGATTTGCATATGGCTATGTCTGAACTGGGGTGGCGTGGTGAAGCAAAATAACGATGGATTAACCCCTTCGCTGCTAGGCCTTTTCCCCTCCTGTGCTAAGCCTTTTTTGGCTATTTGGGGTAGTGCGCGCTTAGGCCCCTGTAACTTTTTGACCACATAAGGTATCCATGCCAAATTTGCGTCCTTTTTTCTAACATCATGGGGATTGTAAAGGTACCCAGGGTTTGTGGATTCCCCTGGAGGGACCCAGAAATTAGTCAAAATACAGCGAAATTTTTTTTGGGGGAAAAATGCGAAAAAGGGCTACAGATGAAAGCGTCTTGATTTTTCCCTGCAAATGGCATCAAAAAGGGGTTGTGGGGATGAAATCACCATCTTCCCAGATTTCAGGGACAAGCAGACTTTTGTCAGAAAACCAACTTTTTTACACAGTTTTGGCATTTTTCTGGGACATAGCCTATTTTTGCTATTTTTGTGCTTTCAACCTCCTTCCAGTTAATGGTAGAAATGGGTATGAAACCAATAATGGATCCTGGAAAGCCATACATTTCTGAAAAGTGGATAAAATTCTGAATTCAGCAAGGGGTCATTTGTGTAGATCCTTAAAGTTTTCCTTATAGAAACTAACAGTTAAATAAAGGAAAAATTGAAAATTAGTTGAAAAAAACAGCCATTTGTGTCAACGTTTTCACCTGTAACTTCTTCTAATTATGACAGCTATTTGAAGGCAATATACCGTTATATCCGCTGGACCTTTCTGGTTGTGGGGATATATAGGACTTGTAGGTTCACCAAGAACCCGACGAACCCAGAGCCAATAATTGAGCAACATCTTGCAATGATTTTTTTAAGTACCGGGTATATAGCAATTATTTTGGGAAAATGTATACATGGAAAAATTGTTATGAAAGACACCTATGTATTTCTGAAATGGGAACAAAATGTAGATTTTAGAAACAGTAGATATTTGCACATTTCCGAAATTGGGAGTACCCATACTAGCATGAGAATTATAGGTCATTTTTCAAAATGACTTATTTTTTACACATTGTCTTTCATTTGGAAGGCAGAAATGCATCGAAAGTCAATAGGTAATAACAGTTGCTCTACAATTCTGTGTTACCCTAAGTCTCCCGATAAAAATGGTACCTCACTTGTGTGGGTAGCCCTTGTGCCCACAACAGGAAATGGCTCAAAATGCAACGTGGATGTACCACATTTTCACAATGAAAAATTACCCTTTTTTGCAAAGTGCCTAGGTGTAGTTTTTGAACCCTAGCTCTGCCGGCACCTAGGGAAACCTAGCAAACCTATACATTTTTGAAAACTAGACACCCAGGGAATCCAGGATGGGGTGACTTGACTGCCTCCCACCAGGTTCTGTTACCCAGAATCCCTTGCAAACATAAAACATTGTCAAAAAAAACACATTTTCCCCACATTTCTGTGGTGGAAAGTTCTGGAATCTGCGTGGATCCACAAATTTCCACCCACCCCGCGTTCCCCAAAGTCTTACGAGAAAAATGGTACCTCACTTGTGTGGGTCGGCCTAGTGCCTGCGACAGGAAACGGCGCAAAGCGCAACGTGGTCACACCTCAATTTCGCAGTGAAAAATGACCCTTTTGGCAAAGTGCCTAGCTGTAGTTTTTAACCCTAGCTCTGCCGGCACCTAGGGAAACCTAGCAAACCTATACATTTTTGAAAACTAGACACCCAGGGGAATCCAGGATGGGGTGACTTGACTGCCTCCCACCAGGTTCTGTTACCCAGAATCCCTTGCAAACATAAACAATTGTCCAAACAAACACATTTTCCCCACATTTCTGTGGTGGAAAGTTCTGGAATCTGCGTGGATCCACAAATTTCCACCCACCCCGCGTTCCCCAAAGTCTTACGAGAAAAATGGTACCTCACTTGTGTGGGTCGGCCTAGTGCCTGCGACAGGAAACGGCGCAAAACGCAACATGGTCACACCTCAATTTCGCAGTGAAAAATGACCCTTTTGGCAAAGTGCCTAGCTGTAGTTTTTAACCCTACCTCTGCCGGCACCTAGGGAAACCTAGCAAACCTATACATTTTTGAAAACTAGACACCCAGGGGAATCCAGGATGGGGTGACTTGACTGCCTCCCACCAGGTTCTGTTACCCAGAATCCCTTGCAAACATACAAAATTGTCAAAAAACCACATTTTCCCCACATTTCTGTGGTGGAAAGTTCTGGAATCTGCGTGGATCCACAAATTTCTACCCACCCCGCGTTCCCCAAAGTCTTACGAGAAAAATGGTACCTCACTTGTGTGGGTGGGCCTAGTGCCTGCGAAAGGAAACGGCGCAAAACGCAACGTGGTCACACCTCAATTTCGCAGTGAAAAATGACCCTTTTTGGCAAAGTGCCTAGCTGTAGTTTTTAACCCTACCTCTGCCGGCACCTAGGGAAACATAGCAAACCTATGCATTTTTGAAAACTAGACACCCAGGGAATCCAGGATGGGGTGACTTGACTGCCTCCCACCAGGTTCTGTTACCCAGAATCCCTTGCAAACATAAAAAGTGTCCAAAAAACACATTTTCCCACATTTCTGTGGTGGAAAGTTCTGGAATCTGGGTGGATCCACACATTTCCACCCACCCGCGTTCCCCAAAGTCTTACGAGAAAAATGGTACCTCACTTGTGTGGGTCGGCCTAGTGCCTGCGACAGGAAACGGCGCAAAGCGCAACGTGGTCACACCTCAATTTCGCAGTGAAAAATGACCCTTTTTGGCAAAGTGCCTAGCTGTAGTTTTTAACCCTACCTCTGCCGGCACCTAGGGAAACCTAGCAAACCTATACATTTTTGAAAACTAGACACCCAGGGGAATCCAGGATGGGGTGACTGGACTGCCTCCCACCAAGTTCTGTTACCCAGAATCCCTTGCAAACATAACAAATTGTCAAAAAAACCACATTTTCCCCACATTTCTGTGGTGGAAAGTTCTGGAATCTGCGTGGATCCACAAATTTCCACCCACTCCGCGTTCCCCAAAGTCTTACGAGAAAAATGGTACCTCACTTGTGTGGGTCGGCCTAGTGCCTGCGACAGGAAACGGTGCAAAGCGCAACGTGGTCACACCTCAATTTCGCAGTGAAAAATGACCCTTTTTTGGCAAAGTGCCTAGCTGTAGTTTTTGAGCCCTACCTCTGCCGGCACCTAGGAAACCTAGCAAACCTATACATTTTTGAAAACTAGACACCCAGGGGAATCCAGGATGGGGTGACTTGACTGCCTCCCACCAGGTTCTGTTACCCAGAATCCCTTGCAAACATAAAAAACTGTCCAAAAAACACATTTTCCCCACATTTCTGTGGTGGAAAGTTCTGGAATCTGCGTGGATCCACAAATTTCCACCCACCCCGCGTTCCCCAAAGTCTTACGAGAAAAATGGTACCTCACTTGTGTGGGTCGGCCTAGTGCCTGCGACAGGAAACGGCGCAAAACGCAACGTGGTCACACCTCAATTTCACAGTGAAAAATGACCCTTTTTGGCAAAGTGCCTAGCTGTAGTTTGTGAACCCTAGCTCTGCCGGCACCTAGGAAACCGACCAAACACACACATTTGTGAAAAGTAGACACCCGAGGCTTCTAGGAGGTATGGCTTGCGTGGATCCCCCAACGTTTCCTTACCAGAATCCCTGCAAACCTCAATTTTAGCTGAAAAATCACTTTTTCACACATTTGTGTGTGGAAAGTGTGGCATCACTGGCCTCACACAAATTTCCTACCACCCAGCGTTCCCCAGGTCTCCCGATAAAAATGGTGCCTCACTTGTGTGGGAGGCCCAAGTACCAGCGACAGGCAGGGCCCACAACGTAGTGAGGCGACCTCAAAATGGCCTTTCACAAAACCACCTGGTTTTGCAAGGGAGTCACCTGGGTTTTGGCCCGTGCTCAGCGGCCATCTAGGAAACCTACCAAACCCACACATTTCTCAAAAGTAGACACCCGGGGCTTCCAGGGAGGTATGGCTTGCGTGGATCCCCAACGTTTCCTTACCAGAATCCCTGCAAACCTCAATTTTAGCTGAAAAAATCACTTTTTCACACATTTGTGTGTGGGAAAGTGTGGCATCACTGGCCTCACACAAATTTCCTACCACCCAGCGTTCCCCCAGGTCTCCCGATAAAATGGTGCCTCACTTGTGTGGGAGGCCCAAGTACCACGACAGGCAAGGGCCCACAACGTAGTGAGCGACCTCAAATTGCCTATCTCAAAACCACCTGGTTTTGCAAGGAGTCACCTGGGTTTGGCCCGTGCTCGCGGCCATCTAGGGAAACCTACCAATCCCACACATTTCTGAAAAGTAGACACCGGGGCTTCCAGGGAGGTATGGCTTGCGTGGATCCCCCAACGTTTCCTACCCAGAATCCCCTGCAAACCTCAATTTTAGCTGAAAAAATCACTTTTTCACACATTTTGTGTGGGAAAGTGTGGCATCACTGGCCTCACACAAATTTCTACCACCCAGCGTTCCCCAGGTCTCCCGATAAAAATGGTGCCTCACTTGTGTGGGAGGCCCAAGTACCCGCGACATGCAAGGACACAAAGCGTTTTGAGGCAACATCAACATTGCCTATCAAAAATGTTTTGGGCCCTTGCCTGTCGCGGGTACTTGGGCCTCCCACACAAGTGAAGCACCATTTTTATCGGGAGACCTGGGGGAACGCTGGTGTAGGAAATTTGTGTGAGGCCAGTGATGCCACACTTTCCCACACAAAATGTGTGAAAAAGTGATTTTTTCAGCTAAAATTGAGATTTGCAGGGAATTCTGGGTAAGAAACGTTGGGGATCCACGCAAGCCATACCTCCCTGGAAGCCCCGGGTGTCTACTTTTCAGAAATGTGTGGTTTGGTAGGTTTCCCAGATGGCCGCTGAGCACGGGCCAAAACCCAGGTGACTCCCTTGCAAAACCAGGTGGTTTTGTGAAAGGCCATTTTGAGGTCGCCTCAATACGTTGTGGGCCCTTGCCTGTCGCTGGTACTTGGGCCTCCCACACAAGTGAGGCACCATTTTATCGGGAGACCTGGGGAACACTGGGTGGTAGGAAATTTGTGTGAGGCCAGTGATGCCACACTTTCCCACACAAAAATGTGTGAAAAAGTGATTTTTTCAGCTAAAATTGAGGTTTGCAGGGAATTCTGGTAGGGAAACGTTGGGGATCCACGCAAGCCATACCTCCCTGGAAGCCCCGGTGTCTACTTTTCAGAAATGTGTGGGTTTGGTAGGTTTCCTAGATGGCCGCCGAGCACGGGCCAAACCCAGGTGACCTCTTGCAAAACCAGGTGGTTTGTGAAAGGCCATTTGAGGTCGCCTCAATACGTTGTGGGCCCTTGCCTGTCGCTGGTACTT
Organism: Calotriton arnoldi; assembly: GCA_963921515.1. Lineage (NCBI taxonomy): Eukaryota > Metazoa > Chordata > Amphibia > Caudata > Salamandridae > Calotriton > Calotriton arnoldi. The sequence continues at coordinate 3,533,748 of CAWUFW010000797.1, read as the reverse complement.
GGGCCTCCCACACAAGTGAGGCACCATTTTTATCGGGAGACCTGGAGGAACGCTGGATGGTAGGAAATTTGCGTGAGGCCAGTGATGCCACACTTTCCCACACAAAAATGTGTGAAAAAGTGATTTTTCAGCTAAAATTGAGGTTTGCAGGGAATTCTGGGTAAGGAACGTTGAGGGATCCACGCAAGCCATACCTCCCTGGAAGCCCCGGGTGTCTACTTTTCAGAAATGTGTGGGTTTGGTAGGTTTCCTAGATGACCGCCGAGCACGGGGCCAATAACCCAGGTGACCCCCTTGCAAAACCAGGTGGTTTTGTGAAAGGCCATTTTGAGGTCGCCTCAATACGTTGTGGGACCTTGCCTGTCGCGGGTACTTGGGCCTCCCACACAAGTGAGGCACCATTTTTATCGGAAGACCTGGGGAACGCTGGGTGGTAGGAAATTTGTGTGAGGCCAGTGATGCCACACTTTCCCACACAAAAATGTGTGAAAAAGTGATTTTTTCAGCTAAAAGTGAGGTTTGCAGGGATTCTGGGTAAGTAAACGTTGGGGGATCCACGCAAGCCATACCTCCCTGGAAGCCCCGGGTGTCTACTTTTCAGAAATGTGTGGGTTTGGTAGGTTTCCTAGATGGCCGCCGAGCACGGGGCCAAAAACCCAGGTGACCCCCTTGCAAAACCAGGTGGTTTTGTGAAAGGCCATTTTGAGGTCGCCTCAATACGTTGTGGGCCCTTGCCTGTCGCGGGTACTTGGGCCTCCCACACAATTGAGGCACCATTTTTATCGGGAGACCTGGGGGAACGCTGGGTGGTAGGAAATTTGTGTGAGGCCAGTGATGCCACACTTTCCCACACAAAAATGTGTGAAAAAAGTGATTTTTTCAGCTAAAATTGAGGTTTGCAGGGGATTCTGGGTAAGGAAACGTTGGGGGATCCACGCAAGCCATACCTCCCTGGAAGCCCCGGGTGTCTACTTTTCAGAAATGTGTGGGTTTGGTAGGTTTCCCTATGTGGCCGCCGAGCCCCGGGCCAAAACCCAGGTGACCCCCTTGCAAAACCAGGTCATTTTGAGATAATGTGTTGTTTATTTCTGCAGCGTGAAAATTTTGGCACAATATTGCAAGGAAAATGTGACAGACATTTTGAGGTTTGCAGGACATTGTGGGTACCATAACTTGTTGGGATCCACAAGAGAGATATCACCATGTACTCCCATGGGTGTTTCGTTTACGACAATATCTACAGTTGGTAGGTTATTCTTAGACGGAATGTACACCTTGGCAGACAGACTAAAAAGACAAAGATTACTGCACAGCCACCTATTCCTCAAGCACACACACATACTGGTTGGATTTGGCACGAGGGCAAGTGATGGTTCAGTATATACAATTTTATTAACAAGAGATTTCACAAAAATGAAATGCACTGTCAATAATTTAAAGGACAAAAACGGAACCAGTGACTCGCAGCTCGTGAGCTGTAAAGCCACGTCAAGGCCCCAACCGCTTTACAGGCCATTCACACACCTTTCATACGTGATACACACAAGACCATTCACACCCCCAGGCACGAAACAAACACATTACAACATTCACAAAAAGGGACAAGGTACACCCTGCTTGAGAAAGACAAAAAAAAATATTACTGCACAGCCATCTAATCCTCAAGCACACACACACATACTGGTTGGATTTGGCACGAGGGTGAGTGATGGTTCAGTATATACAATTGTATTAACAAGTGATTTCACAAAAATGAAATGCACTGTTAATAATTGAAAGGACGAGAAACTGAACCATTGACTCACAGCTCGTGAGCTGTAAAGCCACGACAAGGCACCAACCTCTTTACAGGCCATTCATACACCTTTCATACGTGTGACAAATACAAAACCATTCACACCACCAGCCGCGGGCCCATCACATTACAACACTCACACCAGCAGACAGCGCCATTCAAGGGCCCATCACTTTCACACGCCCACATTCCTAACACAGCAACCACACAAGCTGATGGATTGCGTGGAGTGTCGCTCGGCTAGCAGTGTGTGTAGTGACCAGCAGCAAGTCACTACTCACACACCGCCAGCCGAGCGCCAGTCCACGCACACCGCCAGCCAAGCGCCACTCCACGCACACCGCCAGCCTAGCGCCACTCCACGCACACCGCCAGCCTAGCGCCACTCCACGCACACCGCCAGCCTAGCACCACTCCACGCACACCGCCAGCCTAGCGCCACTCCATGCACACCGCCAGCCAAGCACTACTCCACGCACACCGCCAGCCAAGAGCCACTCCCCGCACACCGCCAGCCTAGCGCCACTCCAAACACACCGCCAGCCTAGCGCCACTCCACGCACACCGCCAGCCAAGCACCACTCCACGCACACCGCCAGCCAAGAGCCACTCCCCGCACACCGCCAGCCAAGCGCCACTCCACGCACACCGCCAGCCAAGCACCAGCCTACACACACCACCATCACATTTAGGATTTTTATACAAAAAAGAAAACACAAACAAATTGCAAATAGATACAAATCTACTAACACAAAATCAGAAACTAAATACATTGCACTAATGCCAACCTTGAAACAGAACAACAATTCTTAAACATTACAGACCAGGCAGTTCACTTTACCACTCATGGTTGCTCCCAATAATTCTTTTGCTTGTGGTACGCTCTATAACAAGCAGGCACACACAGCCCAGGGTTAGAAGGACACTCAGGGCAGTACATACGAGTCTCCTTCCGCGTACCTCTTCGCCAACAGACTCTACATCTCCTAGTGGGAAAGTCTTTTGAGAGTGTAGGAGGAATGTGATCAGGAAAGTGGCGATCTTTCAATCGAGCCACATCCTCCACCACTCCAACTCTAGGAACACTTGCCTGTTCCACAACAACAAGGCTGCCTATGACAGACTCCTGAAACTGAACAAAAGTCAACTTTGACGCAGGAGAACACTCCTTGAACACAACAAAAGCATTGAAAGTTGCTAAATTGAAGAGATGGATGGCCAACTTCTTATACCAAATGTAAGACTTACGAATAGCAGTGTAAGGTTCCAACCTCTGATCTACTCTATCAACACCACCCATGTGCTTATTGTAGTCTAAAATGCACACAGGTTTGCGCACTTCAGCAATCTGACCCCAAACAGCCACAGGTGAAGTACTCTCATCATGGATGGTAGTCAGCATGTACACATCCCTCCTGTCCACAAATTTCACAGCTAGCAGTTCCTCACTACGCAAGGCACTGCACTGTCCCCTCTGAAGTTTTTGCAAACAAGCTCTTTTGGATAACCTTTACGGTTAGAGCGGATTGTGCCACAAGCAAAAGTGTCCACTTTGAACAATTCCTTAAACAATTGCACAGCAGTGTAGAAGTTATCAAGGTACAAATGGTGGCCTCTGTTAAACAGTCCTCTAGCAAGATCCCACACAATTTTCTCTGAAACTCCAAAAGTGGACGGACAACCAGGGGGTCAATAGTGGAATCCCTACCAGTGTACACACGCAAATTAAAAACATATCCTGTCCTACTCTCAGACAACATATACAGCTTAATTCCATAGCGTGCCCTCTTGCTAGGAATGTACTGCCTAAAACCAAACGGCCCTTGAACAGGACCAAAGACTCATCAATAGATATTTCTTTCCCTGGAGTATAGATCTCTGAAAATCGATCTACAAAGTGATCAAGAACAGGCCGAATCTTAAAAAGACGGTCACATTCAGGGTGATCTCGTGGCAATGCCAAACCATTATCAACAAAATGCAGCATCCGAAGGAAAAGTAAATACCGATCACGAGTCATAACTGCAGGAAATATGGCCGTTGCCATCAAGGGACTGGTAGACCAATATGAACCCATGGACGGCTTCCTTATCAAACCCATCAAAAAAGTCAAACCCAAAAACTTCTTCATCTCTTCCAGATTTGTGGGACTCCACCGGGTAGCTCTAGAATGGGGCCTAAGTCTGGCACTGTTGTCCCTCAAAAACTGTTCAGCATACAAATTAGTCTGCTCAACAATCTCACCCAAAAATACATCATCCATAACAACTGAAAATACTGTATAGGCAAATAATGGTCACAATCCACTCTACACCCTGCATAACCACTAAAGGCAGGCAACACCGGCTGCACCATGTTTGGATCAACCCAGAGTCCAGCACTTCCAGTAGGAAGCCTAGCAGCCCCAGGCTGCAATCCAGATGCCTCTTGCACCATCGGCACAGTAGTATCCTCCTCTAAATCAGGCACTTCATCTGCACTGAGAGTACCTTCATCATCCGATGATTCCATGTGGAGAGAAAACTCACTGCCTGAATCTTCCCCTCCCTCCTCTCCCTCAGACAGTGCGTCAGTCTCATAATCCTGCTCAGAGGAAGATTCAAGAAGCAAACCAACCACCTGCTGAGCAGTAATTCTACGGCTAGCCATAATGCTTACTAATAAAGGTTACTTGTCAAACAAGTCAACAACAACAAACCCTTTGTAAAAAAAAGAAATAAACAAAATGTAGCTTTATCACAAAGACCTATATACTCCAACACTATACCACTCACGTGACAGAAGCAGCTAGACTCACCACCACCTACTCTGCACAGACACAGTAAGGATCAACAATATCCCACTAAAAAGAAGAAGAAAAAAATTACACATAAGACAATGCAAAACATCGCAAAGAATTTCATGCTCTGAACACTAACAAATATGCTGCCATTATGGCACCACTTACAAAAAATTCATTCATGCATGACAATAATACTCATTTGGAGTACACACAACAAAAATATTTTTCTTACCAAATAAATGCAATTACGCAAAACTGCAGAACCACAACTGCCGAAACCGCAAACAGGAATCAAAAGCTTTACACTAGAATAAAAAGGAGAAAAAAAACATTACAATCACATATGCAAATAATGCACCAGTCCACACACAATCCACCAGCCAAGCTAAGGGGTAGGTGGGCCTAACAGTATAAATAAAATATTCACCCCCGTAAAAGGGAGCAACCCTTGCCCTTTGGCCACTCCCCAACACAAAAATTAAAAACCCTGGTGCCTAGTGGGCATTCCTGCTGCACGATCACATGATCGTGCAGCAGGAATGCACAAAAGAGGCATCGGGGAAAGGAAAACCCTTTCCTTTCCTCGATGCCTCTTTGATACAAACCCCCCTCCCCGAGCCAAACCTCACCTGATTTCCCGACGCGCTGGAAGCAAATGGCTTCCAGCGCGTCGGGAAGAAAGGAAACCCTCAATGATGTCAGCGCGCCTCGCGCGCTGACGTCGTTGATGGGGCGGGGGAGGCAGGGAAGCCCTTCCCCTGCCTCCCCAAAAAAAAACCTAACGATCGGATTCCCACGGGGAGCGCCAGCGCTTCCCCGTGGGTGGTCTTCTGACGAGCTGGACTCGTCATGAGCACACGAGCACTGTGTGCCATGACGAGTCCAGCTCGTCATAAGCACCGAAGGGGATAAAGGGTCAGAGCAGGATCTCAGCGGCAGACGAGGAGAAGGAACCTCCTGGTCACAGGAACTACACGAGCATTGCACTCGAGAAATTCAAGGATGCAAAGACCTCCATCAAGGATTACAGCTAACTTTTCAGGGTGTAAATGGAGAGAAGCCACATATGCTTAACCACGCTCACGAATTCTACACGAGAATTGCGCTCGAGAAAATGAAGGATGCAAAGATCTCCATCAAGGATTACAGCTAACTTTTCACGTTGGAAATGGAGAGAAGGCACATCTGCCCTGCATATTTATCCACGAAGATGCCACCGTTTTGTGCAATACCTCTACTCAACTGGAGTACTTTCTACTGGCTAATCAGTAAGTGCTACCTCGTTGGGTAAATGTATAGTGCCTTTCCTACACTACAGCTGCGTAAAGGACCAGAAGAATTGTCTCCAGTGATCTGTGTGTCTGTAACTTTGCCACCGCGCCGAAAGCGCCGGGGTCCTTTGAGTAAGCTGTCCATCATAGTGGGGAAAGGGCGGGCATACGTTGCATACCGCTAGTGTATGTGTGGCGGGGCCAAACGAGCGGGGCTTCTAGGCCCGTTCACATGCATCTTGTTTATAAAGGGTCAGAGCAGGATCTCAGCGGCAGACGAGGAGAAGGAACCTCCTGGTCACAGGAACTACACGAGCATTGCGCTCGAGAAATTCAAGGATGCAAAGACCTCCATCAAGGATTACAGCTAACTTTTCAGGGTGTAAATGGAGAGAAGGCACATCTCCACGCTCACGAATTCTACACGAGAATTGCGCTCGAGAAAATGAAGGATGCAAAGACCTCCATCAAGGATTACAGCTAACTTTTCATGTTGGAAATGGAGAGAAGGCACATCTGCCCTGCATATTTATCCACGAAGATGCCACCGTTTTGTGCAATACCTCTACTCAACTGGAGTACTTTCTACTGGCTAATCAGTAAGTGCTACCTCGTTGGGTAAATGTATAGTGCCTTTCCTACACTACAGCTGCGTAAAGGACCAGAAGAATTGTCTCCAGTGACCTGTGTGTCTGTAACTTTGCCACCGCGCCGAAGCGCCGGGGTCCTTTGAGTAAGCTGTCCATCATAGTGGGGAAAGGGCGGGCAGACGTTGCATACCGCTAGTGTATGTGTGGCGGGGCCAAACGAGCGGGGCTTCTAGGCCCGTTCACATGCCTCTTGTTATAAAGGGTCAGAGCAGGATCTCAGCGGCAGACGAGGAGAAGGAACCTCCTGGTCACAGGAACTACACGAGCATTGCGCTCGAGAAATTCAAGGATGCAAAGACCTCCATCAAGGATTACAGCTAACTTTTCAGGGTGTAAATGGAGAGAAGGCAGATCTCCACGCTCACGAATTCTACACGAGAATTGCGCTCGAGAAAATGAAGGATGCAAAGACCTCCATCAAGGATTACAGCTAACTTTTCACGTTGGAAATGGAGAGAAGGCACATCTGCCCTGCATATTTATCCACGAAGATGCCACCGTTTTGTGCAATACCTCTACTCAACTGGAGTACTTTCTACTGGCTAATCAGTAAGTGCTACCTCGTTGGGTAAATGTATAGTGCCTTTCCTACACTACAGCTGCGTAAAGGACCAGAAGAACTGTCTCCAGTGACCTGTGTGTCTGTAACTTTGCCACCGCGCCGAAAGCGCTGGGGTCCTTTGAGTAAGCTGTCCATCATAGTGGGGAAAGGGCGGGCAGACGTTGCATACCGCTAGTGTATGTGTGGCGGGGCCAAACGAGCGGGGCTTCTAGGCCCGTTCACATGTCTCTTGTTATAAAGGGTCAGAGCAGGATCTCAGCGGCAGACGAGGAGAAGGAACCTCCTGGTCACAGGAACTATACGAGCATTGCGCTCCAGAAATTCAAGGATGCAAAGACCTCCATCAAGGATTACAGCTAACTTTTCAGGGTGTAAATGGAGAGAAGGCACATCTCCACGCTCACGAATTCTACACGAGAATTGCGCTCGAGAAAATGAAGGATGCAAAGACCTCCATCAAGGATTACAGCTAACTTTTCACATTGGAAATGGAGAGAAGGCACATCTGCCCTGCATATTTATCCACGAAGATGCCACCGTTTTGTGCAATACCTCTACTCAACTGGAGTACTTTCTACTGGCTAATCAGTAAGTGCTACCTCGTTGGGGAAATGTATAGTGCCTTTCCTACACTACAGCTGCGTAAAGGACCAGAAGAATTGTCTCCAGTGACCTGTGTGTCTGTAACTTTGCCACCGCGCCGAAAGCGCCGGGGTCCTTGGAGTAAGCTGTCCATCATAGTGGGGAAAGGGCGGGCAGACGTTGCATACCGCTAGTGTATGTGTGGCGGGGGCCAAACGAGCGGGGCTTCTAGGCCCGTTCACATGCCTCTTGTTATAAAGGGTCAGAGCAGGATCTCAGCGGCAGACGAGGAGTAGGAACCTCCTGGTCACAGGAACTACACGAGCATTGCGCTCGAGAAATTCAAGGATGCAAAGACCTCCATCAAGGATTACAGCTAACTTTTCAGGGTGTAGATGGAGAGAAGCCACATCTGCTTAACCACGCTCACGAATTCTACACGAGAATTGCGCTCGAGAAAATGAAGGATGCAAAGACCTCCATCAAGGATTACAGCTAACTTTTCACGTTGGAAATGGAGAGAAGGCACATCTGCCCTGCATATTTATCCACGAAGATGCCACCGTTTTGTGCAATACCTCTACTCAACTGGAGTACTTTCTACTGGCTAATCAGTAAGTGCTACCTCGTTGGGTAAATGTATAGTGCCTTTCCTAAACTACAGCTGCGTAAAGGACCAGAAGAATTGTCTCCAGTGACCTGTGTGTCTGTAACTTTGCCACCGCGCTGAAAGCGCCGGGGTCCTTTGAGTAAGCTGTCCATCATAGTGGGGAAAGGGCGGGCAGACGTTGCATACCGCTAGTGTATGTGTGGCGGGGCCAAACGAGCGGGGCTTCTAGGCCCGTTCACATGCCTCTTGTTATAAAGGGTCAGAGCAGGATCTCAGCGGCAGACGAGGAGAAGGAACCTCCTGGTCACAGGAACTACACGAGCATTGCGCTCGAGAAATTCAAGGATGCAAAGACCTCCATCAAGGATTACAGCTAACTTTTCAGGGTGTAAATGGAGAGAAGGCACATCTCCACGCTCACGAATTCTACACGAGAATTGCGCTCGAGAAAATGAAGGATGCAAAGACCTCCATCAAGGATTACAGCTAACTTTTCACGTTGGAAATGGAGAGAAGGCACATCTGCCCTGCATATTTATCCACGAAGATGCCACCGTTTTGTGCAATACCTCTACTCAACTGGAGTACTTTCTACTGGCTAATCAGTAAGTGCTACCTCGTTGGGTAAATGTATAGTGCCTTTCCTACACTACAGCTGCGTAAAGGACCAGAAGAATTGTCTCCAGTGACCTGTGTGTCTGTAACTTTGCCACCGCCCAAAAGCGCCGGGGTCCTTTGAGTAAGCTGTCCATCATAGTGGGGAAAGGGCGGGCAGACGTTGCATACCGCTAGTGTATGTGTGGCGGGGCCAAACGAGCGGGGCTTCTAGGCCCGTTCACATGCCTCTTGTTATAAAGGGTCAGAGCAGGATCTCAGCGGCAGACGAGGAGAAGGAACCTCCTGGTCACAGGAACTACACGAGCATTGCGCTCCAGAAATTCAAGGATGCAAAGACCTCCATCAAGGATTACAGCTAACTTTTCAGGGTGTAAATGGAGAGAAGGCACATCTCCACGCTCACGAATTCTACACGAGAATTGCGCTCGAGAAAATGAAGGATGCAAAGACCTCCATCAAGGATTACAGCTAACGTTTCACGTTGGAAATGGAGAGAAGGCACATCTGCCCTGCATATTTATCCACGAAGATGCCACCGTTTTGTGCAATACCTCTACTCAACTGGAGTACTTTCTACTGGCTAATCAGTAAGTGCTACCTCGTTGGGGAAATGTATAGTGCCTTTCCTACACTACAGCTGCGTAAAGGACCAGAAGAATTGTCTCCAGTGACCTGTGTGTCTGTAACTTTGCCACCGCGCCGAAAGCGCCGGGGTCCTTGGAGTAAGCTGTCCATCATAGTGGGGAAAGGGCGGGCAGACGTTGCATACCGCTAGTGTATGTGTGGCAGGGCCAAACGAGCGGGGCTTCTAAGCCCGTTCACATGCCTCTTGTTATAAAGGGTCAGAGCAGGATCTCAGCGGCAGACGAGGAGAAGGAACCTCCTGGTCACAGGAACTACACGAGCATTGCGCTCGAGAAATTCAAGGATGCAAAGACCTCCATCAAGGATTACAGCTAACTTTTCAGGGTGTAAATGGAGAGAAGGCACATCTCCACGCTCACGAATTCTACACGAGAATTGCGCTCGAGAAAATGAAGGATGCAAAGACCTCCATCAAGGATTACAGCTAACTTTTCACGTTGGAAATGGAGAGAAGGCACATCTGCCCTGCATATTTATCCACGAAGATGCCACCGTTTTGTGCAATACCTCTACTCAACTGGAGTACTTTCTACTGGCTAATCAGTAAGTGCTACCTCGTTGGGGAAATGTATAGTGCCTTTCCTACACTACAGCGGCGTAGATCACCCTCCTCCCTCCCTCGTGGGCATTCCTGCTGCACGATCACATGATCGTGCAGCAGGAATGCACAAAGAGGCATCGGGGAAAGGAAAACCCTTTCCTTTCCCTCGATGCCTCTTTCGAATCAAACCCCCCTCCCCGAGCCAAAACTCACCTGATTTCCCGACGCGCTGGAAGCAAATGGCTTCCAGCGCGTCGGGGAAGAAAGGGAAACCCTCAATGATGTCAGCGCGCCTCGGGGTGAAACTGTCAGAAGGGGCTCATGAATAAGCCCCCCTGTCTTTTTCCCCTAAGTTGGCGCACAATGGCTGCCATGCGCCAATGCAGCCACCCTTGCGCCATGGTGCACGGCTGACTGTGTTGCGGAGTTGATTGATGTTGTGGCTCCATCTCTTCTCGAGACGTCTGCAGGTGGGGCTGGACTATTGGAGGGCGGGAGTGAACCAGTTGGCCTTCTTGGAGTGTTGTTTGCATGGTCTTTTCTTGAGGGGTGCCAGGGTGTTGGCGCAGTTGGAGATCCATCGGTGGAGGTTGCGCGCTGTGGTGTTGGCATCTGTAACCGTTGGCGGAGTGGTGGCACTGAGGGAGTTGACGGGAAGTTATTCGGTGGCCTTGATCCAGCCGCTACGGGGGGCAATGATGGCAATGGTGTACGGTGGGCTTGGTGAAGGCATGATGTAAACAATGATGGTCGGTACAGGAGAGTCATGTGGTGAGGCTGTAGTTGAAGTTCCCCCTTGTGGAGAAGACGGGCTCAAACGTGTGTCAGGCTGTGGGTTGCTGCGGTGACTAGCTGCTTAAGTCCGATGTTGGCGAGGTTCCCCAGGTGGGGGGTGGTATTCTGGTCACTGGGGTTGTCCAGGTGGAACTTGAGGTCTCCGAGTAGGATGTAGTCGGTGGATGGGAGAGCCTGGGGTGTGATGAGGTCCACAATGGCACCTGTGACTGGGGGTTCCTGGCCCAGGGGGCCTGTAGATGAGGGTGCTGGGGAGGGTGGTTTTGGGTTGGTCCGGATCTGGAAGTGGAGGTGTTCCATGGTCCGTCGGGTCATTAGAGTGTGTGGTCAGTCGGAGTGTGCCTTTTCCAGACAATGGCAATGCCTCCTCCTGGCCGCTCGGGGTGGTCCATGTGAGTGAATTTGTAGCCGTCGTGGATGGTGATGGCGATGTCCGGTCCGGAGCAGAGGTTTCCGTGAAGAAGGCGATGTCTGAAGAGGTGGCGTAGAGGAGGTCCCAGATTTCTGTTGCTTGTTTGTGGAGGGAGCGCACGCTGAGGAGGATGCAGTTGAGCAGGTCGGCTGCGCTGTTGTTCGGCGGGGAGGCAGGAGGCGCTGGTGTACTGATGTCGCAGAAGGTGCGTTTGCAGTTTTGACAGGTGCAGGGTGCAAGAGAATTCTACAGTGTTGCTAGATGGCAGGCGGTGTGGCGTCCAGGGTTGATGGCGAGGAGGGTGCTTGCATCGTAGCGGTGGAGTGTCCGAGAGGAAGGGTCCTTGGAGCTGGGCGCAGTCCAGGGGCGGACGGATGCAGACTGGCTTGCCTTTGGCGCACCAGTGGTACGCCCGCTGCGCATGGCCGCACAGCAGCTGCCATTATGTAGTGCTGCATGGGGGACTGGACAGCTGGGAGGCGGGAAACGCGGGAAAGGACCCTGGATGGGGTGAGGACGCTGGGGGAGTGGGGATTGTAAATATATATTTATTTAATTCTTACCTCGATGCCGGGTCCCGCGTCTTCTGTGCTCCTGCGTCTGCAGGAAGCAGGCAGCAGGGCTTCCTCCCCTGAGCCAATCAAAACGCTGCGATGCGGCGTTGTGATTGTTCTTGAGCGCCGTGCCGAGGCGTTCAGCCAGGGGCTGGAGGGGTGGGCATGTTCTCCATGCAGGTTGTAATGCAGCCTTCATTGCGAACAGGGATGTGTGCATAACTGCTTTGGGTGACCTGAGAGGGCCGACCAGTCATTGCACACTTGAGTGGGCATACCACTCCGCCCCTGCCCTGCTCCATGGGTAGTGCAATCGCCCGCAAAGGAAACATAGTATGAGTACATCAGTAAGTTATCATCATGTTATGTTTCCTCTTCTTGCACTGCTTGAAAGCAGTGGGGCGACGCTCTTCCGCCACAGCGGATGAGCTGCCACTGGGGGTGCGTCACCCACAGGTGCTGGGCCTGGGCCCGACTCGACCCTCGGGCCTCCTCCGCTACGCGTCCCACCTTCTCCTCACCTGGGCATTGATACCGTGGCGCAATCCGCTGCACTCTCTCCAAATCTGTGACTCGGCCAGCAGGAGCCTCAGCCAGGCTGGATTTCACAAGCCAGGGTACAGCAGTCGACACCAAGTCCTCTGGGGAACCTCCGGATGCAGGTGATGCATCAGGGCTCCCTTAGGCGTGAAGTTGCAGCGCTCCGGCCACACAAGTTCGGCGCAGCTCAGGGGCCTCGCCCTCCACAGCATCCGGCCAGCGCAACATCCTCCGACCTGTGATGCAGAGAGGCGTGGCCCACCATTGGTTATCTCCTCCGTGCACCCCGGTGTAGTGGTGGTGCGTGGTATGCGATGCAGACCTCCCAACGTTGGTGCGCAAAAGCGCCTCTACTGTTCACAGCTCCAAGGGGCACCAGGCCGTCTTCTCACACAGGTCAGCAACGTGTCTCCATGCGACCTGGCAGACTTCACCACCAGGTAAGGGTGATCGCCAACGCCTCAATGTCTACCACCACGTGCCAGCAGCTCCACAACACCCCTGCATCCCACTCCAGGGCCCAGACGCAGGCCCAGCGAGGCCTTTGGGCCCCGGGGACTGTCCACGCTTTCAAGGTTTTGGATGCCATGGTGTTGCAAGGAGTGCGCAATGATAAGTGATGCATCACTGGTTTTGCCCAGCGATGCGCCTCTTTTCATGAATGTAGCCCTGAATTTCCTCTTCCCCTGGGACTCTGGCTGGTCATCCTGGCTGTTGGGGGCTTGGGGGGTTTGTTGATCTGTGCTGCACTTGGCCCTGGCTGCTCCAATCTGCATTCCATTGGTTTTGTTTCCTATTCTTCATTGGAAGAGGCAAAAAAACTCACGTTAGGCTGACTAACATGAGTTTTTTGGCCGCAAATTGGCCTTTCGTCACTTTTCGCCCGCTAACGCTAGAATTTGTCTCGCCTTCACGCTAGTTTTCACCGCAGCTACCTGGAACTATCGCCATGTAGCGACGTATTGTAAATACATCGCTAACAGGGCGATAGTTTTTGGTGATAGGCCGCGTTAAGAAAACTGCCGCTAACTAGCGTTAGCGTTAGTTAGCGGCAGTTCTTGTACATATCCCCCTCTGTTTCTAAACGGATGAGTTCTAAACACAATACCATAGGAACACGCCACTCGCGGGCACTCAGCATCTTTCCGCACACCAGATAAGCTTCACCACACTTTCGGGGAATTTCTCAACTAACATGAGGCACTTTATGATTTTCCCAAAACATGTAGAAAGTTTAGCAAGCACCTTTTAAAACCAGGGGATGGAAGTTTTACATTCACGTTAATATCTGAGACACAGACAAAAATTCAATTGAGGATGATGACCTTTGCATGAACTACCGGCGGTCGTTTTAGTTCTCAACATCCATGTAACGGTTTTTCTTGAACACCATACGGTAATATAACAAGAATCACGATTGAATATCTTTTCTTAAATACACGCATGGCTTTCACATGCTTAATTTTGATTGAGCATCGGACTAATGAGACGCATGCTTTGATATTTATGTTTCTTTTCGACACTTGAATGGTGGTGTTGTAACATGCTTTAATCGACATGCGACACGTTTGCCTTTCTGAATAAACAACTCATAACACTTTAACGGAATTTCAGTAACTTATATTGCACAACTGCTTACCAAGCAACAAGTTAAAACAGAAAACAGCTTCTTATTATTCACACAGGCGAAACCTCATGCATTTACCAATGCTTGTTGATCTTGGGAAACACTTTGCTCATCACAGAACTATTACTAATTCTGAGTGCCCTGAGCTGGGCGGAGGAGTTAAGTGCTTTCCAAGGTTTCTGAGTGGCTTTCTAATCATCGCTGGATGGTTTTGTGGTCCATAACCAGGGATTGGCATTTGGCTTACAGAGAATTTTCCATGATAAGGCAAGCGATTGGATGTTTTAACCCTCGAGTACTTGATTTAACTTTTGTGGTGGTCTGATTGGTAAGAGCTGTTAAATGGAGTTTCAAACTGGCAGCGGTACAAGCAGAGCTGGCTGGCGCTTGTAGGCCTGTTACAGGGGAAATGTGGCGATACTGTGAATGAGACAGTAGGATGGCTATGGGTTGTACCTTGTGTTAGACTCTCTGACGTGGAGGACGAGGAGGCAAAAATGAAGGATGCAGACACATCCTGACCGGAAGAACATTGATGCACATGTGAATTTTGGATGTTGTGTAGCATATACAGTAAGAAGGATTCTAGACTGGTGAATAGTAATTAATGCATTGATGCAGGACTTAAAACTGACTGTCGGGATGAAGGGCGTCATCTGGTGAATAAAGAAAAAAACAAATGAATACAGGAAGGATGACACCTCTCTAGAGGCCTGTACCTAAACTTCTGCAGGCTCTGTTTGTTAATTAATACATGGCCATGAGAGGTGGGTAATGCTTTGCGATGGGCACCAACAGATGGAATTTGGAGCAGAGCAGCATTGCAGCTACATTTCAGCTGAGAGATCGCATCTGAAAGATCACGTGCCATGGTAATACTTTAATAAAGCAGAACTGCATGCCGTTTCATAGTTGTTTCAAAAATATGTGTTGTCTGTTTATTCTGTTTTAGTCGATTTCAGACCCATGTGTTGACAGAAGTTTTTTTGACGTCATTGAATGCCGGGAAGCTGCCTCAGCCTTGATAATGTTACTGTCAGTCTTCAGAATCAATCCTTCCAGCAAGAACATGTTGCATTGAAGCACGTTTATATCGAGTTCCAAGGACGCTGCAATACAAATAGCAGCCTTCTGAGTTAATATAACGTATTAAATCCACTATTTATGCTTTCCTCACTCAGGGTCATCCCACGATGGGCCAAACAGACTATTTACCTTTTTCGTTTCACCGACCTTCATATTGACAAGTAATAAAAAGTGCACATCTTCTCGCAAATGTAAAATATATTCTAGGGCTTTTCAAACCGTCTTTTCTTTGAAAACAAAACAATAAAAGGAAAAAAAAAAGATTCTTGGTTCTTCCATTAAAAATTCGCCTCTATTCAGTTTCTGTGCCTACATCCTCCGTGCAGATGACAGCTGCATTGTGCTAGTGTTCCCATTGAACCACCCACTCTTGCTTTTATGAAGTGACATAGAAAGTGGCGCGCCATATGCAGCTGCTATGAATGAGCAGCAATCTGCAAAGAGGTTGCGGTGGGCTGGCGGTCCAATTATTCACTGAGACTTTAGGCCTGATGTAGAGTTTGGATGCCAGATCTTCCATCTGCGATTGCGGTGGAATTAGGCCCTCTTCCATACTGAACATGGTTTAAAAGATGCCGCAAAGAGTGTTCACCGCCATAGCAGCAGAGATCCCACTATCAAAGTGCTTGTCATCAGCAACGGAAGAGCCATTTACAATTACCCGTTTAAGTGGTGGAATGGAAATGTACCACCAAGTTGCTTGACATACCCCAAATTGGGTCACATTTGTAATGTCCACTTATCTAGTCTCCCTAACATGTTGGGGGTATTCTCTACTAGGTTATGGACACTTTCTACTGGAAGTCCACCAGCCTATCCCTGGCAGTCTTTAACTGAGTTAACTCAACCATTGACAGTGAGGGGCCAGCCACACTCAATCGGATGCCCAGTCGGAAACCGTGTATGGTAGAATTAACTCTGACGCTTGGTGGACACAATGGTGGGGCTGAAGGAGTCTCTACCAGTGTGACGTCTGCAATGACAGGATCTCCAAATAGCGAAATTTCAATACCAGAGGTGCGGACACAAATCTCCCTTTTTAACGGATTTTCCTTTAAACCCTTCTCTAAATCAGTCCATTTATGTTTTCATGATTCTGATTCATGATTCTGAGAGCACAAGGGCGCTTGAAGGAAAGTTGTGCTCTTCACTCAACCCTTCCAACTCTCCATTACTTTGCAGCAGTTTGCAATCGAATATCAATAATAATAAAAAGTCATACTTTTGCAGCACATCAGGACCAAATGCATATGTTTAGACACAGCGATGAGTGTGCTCTTTACAATGATGCCCCTTTCGTCCATCCATAGGTGGTCACCAGCAAAGATCCTAAATAAAATAGAATAAGTGCATCCACATGGGAAATAGACTATGAATCTCCTCTTGGCAAGCTCTGTGTCAGGTTTGGAAGATCTAGCCATAGCTTTCTCAGAAAAGTTAAAACCATACTCTCTTATGTTGTTATCAATTGCATTTCTAACTCATCAAGGTGGTGTCAGGTATACACTAAAATGTAAGTTTCACTAGAAATATGAGATATTTGGTTATCTCGTGTTTTTATTAGAGCTATTAATCAGACTACTGAATGTTTGAGTGAGATACAAAAGCAAAAAATATAACATCATCACACAGAAGAGCAGACTTGCAGAAGCTGCAGAAATGCAGATGTCAGTTGCAACTACTGTAAATCACAGTTATGACTTTCACAAGTAAATAAATGATTGACCTTAAAAATGAGTGCTCTCTTCACTGACAGTAAAAGCAATGGGTATATTTGTGTTATTTAAGAGTCAATGGGGCATATTCTCAAGGACTTATCGCTGAGTTAGCGGCACTTTATCACAGCCAAAGTGGCGATAGATTTATCGCCCTATTCACAAGCTGGTGCTAACAGCCGATATTGCCAGTTTTCCTGCGATAGCAGCCGCAAAAAACATCGCCACGGATGACACCGGCAACTAACGCTAATGAGATGAAGAGTAGGCGTTCCCGTGCAAAAACCCGCGGCAACACCACTTCGCAACATTCTCAACGACCAGCCAGATCGGCGATAAGATCACAAAACATGCGATAAGGCGCGTTAGCAGCAGGGAATTAACACCTGCTCTTTCCTGGTATTAAGTCGGACGATAACCTGCACCAGAAATGGGAGCCTAGCCCACAGCCACACCAGAAGAACAACAGATGCCATGGAGCTACTGATCATGCAGCCGGACACCCAAGAGGGCCACAACACCCACCGCCACCCCCCCCCCAGGAACCCCCCCAGGGGCCCTACCCCGGACAAAGATATTTTACATCAACTTTACGAAATCATGAACAAAACAATTAGCCTGATGTCGCACAAGTACAACAATTAACATTCATGTGTGGTCAGAAAAAGGAGAATCATTCATTCATCTTTGAATTTCCAAACAAATTATTTTATTCAAATTTAACTCAAAACAACTATTCGGAAGAGTCATGGCGGGTCTTCTCTGGACAATCTGTAAGACACAGCCTGCAAGACAAAATTCAAGATAAGAAGGTGTGTCATGCGCTCATCAAAGGACAGAGAGAGAGAGAAAGAGAGAGAGAGAGAAAGAAAGGGAGAGAGAGAGAGAGAGTGAAAGAGAGGGAGAGAGAGAAAGAGAGAGAAAGGGGGAGAGAGGGAGAAGGAGAGAGAGAGAGAAACAGAGGAAGAGTGAGAGAGACAGTGAAAGGAAGAGAGGGAGAAGGAGACAGAGAGTAACAGAGGAAGAGAGAGAGACAGTGAAAGGAAGAGAGGGAGAGGGAGAGAGAGTGCCGACACTGCGGACCCAGGCCTCACTGCTCACCTGCTGCCACCGGTGTGTCTCCAACCACGTGCCGGTATACACTGCAGTCCACCAGGTCCCTCATCTGAAACAGAGTCCAGATTTATGAATGGCAGAGTTCATTTAATTGCACATGCCATCATCGCTTGGCTGCCCCTGCGCACACAGGCTGCTGCACCCCAGCCCCTCCCGCCGCCCAGCGGTGTTTGCCCGCCCCTGCGCACCCAGGCCTCACCGCTCACCTTCCGCCACCAGCGTGTCTCCAAGAGGGCCCACCACGTGCCGGTGCAAGCTCCAAGCCCGGGGCCCGCGACTTTGGCAGCCTCCACATCATGCAGCCCTGCCCTGCGGGCCACCAGGTCACACACATGATTCTAGGTCTTGATTTCGCAATGGCAGAGATCATATCAGTGCACACGGCATCATCGCAGGCTGCACACCCGCTCAGCTCTATAGGTGCCACTAACTCTGTGAACCGCAAGGCAACGCCACGTGGCGGTAGGCCCGCGCTGCCCGCTGGCTCAGGCCTACACTGCGGTCCAGCAGGGCTCACACAAATCCTTACCAGTCCGGACTGCCAGGACAACGCATCATCGCAGGCTGCACACCCGCTCAGCACCTAAGGTGCCCCTACCTCAGTGCACCGAAAGTCACCGTCCCGTGACGGTAGGCCCATGCCGGCCGCAGTGTTTCCGGTGCCACCAACTCTGTGCAATGCAAGTCATGGACCCTTTCTGATTGAGTCTCGTGATATGCCAGGCGGACGCAGCCATGTCACCTCCGGCAGTGGGGAAGAATTGGAACACGTAGCGTCGTCGTCTCCCCCTTTATACGTAAGCCGAGTGGGCTGGGTCGGCGTACGGCAGGCCAGCGTAGGGGTGTGAAGAAGTATCCCTGGGCTCTGGGCGTGGTTCATTTCTGGGCTGGACAGGAAACCAACTGATGCGTGTCTCTGTTGCAGTGTCTGCGCCACACGGCCCGCAATCGACAATGTTGCAATGTTGCATGCACCCGGAGGGCGGCCGCGCACGAAGGGATTGTACAAGGAGAGCAAGGCCGCTCAGGCTCCTGGCTCATGCATGCCAACTGTTGTGTGTGTATCGCTATTGGTGCACCATAAGCCTAAGGCCTAGCCTCAATTGCAGCGCGAAAGCCACATCACATTTCCAGAATGCAAGCAGTAGTCAGACTAACATTAGGGATGAAAGCTCCTTTGTCTCAATACATAAGGCGGAAGGACATCTGCACCTCCGACCTTGGTCTTGCATGCGGCAGGCACCCCCTGAGAGAGATACCATAGCAGATGATGACGACTCCTACACTACGCACAGCGCTAATGAAAGACCAACGTATCCACACCCCACACACAGAAGTTCTTGCTCGAGGTACTCTTGCATGGAATGCCCTTGACACTTATGTACACAACAACCCATACGTCCAAACGTTGCACACACATAAAACTCATTGCCCCGAGCTGTGGCATATCAGGTCAGAAGAGTGCCGGTTCTACGAGAGCCACCAACGCAATGGCAGAACATCCCGGGCGCATGCACAACGCCTGTCACGTGGAACTGTACCGTGACCGAATAATGCCTGTTAGTGTCTGATGCATTGGTCTGCATGTTGTGCCCCTTGTCTTGCCCGTACTGACACGTACATGGCAATAAAGTCTACACAACTTCACTAGTGTTCAACTGTGATGAGTGTTGATTAGAATGACAAATCGTGTGCCTCAATGAGCATTGTCCGTACACAGGGAGGGACTGACTGACGCATTTCACTTAGGGGTGAGTCCCTATTGCCAGCTCCACCTCTGTGAGCCAGACATAGTGGTTGGGATAGTTGCTGATAGACCTGTGCTCTTATGTGTCTTCAGCAATGTGAGTATGGTATCCATATTCTTGCCATGTGGATCAATGTGATCCATCACCACAGGCTGTGTCCACCCAGTTGAGTGTGAGTAGGTATGCGAAGAGATGTTCTGTTGTAAAATGTGATGGTGGACACTACTTTGGGCCTGCCAATGACTTTGACATTTCATACCCAGCCCTATTTCTAACATTGCGTGGGGCAAAGTTGAGGAATTGCGCAATTGTTGTTTCAGAGCAATGAGGCCACAGCTAGTGCACACATTCCCAGTCATCTTACTTCCTATGTGTGTCACGGTCAAACATGCGCATTGCTTTCATTTCCCAGGGTGTACCTTTTTGGGCAATCAATGTCCTTACATTCATCCATACTTTCATACTTGATCGATTATGGACATGACACATCTGTGTGAATTTGAATGATTTATTCACATTCGGTGGAGTGTCGGAGCTGGAGCAGTACATGGCCATGCAAACCCCACATTACATTATAGCCCAGTGGAGGGCCATCCAGAGTCATTTAGGGATTGACAAGTACATCGGAAGAGGAAGAGTACAGTCCGCAGTCTGATTGCTGTGTCATTGGTAAGCAAACAAAATATGGCAGTCCATGTCGAGGTCCAAGGTGAGTGTCGCAGAGTGTTTCGGGGGACAGTGGGAGGTGTTGTTACAGGGCATGATTTAGAGGGCAGAACCAAGCTAAAACAGGGCATATGGCGGAGAAGAATACTACTGGCTCCTTCTTACTACAAAGGTGGAATCACCCGCATCTTCGTCCTCTATGTCATCTGTCTGACATGTGGGTGCTGATGTTTGGTCTGCAGCACTGTGTGCCACTGACACATCAGGGGCCGGAGATGTGTGTGTAGAAGTACCAGCAGCATTCATCAGCAACTGCCTTAGTGGCAGCAATGCGATGATGAGGATCTGCAGGGCATGGAAGATCCCAACAACTTTCCGCTGGTGTGCATCTGTGGCAGCCATTCTTTCCGCATGCATCCGCTCCATGTTCTCCATTATCCTCAGCATCTGTGCCAACTCTCGGCTGACATAGCTGAGGCCACTCTGACTAGACAGTTGTTCTCCTCTCAGAGTCATGACTCCAGCAATGTCGGGCATGGATTGTTGGACATCATGGAGCGAACTGTGGGTGTCCGTTAGGGAGTGTAAGTGGTCCCTGATGGGACTTAGACACCCACGTATATCATCTAGTTTGGCTGCCATGAGCTCGAACCCCACCCGTACCTGTTCAGCCACCTCCTTCTGGCAGTCTAACACATGGCCTTGGAATGCGATGTGTTCTTCGGTGAGGTGCTGGGAGCCAGCCGTGGTGGTGGGTGCTTCCTGCTGTGTGGTCTGTGCAGGGGGTGGGGTCTCCTCGATGCAGCTGGGCTGCCCTGCTCCTAGAGGTGGGTTGCCGTAGCTGTCCATGAGCTGTTGTAGGGCATCGGTGTCGAAGGTGTGGAGGTCCTCTTCATCATCACTGATGAGTTGTCTGGTCTGCTCTGCAGGAGGTGCTGATCGTCCCTCTGCAATGTGAAGGGGAGATGCATTTTAACATTGTGTTGACATGTATGTTGACGCATTGTTCAAGTTTACATAGAGACTGCATGACAATGTACATTGTGACTGTTTGGGAGGAGCTGACTATTTAATGCGGGACAGTGGAAATTTGAACTACATCACGGATGTGAGGTTGTACACGTACATTATCATCTCACAGTTTCCTGCTATGCCAGATGTGATTGGCCAGTTTCTACGCACAAGCAGAACCAGTTGTGTCCTCTGTTCTGTAGTGAGAGTGTTGCACTTTGTACCACATTGTCGTCAATGATGATGTGCTGTTATTGCTATGTGTGTGTGCTGCATTGTGGGAGAGTCGCCCCTGCAGCTGTGATTTTGCTGCCCCTTATCCCTTTGAGGTGGTGT
Organism: Calotriton arnoldi; assembly: GCA_963921515.1. Lineage (NCBI taxonomy): Eukaryota > Metazoa > Chordata > Amphibia > Caudata > Salamandridae > Calotriton > Calotriton arnoldi. The sequence goes on along the minus strand of CAWUFW010000797.1, from coordinate 3,512,086 downwards.
GCCTTTGACTTCTGTGCTTCTACAGTGCTGAGATGTTGCAGACTTGGCTAATTTTGGCTCTAGTTCGGATTTTGGACTCTTGGGCATATTTTATCCGCAGATGTGTTGTTGGCGTCAGGGGTTGTTTGTGCACGTGGATGTGTCAGAGTGTGACCTGCTCCTTTACGGATGTGTTCCACACTCAGCCACCTCAGTGTCGTGGCGTGCACCATGTCATGTTAATTGGACTGCAGCCATGCTGTTCGTCATGCAGTGTCACTTGCATTGTCAGTGTGGCTCACAGACACGCAGCTTTGCTGGTTTTGACACGTGTGCATGGGTTGGTTGTGAGATTGGTGCTGTGTGGGGAGGGACCCTTTGTGCCCATAGTGGACGGGGGCCTACTTGCTGTTTGTATGTGTGCTGCAGTGTGCCAAGGGGATCAGGGACATGATCCAGAGTCATTGTGGGTGTGCAGTGTGCTCTACTTAATTGTGCATGTGTGCCATTGTGCCCATCTCCCCCGTCCCCCAGTCCCTGTTCAGTACTCACTCTGGTGCTGTTGTGTCAGGTCATGTCGAGCAGTGTCCGGACCCCCAACTCCTGCCACTGTCTCCCCACTGATGACTGTGGCCACCATTTCCTCCATCTCATCCAGCTCCTGGTGTTCCGCTGGACTGCCACCTCCAGTCTGCATTGCTGCCTGATGGTTGTCAGCGAGTTTCTTCTTGGTTTTGCGCTTCGCATCATTCCAGCGCCTCTTGACCTCTCCAATTGTCCTCCTCCTCACTCCAACTACATTCACCTTGTCCAGGATGGACTGCCATATTGCATTTTTATTTGCCAATGACACGTTGGAGGTAGTAGTGGCTCCTGGTGGGATGCTGCCGGGCGGTGACGTGGGGCGGGGAGGGCAGGGGGTAGTAAACTCTGGAATATGGCCCAAAGAGGTAAGTAAACTAATAAATAAATAAAACGAAATTCGTTGCGCGCGCTGCATCACATTTGGCGATGCAGCGCGCGCAATGAAATTCGTTTTATTTATTTATTTGTTTACTTACCTCTTTTGGGCCATATTCCAGAGTTTACTACCCCCACCCTGCCCCTCCCCCGCCCCACGTCACCGCCCGGCAGCACTCCCACCAGGAGCCGCTACTGGTTGGAGGTGACGAACAGTTGTTGGTGGTGTTCTATCACCTCCGTGATGATGATCCTGTTTTCCTGCGGACTGAACCTCGTGTTCCTCGTCTTCTTCTCCTTGCCCTTCCGTGACCCCAAGGTCGCAGGCTGGTCCTCCTGGGGGCTTGTGGGGTTCTGGTCGTCCTCTGTACTTGCTCCGGCTTCCTCCATGGTGCTACGCAGTTTGAATTATTTTGTTTGTGTTTTTCGGTGCATTTTCCCGCATGACGCGTGGGAATTGCAGGCCTGTCGCTGGTTATCGCTGATTTTTTTATCGCGGTTGGCCACGTCGCAACTTTTTTCGCGTTCGTGTTTTACGTTTTTTTTTTGTCACAGTAATTTTATCGCGGTTATTTGACGCGTTAGCGTGAGACTATCGCATGGTACCGCCGTGTTGAGAATACAACGTTAACACGGCGTTATTTTCCTGCGATAGACTGCGATGTGCAAAGTTGCGTTAAGCTAATTTTACGATAATTATCACACGTTCTTGAGACTATCCCCCAATGTTTTTATGTAACTTTTCAGGTAAGAGTAGGGGCTTTCTATGAATTACAGCCATAAAAGTGTATCAATAGCAGCCTTTAGTTTTGCCCATCACACCTATTTAGGCACCCTGAAAAGATACAAGTGTTTTGTGTGATGGCTGAGATTGCTTCCTTTTGCCTGCTATGTCTCCATGCAATGTCTGTCTGTGCCAGGTTAAAGGACCAGCTCTGCAAGTACCCTAGGATTACCCCATAGGCAGCATAGCTTTTCTGTGTTCAAAAGAGTTTATTTAGAATAACAATACATAATATTCTCATAGAACAAATGGTAAAATAGCAAGCAAATATTAAGAATACACCATCTATAAAATACTAATGTCTTTTTAAATGTTTAAGGGAGGAAGGGGGGAGGGGAAAAAAGAAAGGGAAGGGATAAGGAAAATTCCTAAATTTAAATTCAATAACAAAAAAAAATTACACATCCTCAACCATGTCAGTTTAAATAAGTATAGCTACAATATATACTTAAAAATTACAACATTCCCTTCAAATATAAAAAAGACAGAGAATAACGTAATCACAGAGGCTGAAAGTTTTCACACAATGTAGGATGAGTATGTGATACAGTAACATCAATTTGTTTGAGAAATACAGTAAGAGGCAGCCATAATTTCGGTGCATTATGAGAGGAAGTACATTGCATCATATACGTAATATCAAATTTGAGATGTAAACACCTGACCTTTTATGATACTTTAGCTGAAGGTGCAGAGACAGAATATTGAATCAAAAATATCGATTTACAGAAATATCGAGTTAAAAATATCGTGGGTCAGAAATATCGACATACAAATTCTCGTGGTCAAGAATATCGAATTTAGGTAAGTAATATCAATGTTAAAAATATAGAAGTGTAAAATATCGTTTGCAAAAATTTAGGGGCCGATTCCGATTCGGGCCGGAAATCTCTCCGACCGAGCCGGACCCGGAGAGATTTCCGACCGAATCGGACCCATGCAGCCCGACCGAACGAGTACGATGCGTCCGTATGCTATCGGACTCGAGTCGGTCCGGACTCCCATTGAAGTCAATGGGACCCGGTCGTACAACGCGTACGCAGGCTCCCATTGCCTCAATGGGTGCGAGGCGAACAAGGGCGCCCCTACAGTGGGTACGCGGCGAAGCGACTCGCGCCGTACACGCACAGGTAGGGGGACCCATGGGTCCCCCTGTGTGCGACTCGCGCGGCTACGCGTACAGGGGGTCCGACACGGACCCCCGAGCACGTCTCCGACTGCTCTTTCGAGCCGGGCGGCGCGTGTCGGTCGGACTGCTCGCGGCACGCATCGTACTTACCCGGCCGGGGAACGTCTCCATTGCGCGGTGCGAGTCGTGTCCGAGCGAGTCGGTCGGTGCGGTTCGACCCGGGAACGAGTCGGTCGGAGCGGTTGGGACGCCCGAACGAGTCGGTCGGCGATTTCGCATCGTACTCGCTCGTCCGGACGCGCGTACGAATCGGTCGGGAAATAGGGCTCCGAATCGGATCCCGTTATGCCGAATCCGATTCGGAGCCCTACCGGCCGAGATCGGAATCGGCCCCTTAGTTGTGTAAAATATTGATTTTTTATTAATGTTATGTATTTTAGTATATATTTTATATGTATGTGATGTATTTTTTTTGTATGAGATTTGTTTGTATTTTTAATATATGTGTTAAATTTTTAGTAGACATTAAATATTTTTTATTTGATTTTTGCGTTTTTAGTTCCGTAGCGGGTTGTGGGTTTATAGGAAAATAGGGTGGGAAGTAATTTAATTATATAAAATGAATTGATTATTTTTAGTAGTTATTAATATTTTTTATTTAAGTTTTGCTTTTTTAGTTCCGTAGCGGGTTGTGAGTTTATAGGGGAATAGGGTGGGAAGTAATTTAATTATATTAAATTTATTGAATATTTTTTATTTATTATCATTTGTTTAATTGAGATGTTATAGTGTGAAATGGGTAAAGTAATTTATTAGTAATTAATTAATAATTGGTTGTTAATTAATTTTAGTTAGTTAATTGATAATTAATTATGGTAATTGTGTAATTAATTTTAGGTGTGTGTTATGGGGTTTATAGGTATAAAGGGTGGGAAGGGTGGGAAGTAATTTATTTTTAATTGATGAATTAATAATTTGTTGTTAATTAATTTTAATTAATTAATTAGTAATTAATTATGGTAATTCTACAATTAATTTTAGGTGTGTGTTGCGGTGTTTATAGGAGTAAAGGGTGGTAAGTATTTTGTGTTTAATTAATTGTTATATAGTTGTTAATTAATAATAATTATTTGATATTTATTTTGTGTAATTGTTTATTGTTTTGTGTGTTGTTTTTACTTTTCAAGGGGTAAAAGGTGGTTATTAAATACATTTTTAAATATTTAATTATTAGTTGTTGATAGTAATAGTTTTTCTTTTAAAAATAATATTTAATAGTGTTTTATTATTTTATAGTTTAATTTAGGTGTGTGTTGTGGATTTTATAGTGTTAAAGCATGTGTACTCAATGAATATTTTTTTTGAATTAATAAGATTTTTTTAATTGATTATTAATTATGTTAATTATGGAAATAAATGTAATAGAAAATGTTGAAGTGTTTTGTTATTGGTGTGGTGTTATAGGGTAGGAAATAAAATAAATACATTTACGTTTTAATTAATGTTTTTGTTTAATATTTGCTTCTTTAAAATAATTTTTGTTTATAAATGTATTTATTAATTTATTTTATATATTATTTGTAGGTTTTTGTTATATGTAATTAATATTATAATATGTGTTCTTTTTATATTTTTAATATATTCAATTTTATATTTTAAAAATATTGTTTATTTATTTTTATGACTTTTAAATTTTGTAATAATTTTTGTTTTTTTCAATTGTTTAAGTGTTATTAATAATTTTTGTTTCTCTGCTATCCAACACTTTCGCTAATGTTGCAATCACTGGAGTGGGAATAGTAATTTTTACCCCTCCGCTATCCCGCACTTTCCCTACTGTTGCACTCAGTGTAGTGGGAATAGTAATTTTTACCCCTCCGCTATCCAACACTTTCCCTACTGCTGCACTCACTGGAGTGGGAATAGTAATTTTTGCCCCTCCGCTATCCAACACTTTCCCTACTGTTGCACTCACTGGAGTGGGAATAGTAATTTTTGCCCCTACGCTATCCAACACTTTCCCTACAGTTGCACTCACTGGAGTGGAAATAGTAATTTTTACCCCTCCGCTATCCAACATTTTCCCTACTGTTGCACTCACTGGAGTTGGAATAGTAAATTTAATTACTCTGCTATCCAACACTTACCCTACTGTTGCACTCACTGGAGTGGGAATAGTAATTTCTACCCCTCCGCTATCCAACATTTTCCCTACTGTTGCACTCACTGGAGTGGGAATAGTAATTGTGGCCCCTCCGCTATCCAACACTTTCTCTACAGTTGCACTCACTGGAGTGAAAATAGTAATTTTTACCCCTCCGCTATCCAACATTTTCCATACTGTTGCACTGACTGGAGCGGGAATAGTAATTTTTACCCCTCCGCTATCCAACACTTTCCCTAGTGTTGCACTCACTGGAGTGGGAATAGTAATTTTTACCCCTCCGCTATCCAAGATTTTCCCTACTGTTGCACTCACAGGAGTTGGAATAGTAAATTTAATTCCTCCGCAATCCAACACTTACCCTACTTTTGCACTCACTGGACTGGGAATAGTAATTTTTACCCCTCCGCTATCCAAAACTTTCCCTACTGTTGCACTCACTGGAGTGGGAATAGTAATTTTTGCCCCTCCGCTATCCAACACTTTCCCTACTGTTGCATTCACAGGAGTTGGAATAGTAAATGTAATTCCTCCGCTATCCAACACTTACCCAACTTTTACACTCACTGGAGTGGGAATAGTACATTTTACCCTTCCGCTATCCAACACTTTCCCTACTGTTGCACACTTTGGAGTGGGAATAGTAAATGTTTCCCCTCCGCTATCCAACACTTTCCCTACTGTTGCTATCATTGGACTGGTAATAGAAATGTTTACCCCTCCGCTATCCAACACTTTCCCTACTGTTGCACTCACTGGAGTTGGAGTAGTAAATTTAATTATTCCGCTATCTAACACTTCCCCTACTGTTGCACTTATTGTATTGGGAAATGTAAGTAAAAATTTTGTTTAATAGTTTGTTTTAATTTATCATAGAATGTTTTTTTTATTTTAAATTATTGATATATATATATTTTATTTTTATATAATTTGAAAGTTTAAAAATTAAATAAAGATAATAGTTCATACATTATTTTTAAGTAAATATAGGTATATGTATATATTTTTATGTTTGTGTGTTTATATTTTTTTAGATTACGTTTATTTGTTATATTTAGTTAAAATGTATATTAAAAATTAATTTATTTTGGTAAAAATATTAATATTTAATATATTTATTATATATTATTTTATTTTATATATATTTTTAAATCGATATTTTTTACATCTATATTTTTTACCTTGATTTTTTGATTTCAATATTTTTGTACTTACCTGTTAAGGTGTTGGAGTCAATATTTTTGCAGTCAATATTTTTTTTTTTGATATTTAGAACATCGATGTTTGTTTCATCGATATTCTATCAGTGAACCTTAGCTGAACATTTCCAGTGTCTATGGAGTTGCCTAGCCGCCCTGCAGGCATCCTATTCACACGTGACAGATACCTCAGAGAAAAGAGAAATCTCGTTCAAAAGAGAATGCAAAGAACTCTCAGGAGAGGAGATAAACAAAAGGATATCATCTGCATAAGCAGCAAATTTCAAGTGATGATCACCATAGGGAAAGCCAGAGATCGATGGGTTAAGACAAATCCAGGAAAGGAAAGGTTCCTGCGTCAATACAAATAATAAGAGAAATTTGAAGAAAGGCTACCATTAACCATAATGGAAGCTTTCAGAGAGTTATGCAAGAGGGAGATAAAAGCAGTTATTTGAGGTCCAATTCCATGCCATGATAAGGATTTGAGCATAAACTCCCAACTAATCCTATCAAAGGCCTTCTCAGTATCAATTGTTATGGCTGCAAGATAGGATTTAAATAGGAGGGCCTTGCTAAGAACGTTAAACAGTAAACAAGAGTTGTCAGAAATAAATCTGCCTTTAATAAAACCTAATTGCTCTTTCCCAATAAGATACGGGAGGAAGGACTCCAAACGGAGAGCTAGCAACTTAGCAAAAATCTTATAATCAACATTTAGCAAAGAGACAGGTCTATAATTTTTGCAATCATGGGGATCTTTACCTTATTTATGTATTAGACATACAATAGCTTCCTAAAAAGTACCAGACATTGAGGAGGAATCAACAAAGTAGGAAAATAAACAAAATAAATATGGGAGAAGAATACTTGAGAAGTGGATGTAAAATTCCACTGTAAAGCCATCTGGTCCTGGCGTTTTCCCCAGTCTTAGCCCTTGCAGTGCACAAGAAATTTCTTCAGGGGTAAGATCTTTTTCTGAGGATTGAAAGTCCAAATCAGGGGGGGTGGCATGAGAGTGTGACCTAAATATTCTACAATATTGGAGGACTGAGTCTGTGTCTCCGGAGTATACAGAGACTTATAGAATTTAACAAATTCTTCTAAAAAATCATTATGATTCGTAATCGAGCCACTATGTATGTTTGTCACAGACTCAATAACTCTCCGCTCTTTTCTAACCTTTAAATAGTTTACCAACAGCCTACCCGCCAAAATAACGTGCACTCTTCCAAAGGAGAATACAATTTGTCTCATTAGTAGAAATAGACTTAAGCTTTAGCTTTCCCTGAATTAAGGGGCCGATTACGATGGTGGGCGGACTGAGTCCGCCCGCCATCGATGTGGTGATTGGAACCGCCCGCCTGTATGGCGGCGGTCCTGCACGTGCAATTACGATGCGACCGCATCTTGCATGTTTACCATTGCGGCGGGTGCTGCTGGCTGCAGCACCAACCGCAATAGTAAAAATGCATGTAGTGCCCGAATCATTTCCGCTTGTCTTTTCGTGGCGGGATGACCGCCGCGAAATACTGGCGGAAAGTGATATCGTAATCCGCCGCAATGAATCCCTATGTTTTGGTTCCGCAAGGCGGGCGGAAAAGGACCACCTTGCGGAACAGTGCGATACCAAAGGGGATGATGGACGGAGCGCTTGAGCTAATCAAACACTCACCCCCAGTCAACTGATCTGGGTTTAATCCATCATCATTCTTTAGCTCACTCCACCACCCCAGTTCAGACATGGCCATATGCAAATCAATCTGACCCTGTGCCTCATGGGAACAGTCCAGCCCGAACTGCCAAGCCATGTCTTCCCTGGACCGGAAACAAGCATCCTGGGACCGGTTTCTGGCTATTCAGCCGTCATCAGCCAGGCTAGCTTGAACCCAGAGGCAAAGTGAGCAAGGGACCCACGTCTGGGCATACCCTGCCAACTTAGGGCGAACAAAGCGATACCAAAGGGGATGATGGACGGAGCGCTTGAACTTATCAAACACTCACCCCCAGTCAACTGATCTGGGTTTAATCCATCATCATTCTTTAGCTCACTCCACCACCCCAGTTCAGACATGGCGATATGCAAATCAGTCTGACCCTGTGCCTCATGGGAACAGTCCAGCCCGAACTGCCAAGCCATGTCTTCCCTGGACCGGAAACAAGCATCCTGGGACCGGTTTCTGGCTATACAGCCGTCATCAGCCAGGCTAGCTTGAATCCAGTGGCAAAGTGAGCAAGGGACCCATGTCTGGACATACCCTGCCAACTTAGGGCGAACAAAGCGATACCACAGGGGATGATGGACGGAGCGCTTGAGCTAATCAAACACTCACCCCCAGTCAACTGATCTGGGTTTAATCCATCATCATTCTTTAGCTCACTCCACCACCCCAGTTCAGACATGGCCATATGCAAATCAGTCTGACCCTGTGCCTCATGGGAACAGTCCAGCCCGAACTACCAAGCCATGTCTTCCCTGGACCGGAAACAAGCATCCCGGGACCGGTTTCTGGCTATTCAGCTGTCATCAGCCAGGCTAGCTTGAATCCAGTGGCAAAGTGAGCAAGGGACCCAAGTCTGGGCATACCCTGCCAACTTAGGGCGAACAAAGCGATACCAAAGGGGATGATGGACGGAGCGCTTGAGCTAATCAAACACTCACCCCCAGTCAACTGATCTGGGTTTAATCCATCATCATTCTTTTAGTCACTCCACCACCCCAGTTCAGACATGGCCCTATGCAAATCAGTCTGACCCTGTGCCTCATGGGAACAGTCCAGCCCGAACTGCCAAGCCATGTCTTCCCTGGACCGGAAACAAGCATCCTGGGACCGGTTTCTGGCTATTCAGCCGTCATCAGCCAGGCTAGCTTGACTCCAGTGGCAAAGTGAGCAAGGGACCCACGTCTGGGCATACCCTGCCAACTTAGAGGCGAACAAAGCGATACCAAAGGGGATGATGGACGGAGCGCTTGAGCTAATCAAACACTCACCCCCAGTCAACTGATCTGGGTTTAATCCATCATCATTCTTTAGCTCACTCCACCACCCCAGTTCAGACATGGCCATATGCAAATCAGTCTGACCCTGTGCCTCATGGGAACAGTCCAGCCCGAACTGCCAAAGCATGTCTTTCCTGGACCGGAAACAAGCATCCTGGGACCGGTTTCTGGCTATTCAGCCGTCATCAGCCAGGCTAGCTTGAATCCAGTGGCAAAGTGAGCAAGGGACCCACGTCTGGGCATACCCTGCCAACTTAGGGCGAACAAAGCGATACCAAAGGGGATGATGGACGGAGCGCTTGAGCTAATCAAACACTCACCCCCAGTCAACTGATCTGGGTTTAATCCATCATCATTCTTTAGCTCACTCCACCACCCAAGTTCAGACATGGCCATATGCAAATCAGTCTGACCCTGTGCCTCATGGGAACAGTCCAGCCCGAACTGCCAAGCCATGTCTTCCCTGGACCGGAAACAAGCATCCTGGGACCGGTTTCTGGCTATTCAGCCATCATCAGCCAGGCTAGCTTGAATCCAGTGGCAAAGTGAGCAAGGGACCCACGTCTGGGCATACCCTGCCAACTTAGGGCGAACAAAGCGATACCAAAGGGGATGATGGACGGAGCGCTTGAGCTAATCAAACACTCACCCCCAGTCAACTGATCTGGGTTTAATCCATCATCATTCTTTTGGTCACTCCACCACCCTAGTTCAGACATGGCCATATGCAAATCAGTCTGACCCTGTGCCTCATGGGAACAGTCCAGCCCGAACTGCCAAGCCATGTCTTCCCTGGACCGGAAACAAGCATCCTGGGACCGGTTTCTGGCTATTCAGCCGTCATCAGCCAGGCTAGCTTGAGACCGCCACACTTCACTGAGGATTCTCCCCGCCATCGTAATATGGCAGGGGAAAATTGTCGTCAGATGGTGGAGGGCCCGCCACCGCACGGCTGGCGGTGGCAGGCCTTCCGCCATCGTAATCGGCCCCTAAGTTCTGAAGATCTGAGGGCGACTTAGAAGAAAGGTTCTTTTGTTCCATAGATTTAATTGAGGAAAGTAGGGCTGAATGCTCCTTAGCACGACTCGTTTAAGTCATAGAAACATAATTTAAAATAAAATCACGTGCAGATGATTTAAAGTATCCCATAACAAAGAAGGAGCGACAGAAGCATTATCATTAAATGAAAAGAATTCAGAGCAAAAGTAAGCAAAGGAACTAGAAAACTGAATATCTTGCAAGATAGAGTTATTAAACCCCCATCTATGTGAGGGAGGAGAAGGAGGAACCAAATCAAAGTCAGTGATCACCATAGCATGATCCGAAATTATAATAGGGGAAATATATGATTGTGTGATATGTTGTGAAAGGGATTTGGAAAGAAAAATGTGATCTAAACGTGAAAGTGTACCATGAGAGGGTGAGTAATAGGTGTAATCCCGCACAGTAGGGTTAAAAAGCCTCCAGGAATCTACCAGGGCACTTTTAGCAATGGACGTACTAAATTGTTTATGCATTCTGTGGGATAAAAATTGAGTTGAAGAACATCTATCCAAAAAGGGGTCCTTAATTTGGTTGCAATCCCCCTCCCAAAATAAAATATGATTCATGATATTGCGTACATTTCTTAGCAATAGATGGCCAAGAAGTGAGATCAGGAACCAAAGGGGCATATACAATTAACACCATAAGTGGGACATTATCAATAAGACAGTAAACAATAATCCATTTATCTATATCATCCATTTCTTGCGAGATACGTGTAAAATTGAGTGATTTCCTGTACAATATAACAACACCATTTTTTTATTCAGTGATGGGGAAACAAATACATTTCCCACCCAACTTCATTTAAATTTTGAAGCTTCCAACCCAGTATGGTGGGTTTGTGCAGTACCAGGGCAGGATTAGATTTAACCAAACGGGACAATATCCTATGTCTTTTCACATGATTAATAGATCCTTTAAGATTCCATGAAAATATGCGGAATTATAACAGTAAAAAATAGTTAACTTGCTTGTAGTCATTGACATGGAAAAGAAAAGACCAGAAAAAATAGAACGAGGGAGATGATCGAAGTAGTAAAGGAATAGGAAAAGAGAGGTATAACAAATAGAGAGTAAAGAAAACTAGCGAAGGTAAAGAAGTAAGGTAACGAAGAGAAAAGAGAAAGCAAAAGAAGAGACAGTATGTATCGAAAAAGGACGACTGAAAAAATGTACCTGAGGAAGTAGGGACGGAAAAGGAATAGGGGTGGTGAAAACACAAGAAAACAATGACACAGTGTTAGAAATGGGGGTCTCTAGTTGGTAGAGGTAGGTACCTTTGTCCAAATAGGGGCTCTTCCTTCTAGTCAGGGTAAGGGGGATACACTCCTAAAATAACCCCTGCTCACCCCCTTGGTAGCTTGGCACGAGCAGACAGGCTTATCTCAGAGGCAGTGTGTAAAGTATTTGTGAACACATACAGTAACACAGTGAACACACTACAAATGGACACCACACCAGTTTAGAAAAATAAGTAATCTTTATCTAAACTAACACAAGACCAAACGGCAAAAATCCCCAATACAGAATCAAAAATAAGGCTCTTGAATGGTAGAAATAGTTCAGTTCAATGCAAGTTATCAATGCGACACTTTGCTCAAAAGTACCTTAGATGCGTCACGTAAAACAAACAAAAGGGTCGCAGGGAAAGTGATGCGCCAGTTCCTTGCTTCGGGGGAGGCGATGCGTCTGTTCCTTACTGCAGCGCAGGGGAGGCGATGCGTCTGTTCCTTACCGGAAAGGAGGGGATGCGTCTGTTTCTTACTGCGTTCCAGTTACGATGCGACAAGATGGCGCCTCGATGCGTGGCGACGATCCGGTGCGATGCGACAAAATGGCGGCTCGATGCGATGCGACAGTCCGGTGCGATACGTGATCTTTTGCAGCCACACGGCAGGTGCTGCAACGGTTTTCTTGGCGATGCGTCGGGACCCGGTGTGGATGCTGTGCGCTTCTCCCTGCTTGCTCAGCGAGGCGTCGGAACCAAGTGCGGATGCGGCACGCTTCTTCAACGTGGCTCGCTGATGCGTCGGGAATCGGTGCGGATGCTTCTTCTCGTTGCGTCGATCTTCCAGCTCCCAGCGACAAACAGTCTCTAGAGGTTCTAAACAACAGCAGGCACCTCTCTGCAGGTTAGAATTCCCAGCAAGGAAATTCAGGGGAGCTGGTGGTGAAGTCTTTGTGTCCCTGAGACTTCAGAACAGGAGGCAAGCTCAGTTTCAAGCCCTTGGAGATCTTTTCTTCAAGCAGGTGACAAAGCAAAAAGCAAAGTCCTTTTTTCCTTTCCTTGGCAGCAAGCAGCCACTGCAGGCCAACCCCAGACAGCAAACAGCATAGGGGCAGTATTCCTCCTCAGCTTATCCGGCTCTTCTCCTTGGCAAAGGTTCCTCTTGATTTCCCAGAAGTGATCTAAAGTTCTGGAGTCTGGGTCCCCCTTTGTATACACAGAGAGTGTCTGTACCCAGCCAAAACCAGTTCTGTCCTCACTGGTGCAGCTTCTTGGCAGGAGGTGGAGACAGCATTGTTGAAAGCAGACCTGGCCCAGGCAGGTGAAAGGAAATCTCCTCCCCCTACTCTAAATTCAACCCAGGTCGCATTCAGCCCAGCCCTGACTCATCAGACTGCCGTAGCCGCTGCCCTCTCCCAGCTCCTGTCACTCACAAGCCAGACATGCAATATACAAACCTAGCAGAAGCACACTGGATGGTTAGGCAAGAAAATAACCACTTTCTAAAAGTGATATTTTCAAACACAGAATGTAAAAATCACCCACACTAAAAGATGGACTTTAACATTCTGAGTTCAGGCATACTAAACTTTATTTTCTTATCTTGTTCCTAGGGCCAGTTATGTTTATAAGATGTTAAAAACTAACTGCCCATTCTGGCCTATAGGAACAGATAGCCTTGCAATAGTGAAAAACGAAATTGGCAGTATTTCACTATCAGGACATGCCACACACATCAGGGCCTGTCCTACCTTTTACATACAATGCACCCTGCCCACAGGAGTACCTTGGGCCTACCTTAGGGGTGACTAACATGTAAAAAAGGGAAGGTTTAGAGACTGCCAAGTGTGTGCACTTGCCAAGTCGACATGGCAGTCCCAGACTGAACACAGGCTCTGCAATGGCAGGCCTGAGCCACATTTTACAAGCTGCTGCTGTGGGTGGCACAATCAGTGCTGCAAGCCCACCAGCAGCATTTGATTTACAGGCCCTGGGCACACATAGTGCACTGTACTAGGGTCTGACAAGTAAATCAAATCAGCCAATCATGGAATCACTAATCCATTACATCAATTTGAAAAAGGGAGCACTTGCACTTTGGCACTGTACAGCAGTGGCAAAGTGCCCAAAGCATCTAGACCAGCAAAAACAGATGAGGCAACAGCAAAAACAAAATGGAAGGGAGACCCACGACAATGGTGCCAAATCTAACACACGGCCAAAAGGGGGAAGGAATCCTAGCCACACCAGGACCATAAACATTCAAGAAGACGGACCACACAAACGTAATTACATAAGATGAATCTGCAAGGAGATAAAAAGAACATTACAAAACACATCATATATCATAAATATCTCCAAAAATTACTTTTTTTTAAGAATACACTAAAGAATTCTTAAAACAAGACATCAGTTCAAACCATCTGAAAAAGCCTAATATGAAGAAGTAAAAGAAAAAACAAGATCAACCATTAGAAGGTCCAGCAGTATCCATAGTAACCAAAGTATGCATTTGTATAAACTTCTTAAGTTCTGCTGGATATGGTCTTTTTCATTCCTGCCCTTACAAAGTGACTTTCCAGAATATTATTATTCTGGAAAGTCACTTTGAAAAGGCAGGATTGAAAAAACCCATATCTGGCGCCAAGAGAACATAGGGGAGCTCTATGATTGAGAAATTCTTTTCATCTTGCTGCTGTGGCATTGGAAACATCTTGAGATTGGAACACTCTTTGTCCAAGCCAAGTAACCTGGTGCTTGGCTTTAGCTGCAAAAAGAACTGACAGTAAGTCAGTAAATTAAAAAAAAGTATGATGACACCTCTAGGTTTTGCACGAGATGCTGGTAAGGGAGGGCCAGGTCCAAGTCTATGGTCTCTCTGTATGTTAAGCGAGGTTGAAGAAGTAGACATATCTAACAATTTTGGCAAGAAAGGGGTAAAAAGGAGACAGCATCATCCCCTTCCAAAGCCTCAGGCAGGCCATAAATGCGGAGATTATTCCGCCTATTTCGGTTTTCCAAGTCCTCAGTGTGCTGTTGGAGGCGGCGCACCTCCTTTTCCAAGGAATGATTTTTTGAGTTTCCTCCTGTAGATCCACAAGCTGCTGTTCCACCATAGAAACACGACTCTCCATCGATGACCATTTGTCATCCAGATGTTGTATCCGGTTATAAGTTTCCTCTACAAAAGGACGCAGTGCCCGAATCTCCTCCAACAGAAACTCCATAGAAATAGGGAACATTGACTTGTTAGGTGAAGGAGGATCTTGCTTCAGCCTTTAAGATGCGGAAGACGGCGACACAGTTTTGGTAACAGCAGATTGCAAAGAGGCATTACGAGGATTGATGAAATGGACCATTATACCAGGAGAGATTGATTGAGCTCCAGTTAATAAGTGTGAAACAGAGCCAGCACATAAACCAGCTGAAGAGTGCCCTTTAGGGGTGAAAACAAAGTGTGGTTTCCGTAATTTTCCCATAAAAAGTAACAGTACACAGTACCAGGAACAGCAAACCAAAGTAAGCAAAGGGCTGAGTATATCCCAAATGCTCCTGTAACAATAGAGAGCAACACTAGATATCACGTAGCTTCAAAGCATCTTAGGTACCAGAAAAAAATAGATTAAGAACAGGCATAGGCAGCACGATATGTCAGAAAAACATTTCTAACCTTTCAGAATGCAAAGCAAATCACCATTCTGCCCGCTTCGGTGGAATATAGCGTGCAAAATTGTGGCCGTTTCTGTGGGAACGTCAGCGACAAAAAAAAAAGAATAAATAGGTGCCATTTTTCAAAAAAGTAACGTATTGCAATCGAATGTCAAAATGAATTATTTAGTTATACTGCGAGTCAAATGCAAAACTGAAAAAAGCTCAACAAAAATAAGCAATTCTAGACGTGTGTATACTTAATAAAGTCCAAATTTATGTAAAAAGCTGTGTTATATAAAAGGGCACAGATTACAATTCACATAAAGGCAAAAGCGACTGAGATGGACATTCTTTACTACAGCTCTTTTATCATTAACACTTTTACCATAACCATTTCACACATTAGAAGACAGGAAAATATCATTGGCTATACAATACACAATTCCTGAGAGGATGGTAACAAAGAAAATGGGTTGGATTGTCTAAGTTTCAGTCTTTACTGTGAAGGCATCTATAAGACCATCTTCACGCAAAAGTTCTTTTGTGTACTGAAGACCCTGGAAAACTGGGAACATAGTCTTATGTTCCAGAACAATTCAAAGCAGAAACCGAAATTAATAGTGCTCCAAAAATCAGGATTCAAATGGTAGTGGCCATAATGGGGCAAGCGCTCACCATAAGATTCTGTTTGTCTCTTGTTATGATGATTAGCAATCCCTTCAAGTTGAAATAAGAGTTGTTGCATAGACAAAGGCTAGTTAGTAATGTGGAAGCAAATATCAAGTTATATCAACTTCCATTCTCAATGCCATCACACATGAAATCAGACATCCACTTGGGTCTAACCCACACTCTTGTATTGCCCTCCTTCCCGATCATTCCATCATCTACCAAATCTCTCCCAGAACATTCTACTTCTTCTCCACAAACATTTCCTTCCACTGCTTCCTTCTCCACACCACCTTCTCATCCCCTTTGCACATCTTTATCAACTCCACAACAACATCAGAGTCTTCAAATTGTCATATCAGTGCCACATTGTTCACCCACATCAGAACTACTGTCATCGAACTGTGATCCCACTTCCGCTCTTCTGTTACATTCTCAAATATGCAATCCACCTAAGATTCCACACTTTAACATCGCTAAGTTGAACAGCATTACGTAACTCTTTAGACACCTTAAAAGCATCTGAGAACTGAATTTCACCCTGTGAGAAGTTCGCCTGGTATATGATGTCCACTAATTAAAGGGGGAGATTTGCACCAGTCCAAACAACCCTTATGATGATTTAAGAGGTCAAAGATAACCTTAGAAAGCTATCCAAGTGGTAGCTGTGGAGAGCAGCCTTCAGGCTTAGTCTTGAAGGAATGTTAAGCAGCTTGTTTTACCAGAATGCAACCTTATTGTATTGGTTAAATGAAAGGAGAACCACACAGTAGTTATAAGAATATATATTTATTATTATAACACCTTAAATACCTCACAGTATCTGCTACACGCAGATAAACACAAAGCACACAATACTGTAGCACAGAAACAATCGTAAGTAGCACTAATACAAAGTGGGCTCCCGGGGGAGACCAAACTATATACTAAAATAGTGGTATAAGAACCACGACGCGAGTCAAGACAATGTCTAGAATGTGTAGAATTGCTGGGACCCCAAGGAACCACCCAAGGTGAGTAAGTAGGGACCGGAAGGAGGACGGGTGCAGTGTGAGTACACAACCGCGTGTTACGTACAATTCAATGGGAGAGTCGTGATTGGAATTTTAAAGTTAAAGGACCCTCCCCAGTGGTTTACGAGGAAACCATTTGGAACATAGAAGGTTGGTGAGCCACCCCACCCGTGGATACCGAAGTACTAGAGTTACCTATCCCATGGAAGCCGGGTGCATAGGTCTGAAGTGGCATTGGAAACCGCCGTCGTTCTCAACGGGAGTCTTCAAGGAAATGCAAATGCTGGAAAGAAGAAAAGTGTCCGGTGGAATCCGCAGGTGGATTCTTGATGGAAGGAACCTGAAAGCAGAGGGGACAGAGTCTGGGTCACTCAAGAGTGACCAGGGGCTCGGTAGACGAATGCCCACCGATGTCGGGCGCTTCAGGTGCAAAGAAGGAGACCTTGACTCTACAGCTGCAGGGACCAGGACACGTCCAGGATGACCAGGAGATGGATACGAGCTGTCCCACAAAGGATGTCGAGTGCTGAGGGGTCGGAGTCCGGCGGGAGTACCAACAAGCCTTGGCAACGGCAACCCATGAAGAAGGTCAAGAAAGGTTATGGTCTGGCTCAGCAAGAACCAGAGGACTCACCACAGCAAGGGGAGTCAGGGCAGGCCTGGAGCAACCAGGAGAGCCCAAGAAAATCAGGATTGTCCCTTAAATGGACCCACAGGCCAAAGGCACAGGAGTAACAAGGGGACCTCTAGCAGTTTCACCAAACAACAGCTTGCAGAGCACAGAGTGTGAGGAGGCCAAAGTCCTTGATACGAAATGTGCGCAGAGGTTGGGGCTATTGATAGCCCAATGCACAGAGTTGAAGAATGCCAACAAGCATATGCAATTGCAAAAGTACACAGTGCACAGGGGTTCAGGTTATGTGGTCCCCACAAGGGACACTGGCCTCAAACTTGGTGAAAGAGCAGATCAACTTCAAGGAATGTAGGAACTCACCTTCTGTGTTGCTGGAGCCTTCGGAGTCTGCAAGAGCTCAGGATCAGCAGACTGGTCAGTTGCATTATGGTGTCTGCGAATGCAGAGGAGTGACTCCTTCACCCCAAGGGAGATACTTCAGTAGTCCTTGATGCTCCACAGGTCCTGCACGGAGCCTGTATGGTGCAACGGCACAGACGATGCTTTGGATGGAGAGGGAGACGAAGTCGGGCCCAGTCGAAGTCCAGTGAAGTCCAAAGTGTCCAGACGGTCGAAGGTCAGTGGTTTCTTGTTCAGAATCTTGTCCACATCAAATCTAGGGTCCTACAGCCAGGTAAGCCCTTTTGTACCCACGGGAGAGGGTTGGACAGATTCAGGGGACCTTCTCAGGGGAGGGTCAGGACGGGGGGGTGGTTATACCCATGTCCTCTGTCCAGTTCCGCGCCAGAGCAGGAGCCAATGGCTCCCAGAACTGGTTTGAGCTGTACTGTGCACAGGGACACCAAATGTGCCCCTTGTGCAGACTTTCAGGCACTTTGGAAGTGCACCCACCCAGCTCCAATACACTAAATCCTGTCTGGGAGTTGGTCACACCTCCCAGGGACAGGATGCCTATTGTGCTTCCTTCCTCTGCTCGAGCTTGGCTCAGCAGCAGGAAGGCAGAAATGTGTCTCTGGTCGGCAGCATCCATTTTGTGCTGTCTGGGTCGAGAAGGATGGTACCGGGAAGACCAGGGACCCACGAAGCTTGCTTCTGGAGGGTGCAATCATACCTCCCACACCGGTTACCGGTGTGGAGGCATGATTCCAAGGTGTTTGATACCAAACACGACATGTTTTGTTTCAGCCGTTTTCGAGATAGCATTTACCGCGAGGTTATAATGCACCTCTACCTATATATCTGGCTGTGTCATAGACAACCCGGGAGAATGGTCTCCGAAGGCTGCAGAGGGGCTCTGCTCATGCAGGGGCACCCTCTCACGTAAAACCCATTAACCGTGCCTTCAGGACTGTTAAGGCCTGCTATAGGGGTGACTTATAGGTTTTAAGTGTAGTGACCTATAGATATAGTAAACCTATATCTATCGTAAGTGGTGAATGCACCATCTTACACAGGCTGCAATGGCAGATCTGTAGTTCCATTTTGCATGGCCTCTCATGGGTGGCATAATATGGCATAATACATGCTTCAGCCCATGGGAGGCCTCTGGGGTACCTATGTCCTGGGTACATGTGTACCATATACTAGGGACTGAAAAGGGTACCCCAGTATCCAATCTGGAGTGTACCAGAGTACATGCATAACATTTTAAGGAGAAAGCAGATAGACTGGGATCCTGATTAGCAGGATTCCAGTCAGACTAGTCAAAAACAGTGTAACATCAAGCAAGAAGTGGGGGTAACCATAAAAAGCAGATCCTACTTTCCTACACAACCCTCCCAAATGTAAGGAGATGAGACTAACCTTGCCCAGTTGAGTCTTCATTTTCTAAGGGGAAATATCTGGAGAGTCCATCTGCATTGGCATGGTTACTCACAGGTCTATGTTCCACTGTATAGTCCATCCCCTGTAGGGAAATGGACCACCTCAAAAGTTTGGGGTTTTCACCCTTCACCTGTTTTAGCCATAAGAGGGGCTTATGGTCCGTCTGAACAATGAAGTGAGTGCCAAACAAGTATGGCCTCAACTTCTTCAGAGCCCAAACCACAGCAAAGGCTTCCCTCTCAATATCTGACCAACGTTTCTCTCTGGGGGTCAATCTTCTGCTAATAAAAGCTACTGGTTGATCCTGACCCTCTGCATTAAGTTGTGACAACACAGCCCCTACCCCCAACTCAGATGCATCTGTTTGGACAATGAATTGTTTGGAATAATCAGGACTTTGCAGAATGGGAGCAGTGCACATGGCCTGCTTGAGGTCATCAAATGCCTTCTGACAGCTAACTGTCCACTGAACTTTCTTGGGCATTCTCTTTGATGTAAGATCATTCAAGGGAGTCACTATAGACCCATATCCCTTCACAAATCTTCTGTAGTACTCAGTCAGGCCCAAGAAAGCTCTGACCTGAGTCTGGGTAGTGGGAGCAACCAAGTCCATTATGGTCTGGATTTTGCTCTGCAATGGTTGAACCTGGCCTCCACCCACAAGGTGGCCCAGGTACACAACCTTACTCTGCCCTATCTGGCACTTGGTGGCCTTGATAGTGAGGCCTGCTTTCTGCAGAGCCTCCAAAACATTCTCTAAGTGGACCAGGTGATCCTCCCAGGTGGAGCTAAAGACAGCTATATCATCAAGATATGCTGCACTATAGGCTTCCAGGCCTGTAAGGGCTTTATTCACCAACCTTTGGAATGTGGCAGGTGCATTCTTCAAGCCAAAGGGCATCACAATAAATTGATAATGCCCACTAAGGGTTGAAAATTCTGTTTTTGGTTTGGCATCCTCAGCTAGTCTGATTTGCCAATATCCAGCAGTAAGGTCAAATGTGCTCAAGAACTTGGCTGAGGCCAAGGTATCAATGAGTTCATCTGCCCTAGGAATAGGGTGTGTATCTGCAACAAATGATGGACGGAATGCTGAATGATTCAGACATTCTCCCCCAGTCAAAAGATCTGGGTTAAATCCATTGTTCTTTTGCCCACTACGCCACCCCAGTTTGGACCCAGCCATATGCAAATGAGTCTTGACCCTTTGCCTCATGGGAACAGTCCAGACCGAACTGCCAAGCCAGGTCCTCCTTGGACCGGAAAGAAGCATCCTGGGACCGGTTTCAGGGTATGTCACCCTTCATCAGCCAGGCTAGCTTGAATCCAGTGGCACAGTGAGCAAGGGACCCACGTCTGGGCATACCCATCCCACTTAGGGCGAAAAGTGTATCTGCAACAAATGATGGACAGAATGCTGAATAATTCAGACATTCTCCCCCAGTCAAGAGATCTGGGTTAAATCCATTGTTCTTTTGCCCACTATGCCACCCCAGTTTGGACCCAGCCATATGCAAATCAGTCTTGACCCTGCGCCTCATGGGAACAGTCCAGACCGAACTGCCAAGCCAGGTCCTCCCTGGACCGGAAACAAGCATCCTGGGACCGGTTTCAGGGTATGTCACCCTTCATCAGCCAGGCTAGCTTGAATCCAGTGGCACAGTGAGCAAGGGACCCACGTCTGGGCATACCCATCCAACTTAGGGATAGGAATAGGGTGGGCATCCTAGTGACTGCATTGAGCCCCCTGTAGTCCACACAAAACCTCATTTCTCTCTTACCACCCTGGGTATGAGGTTTGGGTACCAGGACCACTGGACTAGCCCAAGGGCTATCTGAGGGTTCAATCACTCCCAATTCCAGCATCTTTTGGACCTCAGTCCTGATGCAATCTCTGACATGGTCAGGCTGCCTGTAAATCTTATTTTTAACAGGTAGACTCTCATCTGTGTCCACTTCATGGGTACACCAAGTGGTCTGACTAGGAGTCAAAGAAAACATGTGTCTGTATTGATTGAGGACCTTCCTGCAATCAATCAGCTGTTGCTCAGTGAGGCTGCCTGCCAAGGCTACACCATCAACTGAGCCATAATCAGGGTTCTGTGAGAGGAGATCAGGGAGTGGGTCACTCTCGTCCACCTGTCCCTCATCAGTAACCATGAGCAAGCCCATGTCTGCCCTGTCCACATAGGGTTTGAGCCTGTTTACACAGAGCACCCTGTGGGGCTCCTGGGAGTTCCAAGGTCCACCAGGTAGGTGACCTCTCCCTTCTGCTCAAGTATGATATGGGGTGAGCTGCTGGGGCCACAGGCTCCAACACCCATACCTTCTGTCCTGGCTGATACACAGTCAGTACAGCCTTTTGGTTATGCCAAGCTTTTTGAAATTCTTGACTTGCCTCGAGGTTTTTGCTGGCCTTCTTCATGTACTCAGCCATCCTGGAGCGGAGACCAAGTACATAGTCCACTTTGTCTTGCTTGGGAGGTTTGAGAGGTAACTCCCATCCCGCCTTCACCAAACACAAGGGACCCCTAACTGGGTGCCCAAACAAAAGTTCAAAAGGGCTGTAGCCAACCCCCTTTTGTGGGACCTCTCTGTAGGCAAAGAGAAGGCAGGGCAACAGGACATCCCATTTTCGCCTAAGCTTTTTTGGGAGGCCCATGATCATGCCCTTTAGGGTTTTGTTGAACCTTTCAACCAACCCATTGCATTGTGGGTAATGGGGTGTGGTGAATTTGTAATTCACTCCACGCTCCTACCACATTGCAGTGATGTAACTAGACATGAAGTTTGTACCTCTGTCAGTTAAGACCTCCTTAGGGAAACCCACTCTGGAAACAATTCCCAGGAGGGCCCTGGCCACCACAGGAGCTGTGGTGCTTCTAAGGGGTATAGCCTCTGGATACCTAGTGGCATGGGCCACCACCACTAGAATGTAACTGTGCCCAGATGCTGTAGGAGGGTTCATGGGACCAATTATGTCAATCAAGGGAACCCCCACCACAGGTAGTGGTATAAGGGGGACCTTTGTGGTACCACCTGCCTTACCACTGGCTTGACAGGTGGTACAGAAGCGAGAAAACTCCTTGGTGTCCTCTGACATGTGAGGCCAGTGAAAGTGAGGGACAAGCTTGACCCAAGTCTTACTTTGGCCTAGGTGTCCTGCTAAGGGAATGTCATGTGCCAAGGTGAGTAGGAAGCCCCTAAACTTCAGAGGTATGACCAACCTCCTGGTGGCACCAGACTTGGGGTCTCTACCCTTTGAATAAAGGAGTCCCTCATCCCAATAGATCTTGTGGTATCCACTGACACTCCCAGCAGCCTCAGCAGCAGCTTGCTGTCTGAGGGGTTCAAGAAACGGGCAGGTTTGCTGCTCCTGGCTCAGATCTGCCCTGGAAGGGCCCCCTGTCCCCAAGAACTCAACCTGATCAGGTTCCAGTTCATCTGAGACAGTTCCATCTCAGGGACTGAGATCATCTCCCTCAAGAGATAGATCCTCTCTCTGAGCCTGGGGGGATTCTTTCAGAATCCAGGGCCTGTTCAGTAGACATCAGTTTGGCCTGTGACCTGGTCTCAGCAAACACATCTGCAGAGATGCCCAGCATTGCTGCATGAGTCCTTAATTCCACTTCAGCCCAGGCTGAAGTCTCCAAATCATTGCCCAATAAGCATTCTACTGGAAGGTCTGAGCTAACCACAACTTTCTTTGGGCCAGTTACCCCTCCCCAGCTGAAATTAACAACTGCCAAGGAATGATCAGTCCTGACATTGTTAGCATTGGTCACTTGGTACATCTCACCAAGTATGATCTGTTCAGGGTCCACAAGATCTTTTGTCACCATAGTGACACTTGCACCTGTGTCCCTGTATGCCATGGCCTCCTTACCATTAATCAAAGGCTGTTGCCTGTATTTGCCCAGGTTACTGGGACTGACAATAAGGTGGTGATGGAGCAGGATTTCGCAAAAAGAAACCTGCTCGAATGAATACCCCCATAATATGTACTAACAGTAAGTAGCAATAGAAACTAACGTGCACCTTACATGAACACAAGGGAAAAATGCTTTGCGCATGCAGGCACTAACGTGAGTTAACGCATGAAAGAACTATAACCATATTTACATTGTGCTTTGGAAGAAACGAGAAATAATGCATGACTAGGCCGCATGTGCATTTCGTAGTTTGCATGTTGCAGCTTGCCTTGAAATTATAAATAATACCGCTTTTGCATAAAACTATGCTAGGAAAACGCTAACAGGAAATAGTGCAAAGGTGGGTGGTAAACAGTGAAAACTACATTATCATATAATTAATGAATGTTCATTTCCCATTTGCTATAGTGAGCTGGATGAGATGCCATTTTCCCTTAATTTAGCCGAATAAAGGAGGGGCAGGATAAACGAGTGAAATTGATCTGTCAGAGGCACACTGAAGCGCTGAGCACAGCAGAAGAGATGCACAGGTTGAAGGCCAATGTGATGATCGTCTGCCAAGCGATGTGACTAACCGTGGGACAGAAAGACTCCTTCCGCAGACATTTGCTTAAATTTGTGTACAATTGTAACATAGATTAAATCGTGTGAACATAACTATTATGAAATCATGGGAATGGGTGTAGAACAATGAACAAGCCCAAATGTTGAGAAAAGTCACAGTGGTGTGACGATCCACCTCTAAAACTCTCCAATCATCTGCTTAGTTTCGTAAAATGTTTCAACTGATGTGGGACAAACATGTAGGATTTAGGGTATAACTGGGGTGCCTTTAGGGGTGCGATTAGGTTAGGCTGGCTACAGAGAGAGAGAGGGGAGATGCGTCGCTGTCTGTCTGTTTGAAGAGAGGCCTAGCTGTTCCTGTCCTGTTCCGTTCCTGTCCCTGTAATCTTTGTTCCCTGATTCTATTTCAGGGGACCCCCCCCACCATCACTTTGGCCAGAGGGGTGGTTTTCTACAGATCCTTTGGGTTAGTATTATTCTGACTCATTCTTGAAAAATTACCTGCAAATGTATTTTGTCTCTGAAACTTTTGTCTCTTCATCTATCCACTCCTTCATGCACAATGGCATTATTTGATTGATGAGTTTGTCTCTATCTGAAATTGCTGATGTTTTTCTCCCCCTTTGTGAGGTCATTGTTTGCACTTGCGACCGTATGCATTGAGCATTTTTATCATTTAATTTGAGATAAAGCTTTATTAACTTCAACGAGAGTCTGTGTTTATTTAGCTGATTGAATAGATAGTTAGATAGTAGTATCATTACCATCAACTATTCAACTAATTGGTTCATCGACCAAGTAGAAGGAAAGTTGATGTATAAGTTAGATAATTATTTTAAAATGTCATACATGGATTTTAGAAGGAAATGAATTGAACTTATATAAATTGACCCCTGCGCATCAGGGATTTGGGTGAATGTGTATGGGTCATTGTTCTGTGATATTATTGAGTATTAATCCCTGATCAGGTATTGGCCTTGCGCTGGATCAGTGGCAATATCCGTGCCACCATCACAGACAAGTACAGCCTGAGCTGGAGTTCTGACTAGGCCAGAACCCATCTCAGAGCCCAAGGTTAACCCTACTATTCCCTTGTTCCCTGTACCACCACTTGAAACTGTACTAGGGGGAGCAGTTGCCTTATGGGCAGTGGTGGTTGGAGTTGAATCCTTGGCCTTTGGACAATTGGCATCTTTTGTCCAATGGGTCTTTCTTTACATAAGTAACACCGAGGTTTCATTTTGCCTTTCCCTTTGTTGGATTGTGACTCCCCCCAGATGCAGGTTTTTGGGGCCCTGATGAAGACTTGTCACCTTTACCTTTGTACCCCCCTTATCTGAAGTTTTAGCATCATGCTTCTTTTGGTCACCACCATTGTTCTGGTTTCTATGCTTCACCCTGGTTTTGACCCACCTATCTGTCTTTTTTCCCAATTCTTGGGGAGAAGTCAGATCAGAGTCAACCAGGTATTGATGCAACAACTGATTTTGGCAATTATTAAGGATCTGCTCCCTCAAAATCAAATTGTACAATCCCTTAAAATCATTCACTTTGCTGCCAAGCAACCAGCCTTCCAGAGCCTTAATGGCACTATCCACAAAGTCTACCCAGTCCTGATTCTGTGCCTTCTGGGTGTCTCTGAACTTAATCCTATACTGTTCAGTGGTTAAGCCAAACCCATCAATGAGAGCACTCTTCAGAACTGAGTAATTGTCAGCATCCTCTTCTCTAACAGTGAGGAGCTTATCTCTACCTTTGTCAGCAAAGGAGAGCCACAAGATAGCTGCCCACTGCTCTTGAGAGACCCTCTGAACTTTACAGGCCCTCTCTAAAGCAGTTATCCATTTATGGATGTCATCCCCAACATGGTAGGGAGGGACAATCTTGCTCAGGTTCCTATTGTGAGAAGAATGTTCCTTAACTCTAGGGACACTGTTGCTGCCACCATGGGACTCTAGTCCCAATTTTTTTCTGGCTCTCTGGACGTCTAAGGACTCTTTATCCAGGGCCAATTGCTGTTGCCTGAGCCTAAGCTTAGCTTTCTCAAGTTCCAGAAATTTATATTGCCTGTCAGAGTGGTCCCTCTTGCTAGATACAGAGGTCCCTACAGACTGTCCCGAGTGATGTGACTCTGCAGAGGGAGATCTAGATCTCCTTGGTAAACTCTGCACTCTTCCAGGAGGGGTGAAGAGAGGGCCATCTTGGCCTTCTTCATCATCTCCATGAAGATCTGAGTTGTCCAGGTGGGAACAATCTTGTTCCTCCTGGCCAGGGTTTGATTCTAGATCATAAAAGGTGTCACCTCCTGACCTGTCCTCAACGTGCCCCACCCACTTTCTCCTGGGTGACCCAGGGGTCTTCTAAGATCATCAAGCAGTAAGGCTTCTATGAGGCAGTGGGTGTTTGCAGTTCTCCCTGTCTTCAGCTTTCTAGAGGCACACAGGGATTCAATTCTTGGAATGAAAGCTCACTGTATCTAGAGGGCAGAGAGCCACTGGCATCTCCTTTAGAAGATATAATAAGTGTGGTGAGGTGTTGCACCTACCTAACCTAGTGGGAACTAAACTCTCTGAGGTTGGAGAAAAGGTGTGCTAGACCCTTGACTTACCCAACCCTAAGTTCAGTAGAACTTACTTATTCTAAGCTAGTATTATATGTACCTAGTACTTAGTGGTTTTCAGTTAATCAATAAAAAGATTTATCTGGTAAAAAAATGCAGGCTTGAATCCCAACCACTGCACACCAATGTGAGAAGTTGGCCTGGTATATGATGTCCACTAATTAAAGTGGGCACCTTGCACCAGTCCAAACAACCCTTATGATGGTTTAAGAGGTCAAAGATAACCTTAGAAAGCTATCCAAGTGGTAGCTGTGGAGAGCAGCCTTCAGGCTTAGTCTTGAAGGAATGTTAAGCAGCTTGTTTTACCAGAATGCAACCTTATTGTATTGGTTAAATGAAAGGAGAACCACACAGTAGTTATAAGAATATATATTTATTATTATAACACCTTAAATACCTCACAGTATCTGCTACACACAGATAAACACAAAGCACACAATACTGTAGCACAGAAACAATCGTAAGTAGCACTAATACAAAGTGGGCTCCCGGGGGAGACCAAACCATATACTAAAATAGTGGTATAAGAACCACGACGCGAGTCAAGACAATGTCTAGAATGTGTAGAATTGCTGGGACCCCAAGGAACCACCCAAGGTGAGTAAGTAGGGACCCCACGGAGGACGGCTGCAGTGTGAGAACACGACCGCGTGCTGCGTACCATTCAATGGGAGAGTCGCAATTGCAATTTTAAAGTTAAAGGACCCTTCCCAGTGGATTACGAGGAAACCCTTTGGAACATAGAAGGTTGGAGAGCCACCCCTCCCGTGGATACCGAAGTACCAGAGTTACCTATCACAGGGAAGCCGGGTGCATAGGTCTGAAGTGGCGCCGGAAACCGCCGTCGTACTCAATGGGAGTCTTCAAGGAAATGCCACTGCTGGAAAGAAGAAATGTGTCCGGTGGTATCCGCAGGTGGATTCTTGATGGAAGGAACCTGAAAGCAGAGGGGACAGAGTCTGGGTCACTCAAGAGTGACCAGGGGCTTGGTAGACGAATGTCCACCGCTGTCGGGTGCTTCAGGTGCGAAGAAGGAGACCATGACTCTACAGCTGCAGGGACCAGGAGATGTCCAGGACAACCAGGAGCCGGATACGAGCTGTCCCACGAAGGATGTTGAGTGCTGAGGGGTCGGTGTCCGGCGGGAGCACCAACAAGCCTTGGCAACAGCAACCCACGAAGAAGGTCAAGAAAGGTTACGGTCTGGCCCAGCAAGGACCAGAGGACTCACCACAGAAAGGGGAGTCAGGGCAAGCCTGGAGCAACCAGGGGAGCCCAAAAAATAAATCAGGGTTGTCCCTCAAATGGACCCACAGGCCGAAGGCACAGGAGTTGCATGGGGACCTCCAGCAGTTTCACCAAACAACAGCTTGCAGGGCACAGAGTGCAAGGAGGCCAAAGTCCTTGGTACGGCAACAAGCATATGCAATTGCAAAAGTACGCGGTGCACAGGGGTTCGGGTTATGCGGTCCCCACGAGGGAAACTGGCCTCAAACTTGGTGAGAGAGCAGCTCAACCTCAAGGAACGTAGGATCCCACCTCCTGTGTTGCTGGAGCCTTTGAAGTCCGCAGGAGCTCAGGATCAGCAGACCGGTCAGTTGCTTTACAGTGCCTGCGAATGCAGTGGAGTGACTCCTTCACCCCAAGGGAGATACTTCAGTTGTCCTTGATGCTCCACAGGTCCTGCATGGAGCCTGTATGGTGCACGGGCACAGACGATGCTTTGGACGGAGAGGGAGACGAAGTCGGGCCCAGTCGAAGTCCAGCAAAGTCCAGAGTGTCCAGACGGTCGAAGGTCAGTGGTTTCTTGTTCAGAATCTTGTCCACGTCGAATCTAGGGTCCTACAGCTAGGTAAGCCATTTTGTACCCACGGGAGAGGGTTGGACCGATTCAGGGTGCCCTCCCAGGGGAGGGTCAGGACAGGGGGGTGGTTACACCCATGTCCTTTGTCCAGTTTCGCGCCAGAGCAGGAGCCAACGGCTCCCAGAACTGGTTTGAGCTGGACTATGCACAGGGACACCAAATGTGCCCCTCGTGCAGACTTTCAGGCACTTTGGAAGTGCATCCACCTAGCTCCAATACACTAAATCCTGTCTGGGAGGTGGTCATACCTCCCTGTGACAGGATGCCTATTGTGCTGCCTTCCTCTGTTCGAGCTTGGCTCAGCAGAAGGAGGGCAGAAATGTGTCTTTGGTTGGCAGCATCTATTTTGTGCTATCCGGGTCGAGAAGGCTGGTACCGGGAAGACCAGGGACCCACGAAGCTTGGTTCTGGAGGGTGGAATCATACCAACCGGTGTGGAGGTATGATTCCAAGGTGTTTGATACCAAACACGACATGTTTTGTTTCAGCCGTTTTCGAGATAGCATTTACCGCGAGGTTATAATGCACCTCTACCTATATGTCTGGCTGTGTCACAGACAACCCGGGAGAATGGTCTCCGAAGGCTGCAGAGGGGCTCTGCTCATGCAGGGGCCCCCTCTCACATAAAACCCAGCACCCTGCCTTCAGGATTGTTAAGGCCTGCTATAGGGATGACTTACAGGTTTTAAGTGTAGTGACCTATAGATATAGTAAACCTATATTTTCTCGTAAGTGGTGCATGCACCATCTTACACAGGCTGCAATGGCAGACCTGTAGTTCCATTTTGCATGGCCTCTCATGGGTGGCATAACACATGCTTTAGCCCATGGGAGGCCTCAGTGGTACCTATGCCCTGGGTACATGTGTACCATATACTAGGGACTGACAAGGGTACCCCAGTATCCAATCTGGAGTGTACCAAAGTACATGCATAAAATTTTAAGGAGAAAACAGATAGACTGGGATCCTGATTAGCAGGATCCCAGTCAGACTAGTCAAAAACAGTGTAACATCAAGCAAAAAGTGGGGGTAACCTTAAGAAGAAGATCCTACTTTCCTACACATCTTTTCTTATTTTCCATGGTTTTTTAACTTTCAGCCACTTTCCCACTTTAACCTTATTATTTTCTGACCGTCTATTGTGGTCAAATCTCTCCTTATACTTTAAGTGTGTTTTAATGATTCAGTCTCTTACGACCTCCACAGGAACCATAGAGACAGATGTTTGCAACATCGATTCAGGATTATTTATTTATTTATTTATTTATTAAACTTGTAAGGCGCAACAGCTACCCAAAAAGGGTTTCCCGGCGCCGAAGCGAGACAGAAGAACAAAAGGCAGCTAAAATTACTGGCTGAAGAGATTGCACATGGTCCTTGCCTCTGTACCTCTCATGACCTCAAATGTTGATACCTCTAAAGCTTCATGAGTGGTAGTCCTGTACATCCACAAGGTTTATAAAAATTGGGTGTCCCAATCTCCACCACTTTTTACTGCTATTTAAACCGCAGTTTTTAAAACTCTATTAGGAGTGAGAATCTGGAACACTCAGGTGAGGACGCTCGGAGAACACTTTACAAAAGATGCTGCATAGAAATAGTAACAAATTACCGAATACAATTCATAACAACTGTAACCAACACAACAGATACTTAGTCTCATTGGTATCCCACACTCACCTGGCTTCCTCCTGAAGACGCGTCTCCCGACGTCGGCTGCAATCCATCTCCCTACCTCCACTGCACGTCATTTGCAATCCCGCACTTCCTGTAAGAGAAAGGGAAAGCAGACCATTACAAACAGCAAGGAACTTTCAGCTACTTGTCTCTCTAAGACATTGCGCTTGGGACATTGCACCTTCAATCGGCGTTTCTTTTTTCAGTGCAAAGACTTGTGGAACTATTACTTTTGGATATTTTCTCCGCTTGCTAATATTGCAGGAGAGACTAAATTTTTTGTGACTTTTGGCATACGAACTCAGTTTACAAAAGTGTTTTGCTGTGCTTGAGCTATACACTTGGGCCAGTATTCTAAAAACGTTTACAAAGAATTGAATGAGAGCGCATGATTGCTTTCAGCAGTGTATTATACTTGAAATATTGTGCATTCTAATGTGGGGATGCTGAGAACTGCCTTATAAGCAGCTTATGATGTAATATGCAATTCAAGACCCTGAGAGAGAGCTAAACTGAGCATCACAGGGTTTGCTCACATTATCCTGAGATCCTTAGTTGATGAGTACACTCAAGTAAAGAGGCACCAGTGGGCACAATCTGCCTGGTCCAGAATCCAGTGGTGCCAAACTGAGTGCAGAACGGAGGTCTAAGAAGTATCTGGTAAAATATATATATCACATCACTCTCTCTCTCTCTCTCTCTCTCTCTCTATCTCTCTCTCTCTCTCTCTCTCTCCTCCCAACCCCCCCTTCCCTTTAGGGACAACAACAGGGGTAGTGTCCAGGTTACTGCTACCGTGGTTAGTCCTCGGGGGGATTCGGGGATTAATGTCACTCCATCGGAACCACATGGAATTCAGGTGAGTGGCTCGCAACAACATCCCTGTGAGCTTACTGTAAAAATGCTGAGTGGTAGCAAAACCTGCTTGGTTGAGAGGATGATTAATTGACCTTAGACTGATGTGATGGCTTGTCCTTGTTGTTTGCACAAATAAAAATGTGTATCCTAATTTTTATCGAGTTTTCTTTCCACAGACCAAGATTTTGCTTATTTTGATATCCGCAATTCTGGCGTACATCGTCAATGCTTTAAACACTTAGGCCATTATTACGAGTTGCCTGGAGCAAGCCCCTAGTTATTGGGTCCTCAAACTCTGGCACTGATAATTAAGGTCCTGGAAACACAGGCCCCAGAGCCATCTAGGGAGTTGCTTGGCTGCAGGCTGCTCCTGTGGTTACCCAGTCTGTCTGCATGTTTCAGCAAGGGGAGAGCAGAAGAAGTCTCCCGAGCTGAAGAAGAATCCTACCCTTCCATCACCTCCTGAATACTCTTTTGATATTGGGAGTCTGTGAAGATCTGATAGGATTGATGACAAGTAATCCTATTTCATTTTGTTAATGATTATCCTTGCTGTAGCATGGAGTGCTGCTTTAAAGGAGGCTAGGTACTTAGATGAATTCCCCTCTAAGATTGCATTGCCATAACTGATTCTAGAAATTATCAGAGCATGTGTAACTGTTTTATAAGCATATGGGCTTAACATTGTACAGAATCATCATGACGTATGCCACAATAAAGGTCATTGTTCTCATTATTACTCTGTACATAGGATTTGACCTGACTTTTGTTTGGTTTCTTTCATACAACAATGGATATGTTTTTTTCAGGGGCAGAAAATGGGGTCAAGTAGTAATATTGAGAAGGGATGTATGTTGAAAGTCAAGAGTAAGGTGGTCACTCTCAGTCATGAAGTGGTTTGTGTCAGAGAAAAAGGAAGGAGAAATGGAAGAGAAGGCTTGGTTTTTTG
The DNA here is from genome assembly GCA_963921515.1 of Calotriton arnoldi. Classification (NCBI taxonomy): domain Eukaryota; kingdom Metazoa; phylum Chordata; class Amphibia; order Caudata; family Salamandridae; genus Calotriton; species Calotriton arnoldi. The sequence goes on along the minus strand of CAWUFW010000797.1, from coordinate 3,480,339 downwards.
GTTTCTCCTTTTTAACAAGTATCTGAAGTGTATACATGATCTAAATCAGACAATTAGTGTGGACTTTCACAGATTCATAGATGATACCCATTTTTTTCTAATTTTTTAAGGGTTACTTATGATAGGAACTCTGAAGAGCAAACTAAATATTACCTGATGATGAATGCATGAATATATAACTAGTTGATTAGGTCAAGAAATATCAATACTGGCCTTCTGAGTGTTACCGATAGGGATGGGCGATCCAGGTCATATCTGAGTCATGCATATCTTTGCAATAGAGGCTGGAATCAGTTTAGCTAGAGCTCATCAGAGAGGTATGGCTTTGTCCAGACACAAGGGAGCACCCAGTATAAGTCAAGACAATACCCTTTCAAGCTTGGAGTGCATGGCACTGTGTTAATCCTACGCTTAAATACCTTGCTGTAAAAATGGCAAAAGGCTTTTTCTCAATCTAGCTTGGTGTGGATGGCATTATGCTAAGCATATGCTTAAAAGTGTATTAGAAAAACAGACATTTGAGGTGAGCAGATTCAGAGTGCCGCTGGTGTTGTAAGGTGCTCCATATAAAGGAGCTGCTCTCCATCCAAACTTGGTAACTACCCAGAGTTTTTTGCTTTTTGTTTTGCATAATTTATTCAGCACTCTAAGCCTGAAAGGGTATTGTCATTAGTTATACTGGGTACTCCCTTGTGTCTGGACAAAGCTATACCTCTCTGATGAGCTATAACTAGAGCGAAGCATATTAGGGGTTGCTTTTATTCATTCCAGGTTGGCTTGCATGGTATTTTACCAATCCAAAGCTGTAAGACTGGGCCTTGAGTGGTAAAAGACTTTTGTCATTTTTCAGCTCAGCATGAATGGCACTGTGCTAATCCTATGCTTAAAGATTTTGCTGTAAAAATGGCAAAAGTCTTTGTCCCTTTCTAGCTTGGCGTGGATGCCACTGTGCTAATCACATCCTTAAAACTTTGCTTGAAAAACAGACAAACCCTGGTGTAGGGTGCTCCATTTCAAGGAGCTCCTGTCCACCTTAGCTTGGGAACTATTCAGAGTTCCTTGCTTTGTAGTTATAGTTCGAATTCCCAGAAATAGAAATTGATCAGATTTCTGCTTCATAATAACTTTGCCACCATTTGACGAATCTCCCTGAAACTTTGCAGACCTATTGCTTTTACTACATTGACTGATGATGCAAAGTTTTGTGGTGATTCATTAAGGGGGTCCAAAGAAAAAAAGGTAGCCCCAAAACATGTTTTTCCACCAATTCATTTTCCATAGACATTTTACAGGGTTGTAGCAGTAAAACGGCCTGTCAGATTTTTATTAAAATGGCAGGATTATAGATTATGGAGTGAAAAGGATCATTTTTGGTTCCAGATATAATTTTGTTAAGTAGTTTTTTTAACTTATAAGGCACTAAAACGTAGTGATATATTGGGTCGCGGTATACCATAGCAATTTCTCAGTGTACCGCAATGCATGCCGATGACAAGGCGGTATATGATTGGCTAATGACAGCCTTTACAAAAGCAAAAGTCAGACATGTTGTTAAGCCCACTCTTAGTTTGCGTTGTGGGTTTTAAGTTAAAATACAGTGTTCTACTGTTTAATGAGAGCCTAGGAAGCCTTTAGGCACTTTAAGTAAGTCTGTAAAGGTAGGTAAAAGTAGTTTTATTATGTTATATATTTAAAACAAAGTTTACAGAGTACTACAGTACTTACATTTATTTTTACACAATTAAATAATTAAAAATACACTGTCCTACACTATATTTCACAAATATAGTGTACTACAGTGTGTTTTTAATTGCTTACATATTTAATTTAAATTTTTAAAGAGGGTTACACAGTACAGCTGTACTACCTAGAAAGTACAGCGGTACTTGCAATTTTTTTTTACAAAACATATAAACAAATGAAAAATACACTCTACTACATTATATTTCACAAATGTAGTGTGCTACAGTGTGTTTGTCCGCTATATCTGTTTAAAATACACTCGACGACACAGCACCCTACTCCACTCCACTGTACGACACTCCACTCCACTGGATTACACACCGCTCCTATCTACTACATGCCACTCCCCTCTACGATAATCCACTCCACTCTATGACGCTCCAGACACTCCACTCTACAGCACGCCACTCCACTCTAACACACGTCACTCCACTCTACAACATGCCACTTCACTCTATTACACTCCACGGCACTCCACTCTACATCACGCCACTCCACTGTATGAGATGCCACTCCACTCTACGACACTCCACTCTATGCTACTCAACTGTATGCCACTCCACTGTACTCCTTTTAACGACACACCACTCTACCCTATCGCACGCTACGCCACTGTACCATATGCCACTGCGCAGTACGACACTCTACGACACTCCACAACAGTGCACTCTGTGAAACACCACTGCACTGTACAACATGTGACTCCACTCTACGGCACTCCACTTTACGCCCTCCACTCAAAGAGACTCAATAATACGCCACTCTATAATGTGCCATCTCACTCTACTCTGTGACATGCCACTACACTATACGCTAGTCTAATCTATTCTATGACACTCTACTCTACTCTACCCCTCTCCACTCTACACTGTTGTAAAGCACAACAGGGCCCGCTCTGAGTCTCCATTTTAGTTTCACAATTTAGCTTGACATCTTTTTCTAATGGTGACTTTTTACATGTTTTTCACTTACATGAGAACATGAGTACTGAGAAGTTATACATGCAGTTCGTTTCTTAGTAAGTATTAGTATCATGTTGGTCATACACTCTGTACAAGGCTAGGACCATAGAATGCAATGCCCTTGTATTTGGTTGTCGAGTTGGAGACAGCTCCAAGGCTCCAGACAAACCATTGCATCAACTCTGCACCTTTGACACAGTGCGATTGGAACTGTACATTTTTTATATAAACGGCCTCTTTGCTACATTCGGCAGAGGAGCACATCTGCTGGGATTGTCCTGGAACACCTTGCACTGTGACTGAGAGGCAGTGCTGCTGACTCTGACCTCTATCCCACAAAGGACAATAGTGTGCTCTACACCAGATAGGCTTCCTGGCACATCATACCCAGGTATGGGGGGTAGGCTATCCGAATGGATCTGACAGAGGGTACTCCCAATATGCTCTTGATAACAGAGGTAGTATTAGATAGGAGTATAATCACATAGTAATGTTATCATGGTTGAACTGTTTATCTTTTTCGCCAATCTTGTAATGCTGCTTACAATGCTTTGTTTCTTCTGCCTAATAATTGCAGCTCACTCTTCATAAACAAGAATAAGATTGTTTCAATAAATGTTTGACTAACCAAATTCATATCTTTCTTGTGTTTACCTTGGGCATGCAAAAGTAACAACAAAAGGGTAGCTCTGTTTCCACAATTTCCTTGGGGAATAAAGAGCGGTCATGTTCAAGGTTGCAGATACCATCTGGTACCCTGATAAGGTTAGGGGTTCAGATGGGACACTGTGAGCTAGCTAAAAATTAGGCCAATATTTTCTGATGATATGTGTGAACTAAGTTCCCACATCCTAAAGCTTATGTTGTCCAGATACACAGTCCTACTTAATCCATAGGAACCGTATGACACCACTCCACTATTCAGTGCCCCACTCTAAGCATCTCCACTGTCCGCTATGATACTGTATGCCACCACACTCTATGTCACCACACTCTATGTCACCACACTCTGTCACCACACTCTATGCCACGACACTCTATGCCACGACACTCTATGACAAAACAGTCTACGACACTCCACTCTATGCCACTTCACTCTACTCCATTCTATGTCTATCCACACTACAACACTCTACTCCACTCTATGCCACTCTACAACATTGTACCTCACTGTATGGCACTCCGCACAAATCCCTCTATGCCACTCCACAACACTTTACTCCACTGCACTCTATGACACACTACTCAACTCTATTCTTTTTATGCACTCCATGCCCCTCCACTCTATGCCACTACACTCTAACACTCAGTACACATGCAACTCTGACCTGCCAATCCACACTACTACACAATACCCGGCTGCACTCTACACCACTTTACTCCACTTTATGCCCCTACACTCCACAACACTCTCCTTCACTGTACGACACTGTATGACATGCCACTCCACTCCATGACACGGCAATCCATTCTATGACACGCCACTCCACTCCATGACACACCTCTCTACTCTATGGCTCACCACTCCAGTATACGACAATCCACTCCATTCTACAACACTCCATTCCACATCACTCTATGACACGTCACTCCAGTCTACCACATTCCATTACACTGTTCACCACTCCACTCTACGGCCCTCCATTCTAAGAGAATGTATGACACACCACGCTATGACATAGCACTCCACTCTACTCTGACATACCACTCCACTCTACCTCACTTCACTCTACTCTTTGCCAGTCTACTCTACTCCACTCTACGACACTGTACTCCACTATTTGCCAATCTATGACACTATACTCCACTGTATGAAACTCTACGCAACTCTGTCCACAACCCTCCATGCCACTTTACTCCACTGAACTCTATGGTACACTACTCCACTGTACTCCAATACTCCGCTCTATGCCACGCCACTCTACACCACTTCACTCTAACATACTGTACATGCCATTCTATGACATGCCACTCCCTTCTACTCCATGAGACGCTACACCTCTCTACATGACTTTACTCCACAACACTCTACTCCACTCTATGCCTCTCCACTCTACACAGATCTAATCTACTCTACAATACTGTACGAGACACAACTGTATGACACCATTCAACTCTGCTCTACAACATGCCACTCCTCTCTTTGCCACTGTACTCTTCAACAATCTACTCCACTCTATGACACTGTACGACACTCCACACTATGACACGGCACTCCACTCTCTGACAAGCCACTCCATTCTATGACACACCGCTCCACTCAACGACACTCTACTTCACTCCACTCCACTTTATGACACGCCGCTCCACTTAACGACATCACACTACACTGAACGTCACTTATTCTATGCCCTTCCACTCTAATACACTCTACGACATGCCATTGTATCACACACCACACCACTCTACTCTAATGTACAACATGCCACTCCACTCTACAACACCCCACTCCACTCTACGACACTCCACTCCACTCTGCCACACACCACGCCACTCCACTGTGTCACAATGTCCTATATTCAATGCTATGCCACATCACTGTGTACGGAGGTGCGCAAGTCATAGTAATTTAAAGCTGGTGTGTAAATTATCAATTTAAAATATAGCTATAACTTTAGAATTTCTAATGATTGTGTAGCTTAAGTTTGGTTTGTATACAAAGAATAAATAAAGTATAGTAATTTGAAGGCATTGCGTAAATTATAAATTTAAGGTATAACTATAACTTTAGAATTTCTAATCTGTGTGAAGTTTAAGTTTGATTTGTATAGAAAGAATAAATAAAGTTTTCCTAAATATAACTAAGTTTTGACCTTTGTTTTTTTCATTACATTTCAATGGTTTTTATTTTTTAATAAACAGTGTTTCAAATCGTAGCATGAAGTGTCATCGAGCGGAGTGTTGTTAAGTGGACTGTCTTAGAGTACAGAGGAGGAGACTGTCATTGAGTGTAGCGTTGTACAGTGGAGTGGCATAGAGTGGAGTGGCATAGAGTGGAATACGGGAGAGTGGAGTGGCGTAGAGAGGTGTAAAGTTGAAGGATATAAATTGAAATAGTGTAGAGTGGAGTGGCGTGGAATAGAGTACCGTAGAGTGGAGTGGCATACACTAGAGAGGCGCAGAGTGGAGTGGAGTGGCATTGAGCGGAATAGCATAGAGGGCAGTGGCATAGAGTGGAGTATATATATATATATATATATATATATATTATCTACTGGCGGTCGCCAGTAGATAGTTATAGTTAGGACCTATTTTCCATAGGAAATTCACAACATTCTATTTCCAATACCTTTGGCGCCGGTTGACGAATCTTCGCGAAATTCTCAAAACCTATGGCCCGCTCCGGTCCGCTCCTATCCTGAAAGTTTTGGGGTGATTCGTCAAGTGGGGGCCGAGAAAAAGGGGGGTCCCAAAACGTGTTTTCCCCATGCAATTTTCCATAGGAACCTTTAGTCGCAGCTACAGCCCGAACTGCTGAACGGAATTACACCAAATTTGGCAAAAAGGTAGCCCTTGGTTCAGAGTCGTGCCTTTTGGTTAAATGGTGTAAATCCGTTCAGTAGTTCCTGAGAAATTTGAAAAAGAAAACACATATATATCTGGGCGGAGCCTAACCACACATGTCATCGTGAGATCTGATTGGCTGTCAGCACTTCATCCTGGAATTGCTGGCAGCCATCTTGGGACCAATATAAATGATAGTACCCCATTGAAATGCAGTGCAGTGAATCGAAGATTTTGAGGGTTACCAAAAGGAGAACTATAAAGGGTGATAACAGACTTTAGTTACATTAGAATTCATTTGCTGATGGTACCATACTAATTTCAGAATTGTGGTGTGTTCTAAGGTGATTTTACCCTGTGAAAAACCTTCTGCTGGGATATCATGAATCATGTTTGAGAGAAAACTATTTTCACATGCTTGTCCCATACAGTTTTGGAAGGTGCTCCAGAAGCTAAAATGAGAGCATATTTTCTGTAAATTCACATTATCTTTCTCAGTCATGTGAGAATGAAGTCTGACATTCTCAATAAAACATGTACATCCAACAAGGGCAGAGACTGTCAGTTGATTCCTTTGTGTTCTACTGCAGCTTCCCAGAGTGTTCTAAAGAACAACTAGAGTGCTAACAGCCTTACTTATGACAAAAGTATGGCACACCTGAAGCCATCTTGATTGGAATAAACTGGTAACACTTAAAACATTTAATTTAACCCCTTCGATGCGCGTGACGAGCTCAGCTCGTCATGCTGCGCGGTAGCGCTGTGCGCATGACGAGCTCAGCTCATCGCGACCACACCCGCGATCGGAATGTCCAGCACACGAGCGGAATTCCGATCGCGGTCAAGGGGTTAAAAAGGAACAAAATGATGGGGTTCATTTTGTCATAGAAATTATGGTTAGTGCTGTAGAAAGAAAAATTAGGACATATTTCAAGTGTGATCTCAAATATCTTCCTGTTATATTTCAACAGGAGCAGCCTGTCAGTTGATGCCTTTGTGTTCTACTGCAGCTTCCCAGAGTGTTCTAAAGAACAACTAGAGCGCTAACAGTCTTACTTATGACAAAATTATGGCACACCTGAAGCCATCTTGATTGGAATAAACTGGTAATTCTTAAAACATTTAATTTAAAAAGGAACAAAATGAGGAGGTTCATTTTGTCATAGAAATTATGGTTAGTGCCGTAGAAAGAAAAATTAGGACATGTTTTAAGTGAGATCTCAAATATCTTCCTGTTATATTTCAACAGGAGCAGCCTGTCAGTTGATGCCTTTGTGTTCTACTGCAGCTTCCCAGAGTGTTCTAAAGAACAACTAGAGAGCTAACAGTCTTACTTATGACAAAAGTATGGCACACCTGAAGCCATCTTGATTGGAATAAACTGGTAACACTTAAAACATTTAATTTAAAAAGGAACAAAATGATGGGGTTCATTTTGTCATAGAAATTATGGTTAGTGCTGTAGAAAGAAAAATTAGGATGTTTCAAGTGTGATCTCAAATATCTTCCTGTTATATTTCAACAGGAGCAGCCTGTCAGTTGATGCCTTTGTGTTCTACTGCAGCTTCCCTGAGTGTTCTAAAGAACAACTAGAGCGCTAACAGTCTTACTTATGACAAAATTATGGCACACCTGAAGCCATCTTGATTGGAATAAACTGGTAACTCTTAAAACATTGAATTTAAAAAGGAACAAAATGAGGGGGTTCATTTTGTCATAGAAATTATGGTTAGTGCTGTAGAAAGAAAAATTAGGACATGTTTTAAGTGAGATCTCAAATATCTTCCTGTTATATTTCAACAGGAGCAGCCTGTCAGTTGATGCCTTTGTGTTCTACTGCAGCTTCCCAGAGTGTTCTAAAGAACAACTAGAGCGCTAACAGTCTTACTTATGACAAAAGTATGGCACACCTGAAGCCATCTTAATTGGAATAAACTGGTAACACTTAAAACATTTAATTTAAAAAGGAACAAAATGAGGGGGTTCATTTTGCCATAGAAATTATGGTTAGTGCTGCAGAAAGAAAATTTAGGGCATGTTTTAAGTGAGATCTCAAATCCTCTTCTATTTCATTAGAAAATTCTGACACGCAGACTGAAACAATCACTTTCAATACCAGCAATAGACTTCCAGTTAACTCCCTGGTGAGCAGTAGCTTTACTACAGTGATCTAATGAACAACTAGAGTGCTAACATTCTGAATTTATGGCAAATGTGTGACACATCTGAATGCCTTCTTGATGGAATCAAAGTAAAAAACTGAAAGCATTTCCTACTGAGGAGACTGCAGTAAATGACGAAATTAGGAAACTTCATAACAAATAAGTCTCCCAAGATGGCCACCAGACAAAAAAGAGCCCAAATCTAGCACAAATATCACCCAGATGTAGCCCACATATAGCCCAATGACAGAAGTGTGCAAAACACTTTTTATTTTTAGTTTTTCTGCAGTTTTATATAGTGCAAACTGGTCAGGTATTGGAGCGTTACATCTTACTTGGACCCCTTATTGCGTATTTTGCACGAAGTACATGAGATTGATCTTGCGAAACATTGAACTTTACGATTCTGTTAACCTGAAGTTGCTCTGAACCGGGCTTTGTAACACCCGTTTTTACCTACTGGTTTTAATTAATTCTCACTGTATTGTATTAGGAAAGAGGATTTACTGTTTTTATGTACACTTTTATGATCTATGTTTCTAAATCAGATCAAATAAAGTTTAATGAATTCTATGGCAGGACGGAGGCGAGGATTATGCATATCTTTCCTCACTTTATTTGCATAGCAGTTCAAAGAAAACGTAACACAACAATCATTAAACAAAAGACTACACAACCCATGAACCATAAGGGGGGTAGGCTCCAAGGCAACTATAGTCCAATCATATCACAGTCCATCGTATATAATATCGTGACGTCCCTTCCGCTTCCTCTTTCTTCACTGCTCGTCAGTTAAGTGCATTCCTTACATTCTTGGCTTAATCTGACGTTGTTGCTGTTTGTATAGCGGTTTCTTGTGCACGTTATTAGCATTATTGCCTTGGTATTGTTTCATATTCCCTGCGCAGCAGGCTCTTGCCCGAGCGCGTTCTCCCCCTCGCAGTTTCTCCCGCTGTGTGCTCTGCGCGCGGTGAGATCCTGTCAGACGCGTCTGGTCCGAGCGAGGCAGCTCCGTCGAGCGCTCCCGCTGGTCTTTACGCGCGTTTGGGAATCCGGTCACTCCTTTAGTGTCCGCTTGATTCCCGACCAACCCTCGCCTAATTTTGACACCGCTACGCGGTGATTTCCCCACACGGTCACGTTAGTGACCAGCGCCACCTGGTGGTGGTAATTGGTATTTCGCCTCAGTCTATTCTTATAACAGCTTCGGGAAAAGCCCAGCTGTTGGAGCACCGGCGAGGGGGCTGCCTTAAGTATTTTAAGGGCATTTGTTCTGTGCTCACACCCTCTGCTATCATGTCTTCTCCAGAAGACCATTTTTACTCCTCCTACCAGGAAGTGGAGGAGGAATGGCCCCCCAACTTCTCCCTCCAGCAGTGGACCAAGCCCTCTCTCTGGCTATTTCTAGGGCGCTGGCTCCTCTTAGGGATCAGGTTGATAAGCTGGCGGAAAGCATCCCTGGGGTGTTCAGTGACCCAGATCTGGTGGTGGCGGGTTCAAGTAGCTCCCAGATGGGGAATAAAAGGGCCGTTAAGCATAACGCGGGCACTTGGAAGGATTTGATAAACTTACGGAGACCTTCCTCAAGAGTGCGCGAACGCTAAAACATGCACCCTGCCGGGAGGAGGAGGGGCCCGGAGAAAATTGCGACACTGTCACCACTATTGTAGACCCCGACGGCGGGTTTCCCTTAGAGGGAGAGGGTGTATCGGAGGACGATTTCTCCTCCGATGAAGATAAGGACTCGGGCGTCCCTGGCGTCCAGAGTCCCACTCCTCTCAGTCCCCGGTTGGGGACGGGGTCCACTCGGACATGTTCGAGCCTACCCAAATTTACCATCCTAGGTCGGCAGAGTGGACACCTGACGCCAAAGTGGCAGAGTATGTGGTGGGGAAAATCCATCAACCCCTTGAAAGGGAGGTCAGGAATAGGATGAGGGGAGAATGCCCCAGGCCCTCACTGAAGGGGAAGGTGGCACACACGCCTGAAATTGATGAGAAACTATGTACCTTTTTCTCCAAGTATATGAGGGATCCCAAGAAAGGAATTGATAGGTCTTGGACGTGATAGGGCCCTTGACCCAAATTATTCAATTGACGGAGCGTTCCAAAGAGTCAGGATCCCCTTTGTCCACGGATATTGTGGCTGGTTGGGCGCACTACCCTAAACCCTAAAACACTACCCCCTCCACTACCCAAACACCACTGCACTACCCTAAACCCTAAAACACTACCCCCAGCACGACACCCTACACTACCCAAACATAACTGCACTACCCTAAACCCTAAAACACTCCCACCAGCATGACTCCCTACACTACCCAAACACCACTGCACTACCCTAAACCCTAAAACACTACCCCCAGCACGACTCCATACACTACCCAAACACCACTGCACTACACTAAATCCTAAATATACCCCCAGCATGACCTCCCACACTACAAAACACCACTGCACTACCCTAAACCCTAAAACACTACCCCAGCACGACCCCCTACACTACCCAAACAACACTGCACTACCCTAAACCCTAAAACACTAACCCCAGCATGACCCCCTACACTACCAAAACACAACTGCACTACCCTATACCCTAAAACACGACCCCCTATACTACACAAACACGACTGCACTACCCTAAACCCTAAAACACTACCCACAGCATGACCCCCTTCACTACACAAACACCACTGCACTGCCCTAAACCCTAAAACACTACCCCAGCACTACCCCCTACACTACCCAAACACCACTGCACTAACATAAACCCTAAAACACTACCCCCAGCACAACCCCCTACACTACACAAACACCACTGCACTACCCTAAACCCTAAAACACTATCCCCAGCACGACTCCCTACACTACCCAAACACCACTGCACTACCCTAAACCCTAAATCTACCCCCAGCACGACCCCCTACACTACCCAAACACCACTGCACTACCCTAAACCATAAAACACTACCACAAGCATGACCCCCTACACTACTCAAACACCACTGCACTACCCTAAACCCTAAATCCTAAAACACTACCCCAGCACGACCCCCTACACTACCCATACACCACTGCACTACCCTAAACCCTAAAACACTACCCCCAGCATGACCCCCTACACTACTGCACTACCCTAAACCCTAAAACACTACCCCCAGCACGACCCCCTACACTACCCAAACACCACTGCACTACCCTAAACCCTAAAACACTACCCCCAGCACGACCCCCTACACCACCCAAACACCACTGCACTACCCTAAACCCTAGAAAGAAACCCCCACCCCATGCCCAATCCCCCTTACCTCTCACTCCTCATGGTTCCTCTCTCCTCGTGGTTCCTGCTTCACGTCATCTCTGAGGGGCGGTGTACGTCGTTGTGAGGAAACAGAACAGCCTCTGTTTCCTTACAACGACATGGATCGTCTACATGTTTTTTAGAACGCATGGTCATTTACCATACATACCTTTACAACAAAATTTGTTGTAAAGGCATGCGTGGTAAATGACCATGCGTTCTAAAAAATGCATAGTAATGACTTTGTGATGTACAACACATGCGTGGTAATGCATGCGTTGTAATGGTATCGCAAAGTAAAAAGTCATTGTAACGGCTGTTTACTGATCGAAGCTGGCTCCTGTTCTTCAGTGAGACGTTTATTTGATTAATTAGGAGGAAGGAATGTGGTTTTTTTACCAAAAAGTGCATTCCCGGCTGTTGTATTGTGAAAGTGTCCGCGTGGCCTGGTTTCACTTCCGGTGAGAGAGTGGAAGAGTCTGTTTGGATCTAAAGGAGTTCTGTTGTTGGACGGGGCCGGCGCGACATGTCATCAGAAAACATAGCTAATGGAAAGCGTCCTCCCTGAAGTGTGGAGCAGTGCCATGAGAGGTCAACGAGTGTGCGTCCCACCGCAGTATGACTGTACCGCGTGACCCATGTGCCGCCTCCAGGGTACGGGAGGCAGAAGCGGCATCGCAGGTCCTCTTGAAGACCGTTGTAGCATTAATTCTACATTTTGGTACTAGGGTTTTTCTAACTTCGTTGTTCCTGCCAGATACAAAGAGAAGATCCTGTGTTATTCAGTGCCCTCGTTACCTTTTTTGTGGGTTGTGGTGCTTGTCACTTCGCTGCCCCGCCGGTGCACACGACTGGGCACCCCACCTCGTGTGCCATCTGCAGGGCCTCTGCCCTCGGATCACTGGTTTCGGTTTCTGGAGTGGCAACATAAACAGTTGCTCCCAAAGGACTAGCCTGAACACTTAGGTGAATATCCCCTGCACCAGCATTCCACGGAAATTCTTTCCTAGCTCTCCCACGTCAACGAGCACGGCTCCGCTCGCGACACCGTATGACGTCATCGGAGCCATAAGAGGACCTCGTCGGCGTGCTGACGTCAGTTCCACCTATTTTTTCCGTGCCACCGAGGCAAACAGGGGACCGAGACATTTTCACATGTATACATAGTATAATAAATATATATATTCACTGAAAAAACCGTAGGTTTCAGGCACGTTATAGTTAGAAATTAGCATTTAAAAAACCTTAGAAATTCACTGAAAAAACCATAGGTTTCAGGCACGTTATAGTTAGAAATTAGCATTTAAAAAACCTTAGAAATTCACTGAAAAAACCATAGGTTTCAGGGGCGTTATAGTTAGTTGGACATTTCACTTGTACAAAACCATAGAAATTCCCCCGTTATAGTTAGTTCAGCTAACTATAACTCGCGCGCCCGCAATGCACTGCTGATGACGTCACATATTACATCACTCATGACATGGTCAGTGACATCACTCATGACATCACTGATGACATCTCAAATGACATCACTGATGACATCACTGATGACATCATCCAGTGAATGTGTGTTTTTCTGAAAATTAAATATGTTTTATATATGTATATCTCAAGGTCGATGGAAGAATAAATGGGTATATAAGTGTCTAAATGGATGATTTTTTTTGTAAAATTGATTGTATAACTGACTAAGTGTATCTTAGTGAATACATGGGTTAGTGAGTAATGTTTAAATATGAAAATATCTGTATCAGTCTCTCACTTTGTGTATAAGTGGCTGCATGGGTTGGTGAGTAGCTACATGAGTGTCTATATGGGTTATTAGTTGGTTTTTTGAGTATCAGTATGAGTGTCTGAGTGTCTGTATGGTTCGGTGGGGGTATTACTTAGTGCATAGATGCATGAATGAGTGACTCACTGTTTGTATGTGTTGAAGACAGCATGTGTGCAGGACTGTATAGGTGGATGAGTATGTGTATGGGTGTGTTAGTGAGTGAATGACTGTCTCAATAGTGTCTTTATGAGTAACTACATATGTTTTAAACTAGTATATGTGAGTATTGGTGTATATAAGTGAGTATATGTGAGAGTGAGAGATTGGAAGAGTTCCTGTACAAATAAGTAGGTGTTTCTATAAGTGATTGTTTAAGAGAGTAAGTATGTGTAAGTTTCTGTAGAAGTAAGTGTGGTAGTGTGTGTATAACTGTATATGCAAGTAAATGGATGTTTGATACTTTGTTTGCATGTGTGACTATGTGTGTGAGTAACTCTATGGATGAGTGGCGGTGTGTAACAGGATGTATAGGTGTATGAGTACATATGATGAGTGAGTACATGTATGAGTGACTGTATAGGGACTGTTGGTGAATGAGTGGATGTGTGTGTAGATCTTGGAATTACTGAATAGAAGTGTTGTAACTGGTATTGGTATGTCCATTGTTTTGAAAATGTTAGTTTGTATTTTTGAGTGTGTGTATCAAAGGTTATATTAGGGTGAGAGGAGGTCTGCCATTCTATCACAAGGATGATGTCATCAGTGATGTCATCAGTGATGTCATTTGAGATGTCATCAGTGATGTCACTGACCATGTCATGAGTGATGTAATATGTGACGTCATCAGCAGTGCATTGCGGGCGCGCGAGTTATAGTTAGCTGCACTAACTATAACGGGGGAATTTCTATGGTTTTGTACGAATGAAATGTCCAACTAACTATAACGCCCCTGAAACCTATGGTTTTTTCAGTGAATTTCTAAGGTTTTTTAAATGCTAATTTCTAACTATAACGTGCCTGAAACCTATGGTTTTTTCAGTGAATATATATGTATATATATATATATATATATCAAAATTATTCCAAGTAAAACGCACTCTCAATGTCTTGGATGCCAAGCAGGAAGCTCTTTATTACTCGTTACGCGTTTCGACAATTACTGTCTTGATCACACGAAAAGTACGGCAACATGAGCGTGCATAAATTTAAAACAACAGACTTTGAGAGTGCGTTTTACTTGGAATAATTTTGGATAATAATGCCGGTTTTGGGTTTTCCGGCAGCACGCACCACCTAACTATGGGCTCGTTCCCGGAATGACCCTTCTTCGTGGATCTGAATATAGATTGAGGGACCGTGAGCCGGCCGCGAACTCCGGATTGGGAGCACGTACATTCAAGGATTACCAAGGATCCCTGGTTTCAGAGGTAAGCTTGGCCCCGTTGCCGTTTCTCAACAGGGGGTTTTGCTCTTGCATTTGTGCTCGGGCGGGCTCCGTTACGGGCGCGGTGGTTGGGGCTGAGGACTTGCGTCTCTGGCGGGGGTAGCAGACTGGGGAGAGTATTTACAAAGACAGTTGGAACTTTTTCACCATACTAAGAGCACGAGTCTGACTGAATGGATAACCACTGCGGGAACTAAATTCGAACCACATAGTCACTCCATAAGTCTCTTGATTTTCTTGACTTTATCTCCCCCGAGAATCTGGTAAAGACATATTGAACACAGCGGCATTAGGAACCGCCAATATTGTGCGGGAAGTCTGGTAAAAGTACGGAAGTCTTAAGAGGGACACAAAAGACGAAGACGACAACGCCTAGTGATCCCTAAGCAAGACGTGCAGTGCAGGCACCGGAATAATATACAGTACTTTGTAAACAACGAAAAACGGAGGAAGAAAATGAAAGGCGAATGGCAGCGCAATCATTATTTGCACGCGCACCTGGTAAAGGGCGACCCACAGCAATAATAACAGCTGTGAACAAAGATAATGTACTGAATATCCAGCTCAGGAAATACGAAAAATTAAAAAAACAAGAAATGTCTAAATGGTGGGAGGCCATCTCCCTCCAGGATTATGTGGACAAACAAATGATTCCACGAGGATTAAGGATATACATAACTCCTTCACACGAATCTCCTAACCCATGCATGTTGGACGAGTGGGCGGCAAATTCGGCCATGAGCTCAAAAAATATGCTGAGTATACTAATCAAATACGCATGGGAAGATAGAGAGAGAATACTTAAAGAAATAACAGAGATTGAAGATGGTTTAAAGAAACATGATGATCAACAAAATATTAAGAAATTCAAAGAAGAATTAAAAGGAAGACTAATAAAACATGAGGAGGAAATAAAACAACGAAAACAAAGAAAATTACACAGAGATTGCATAGACTATGAGACAGGACGTATTCTTACTTATAGTCACAAGTATGACCATCTATAAAATCAGACAATCACAAACCAGGATACAACTGAGGTAAATGAACCTGCAACATTGCAAAAAGAGGCCAGCGATTCAGATACGGATACTTCAGTGCATATAGTTAGCTCAACATCAGAAGTGGAAATAATAACCCGTCAAGCAACTTTTTTAGACGAGTTCAGAGTAATGAAGAAGAGTCGACAATCAGGGAAAGTGACCCTAGCACCAACTCCACCAACTCGGGGACGAGGAAGAGGCCGAGGGAGAGGAAAAGGCAGAGGCAGGGGCGCAGCAAACAAAGACGCCTCAAACGGAAACACAGATCCAAAAAATACAGAGTCCATGGGAACAAGAAGAAGAGGCTCGAAGAAAATGCAATAATGATGGATACCAATATGGTAAATAAAACTATTGTCAATCTTTCATCTCGCACATTGACCCATTTTGATAAAACTACTTTGTGTCTTGGCTTAACATTTTGTCCTACAGAACTGTTCAACTATGCCAATACTCGAATAGATATTTTTAAATTCATAAGAAAAATTAAGTTGAAAAAGTGGCATATGCTAAAAAACAGCAGAACTGAGTTGGATATCTTACAAATGGGCAATGAACCAACACAATCAGGGCTTACAGTTGACGATGCAAGTATATTACAAACAGTACTAGATCTAGGAGGGCCATTTGAAACTAGCTCAGAAGAACAAAGCTGGTCAGACATTGTTACAGATAAGGCAGCATGTACTGCATTTAAACCACGCTCAGTGTTTTATCCTAATCTGCCCCATGATTCCATCGACACTTTTCATGATGTTGTTACAAAGGAATTGATCAAACGAAAACATGGTGTGAGTAACAACAAAACAATCAATTACACTTTTGTCACACAAACAACGTAACATTATCTTATCATTGTCAAAAGACACCAGTATGGTAATACGTCCATCGGACAAAGGTGGAAACATTGTGTTGTGGGACAAACAATTGTACATTGATGAGGCAAAAAAACAGCTCAGTGATGTAAGATTCTATTGTACATGCAACACAGCCACTTACAATGCAAGTATAACTACTACATGGCAAAAACTTTCAGATTGGCAAGAATCAGGCATTATTACATGGCCTGAATATTGTTTTCTAAAAAGAGATTATCCCAAGTTGCCAATTTTATATCTTCTACCAAAGATTCATAAACATCCTACTATCCCTCCTGGGAGGCCTATAGTTTCTTCTATAGGCAATGTTCTTGAAAACATTTCTAAATATGTCGATCAATTTCTGAAAGAATATATTGTTGGATTACCATCTTATGTGAAAGATACCAAAGACTTTCTTAATAAAATAGAAGGTCTTGTTTGGGACCCTCATCACCCTGGACGTGAATTCATTATATACCATTATTGATCACGTCCAGGGGGTAGAAGCATGCATGCATTACCTAGGTACTAGAAACATCATGTATTTGGAACATACTCGCATGCTGGCTGATATGATGATGCTATGTCTCAAAAATAACATGTTTTTGTTTGATGGGGTTTTGCATAGGCAGGTGCGGGGAACGGCAATGGGTACATGCTTCGCGCCTAGGTTTGCTAACCTCTTCCTAGGCAAATGGGAGGAAGAGATTCGCCTGGACATGTCACTTACTGTAGATTTCGAGTCAGTAGTTGTGTGGCTCAGATATATCGATGATTTGTTAATAGTATGGAAAGGCACTGAAATTGAAGCCATAACTTTCATCGACAAACTTAATAACAACCAGTATAACATCAGTCTGACACACAACATTAGCAAAAGCGGGGTTGAATTTTTGGACACTAAGCTCGAAGTCATAGAAGGGAATCTGGTCACTAGTCTATATAGAAAAGAAACGGCCGGCAACAGCCTTCTTCATGCCCTCAGTGGCCACCCAGAGGCCCTTAAATGGAGTATTCCATATGGAGAGCTATTGAGGGCAAAAAGAAATTGCAGCACGAATGAGAAGTATCTGAAGGAAGAAGAGATTATGCTTGAGAGGTTTAGACTAAGAGGGTACCCAAAATGGGCCCTAAACAAAGCATTAGAAAAAATAGGTAATGTCAGTAGACAAGAATCACTTGAACAGACAAGAAATACTGGTAAAACAGAATCAGAAACTAGAGTCATTACTACCTACAATAGTCAATCCAAGAGAGTACAGAAAATCTTGGCAGACAATTGGAACATTCTTCAGACAGATACTATTATAGGTCGAGAGGTAGGTGAAAGACCACTAATCACCTATAGAAAAGGGAGAAGTTTAAGAGACATTCTTGTGAAAGGTGACATTACAGAAATAAAGAAAAATAATTTTCATGACCTCAAAGGTTTCTTTCCCTGTGGGCACTGTAGGGCGTGCAAATATAGTCATTCTGTCAAAGAGTTTAGCATTCCAGGGCATACACAAAAGTGGAAAATCAATCAATTTCTTACCTGTAGCAGTAATTTTACAGTGTACATTTTAGAATGCCCGTGTAAACTAAGATATGTAGGTAGCACTACATTTATGGCTAAGAAAAGAATCATGGAACATCTGAGAGCCATCACTAATGTAGATATGCACTACCCTATTGCCAGACATTTTCAAGAGTACCATCAATCTAACAATTCATTACTCAGATTCTTTGTAATCGAACAGATAACTCTAGGAAACAGAGGAGGTAACAGAGAATTGGCCCTCAGACAGAAAGAATCTAAATGGATACTGGAATTAGAAACTAAATTCCCGAGGGGCCACAATTTAAGTGATGAATTAGCCTCACACCTCCATGTTAACTGACAATATATTAAAGAATTGGTTTTACAAAAGTACTGTCATTATAGGATACTGTTTCATTGTGTAAATAATTGTATGATACTGTTTATTGTGTAAATACTGTTTTATTGTATGAAACTGTACTGATTATGTTTTTTATCTTGTTTTTCTCATTCACAGGAGGAAAGGAAGGGACCCACCACTTTGCATGGTCACTTCACGGGTTCCCTACCCTTTTCTTCCCCGGGCTCGGGTGAACACTGAATCAGATAAGAGACCTTTTCGAAAATCATTTCACTAGTTATAATCTATAATTTTATTTTATTTTCTGCACTTATTTCACGAACATGGTTTATTTAGACTCTGAGTTTATGTACTAGCCAGTTGGCGAGTTAACTCCGAAACCTGTTGTTTGTATTGAATTCCCATAGTTTGATTTGTAAGTAGATCATGAGAACGTTATTCCTTTGCATTTCGACCATGATAAATGCAGTAACCACTGTGTGAGATATAAGGTGTACATTTACAGGGATAAATCCGAGTACAATGATACATGTCTTGAGGGCACTAGACCGCAAGTATAATTATTTCAATGTATAACTCCCCTTGCCAATGATGAGCTACTAGGCTTTTGTACGGTAAAAACATAAAATAACATCACATATATGATGGCAGAATTGGTTATTATAATATTGAGTTCATGGGGTACACGCCACTAGTGCGATTGGAACATTGGTATAATAAGTATTATACTTTTATCTTGTATGGTTAATAGAAGAGACACGAGTAGAAGTATAACTCGTAGTCTGTTTCCCATGTTCATGTTAATTCAACATGTCCGTATCGCCTTGTCTAAAAATGAGGTGTGACTCGAATTTGAGTTAAAAATGAATGTAATTTGTGTATTTATACAACTGATGTCACTTCATGTGGTACGGAATGTATAGTAACAAGTGCCATTATATGAATTTATATTATTTATATTATTAATTTTCACGTTACAAAATGGCCGACAGTTTACAACGCAGGTAAAGTGTAACTTGTAGTCCTTCGTCTATTACCATGGTTGTTTTAAATTTATGCACGCTCATGTTGCCGTACTTTTTGTGTGATCAAGACAGTAATTGTCGAAACGCGTAACGAGTAATAAAGAGCTTCCTGCTTGGCATCCAAGACTTTGAGAGTGCGTTTTACTTGGAATAATTTTGGATAATAATGCCGGTTTTGGGTTTTCCGGCAGCACGCACCACTTAACTATGGGCTCGTTCCCAGAATGACCCTTCTTCGTGGATCTGAATATAGATTGAGGGACCCTGAGCCGGCCGCGAACTCCGGATTGGGAGCACGTACATTCAAGGATTACCAAGGATCCCTGGTTTCAGAGGTAAGCTTGGCCCGTTGCCGTTTCTCAACAGGGGGTTTTGCTCTTGCATTTGTGCTCGGGCGGGCTCCGTTACGGGCGCGGTGGTTGGGGCTGAGGACTTGAGTCTCTGGCGGGGGTAGCAGACTGGGGAGAGTATTTACAAAGACAGTTGGAACTTTTTCACCATACTAAGAGCACGAGTCTGACTGAATGGATAACCACTGCGGGAACTAAATTCGAACCACATAGTCACTCCATAAGTCTCTTGATTTTCTTGACTTTATCTCCCCGAGAATCTGGTAAAGACATATTGAACACAGCGGCATTAGGAACCGCCAATATTGTGCGGGAAGTCTGGTAAAAGTACGGAAGTCTTAAGAGGGACACAAAAGACAAAGGCGACAACGCCTAGTGATCCCTAAGCAAGACGTGCAGTGCAGGCACAGGAATAATATACAGTACTTTGTAAACAACGAAAAATGGAGGAAGAAAATGAAAGGCGAATGGCAGCGCAATCATTATTTGCACGCGCACCTGGTAAAGGGCGACCCACAGCAATAATAACAGCTGTGAACAAAGATAATGTACTGAATATCCAGCTCAGGAAATATGAAAAATTAAAAAAACAAGAAATGTCTAAATGGTGGGAGGCCATCTCCCTCCAGGATTATGTGGACAAACAAATGATTCCACGAGGATTAAGGATATACATAACTCCTTCACACGAATCTCCTAACCCATGCATGTTGGACGAGTGGGCGGCAAATTCGGCCATGAGCTCAAAAAATATGCTGAGTATACTAATCAAATACGCATGGGAAGATAGAGAGAGAATACTTAAAGAAATAACAGAGATTGAAGATGGTTTAAAGAAACATGATGATCAACAAAATATTAAGAAATTCAAAGAAGAATTAAAAGGAAGACTAATAAAACATGAGGAGGAAATAAAACAACGAAAACAAAGAAAATTACACAGAGATTGCATAGACTATGAGACAGGACGTATTCTTGCTTATAGTCACAAGTATGACCATCTATACAATCAGACAATCACAAACCAGGATACAACTGAGGTAAATGAACCTGCAACATTGCAAAAAGAGGCCAGCGATTCAGATACGGATACTTCAGTGCATACAGTTAGCTCAACATCAGAAGTGGAAATAATAACCCGTCAAGCAACTTTTTTAGACGAGTTCAGAGTAATGAAGAAGAGTCGACAATCAGGGAAAGTGACCCTAACACCAACTCCACCAACTCGGGGACGAGGAAGAGGCCGAGGGAGAGGAAAAGGCAGAGGCAGGGGCGCAGCAAACAAAGACGCCTCAAACGGAAATACAGATCCAAAAAATACAGAGTCCTTGGGAACAAGAAGAAGAGGCTCGAAGAAAATGCAATAATGATGGATACCAATATGGTAAATAAAACTATTGTCAATCTTTCATCTCGCACATTGACCCATTTTGAGAAAACTACTTTGTGTCTTGGCTTAACATTTTGTCCTACAGAACTGTTCAACTATGCCAATACTCGAATAGATATTTTTAAATTCATAAGAAAAATTAAGTTGAAAAAGTGGCATATGCTAAAAAACAGCAGAACTGAGTTGGATATCTTACAAATGGGCAATGAACCAACACAATCAGGGCTTGCAGTTGACGATGCCAGTATATTATAAACAGTACTAGATCTAGGAGGGCCATTTGAAACTAGCTCAGAAGAACAAAGCTGGTCAGACATTGTTACAGATAAAGCAGCATGTACTGCATTTAAACCACGCTCAGTGTTTTATCCTAATCTGCCCTATGATTCCATCGACACTTTTCATGATGTTGTTACAAAGGAATTGATCAAACGAAAACATGGTGTGAGTAACAACAAAACAATCAATTACAATTTGTCACACAAACAACGTAACATTATCTTATCATTGTCAAAAGACACCAGTATGGTAATACGTCCATCGGACAAAGGTGGAAACATTGTGTTGTGGGACAAACAATTGTACATTGATGAGGCAAAAAAACAGCTCAGTGATGTAAGATTCTACTGTACATGCAACACAGCCACTTACAATGCAAGTATAACTACTACATGGCAAAAACTTTCAGATTGGCAAGAATCAGGCATTATTACATGGCCTGAATATTGTTTTCTAAAAAGAGATTATCCCAAGTTGCCAATTTTATATCTTCTACCAAAGATTCATAAACATCCTACTATCCCTCCTGGGAGGCCTATAGTTTCTTCTATAGGCAATGTTCTTGAAAACATTTCTAAATATGTCGATCAATTTCTGAAAGAATATATTGTTGAATTACCATCTTATGTGAAAGATACCAAAGACTTTCTTAATAAAATAGAAGGTCTTGTTTGGGAAGATAACTACTCTCTCATCACCCTGGACGTGAATTCATTATATACCATTATTGATCACGTCCAGGGGGTAGAAGCATGCATGCATTACCTAGGTACTAGAAACATCATGTATTTGGAACATACTCGCATGCTGGCTGATATGATGATGCTATGTCTCAAAAATAACATCTTTTTGTTTGATGGTTTGTTGCATAGGCAGGTGCGGGGAACGGCAATGGGTTCATGCTTCGCGCCTAGCTTTGCTAACCTCTTCCTAGGCAAATGGGAGGAAGAGATTCGCCTGGACATGTCACTTACTGTAGATTTCGAGTCAGTAGTTGTGTGGCTCAGATATATCGATGATTTGTTAATAGTATGGAAAGGCACTGAAATTGAAGCCATAACTTTCATCGACAAACTTAATAGCAACCAGTATAACATCAGTCTGACACACAACATTAGCAAAAGCAGGGTTGAATTTTTGGACACTAAGCTCGAAGTCATAGAAGGGAATCTGGGCACTAGTCTATATAGAAAAGAAACGGCCGGCAACAGCCTTCTTCATGCCCTCAGTGGCCACCCAGAGGCCCTTAAATGGAGTATTCCATATGGAGAGCTATTGAGGGCAAAAAGAAATTGCAGCACGAATGAGAAGTATCTGAAGGAACAAGAGATTATGCTTGAGAGGTTTAGACTAAGAGGGTACCCAAAATGGGTCCTAAACAAAGCATTAGAAAAAATAGGTAATGTCAGTAGACAAGAATCACTTGAACAGACAAGAAATACTGGTAAAACAGAATCAGAAACTAGAGTCATTACTACCTACAATAGTCAATCCAAGAGAGTACAGAAAATCTTGTCAGACAATTGGAACATTCTTCAGACAGATACTATTATAGGTCGAGAGGTAGGTGAAAGACCACTAATCATAACACAAGAAAAAACCATTGGTCTGTAAAGACTAAGCATCCACAGCAACAGACCAGTCTGAATTGATCTAAAGGAGTCCTCTTAAAGAGGATAAAATCCCATCACCCACCAGAGTGGCATGCTTCATCATTTGGGATCTCCTTTAAGTAGCAAACCTTAGTGCAACTAAGTGCTACTACCTTCTCAACAGAGGAAGGGAGACTAAACCAGGATCCCAAAATGTAGAGCCCAAAATGTTTCAAAAGGTGATGGTTTGCAGTGCATATAAAAATTATATATGTGAAAAGTGATTGTATAAAATTGGCTATCAGGACACAAACAATTTTAATAAATGCTATCCTGGTGTCAAGAGTAAAACAGTGCATGTGCAGTTTTCAACAAATAACTGCAAGAGTCCAAAGAAATGATAGGTCTACATGTTTCAGCCTATAGATCAACTCTGACCCAGGCTTTCATCAGGACCTAAAGATGGAATCGCTACTGCAAATAGTGTACTTAGTGAAAAATCAAATAAAGTCTCAATAAAAAGTAGTTGGTCCGATACAACCTACATTCACCTGTGATTTCAAAACTTGGCCAACAGTCACAGGAGTATTGGACACAATCCTGAAAGAAAGAGATACATCTTAAAAACCATTCACTAGACTGTTGCTGTCATGCTCAATATATGCATTATCTCAATTTTATATGATACTAATAAATGTATCATATGCCTATACGTATATATAATCAACGAATGATTTTTAAATTGGTAATTCTGCTTACCCGTCTTTATGCGGGTGCACTCCTCACCTCACCTGGCATCCGCTCAGAAAGACCACTAATCACCTATAGAAAAGGGAGAAGTTTAAGAGACATTCTTGTGAAAGGTGACATTACAGAAATAAAGAAAAATAATTTTCATGACCTCAAAGGTTTCTTTCCCTGTGGGCACTGTAGGGCGTGCAAATATAGTCATTCTGTCAAAGAGTTTAGCATTCCAGGGCATACACAAAAGTGGAAAATCAATCAATTTCTTACCTGTAGCAGTAATTTTACAGTGTACATTTTAGAATGCCCGTGTAAACTAAGATATGTAGGTAGCACTACATTTATGGCTAAGAAAAAAATCATGGAACATCTGAGAGCCATCACTAATGTAGATATGCACTACCCTATTGCCAGACATTTTCAAGAGTACCATCAATCTAACAATTCATTACTCAGATTCTTTGTAATCGAACAGATAACTCTAGGAAACAGAGGAGGTAACAGAGAATTGGCCCTCAGACAGAAAGAATCTAAATGGATACTGGAATTAGAAACTAAATTCCCGGGGGGCCACAATTTAAGTGATGAATTGGCCTCACACCTCCATGTTAACTGACAATATATTAAAGAATTGGTTTTACAAAAGTACTGTCATTATAGGATACTGTTTCATTGTATAAATAATTGTATGATACTGTTTATTGTGTAAATACTGTTTTATTGTATGAAACTGTACTGATTATGTTTTTTATCTTGTTTTTCTCATTCACAGGAGGAAAGGAAGGGACCCACCACTTTGCATAGTCACTTCACGGGTTCCCTACCCTTTTCTTCCCCGGGATCGGGTGAACACTGAATCAGATAAGAGACCTTTTCGAAAATCATTTCACTAGTTATAATCTATAATTTTATTTTATTTTCTGCACTTATTTCACGAACATGGTTTATTTAGACTCTGAGTTTATGTACAAGCCAGTTGGCGAGTTAACTCCGAAACCTGTTGTTTGTATTGAATTCCCGTAGTTTGATTTGTAAGTAGCTCATGAGAACGTTATTCCTTTGCATTTCGACCATGATAAATGCAGTAACCACTGTGTGAGATATAAGGTGTACATTTACAGGGATAAATCCGAGTATAATGATACATGTCTTGAGGGCACTAGACCGCAAGTATAATTATTTCAATGTATAACTCCCTTTCCAATGATGAGCTACTAGGCTTTTGTACGGTAAAAACATAAAATAACATCACATATATGATGGCAGAATTGGTTATTATAATATTGAGTTAATGGGGTACACGCCACTAGTGCGATTGGAACATTGGTATAATAAGTATTATACTTTTATCTTGTATGGTTAATAGAAGAGACACGAGTAGAAGTATAACTCGTAGTCTGTTTCCCATGTTCATGTTAATTCAACATGTCCGTATCGCC
Source organism: Calotriton arnoldi (assembly GCA_963921515.1). NCBI lineage: Eukaryota > Metazoa > Chordata > Amphibia > Caudata > Salamandridae > Calotriton > Calotriton arnoldi. The sequence goes on along the minus strand of CAWUFW010000797.1, from coordinate 3,454,848 downwards.
TTGTCTAAAAATGAGGTGTGACTCGAATTTGAGTTAAAAATGAATGTAATTTGTGTATTTATACAACTGATGTCACTTCATGTGGTACGGAATGTATAGTAACAAGTGCCATTATATGAATTTATATTATTTATATTATTTATTTTCACGTTACAAAATGGCCGACAGTTTACAACGCAGGTAAAGTGTAACTTGTAGTCCTTCGTCTATTACCATGGTTGTTTTAAATTTATGCACGCTCATGTTGCCGTACTTTTCGTGTGATCAAGACAGTAATTGACGAAACGCGTAACGAGTAATAAAGAGCTTCCTGCTTGGCATCCAAAACTTTGAGAGTGCGTTTTACTTGGAATAATTTTGGATAATAATGCCGGTTTTGGGTTTTCCGGCAGCACGCACCACCTAACTATGGGCTCGTTCCCGGAATGACCCTTCTTCGTGGATCTGAATATATATATATATATATATATATATCCCCACAAACGGCTCCTTTTGTCGGATTCTCGGCGCTCAGTACCAGTGCGGGATCCTCACGGTCGAGCCAGACCGTTACATATTCACCAAACTCCTCGAAGAAGGAACAGGATCGCACAACGCCGCTTTCAAACAATTTATTTTACTTGATTATTCAGCTCATTATCTGGTGCAAGCTACAGATCACAGATCAACGCGTTTCGGTCTTGACACAAGACCTTGTTCATGATCGTGAACAAGGTCTTGTGTCAAGACCGAAACGCGTTGATCTGTGATCTGTAGCTTGCACCAGATAATGAGCTGAATAATCAAGTAAAATAAATTGTTTGAAACAGCGTTGTGCGATCCTGTTCCTTCTTCGGGGAGTTTGGTGATATATATATATATATATATATATATATATATATATATATATATATATATATATATATATATATTGCACCTGCCGCCAATACTCCGGATTGTTCCAAGGAAAACACGGACACGGACCACAGTTTCAAATTTCTTCAGGTGTTTATTTGGATGCCGCCATAACGCGTTTCAACTCACGCGGAGCGTTGATCACATGACAGCATTACGGTAAGTTTTTTTCCTTTTTAAAGTGACAGTGGGCTTATTGTGAACTACGTAGATAATGAGACAGTCAATGAAATAGAGAAAATACTCAATTTTGTAGTTTTAAAATTTGTTAGAGAGGGTAAAATAAAAAACAATACGCTAAAGTGCTTCATAGGTAAAAATGGTTATAAAATTCATAGTTCAATAATTCAAGGCAATTTTCCTAATTGTTTAAATTTCAAATTAAAATTAAAACCTTTAATCTCAGATGTCGAGCAACATTTGATAATATAGGTACATAAATGTGGAATCAGTTGTATTGCTCACGTAGACATTCTATTGATACAAGATACATATCTTTAATCCTGCTGTATCCTAAGAGAAGTCCTATTACACATCCTGAATTACCCTCTAGAGACAATGTAAATGTCAATGTAATTTTTAGTTACCTATGTGCAAATCACAGCAAACCTGGTCATTTAAGCTCATCACATACAAATTAATTTTTACATATTTATCAATTCTCGAGACTGTCAAAAGGTGCTCAATGTGCAAAATGTGCAAAGAATATATATATATATATATATATATTAGGTAGTGAGGTAGTGCATTAACCTTTTGTACTCACTAAACTACAAAATTTGATGGCAAAGCATGAGCCATGCAGATGTAACCTGATACTCTATGCGCAATCGCAAGAAGGGCACCGTGGCAGCTGTGACCTATCCTGTGCCTCCTTGGGCCTAAAATGGTGTGGGTTAAGATAGATCAGGTCAGGTGACACCTGCACTGATTCAATACCGCAAAAAGGATGGCCGGCAGGTGACGTTCACCCTCTTGCCTGCAGAAAGACAGAAGCCAAATGTTTGCACCCCTTGTCTTTTTTTTACATCCCCACCTTGCCATGTGCAGGGTTGAAATGTTATCTCATCCTGTCTTTCGCAGGGGCACATGGGGGAATCTATTATCCCTTACCTGGGGCAGAGTGCTTATATTTGTTTTCCCATGTAGCTCAAGGACAGATGTGCTTTGTTTGCCCCCGGCTCTTTGCTTTGCCCAAGGTTTAGGGGGTAATTACAAACAGGCTAACGGGCAGCTGGCATCTGCTCCAGACTTCTGTGTCCCCCAAAATGCTCCAGGTAATGGAAGGCCAGAAAAATGACAGCTACCCATGAGCCATGTTCAAATAGAGATCAGACCAACAGGGCACCTATGAACTGGCCCAAGTCTCCTTTACCCTCCCAAAAATGAGGGTCAAAAAAGACCCATGGCATCTGGCAATTGTCTAGTGAGCCTGTTACATGTGCGAAATTATGAAAAGGGTGTCATGCCAACTGTTAGTTGCATTGGTCTTCCATGGTTCACTGCATTTTTCCGGCATTATAGGACCGGGCAGTTGTTAGCTGTCCTAGTGCCCTGTTCTCAACTGAGAGCAGGACCCAGGGACAGCTGAGAGTTGGCCCTGTTTTATTTCTGGCAATTCGCCCCACCCATTGCAAGGCACGGGTGATGGGGCCTAATAGACAGTGCCTACCCTTGAGCGAGGCAGAGAGTAGTCATAACCCTCCTGCTCTTGGGCATGATTATTAGGACCCTCCCATCCTTGGGAAAGAAGGGGGTGTCCCAAATTAGCCCATACCCGGGTAAGGTTAGGGGCAGTTCAAGAAGCTCTTTTTTTTCGCTGTAAAGCAAATCCCCTTACTCGCTTTACGGAAAGTGGAAGAAGTTAAGAGCCAAAGCCCCCGCCCTGTGCAAGGCCATGGAGGTGAGCTCACACTGGGACAGCATTTACATCTCCTACCATGCCGCTTTATTTCCTTTTATTTTTCTCCCAAGTTTCAGAAACATTGGGAGGAAGGGATGAATATGATCCAGTGCGCATGAGCCTCCATGGCATAAGCACGATTTGTTTTTCTGGTGTTTATTTACGGATATATACAGCCATTGGCCTGTGAGATGCACAGCAAATTCTACTGTGCCTAATGCCTGCAGACTGGGTGCAAGGTGCCCTTTTCAATTTTCCAGCGTTTCAGCAACATTTCCAGTGTGGATTGTAAAGGTTGCAGCACAATCTAGATGACTTTCTCTTCGCGGGGAAGAAAGAGATGTATAAAAGAGAGAAAATGAATGGAGAGGATGTGGCTTAACAACCAGAGCTGCAGACTTTGGAACTGGAGAACCCGGTTGGAGTCTCCGCGTCGGCTGGACATCCTGTGATTCTGGGCAAATCACTGAATCTCCCTGTGCCTACCAATAATGAATGCGTCCTTGTGTAATGTAACTGGTGCTTATGTTAAGCAGTCCAATACCTTCGGGTCGAGCCCGCGCTATCTACAACTACAAAACAAAAATCACTAGAAGTTCTAGGGTTCCGCAAAGAGGCTGGCTGTCCATTCTGTGGAGTAAAATGTGAAGGATCATGCACAGTACTCTCCTTTGTAGGTAATGAATTTGGCACATTAAGGCAAGAGTGTAGGCTGCTGGTAAAGAAGGAGATGATGTTCAAGGCACCAATAAAGTGGGTCACAGGTCAGACGGCAGCAGATTGTCATAGGTGAGCCAGCTGAATTTTGTGACAAAAGTGATATCAATGTCGATGGCCTTTTCAGGACAACTACACTGCAGAAGTGGGGCCGAAGCATAAGGACAATTGCACTTGGCTCCTGAAAGGGACCCATGAGGACATCAAAGTGGAATACAACTGAATGTCAGTTTGCAGGGAGCGCAGGTGACAAATGCAGCATCAGAGCTGTGCACAGACGCAGCAGGCAGTGTTGGTTCTGAACAATTCTGGGCAAGAAGTGGTGCAAAATGAGATGGCCAGAATAGTTGGCAAACACGCCCTAAGTATAAACATCATTTTTTTATTTTTTTTAAATTAATCCCTATTTTGATTTTAGTGATTTTAGGGATTCTTGCGCTGGTAAACAGATCCAATGTATTCTGGTTTCAAACGTCATCAATTATGCAACTGCTGAACAGACATTCAGCCAACTTCCTGTACTTTTTGAGACTGTTAAAGACACTTATATAGCAGTAACTGAAGAGAAACATTGATGCTTTATGTCTAAATTTGTACAAGGAGTCAAGACTGGGGTGAAATGTTCTCAATTAACCACAACGGAATTCCAGGAGCTGGCCTGAAAGTGGAAAAACAAATGTCTGCCCACACAATGGACTCTTGGGCGCCTAGACTAAGGACAATGGCCATCCAATAGCTCTTCTGTCAAGCGGTGGGTAAATGCGAAACAGTCTTCACTGATTTCACAGAAACAAATGCACAGCTTGGAGAAAAGCTTGGACTGTCAGAATACTGCACAGCTCACTAGACATAGGGGCATATTTACAAGGGGATATCGCCAACAGAATGTCATTTTTAGCGACGTTCTGGTGGCGATATTCCCTTCTCCTTATTTACAAAGCACGTTAAGCCACTTAACGTGGCCTTGTAAATAAGGCCCCTTTTCACGCTTCACTTAGCGTGAAAGGGGCGTGCAATGGGTGTTGCAGTGGGCGTTCAGCCCCAACACCCATTGCTTTTTTGAAGCTGCCCCATATTTACAAGGCTGGGGCAGCGCCAAAAACTCAGACCAGGGAATACCATTGTGTTGTAAATATCCTCCATAGTGAGAAAGGACACAGAGGAAGACCTGGGTAGCAGTGGATATTACAGTGTTAACCTTAAGTGCAAGGAAAGCAGGCAGAGGAAACACCTGTATCTACCATATCCACTTAGGTCCCTTCGATCAGGGTCCAAATCTTTACTTCTTACTCCGCGCTATAAAAAATCTCGCCTGGGTGGTAAAGCTTTCTCCCTCCTAGCCCCTTCTTATTGGAACCAACTTCCCATTCACTTGCGACAATTCCCAGATCATTTGAAGTTCAGAAGGCTTCTAAAAACCTCATTGTTCTGATTCGCTCCTTTTCTGTGGCTGGCTGCAGTAACCCTATAGCGCGGAGATACCCCTGGCGGGGTGATTCGGGTGCTTTATAAATTAATAAATATCAAATATCAAATACATGTGATTGGGTGAAAGGGTGAGCGGGATCAAGGCCAGATGCGAGGAAAGATATTACTAAGCAAGGGCTGGGTGTAATGATACAGAAGCTGTAAGAAGTATGTAGGAGGGAGTATGAGCAGAAGTTTTTTCACTACTTGTACATGCTGATGTACTTTGAGGCCTTGCGGGTGTCCGAACTGGTGGTAACCAAAAGAGATGTGGGTAGCAAGAGTTTGGTGTAGGTGAAATCTTTCTGGCTGTAACAAAGCAGGGTGCATTTCAAACTTCTTAGGTCAAAGACATGCCAGTTCGAATAGGTAAGATTATAAATTCTGTCAGATCCTTCTTGCAGAGGCATAAGCTGGAGGGTGCAGCCTTACCACTGAAGTGCCAGATCAGAAGGAAGACACTGGAAAAAGGCTTGGGCTATCAGAAGATTACACAGCCAACTTCCTATTATGAGCAGGAGAAGACTGGGGCTGCAGTGCAGATTGCAGCGTTACCCTGTTGCCATGGTAAACAGGTAGAAGAAACGTCTGACGTCTGGGATACAGCAGATAATACAGCACACAGTTGTTTAGGATAAGTGCACATCTGCAGCTTCTACATATAACATGTGATCAGACCATTTTCACAGAATCTTACACTATGCAAATTGAAGTTCTATCCAAACCCACACAGAGGTTGTCAAAGAACGGCTTCTGATAGAGCTACTATACATTGCATTGATATCCGTTGCCCACTCAGGTGAACCCAAGGACAGTTGTGAAGAGCGCAGAAGTGTGATCCACAAACCCCACTGTCATTCATGTCCCTTCATAGTCAGTTGAGCAAAATCACACACTGCTAGCAAATGACTCTCACCAGAAGGAGAAACAGCACATAGTCTGCCTTGCAGCTGAATAGGTGTTGCATAGGAGAAGGGCTGGAGTACAAATGATCCATGTGCTCTACCCCAGCGCACACATCGACAGAGCCCTCAATGTGAAGGTTGCATGATGGATATCCAGTCCGCCGTATTACAAGTGCAGTATGATATAATGCACTTGTAATACAGCGGACGGGATATCTGTCATGTTTGTGACGGAGTATCCCATCCACCAAGATCTAAATCTTGCCCTTGATTCCCAACTCAGGTTCAACCTAAAGAAATAGGTAAAACCTCAGATTCATAGTTCTGAAACAATGTGAGCGCTTGGGGGTGAGGGGGGTTATTTAGAGGCAGAGAGTAATGCATATTACATTTGAATAAAAGTGTTTTTGTTTTTTTAAACTAAAAAAAATACTTGTTTTTTGAAGAAAAAGATACCCAACAGCAATCATGAATTCATCCTTTGCTTCATCTGTTGGAAAAAAGTGGTAAAAAATGACAAAACAAACTTGGACAAAATAGCTTTAGCCACTACATATCCCAGATCTGTAAGCTACAGTACAATAGCAATTTTCTCATGACAGTGCAAATTATCAAGGTGGTTGTTCAACCTAAAAATAATTCAAAATAAATGTAAAAATATATAGACTTTGACCTGTAAAGGGTGATGTTGTTAACAAGACCTTTATCATAACTATGATCACAAGAGAGGAAATAAAACAGTCCCTCCGCCACCTTTGTTCCTGCAGTAACATGTTGGAGTCATACAAGCTGGCAGACATGATAGGGCACAGCACTTGATGGGGGACAGTCAGAGCTAAGAGCCACCGCAGTACAGTATAGCACATTGCTGTGGCTGGCAGCGCCCACACACTAGCACAAGCCAGGACATATGGTCTTTAGAGCTCACTGCTAATATTATTTTTAGATCTGGCTAAGCCAGAACCTATGCCAACAACAAAAAGAAACGCACATGGCGGTGTTTGGGACCAGCCCATTTGAGACATTGTTTTGTTTGGTTCGTCACCCGTCAGCATTGCTGACGCGCCATTCATAATTTGAATCAGCCTGGGAAGTATTTCTTCTTCACCATCCTGCATTTATTTCATTTGTCCATTAGGTGTAGAAATCAGCCTATGATGTGCTTCCCCTACAATGCACGAACTGTGAAAAGTCCTTGCATTGTAGTCTAGGCCATTGTTATGGTTTTTTTACATAGATTTGTGTTAATATGGGAGAAGCTCTTTCCTTGCCAGCCACGTTTTCCTTACAGCCTCGCGAGACAGAAAGAACCATTGCCTGTCTTCTTGTTATCTTTTTAAGGTGCATGGTGTTTAGTACAGATGGCAGACTACTTTACTTTTTGAAACTCTCCAGCGTGTGCTTCATGTAATTAGTTGAATGCTGTGCTCCTTATACTATAAACATGTGCACCAAAAACCAGAAGCTGTATCTGCCGAGGGGAATACAGTTGAAAGATAGTACAAGGATGTAACTATGTGTACGGCTGTTAGAGGGTACTAAATTGTCTAGGAATAAGTCATGACGCAGATTACAGGGAAGCTGAGATTTTATTTATTTAAAAGATCTTTTTATTTGAATCAAAAGAAAACAAGCAGTGAAACACAAAATACACACCACAGTGACAACTCTGTAGTACTGATAGTTTTCCTTTCGTTTAAAGTATACAACCCCATCCATGTCGACCCACCCGTTTCCCTCCCAGGAGTCAGATAGCCTGCTGAGATCTAGTAGCGAGAGTAGGGGGTGCACAATCCTTCACGAGCATCGTTCCATCTACCCCAGATCTTAACCCATTCCATCGGGCATCCTCTGTTGCTCTAGACAGATTTTTCTGCTACCGTATTCATGTCCATATCGTTCTACAAATCACTTAGGCTCGGCTTCGCACTCAGTTGCCCCCAACATTGAGCTATATTACGTTTAGCTACGGCCAACCCCAGTGTCATCAAAGTCCTTCCCACCGATGTGATATCTGAGTCCTCCTATATATTCAGGAGGCACCACTTTGGTGTTGGGGTGGTGGCTGTGTCCCATATGTCGTTAATTCTGTTGACCACAGCCTCCCAATAAAATTGTACTGCGGGACATTCCCATATGAGTGAAAGAAGATGCCTTGTTGATTGCATGCACGACAAACAATTTTTTATTGGGGCCCTCCCAATTTTCATCAGTGTGGTGCATGCAAAGTAGGCCCTGTGTAATATCTTTAATTGAATCAACCTGAACCCTGCCTTAATGGCTACTTCTCTAGGTGAGGCCAAAGCTTCCGCCCATTCCTCATCGTCTATGCCCCCTAAATTCTGCATCCACTTTTCTCACAGTTGGTGTAGTGTGTCGGGCGTGTTGTTAATAATTTTCTGGTAGGTAAGTGATGTTGCTTTGCGTGTCATGTATCCGTCCAATAAGCGATCTTCGAGTGGGGAGTAGTCTGGCAGCTCTTCCCCAGCCAGAATCGCTGTTTGTAACGCACGCCTAATCTGCATGTAGCGAAAATCTCTGGGAGGTCATCGATTGGGAGCACTGCACCACAAGTCCATAGGTCCCCGATGTTAGAAAGGCCTATTACGTCCCATTTATCAAACCCTGAGTGTTTCCTCAGAGTACCTAGGGCCGCAGTATCCCACAAGGGGGTGGATCACGTCAGGGCACCGGGGAAGAGCAGTCTGGAACATGTGCAGGAGGAATTACAACGCCTAGAGCCTGGAACACTCCTGTAAGTTGCCTGAAAGCCCAACTAATGGGGAGTGGGACAAGCATCGCACAGTTGTACCTTCCACCATCCCATATCAGTGCTTCAGCACCCTTGGGTTGAGGAGGGTCCTATTAAGAGTTCCAACCTTTATACTGAGACCCTCACACAAACTCCACCTCCTTCTCTGCTGGGAAACACTGTCTACTGCCTCCTCCCCAATCCATGCCCACCTTCAGGACTGGAGGTGGGCATGGTTGTGGGGTCTTGCCTACCCTGGGCATTGCTGCTGGCAAGAGGGTACTGGCACCCCACGAAAGGGAGTGGATTCTGAGCCTCACCTGTGCAGGTCTGATCAAAAATGGGCTGTGGAGTGATCCATCTCAGAGGTCATTAGGCAGAAACTGAAACCAGAAGTGGATACAAGGGTGGTTCTGGGTACAGTGCCCTGGAAAGGAATGGGCAGGGAGATCTGTAATTGCTGTGGCTGATATATTAACTATCAATATTTAAAGACAAAAATGAGGGTGATATTTGCACTGCAAACAACCTCAGTGGTCCGTTGCCCTGGAGAATAACCTGCTATGAGGAATGGACTAAGACTCCCAGTATGTGCATATATATCGTAAGGACACTACCTCCTTGAGGAACAAACAGAAGAGAGCGCTTGTTTACTGCGATTGGTGGTACCTTGTGATCAGCGCTGTTTAAGGATGTCTGACTTCAACCGTGCTGGGAAACCGAGTTTACTGCTACTGGTGGTGAAGTCCATTTATGGGCATTTTTGGGTCTGATTATGTTTGTGTTGAAACATACAGTGCGACTTGTGCAAAATGCTGGCTGAGGATGGTGGGCAGGGCTCTGTCCTTGATAAAGAAGCCGATGGAGCTCCCAGTCCAATACATCAGTGGTTGTGCTGGTTTCGGTGACAGTATCCCATACTGTTTACATTTCCATAGGGTGCTGGGCATTTTCTGTCGCACAAGTCATTGCTGCACATTGACCCTGCTTGACTTGGCGACATTCTCTGGCTAAGATTGGGGAGCGGTGGGTTACGGTGAAAATGGTCGTATTGCTTCTGAAAAGCCCATCTCAGCTGTTTTAATGACATCACCTTGGTTTAGCCATACAGTGTTGCTTTGAATGTTTTTCATCTTACCACAAGTCATATCTGCCCGTTCATGCATGTATCCATTTGTCCACTCACGCCTTCATTCAGGCACTCACTTACTTACCCATTCACTGCCTGTCCTCCATACACTGCCCCAACTACCACACTGCTCCCGTCAATGTATCCGCCTCACCGGCCTACCCTTGCACCATACATTAATCTTGCCCCTTTATTCATTCAGGTACTCAAAACTCATACATCCAAGTACTCACCCATCAAATCCCACAATCATTCAACCAGTCATTGCACCCTGAACAGAACACATTGCTCTTTCTCCTACATTGCCCATGCTCCACATTGTCCTTGTCCATTCGTATATACATGCACTCACCATTTCATTACTATTTCATTGCAGCCATCCATCCCAGCACTCTCCCAGCCATCCATACACTCAATCACTCATTCGTTCATGCATCTATTGTATGCTCAAAATCAACTAGGAAATTAGAGGAATTTTTCTACCCATTGCATATCCTCCCTAGGCATAAACTATAAAAAATAAATGTGACATTCCATATATTTTTTCCACCTATATTAAGGTGGACCCGAATGATTTAACTTTTCTATGTATAGTGGCTATTGTACCTAGGTCTCTATGGATGTCCTTTACAGGGTGCATTGACCCTCACCCACCGAAGTGCCATGCTTCATCATCGCCTTGTGCTCCATGCTGGGTGGGTGGGTCCCTCGTGCGAGGATCCCTCGTGGGAAGAGCTCTTTGATGGACATCTTTTTCTTGCCCTTGTACTAATAAGGACCAGTGATTTGAATAGTAAGTGGAAGAAGGTGGGTATGATGACTGCTAAATTGCCTGCAGATAACCTTGAGAAGAGAATCTTTATTCATGGGAATTCTTTGTGGCAAGATTAAAAACAAGTTAGGACCATTTGACCATCAGTCATTCTTTGGCCCATTTCGTAGTCAGTATGTTTCATGCCTTGCTGCCAGGATAGGTCAACGGCATTTCTTCAGGACCTATCGAAAAAACCCTACTCTACTCATATCAAGACATTTGTCTGGCATGAATTAGTGGTACCAGAAGGCTGATATGAACTTTTCCTACAACATGAGAAAAAAATGTCTATGTTTTCCCTGATTTAGGGGACTCACGTGTTTCAACAAGCATTGGTAAATGCAATAGGTTTTGCCTATGCAATTAATATTAAGCTGTTTTTTGTTGTAAGTTGTAGCTTGGTGAATAGTTGTTCAATATAAGTTACTGAAACTCCATTAAAGTGCTATTCCTTGTATATTGAGAAAGGCAATATATTGTGCTGTTACTGGTGGTATTATAAAGCGGGGGAGATTAAGTAAATGGGGGAGAACAAAGAAGAAAAAAACACGTACCAGATAAGTACAGTGTGAATGCAGATGAGGGCGGGAACCGAGATTAGGTGAGACTGTGCTGCATGTCACTGGCTGCACCTTGCTCTGACTGGAAAGACATCTCTCAGCGAAAAATGCTGAGTCAATGCACTGGGGTCCCTTGTGTGCCTCTGCACAGAGGACCTAATGTTCATCCCTGTAGTCTGAAGGGAAATAATTTAAAAGACCCAGAGATTAGTTTATTGGATGGGGGCGAATGATGTCAAAAAGATGGGAGCTGTAGTTGTGGAATCAGAAATAAATAAGACAAGGAGGGAAGCAATGAGGTGTAACCCAGGAGGAAGCTGCAAGACACGGGAGGAGAGAGATGACCTGCAGATGCACTTGTAAGGAGTGCTTGTTAGGAAATGCAAACAAGCATCACAAGTGAAGAGGCTAAGTGCTAGGTGAGCTTCTGGAGGGGATTATGTGCTCTTGGCTCTGTCCCAGAAAACACACTCAAGAGATGAGAAGAGTATGTGGTGCAGCAGCCAGAGCTTCCGACTTCAGCCCTGGGAGCCACAGTTCAAGTCGCGATATCGGCTCAACATTCTGTGATTTTGGGCAAACCATTCAAGCAAAAAATGAATGTGTAATGCAACTGGTGCTCATGTAAAGTGCAAAGTACATTTTATTAAACTGCAAGCTTAAGAATTTAACTCATTATAAAAGCAGAACAATTACCCCTCCTTCACACGACAAGCCACAGAAAACGTGGTGAAATCAAACTACTTGCTGCAGGCTTTAAATTGTGTTGTTTTTTTTAACAATGACATGCTGCTGTGGACATTTGTAGCGCTATCTCTTGGTTTTCAGTGCTGTGTAACAGCTCGGGTGGACTGGGTAAACAGTAAACATTTTGAAAGAGGTGTGATTTGGTTCAAAGGAGTGCTGCATTATAAAGGTGTAAAGCAGCCTTCCTTTTGACTCTCAGCAAGATCCTGCCACTGCTGAAAGCAAATCCGCCAAAAAGGTTGAGTTCTGTTTTGGAAGGAGGGGGAGCATAGGCCATGGAGGGGGTCAGGGTCAGGGTGGGAGGAGTGCAAGCACCAACGGTGAGGAAGTAAAGATGATGGGGGAAGCAAGAAGAAAAAGCCCTTGCTGATGGATGCTGCTCGCACAAAGTGCATTTCGAAAGGGGGCAAAGCTGTAAACTCATTCCCCCAAATTCACATGATGCTCAAAATAATTTTTTGTTTTTAAAGTTGTAAAAGTCTAGAAGCCATTGTAGAAGTCTTGTCTTGAGGATAGATGTTATAAGCGCCTTAGAGTAGTTGAAAATAATGTTAACGGGGAGAGGAGGCAAGATGGCGTTCGACTAACATCTCTGCTGCGAGGCTCCGCTGAGCTTCCCCTGTTTTCGGATGTTTGTCTTAAAGAAGCCTTTTGAAAGTGGATCTGGAAATTCCATGAATTATTAATCAGATTGTGACCCTACGGAATGCTGCAGAAACTCTTTTCCTTTGGATTTCAATGTGTTTTTATGTGCTCGCAAAGACCCGAGCTCTCACCTCTCCCCTGCCTCGAGGACGTCAATCCGACTCGGGCCTCCAGGATTCATTCTGGCCTGCGCAAGTCTTCACCAGAGCAGCAGAATCGGCGGAATCAACAGAAACGTGGGAGTGTTAGGAGCTTCAGTGCATTCACAGCCAAAGGCAAAACCCAGCAGGTTTCCTACAGCCGGTGGCAATTCAGACGCTGCCCGAAGAACGGCATCATTGCAGTGTTACTTTGTATCACCAGCGACGTCAAACAAGTAAGAATGACAGGCAAAGGGGCGAGAGCTGTCAAAACGAAAAATGCAGCCGCGAATGTATCCCTTGCGCTTGCACCCCCACAGACTGGGATAATCCTTACTACTACCCGGCAGAAAAGACTGGACACTTTGGGCAAAAAAGCGCTGTCGGGGGAGAGAGAGGGGAGAGTGGCGAGAGCGTCGATAAGACCACAGGGGATAACAAAAAGAACTCTGAAAAATCACTCAAAGAAGGCAATACTTCTCAGCCTTTAATTACTGCTAGTTTTGGTGCCGCAAAAGGGGTTGAAAGTACCCATATTTTACCGCCCAAGAACCTGAATGCTCCTACTAAGCCGGAGGAGGAGGTAGGGGAAGAGCAGATTGCCCTGGGGCCACCAGAAACCCAGTTTGAATTACGGCCATTAGACACTCACGTTTCCTCTGGGGATCAAGCCGAAAACAATATATCTTTGGCCCAGGTGACGGAGGGTGATTTTGTCAATACAGCCAGTCCCAGTGTTTCTATTGATAATTCAAATGCCTGCATTAATATTACTGCTGGAGCTACTGCGGATTCCTCATTGCTGCATATGGCTAGTCACCTACTAAGAACACCTGATAACCTAGAAAAAGTTTACTCTTTAACTGAGGAGTCAGAACTATCTGACATTAGCATATCGCTATCCAGTGGGGAGGAAGGCAATAAGTGGTATAGTAGCTCCAACACGGACCCTCAGAGAGCTAAGTCTGGTTTAAAAAAATTACAAAAAAAGAAAAAGGAGGGCCGACTAAAAAAGAATGCTGAGGAAAGTATCAAACACTTGAAGTGGGACTATAAGGATATACCGCTTACGATTTGCTCTGACTCCCTTGTCTCCTCTGGCGGAAATCAAACAGTTATTTGCAGTAATAAAACGTTTGACCTTAATGATCCTATAAGTGATCCAGCTCTGGCGGTCATCTTACAGTCTATCAAGAGCTTTCAGGATGAAGTTAAAGTGGATAGTCGTAGGTCACGTTTGGCCGCCAGGAAGCTACAAGGGGCAGTCAGGAAAGTGGGTAAAACTTGCGCCGAAATAGTAGATCGCATGGCTTCAGTAGAAGTAAGGACGGAGCAATTAGAAAAGGAGGTTGTCACTCTTAAAACACAGCACGACGAGCATGAGGGAATCGTAAAAGATCTTATGTGGAAGATGGAGGAGCAGGAAAATCGCCAGAGGCGCAATAACCTCCACTTTCTAGGGATTCCGGAAGGTGTTGAAAAAGATGATCCCAGAGGCTTTATGATTTCATTGCTCAAAGGGGCTTTCCCAGAACTTCATTCCTGGGACTGGGATAAAGAGATACAGCGGGCTCATAGATTCCCCCTGTCTTCCGCCAAACGAACCTCGACTACTCAACAACATCCTCGTGCTATGCTGTTATTTTTTGGCAATTTTTTATTGCGTCAAACTCTCTACGACTTGGCCAGACCCACAAATCAGCGATCTTTTGAATGGAATAACATTCTTTACTAGACCGGATTTTGCTCACGCCACGGTTGAACGCCGATGGAGACTCCGGCAGCTCTTTGATCCGTTTCAAAAACTCGGGGGCATATTATCAAGAACGGCGTTAAAAATTATCGCCGGTTTAGCGGCAGAAAACTGCCGCTAAAGCGGCGATAATGGGCTTGATAATATGCCCTTGAGAATTCCAATAGAAGTCCATGTTCTGGTGTGAACATGGGCTTCTATTGGAATTCTCCAGGGCATATTATCAAGCCCATTATCGCCGCTTTAGCGGCAGTTTTCTGCCGCTAAACCGGCGATAATTTTAACGCCGTTCTTGATAATATGCCCCTTGGTGCTGTGGTATATCTTCAGAATCCGGCCAGACTAAAAATAGTGTATAATGGGTTCTCTCGTAGCTTTGTTTCTGAGGTGCAGGCTAAAAAGTACTTAGAGGAAATCTCGGGACACAAGTAGGGGGTCTAATACTCTAATACTGAAATATTGCTTTGTATAATGTATAGATAATCCTATTCACCCCCATTTAAGGAGCCCCAGTGGCTATTTTCTTAAGTATAACTGAGTTAATGGAGCTAAATCCCTAGAGTTTCTTTTTTTCTTCTTGTTTTTTTTTTTTTGTTGTTTTTCTTGTTTGGCGCTTTTCGCATTCCATGTTTTTCTTTCTAAAAAATTTCGAAAGTGATATAGTAGGGGGGGAGTCTCAGCGGGCTCGCGGGGCTCTGTTGGTCGGATGTCAAATCCCTGGTTATGCCAGGTTACCTCCAAAGTTGGTGGTGGGTGGAGGGGTGGGTGAGGGGTGCTTGCATGGTGGGTCAGACAGGATGTCTAAAAATGTTATGATCGTTGTCATTTGGATAAGCTGGTATGATGGTAATTTCAGGATACGGAGTCACAAATGGTTCTTTCAAAATCGCGTGCATATAGATTATACTCAAAAGATAATTAGATGGGAGTGCTAAGGGTCTTATCCATGAACATCTGCGGTCTTAATGACATTAAAAAAAGGCAACTAGTTACCGTTGGTCTACAGGCACTGGGCACCAATATTGTATGCTTACAAGAAACCCACATTGAGGGCTCCCAAACACATTTATTAAAAACACTGGGATATAGGTTGATTTGTGCCACGACGCAGGGGGCAAGGGTGCGGGGGGTTGCTATTTTGGCTAAAGGTAGCAATCTTGTTTTTACTCGTTCTAAAGCAGACAAATTTGGGTGTTGGGCGGTCACAGAATGTCAATACGTGAATGGGCTAACAATAGCACTGTGCGCGTTCTATGGTAGTAATTGCGATGATCCACTTGTCATCGAAGAGATCTCTGCGGAACTTACGCATTGGCCATTACCTCTAATGATATGCGGGGATTTTAATATTAATCTTCCTATTGATTGGTCTATGGAAGACGGGTGGCAATATGTTGGCCGTAAACCCAAGGTATTTAAGGCTTTGAAGCATATGTGTCGTATGCACGGGCTGGTGGATGGTTGGCAGACTTTGAAGCCTAATGATCTTGGGTATACCTTTTTTTCCTATCCACATCTCACTCACGCAAGAATAGATTATATATTTTTTTCTAATTCACTTAAATCCAATTCCCAAATGGAAAAGCTACCACGGGCCCTGTCGGACCATAATCCCTTAATTTGCACTCTAGAAATGGGAGGAGGAAAAATAACATCTAAATCCTGGACCTTTGAGAAAGCCCTGCTTTTAGATGACGAATATTGTGCTCATATGAGGCAGTGGATCCCTAACTTCTTATTAGACAATCTTGGAAGTACCTCTATTGAGGTTGTTTGGGATGCGCTTAAAGCAGGGATCCGTGGGGAAACTCTGCAATACTCACTACACGCCAATAAATTAGCCAGGGAATCCATGAAGGCACTTTATGAAACTTTAAGGCTGGCAGAAGAAGAATTAATTAAGGTAACAATAGGGAACCCCGGTACAGAAGCAGTAACAAACGTGCAAAGTCAGGTGGCAATTGCTAAAGCTGCAATCACGAATATTTTCACTGATAAAGCTGTTAAAAAGGCGCTATCACAAAAAGAAATTATTTATGAGATGAACGAACAAATAGGACATCAGCTTGCCGTTCGCACAAGGCAGCAGTCGTCATTAAATCTGATTCGTGAGATTTCTGATCCGGTGGTGGGCCAACTTACTGACCCTGAACATATAAGAGATGCCTTTTGGCGGTTTTATCAGGAACTATACACGGAGGGGATGGGGGGGATTTAGAGAAAATCACAAACTACTTAGATAAGGTAAATTATGATCATTTTGATGAGGTTGATCAGGCCATCCTTGAAGAGATTCCCAATCCAGAAGAAATTTTAACTATAATTAAAAGTCTGCCAAAAGGGAAGGCAACTGGATTGGACTGTATTCCCTCGGAATTTTACATTACTTTCCTTGATCAAATTAAAATCATTCTAAGTGACCTTATCATTCATGTTTTTAAAGGTGGCCAAACCCCTATCTCCTGGTCTAGAGCCAAGATAGTTATCTTTCCCCCAAAAATTTAATCTCCTGCACTATTAGGTTCTTACCGACCTATTACTCTAATTAATGTAGACTCAAAGGTTTACTCGAAAGTTCTAGCTAATAGAATTGCTCCTATTATTTACAAGGTTGTCGCTAAATGTCAGCATGGCTTTGTCCCAGGAAGATCCACAATTAACCATATCCAGCGTGTGCTCACGTTATTCGACAGTATGGAGCTGGCAGGAGACCCTATGGCATTGGTGCTTCTCGATGCCGAGAAGGCCTTTGATAGGGTCTCCTGGCAATTTCTGTGGGCCTCGATGTCCAGGGTTGGAGTACCGGAGGGGTACATTCAAGCGGTCCAAAAATTATATGTTAACCCTAGGGCTGTTGTGATGGTGAATGGTAGTCCAACTAAGGAGCTAATAATATCTCGGGGAACGCGGCAGGGTTGTCCCTGCTCACCTTTGCTCTTTGCAATATATATTGATCCCTTTATCCGTAATTTAGACTGTAACCATGAAATTAAACCTATCTGGTCACAGGAGTTTTTTACCCAATCTCTGGCATATGCGGATGACATTGCCATTTTAACCGCAGATCCTAACACAGCTATGAGAGCAATTGAAAAAGAAGCCAATCACTTCGGATCTGTATCCGGATATGCACTGAATCGAGGGAAAACCCAGTTAGTATTGAATAAAAATTGTAAGATGGATGATCCCCGGGTTACAGGCAGCGCTATTTACTTAGGAGTGTGTATATCATCTCAATTAGACGATGTGGTTGATCTAAATCTCAAACCCATGATGGCTTTAATACAGAAAGACTTACGTCGATTAGATAATTTACATCTTTCCATCATTGGCAGAATTAATGTGGTGAAAATGATGTTTTTTCCCAAACTCCTGTATTTATTCAGAGCAATTTGTCTCGAATTTTCAACTTATTGGCTCAAATCAATTGAACGTGCATTTTCTAGTTTTATCTGGGCTTACGCCCAACCTCGGCGGGGCTATAAACTCCTTACCCTCTCCAAGGATCGTGGGGGGTTAGCCCTTCCCAATCTAAAAGCATACTATTGGGCCTCCGTGCTATTATATAGTAGAGAATTATTATGGAATCTTGGGGAGGTAGCGGTCCCTGGTAACAATATACCATCTACCTTTCAATTACTTCTTGGAAATAAGAGTAAAGGATACTTGTGGCTACACCTGCATGATAGTTATCATAAAAAAGTTAAATTTAAAACGCTTTATAGTGGGTTCAAGGTATGGAAAGCTGTAAGGCGATTATTAGGAATTAGGCGATTCTCGTTCTACACCCCTTTGAGGGATAATCCTAGCCTTCCCGAAATTTTTAGTGATGGATATATACAAAAATGGAATCAAGCCGGAATTGTTCAAGTGGGTTGTCTCCTTGCCCCCTCCGGCATTCAATCTTTTGAGGTACTTAAAAAGGATTTTCATCTGGATTGGAGAGATTTCTTTAAGTATCTACAAGTTAGAGATTTTTTGTCACGGAAAGTGGGGGGAAGGGCCCCCCTTGGTAAAATTGCTTTAGTAGAAAAGTTAAATAGCAATAAAGCCAGCACCATTGGGGAAATATACTCCCTCATTAATGAACGGTTTCCAGATGATCTGGAAAAAACCTCACAGAAATGGCAGGAAAAAGTAGGCCTATCCATTGATGAATTCAACTATGCGTATTTATTGTCACGAACAATTCTTATGTCCACAAAACTCCAAGCTCAGTTTTATAAAACTTGCTTTTTTTTATACTATACGCCAGACAAAATTGCCAAGTGGGGGGAGTGGCAAGGGGACATGCTGCCCAAGATGTAAGCTATATGAAGCTGACAGTGTACACATTTTCTCTACTTGTATTGGTCTAACATCATTGAAACACGAGATAGTGAAATTTCTGACTGCAGTACTTCAAACTGATATTGTATTGTCTAGTGATGTAACATTATTAGGGGCAACGGCATGTGGCATTACGGCCAGTGCTGCTGACTTAAGAACTGGGGAACCAGGTTTGAATCTCAGCATTGGCTCAACATCCTGTAAGCAAATCGTTCAATCTTCCTGTGCCTACAAATATAAAAATATGCAAAGAATTTGCACCAAATAAAGGGAATGTTAAATTTAAATTCTGTAAGTAGCACAGTCACCAAGAAGTAGGTTGAAAAAAGCAGCCTGGTTGCTCATAATTAAAATAACAAAGAAGTTCAAGCAGATGGAAAGGAGTACTTTGGTTTTGGAACACTACTAAGAAGAAAAGAACAAGAAATGGTTTTCTACAACCAATAGAAACGGAGGAAACGTAAATGACAAGAACATGAATGAATGAAAAGAAAGGGTGGGATGCAAGCCCCTTTCAAGATTTATATTAAATACAATAGATTTCACAAGCACAGCACAAACTCTGTGCAGGCGAAACCTAAAAGTTGGGAAAATCTAGAATACAAAAGGAACAAACCTATATATAATCAGCAGAACTGGAAATATGCAATTTAAAAGATTCCAGTGAAAATAGCACTAAAAAGCCCCAACTGTGGGTATCTGGCCACGCAGGACCGGGACAAAGTCACAGCGTCGTCGTGAGGTACTTCCGATGAGGTGGCGGACTCTGATGCAGGTCTTTGCGACAGAGGAGACCCATTCACCGACAGTGATGCATCTGTTCTGCTCGGGGTTGCGCTGCACAGCAAAGGACATGAGTCTTTTCTGCTGGCAAAGCACATTAGGTCCACTTCCAAAGGTCCAGGCCTGTATTGGCACCACTTGGCAAGATAGACTCACAAACTGCAGAGTCCAGTTGCTGGGGTCGAGGTTGTTGGAGCCTTCTGTCTCTGAGGCTCAAGTCAGGAGGCCAGCCAACTAGCCTTTGGAGTCAATCTGGGTTCCTGGGTTCAACAGATGCAGGTCCAGTCCTTCTCACCCAGGAAAGAGGGCAGCGGGCAGCAGGCAGCAGGTCAGCACGGCACAGCAGCAGTTCCTTCAGTGCAGCAGTCCAGCAGAGTGGCAGTCCTTTCAGCAGCACTGCAGTCCATCTGCCTAGCAGAGAATTCACAGGTCCAGAAGTGTACTGAAGAGTTGATGTCTGAGGTCCGAATAATATTTATACCCAGTTCTGCCTTTGAAGTGAGAGAAGCTTCTCGAAGGCTTGACTGTTTAAGTGCATAGGTGCCCTGCCTTCCTTGCCCTGGCTCCAGACTAACTACAGGGAGCATGCAGCCCTTTGTGTGGTGGCACAACACAGCCTATTCAAGTGGAAGTGGGGTGGTGCCCACGTCCTCCCTCCCATCCTGCCAGTGATGGCCAATCCAGGCACAACTAAGCTCCCTATTGTTTGAGGTTGTCTAGAAGGAATACACAAAGCCAAACTGGTAACTACACTCAGTTATGTGACTCAGAGACATAATGCAGACACCAGATGGCTAAGGCAGGAAAATGCACACTTTCTAAAAGTGGTATTTTCAAAATTGCAATTTAAAATCCGACTTTAACATGTTAGGATGTTTCATTACAATTCCAGAGACACCAAGCATGAATAAGTTACCTGCTCCCATTTGGAAGTTCTAGCTTATTATATGAGTTAAGGTAGCCCCAATGTTATCCTATGCGAGAGGTAGGCTTTGTAGTAGTGAAAAACGATTAAAAAAGTTTTTCACTACCAGGACATGGAATACTTAAAAGTACATGTCCAACATTATAAGTACACTGCACCCTGGCCTCTGTGCTGTCCATGACCTACCCTAGGGGTGACTTATAAATAATAAAAAGGACGGTTAGGGCCTGTAATAAAGTTTATTTTGCTAGGTCGAAATGGCAGTTTAAAACTGCACACACAGGCTGCAATGGCAGGCTTGAGACCTGTTTAAAGTCCTACTTAAGTGGGTGGCACAATCATTGCTGCCTGCCCACTAGTAGCATTTAATTTACAGGCTCGGGACACAGGTAGTGCCACCTTACTAGGGACTTACAAGTAAATTAATTATGCCACTTGGGTATAAGCTGATAGTACCATGTTTTAAGGAGAGAGCACAAAAGTCAGCAAAACAGGGGGTCTGAAAACAAGAAGTTAGGAGGAAAACCACGTCAACGATCCCATGTCTGACAGGCGCCATTTTGGAATGGTCAGAAAGACTTTATTTCCTGTAAAAAAGGATGGGTAAAAGATAATTTGACTATTAAACTTATTTTGGAATGTCCTAGAAATGGACACTTTAATTGTTATAGCAAACTGATTCTTTGTGACCCACTAAAAAAAAGTCTTATTATTGTGTGGAGGGCAAATCTGCATACCTATTGCCAGGACCAGGAAAACACTAATCTGAATTATTGCAGGAGCGAAACCGAGACAACAAATCCTCCTGAAAGCTGGCACCATGCACACTGCACCAACAACTGCATACAGGGAGCAGCCCCAAGGGAAAGGGATTTGGGAAAGAGTAAAAGAAAAGAGTCGACTGACTTCTATGAATTGGTTGGGTGTTGTCTGACTTCCTTTGTCGCCCATCTCCAAGGTTGCACCTTTAGTGGAACTGAGGATACCTTCTGTTAAGAGGATACAGAGGAAACGTTATACTCCCTAACTATTATCCTGTCCTACCGGGTTCCACCTATCTCAACTTCCTGGTTGTGTACCTTGTCTCTATGAGGGATGGAGTGTTGGGGCTCCAAATTACTTCTTCTGTAGCGGTGTGTCAGTAAGTAGCATGGGTGATAATCATGTATCTTCCTCCCAATGAGAGTCAGTGATTTTGTTATTCCCTAAAGACACCAGGAGTAAGTTAGCCTCAGGGTTTTTTTTTAATTCAGTTTATTAATTTAATAAAAGTCCAAACTACAGAGATTACAGCAAGCATAGGCGGTATGGATATCACAAAACAGAGAACTTACATATCTGATTGTAGCACTAGTGAAGTATTCACTTCTATGCAGCTGAGCACGAAAGAGAGAAAGGGAGAGCAACTTGGAAACAAAACAGTGAAAAACAAATGGGAAGGGGGAAAGGGAAGATGCTGTCACTCAGCAATATCAGGGTGCATTGTACAGCAATATAGATGGCGACAAGGAACGGTATAGATCAGTGGAGGCATAGTAAAAGGGGGCTTAATTGGTCAGGTCAGGGCCAAAGAGCACATCCCATCCCATCAAGGGGCAAAGGGCCCCGAGCCCGCATCATATCGCTTACCTTCCACAGCATCAGCACGGGCAAGAAGGTACCTCACAAGAGGTTGCCAGATATCCTGAGGTCGGGAGCGTATAGGCATAAGCTCCCAGTAGGCAGTAAGTTGTTCATGGCAGTACACTGCATCCTTAAGCAAATCAGCTGCAAGCGGCAGCGTGCGTCTTCCCCATTGCATCACAACCCTATGCTTGGCGAGCAGGAGGAGGATTGCTGTCAGTTTACGCACTGCAGAGGGTACATCACTAACAAAGCCCAGTAACCCTACTCTGGGAGTGCATTCAGGGAGGTGTCCCATGATTCCTGCAATTATGTAAAAAGTTTGAGCCCAATAATCCGAGAGTCCCAAGCAAGATGAAGGAACCCCGCAGTAGGAAAAGAGCAGCGTACGCAATGAGCGTCT
Source organism: Calotriton arnoldi (assembly GCA_963921515.1). NCBI lineage: Eukaryota > Metazoa > Chordata > Amphibia > Caudata > Salamandridae > Calotriton > Calotriton arnoldi. The sequence goes on along the minus strand of CAWUFW010000797.1, from coordinate 3,432,359 downwards.
TTGCTCAGGCCCATCCTGAACAGCCTCTCAGGGGTGTAATAGAGGCTATGTATATATTTAAAATGAGTGAGACAGAGTCTGTAGTAGCCCTAGGGCTAATTACATAAAACCATACAAGTGTGTGTTGCCATTTAATCAGTTACCTCTTTTGTGGGCTCTTCACCATGTCTTGCCAGATCTTAAAGGTCAGAGGGGTGCCTTGCCTTGCCTTCAGGGTCCTCTTAGTTCTCCTCTTATGGCTTAATTGCTGTGGCCTTTTCATTGAAAATGTATTTGGCTGCTGCTCTAACCTAAATACCTAAAAAATACCTCAGCATATTATCGTCCAACAAGCCTTTTTTCAGTTACAGTGCTCTTTTTCCTGGCTAGCACAAGCATGCAGTAATTCACCTTACCGTGCAAGTAATGACTGTCTCTTGTGTTTTTCTTGCAGATGATCACCTTGAGCAGAAAACGTCAACTCCAGATGCCAGGACGGAAAGTAGATGCCACAACAGAGTCCAGTACACAGGATCAGGTAAGTGGTGTCCAGTCTTGAAAAAATAAACAGGAGCTTGGGACAAACAGACTTTTTTCTTTGGAAGTCTGAAAGCCAAGCAGTTGGCACATGCAGGGGCGTGGCTTTTAGACAAGACCCCACCCTTGATGGTAACCACTCCACAAGGCCATGTGAGTAGGCAGGGCTTTCAGGGGCTGTAGGAAGGAGGCCAAAATTAAAAGGCCAATGGCAGTGTGGGGCCATGGAGAGCTGCACATCAGAAAAAGGAGTAGGGGGAGGTGGAAGGGTCAAGATAATGGGAGGAAGACGGTAGATTGGATCTGGGGTGTCAGGGAACATAAGCAGGCAGCACAAACAGTGCAGACAGAGCGAGACCCAACAGTTGTACCCCCCAAGGCCGACTGACAGGACAGGGCTTGGCGGGGTGTCTGGCATGGAACTAACAGACCAGGCGAGTGGTACGGACACAGGCAGCAGGTTCACAGGACCGATTTTCAGGAGGATATCCTTTCCAGTCCAAGAAGTAAAACAGTTATCCTTTGATGCACTTGGAATCCAACACCTGGGTCACCTCATACTCGGGATGACCATCCACCAAGACGGGAGGAGGGGGTGGAAGGCAAGAACCAGGGGAATGGTAGGGTTTGAGAAGGCAAGGTCAGATTGATAGAGACTGGGTTCAGGACTTGGGTGATTGGAAATGGACCTATAAAGTGAGGTTGAAGCTTCCGTGGGCCCTGTAGGTAGAGGTTCTTAGTTGCCATATTTATAGAGAGGGGGGACACTAGGAGCTTGATAAGAGGTCCAGTGACTCGTGCTCCCAAGTATATGACTTTTATCAAAAAGGGAGTCACTGTTCCTATTAGAGTGAAGAGGTAGAGAAAATATGGAAAGACACTCAAGTCGTATTACTACTCTGTATGTGGAGGACAGTGTGTCCTCATCTTGATGCCCTCACACACCCCGGAGGATGTCATGCTTCATCATTGGGCTGGTGCTCCTCGTCGGGCCGGCGCTGCAATGCCCTACGGGTCCCCCGAAGGGTCTCAGAGTAGTAATACGACTTGAGTGTCTTTCCATATTTTCTCTACCTCTTCACTCTAATAGGAACAGTAACTCCCTTTTTGATAAAAGTACTTAGTTGCCAACCATACCTTATCTCCCACTGCATAGTCTGGATCCTTGATATGTTTGTGGTCTGCCTGCACTATCATGGTGGTTTTGTAGTGTGTGAAATGTTCTTTTACTGCTTACCAAATGAGTCTAAGATTATTATGATGTATCTTGACTGCTGGTATGTGAGCGGAATCATGTGAGAGAGAGACTGTGAGAGATCATGAGTGGTATCCTAGATAGCAAAAGAAAGGTGAACCCCCAACAGCTGAATGTGTGGCATTGTTGTATACAATTTCTGCTAAGCTAAGGGCTTGGACCCAGTCACTAGTGAGGGTATGTAGTGTGCAACAAAGGAGTTGTTTTAGGGTATGTATTACCCTCTCCATCTGTCCATCAGTTTCAGCATGGTAGGCCAAGGAGAAATGGAGGTCAATCCCCAAAGATGCGCACAAACCACACCAAAATTTGGCGGTAAATTGGGGGCCACGATCTGAGATCAATATTAAAAGAATTCCATGTAAACGAATCACAAGTTGCAGAAATAAATCAGCTAGTTCCATGGTTGTCGATAGTTTCCGTAGAGGTATGAAGTGAGCTTGTTTAGTTAACATACCCATAATTACAAGGATAGTAGTATACCCTTTCATATTAGACATGACATGTCAGTGATTAAATTCATAATGTGTGTGTGCCAAATAGCTGGTGGGATGAGTAATGGTCATAACAAGCCATTAGGTTTTTGTGCACTACTTTTGTTTTGTGCACAGGTTGGGCATTGTTGCACACACATTGTGATGTCTTCGGAGATCTACTGCCACCAGAACTAGTGCATGCAATTCTGTCGAGGTTTTTGCTCTCCAGGATGTCTTGCTAAGGAGGTGGCATGATTCCAGTGTATAACTTCTTTTTGCAAGTCTGGAGTAGGGATATATATATTGGCTTCAAGAACGGTAGATTTCTCCCTGTTGGATGGTATTGCCAGGCTTTTTTAACCAATCCCCGGGATCCATTTTGTCAAACTGTTGTTGTAATCATTCCCAAACATAAGATACAGTATTAGCTCTTACTATTCTCTCAGGAGATAGAATAGTGGGGGCGGAGCGCTAATGGAACGGTCTGCAGGACAAGAAGCATGGATACGAGACAAGGCATCAGCCTTGACCAGTTTGTCCCTGGTTGGTATGTTATCACAAGATCAAACTCACTAAAGAACATGAGCCAATGCATCTGACTGGGTGTCAAGGCATTGGCAGAGTGAAAAAACTGCAGATTTTTGTGATATGAGTATATCGGTATGGTAAGGCGAGCCCCTATTAAGAAATGTCCCCATTCCTGGAAGGCCGTTTTTATATCTAGGATTTCGTGCTTAGTGACTGTATAGCTTTGTTCTGCTGGTAGTAATGTGTGGGAAAACTATGCTATTAGATGCATATTTCCTGTGTGCTCTTCCCTTTAGGCAAGGATTCCCCCAACAGCGAACTGGGAAGCGTCCACCTCCATGAAATATGGTTGGGTCCGGGTACTTGAGAATTGGTGCTGAAGTGAATCTTTACTTTACTAAGGAAAAAGCGTGGTCTGCATCTGTGGACCATTTCAATGAGGTCACTTCTTCAATAGCTTAGTGATTGGAGTAATTATATCGGAACAATTGGTAATAAACCTGTGGTAGAAGTTTGCAAAGTCTAACAGCACTGCACTTCTTTCACAGATGTTGGAGGTGGCCAAATTAGAATTGCTTCTATTTTTGTATCATCCATCTGGATCCCTTTGGGCGAATTTATGAAGCCAAACAAATCTATCTGTGTGGTGCGGAAAGCACATTTTTTGCAGGACTGCTCTTACATCTCATAAATGGTCTTGGGTGTTTTGGGAGTAAATCAAGATGTCGTCTATATAGATGATGGCACAAACATCCAGACATTCTCGTAATACATCATTGATGAAGTACTGAAGCACAGCAGAAGCGTTATAAAGCCTGAACAACATTACACAGTACTCGTAAAGGCCGTACTTGGTGCGGAATGCAGCAGTGGCGTAATGAAAGTTTAAGGGGCACCCCTGCAATGTACACGGAGGGGCCCCAGCTCCAGATTTAATCCAGAGCGCTCAGGCCTGAGTACTGTGCTGAGGTGGCCCCCTGCAGCTTGGGGGCCCCCCCGCACCGCGGGGGATGCAGGGGCCTGTGTTACTCTCCTGGAAGATAGACTTCCATTCATCGCCTTCTTGCACGCAGATGAGATTATATGCCCCGCGGAGATCCAACTTGATATATATCATGGATTGTTTCACCTGATCCAAAAAAAACTAAATGAGGGGAAGAGGGTAACGGTTATTTATTGTCACCTTATTTAAAGCATGGTAATCAATACAGGCTCTTAACTGAGATGAGACAGGGGAAGTGAAATGTTGAATTAATCTGCAGGATAGCAGCTCATCCAGATACTGTTTGGGATGACGGGTCTCAGGTTCAGAAAGGGCCTATATGTGACTACAAGGTAGGGTAGCAGTGGGTTCAAGGTCTATGTGGCAATTAAAACTCCTGTGATGAGGTAGGGTTGTTGCCAATTCTTTATCAAAAACATCCTGAAAATCTTGATACTCCAGGGGGAACTCAGCTGCTATCTGAGGGCATGAAGTACTGGCACAGGTTAAAGGTGTTAACCAGTCTGTAGCTAATCTGTTACAGGTGTGTCGACAAAACTACGGATCTAGGGTGATTTTATGGAAGGTTCACTCTATTTTAGGATTATGGATTTGTAACCAGGGGACTCCCAGAATGACTCCAAACGTGGGGGCATTCAGAAGGTCGAAACTTAGATTTCTGGAATGACCGTTGTCACAAAGAACATAGAGAGATTTGGTTTGTAAGGTTACCAGCCCTGACGGCAATTTGGACCCATCCACTGCTCAAAGTGACTCAAGGCATTTCTTTTCCACCATCGGTAGTCTGAGGGTCCCAGCAAGAATTAAATCAAGGAAGTTTCCGGTAGCTCTGGAGTCCACCAGAACATGGAGAGTTTTCCTAACTTGAGGAGAGAGGAGGGACATCACAGTAATCATTAGGTGCCTTGGAGAATGTTTCTGGGTTGGACTGGGGCAGGGTGACCTTATTGGCATGAGTTCTCTGGAGACCGGTCTCCACCTTCCCCAAGCAGTCTAGTTTTCCAATTCAGTGGATCGGGCATTGGAGACAAAACGTATTTTCTTAGGAGCTGGTTTCTTGGATTTAACCAGACATTCCCTGGCAAAATGTCCTCCCTTTTATTAGGATTATTCTTCCTTCTCTTGTCCTGGGGAGGTGGGGAGGTCATGATAATGGAGGGAAGAGGGTGGACTGGATTTAGGGTGACAGGGGACGTAACCAGGCAGCCCAACTGGTGCACGCGGGCGAGACACAGCACCTATTATATTCATAGGATTTTGTTGCACCATCTTGAGATGTTGAGCATAAACGGGAACATCTATGGTATTCATAAGTTTATTTTACACCATCTGAAAGTAGTTGGTAACATTTGCTTTACTACAGTCTTTGCTTTGTTTATAATCTAGTTCATATTAGTTTAGTATGAAAATCACTGGGAAAAGTGGTTGCACAGAGTGCTATGATATCATTCTATATCATACTGATTGGTCTAGTGGTAGGTCTTACTAGGAGATGGGGCGTTCTATTCACTATTTTCCTAACATCATATTTGTATGTTCATGTGTACTTGATAAAGCTAACTACATTTTTTGTGTGTAGTTTGCAAAATTGCTTTTTCATATATCAAATCTGCTTCTTTCATAGTAGCTGTTCAATTAATGGCTACTGCAACACTTCTATCTCATTCTTCTTGGCTTTACAGATGTCACTTTTATAACATACTTCATAAGACCTCCTTAATAAGAACCTCAATTGAGGTGTGCAGCCTGAAAACCCAGCATTGTTCTTTCAGGAAAAGACATTTTTTTATTTTGTGATCAGTAGGTGTTGTCTCTATCACAATCCAGCTTAGACCATTTGTATGGTTGTTCTCTAGGAAGACTATTGTGAATTTTGTAGTGTCATGTATGCATTGGATGGTGCTCCTGTTCTTATTGATATGTATTTTCACTGGTCTTGTGGTCCTTCCTACGTACCGTAGCCCACATGGGCAGGTTATCAGGTAAATGTGGTTTGATGTATTACAATTTGTATATGAGCAAAGCTCCCGTGGTTTTCAGACACCCAGATCTAACTCTTTTATTCATGTAGTCAGATGACATATGTTGCAATTCCCATACGAGAAATATCCACTGATCTGTGGTAAGCCCCAGCTCCATGTTACATACTTGTTATGCCTTTTAACTCTAGGTCTGGTGTGAACTAGCCGATCTTTATTCCATTCTCAATGCTTATTTCTAAGTCATGGAAATTAATATGGACTTCAGATGAAGTAGATGTAAATCTGAGACAGAGATCTAAACCATTAATCCATGTTACAAACTGGGGAGCAATATCCACAGGACCCTGCAAGGTCACCATGATATCTTTGCGATGGTTGTCATTTGAGTAAATTTAGTTCATTTCAAACTGGTGCATATAAGAAAGATAGACTTGGAGCTAAAGTACTCCCCATGAAGGTACCTTGTGTTTGTAAATAGAGTATCTTCATATTTGAAGAAATTTCTTTTTAGCGCCAGCGAGGGACAAGACATTTGAAAGCTGATGGGAATGATGTAGTCCCATTCTGACTTCCTTAGGAATTCCTTTAAGTGTCTCATCTTGGGGAATGCTGGCATAGAAGGTTTCCACGTCAAGAGTGATATTCATCTTAGTGTTGGTTACCTCATTGATGGTTCTGATTAGATTGAGTACTTTTAAAAAAAAGAAATCACAGAATGTGGAGAGTGGTTAAAGTAATGATCGAATATCCTGCGACAATAGGGCGTCCAGCCTGGAGAAGGGTGTATTCCTTTATGGACCTTGGATAGTGAGTAGAAATATGGAACCATGGGTTACTGTTTAATCAAGAAGTCAGTTTTTTGTTTAAGTACCCACCTGGAGGGCTCTACTTCATTCACCTTTATCCTGATTTCTTTCATCGCTTCTTTTGTTGGATATGATGTTAAAATCTTGTAGTTATTCTTGTCTCCAACGAGGCGTAGGCACTCTTTCCCACTGGCGTAGCAACGGGGGGGCGGAGGGGGTGGTGCGCCCCGGGCGGCACGAGTTTTGGGGGCGGCGGGGGCCGCAAAAATCATCGCCAGCACCCTCCCCGCCCTCCCCCCTCCTCAGCACGGCGGCGGCAAAAGGCAGGGACCGCCACGGGCGGCAGAGTGCCTAGCTACGCCACTGCTCTTTCCTGTATGCTTCTGTTTCCAGAATTACTGTTCCACCACCTTTGTCTGCTGGTTTAATTGTTATACATTCATCATTGGTACACCAGGTAAATTGTAAATTTTCTCAGCTATTTACTTGGTTGCTGACAAAATAGTAGAAACTATTTACTATTTTGGCCGGTGGCCTTCAAAATAGCAGAGAAACTTCACTATTTACCCAGCCACTGGCTAAATAATAGAGATGCAGCAATGTTTGGCCAGCGGCTGTGCAGATAGCAGAAAAACTGCACTATGTACCCTGCCACTGGCTAAATGGTAGAGACTCTGCACTATTTTGCTGGCAGCCGTGCAAACAGCAGAAAAAGTTCACTATTTACCCATCCGCTGGCTAAATAGTGAAGATTCTGCACTGTTCTGTTGGCAAGCGTGCAAATAGCAGAAAAACTTCACCTTTCACCCGGCCATGTCACAATAGTAGAGATTCTGCACTGTATGGCCAGCAGCTGTGCAAATAACATGGAAACTTCATGATTAACATGGCCACTGGCTAAATAGCAGAGATTTCCACTATTTGACCATCAGTCAAGCAAACAAAAAAACTTCACTCATTACCTAGTTGCTGGTAAAACAGCAGATTAGGCCAGCAGCCATGCAAATAGCAAATAATCCTAATTATTTATGTAGCTGCTGGTTAAATAACAGCCATTTTATATTATTTGACCAGTAGGCTAGCAAGTAGCAAAGAAATTTCGATATTTACTCAGCAGCTGGCTAAATAACAGAGATGGTGTACTATATTGCCAGTGGCCTTGCAAATAACTGGTAAAGAAACTCCATTATTTACCTCGTGGCTGGCTAAAATACTACACAATGTGCACAACTTGGCCAGTAGCCATGCAAACAGCAAAGGAGCTTTACTTTTTATCCAGCTACTGCCTAAACAGCTTAAATTTTGTTTTATTATGCCTTGTGCGAATTTCAACAGGTAGTTACACCAATGTAGAACTGCAAACAAAGTGTGAATACAATTGGCACCCATCTCCTTAAGAAAGTTAGGGTCCACATGTGTTATTATTTCATTTGCAAAAAGTGGTCGCAATTTACACACATATTTTTGGTGAATGTAATATTATTTTGCAAACCAACATATGTACTTTCCGGTCGATTCACAAAATACTGAATCGTAGGGGGTTGCAAAGCAACTTGCTTAATTAAAATTCTTTAAGCAGGTGCCAATTTGCGACCCTCTTGAAGAAATGTTGCTTAAAGGAACCAGTGCTGTTTTAAAAAAAAGTTTTCAGTTTTGGAAATCTTCTCCCTGTTGAGGCTGCCTCCATGATTGCCAAAAGGAAAAGGGTCCTAAGGGGACACCTTCCCCTTTGCAAATTAGTTATTTATTTATTTTTATTTATAAAGTTTTATATAGCGCGAACATGATCCCGAAGGATATCAGAGCGCTTCACAATTAAGGATGGTCAGGCAGGCATCAAATTCAAATCAAAGGAAACAGTTACAAAGGTTACAACAAAGCAGTACAATAGCTGAAGAAAAAAAAATAGTTCCATAATGCCTTAGATACTAAATCTCGCAAAGCCCACTGGGGGCAGAGTCAAATAAATGCTTTACGAAGTGAGCTGTCGATAAATGTTTGTAGCCTGAGAAGAAGAGGCGTGTCAGCATCGAAACGCGTCGGCTTGTTGGAACAATTTGGCAATTACGAATGTGAGCAGCAGCGAGGCAAGGAATCCTACATGGCGGGGAGCGCTGGGAGTGCTCTTTCAATGCTTCAGGGCATTCTTTGTTTCCCAAATGATTACACGGCAAGCCTGGCCGTGGAAAGAAGCACCATTTCTTCAACAGAAAGGCTGTGGAGTTACACTGTTTTCTCCGCCCAGCACAGCGATCCCAATGCGAATTCAGCTCGCTTTGTTTTTGCCGATCCTACTAAGGAGGAAAATGCTTTTAATTTTACAAACTATAAATCGAACTTACCAAAGTGACTAATTTGTAACTCACCTCGTTGGACCACAAGTCCCATAATGCCTTAGATACTAAATCTCGCAAAGCCCACTGGGGGCAAAGTCAAATAAATGCTTTACGAAGTGAGCTGTCGATAAATGTTTGTAGCCTGAGAAGAAGGGGCGTGTCAGCCTCGAAACGCGTCGGCTTGTTGGAACAATTTGGCAATTACGAATGCGAGCAGCAGCGAGGCAAGGAATCCTACATGGCGGGGAGCGCTGGGAGTGCTCTTTCAATGCTTCAGGGCATTCTTTGTTTCCAAAATGATTACACGGCAAGCCTGGCCGTGGAAAAAAGCACCATTTCTTCAACAGAAAGGCTGTGGAGTTACACTGTTTTCTCCACCCAGCACAGCGATCCCAATGCGAATTCAGCTCGCTTTGTTTTTGCCGATCCTACTAAGGAGGAAAATGCTTTTAATTTTACAAACTATAAATCGAACTTACCAAAGTGACTAATTTGTAACTCACCTCGTTGGACCACAAGTCCCATAATGCCTTAGATACTAAATCTCGCAAAGCTCACTGGGGGCAAAGTCAAAAAAATGCTTTACGAAGTGAGCTGTCGATCAATGTTTGTAGCCTGAGAAGAAGAGGCGTGTCAGCCTCGAAACGCGTCGGCTTGTTGGAACAATTTGGCAATTACGAATGCGAGCAGCAGCGAGGCAAGGAATCCTACATGGCGGGGAGCGCTGGGAGTGCTCTTTCAATGCTTCAGGGCATTCTTTGTTTCCAAAATGATTACACAGCAAGCCTAGCCGTGGAAAGAAGCACCATTTCTGCAACAGAAAGGCGGTGGAGTTACACTGTTTTCTCCGCCCAGCACAGCGATCCCAATGCGAATTCAGCTCGCTTTGTTTTTGCCGATCCTACTAAGGAGGAAAATGCTTTTAATTTTACAAACTATAAATCGAACTTTACAAAGTGACTAATTTGTAACTCACCTCGTTGGACCACAAGTCCCATAATGCCTTAGATACTAAATCACGCAAAGCCCACTGGGGGCAAAGTCAAATAAATGCTTTACGAAGTGAGCTGTCGATAAATGTTTGTAGCCTGAGAAGAAGAGGCGTGTCAGCCTCGAAACGCGTCGGCTTGTTGGAACAATTTGGCAATTACGAATGCGAGCCGCAGCGAGGCAAGGAATCCTACATGGCGGGGAGCGCTGGGAGTGCTCTTTCAATGCTTCAGGGCATTCTTTGTTTCCAAAATGATTACACGGCAAGCCTGGCCTTGGAAAGAAGCACCATTTCTTCAACAGAAAGGCTGTGGAGTTACACTGTTTTCTCCGCCCAGCACAGCGATCCCAATGCGAATTCAGCTCGCTTTGTTTTTGCCGATCCTACTAAGGAGGAAAATGCTTTTAATTTTACAAACTATAAATCGAACTTACCAAAGTGACTAATTTGTAACTCACCTCGTTGGACCACAAGTCCCATAATGCCTTAGATACTAAATCTCGCAAAGCCCACTGGGGGCAAAGTCAAATAAATTCTTTACGAAGTGAGCTGTCAATAAATGTTTGTAGTCTGAGAAGAAGAGGCGTGTCAGCCTTCGAAACGCGTCGGGTTGTTGGAACAATTTGGCAATTACGAATGCGAGCAGCAGCAAGGCAAGGAATCCTACATGGCGCGGAGCGCTGGGAGTGCTCTTTCAATGCTTCAGGGCATTCTTTGTTTCCAAAATGATTACACGGCAAGCCTGGCCGTGGAAAAAAGCACCATTTTTTCAACAGAAAGGCTGTGGAGTTACACTGTTTTCTCCACCCAGCACAGCGATCCCAATGCGAATTCAGCTCGCTTTGTTTTTGCCGATCCTACTAAGGAGGAAAATGCTTTTAATTTTACAAACTATAAATCGAACTTACCAAAGTGACTAATTTGTAACTCACCTCGTTGGACCACAAGTCCCATAATGCCTTAGATACTAAATCTCGCAAAGCCCACTGGGGGCAAAGTCAAATAAATGCTTTACAAAGTGAGCTGTCGATAAATGTTTGTAGCCTGAGAAGAAGAGGCGTGTCAGCCTCGAAACGCGTCAGCTTGTTGGAACAATTTGGCAATTACGAATGCGAGCAGCAGCGAGGCAAGGAATCCTACATGGCGGGGAGCGCTGGGAGTGCTCTTTCAATGATTCAGGGCATTCTTTGTTTCCAAAATGATTACACGGCAAGCCTGGCCGTGGAAAGAAGCACCATTTCTTCAACAGAAAGGCTGTGGAGTTACACTGTTTTCTCCACCCAGCACAGCGATCCCATTGCGAATTCAGCTCGCTTTGTTTTTGCCGATCCTACTAAGGAGGAAAAGGCTTTTAATTTTACAAACTATAAATCGAACTTACCAAAGTGACTAATTTGTAACTCACCTCGTTGGACCACAAGTCCCATAATGCCTTAGATACTAAATCTCGCAAAGCCCACTGGGGGCAAAGTCAAATAAATGCTTTACGAAGTGAGCTGTCGATAAATGTTTGTAGCCTGAGAAGAAGAGGCGTGTCAGCCTCGAAACGCGTCGGCTTGTTGGAACAATTGGGCAATTACGAATGCGAGCAGCAGCGAGGCAAGGAATCCTACATGGCGGGGAGCGCTGGGAGTGCTCTTTCAATGCTTCAGGGCATTCTTTCTTTCCAAAATGATTACACGGCAAGCCTAGCCGTGGAAAAAAGCACCATTTCTTCAACAGAAAGGCTGTGGAGTTACACTGTTTTCTCCGCCCAGCACAGCGATCCCAATGCGAATTCAGCTCGCTTTGTTTTTGCCGATCCTACTAAGGAGGAAAATGCTTTTAATTTTACAAACTATAAATCGAACTTACCAAAGTGACTAATTTGTAACTCACCTCGTTGGACCACAAGTCCCATAATGCCTTAGATACTAAATCTCGCAAAGCCCACTGGGGGCAAAGTCAAATAAATTCTTTACGAAGTGAGCTGTAAATAAATGTTTGTAGTCTGAGAAGAAGAGGCGTGTCAGCCTCGAAACGCGTCGGGCTGTTGGAACAATTTGGCAATTACGAATGCGAGCAGCAGCAAGGCAAGGAATCCTACATGTCGCGGAGCGCTGGGAGTGCTCTTTCAATGCTTCAGGGCGTTCTTTGTTTCCAATATATATATATATATATCTCTACAAACATTTCCCCATGCTTAAAGGCACACTCGATTGCAGGCATAATTAGAAACAAACCAGCAGATGGTATCCAGAAATTGTTTATTCACCTAACGCGTTTCAGAGCTACAAGCTCCTTGTTCACAGGTACTTTCACCAGTCTTGGCGGAAAAGCTGCAGGCACCACCTGTCCACATTCGTTACCATCAGTTTATAGCCCCCTGGTGGGCTTTCACAGTAAATACTGTAAAGACGCTTTCTGGGACACGTAGTTGAAAACTGCCGATTCTTCCCCTCTCGTGGGGTCTGCACAAGGTTGGTATCCTTAAAATATCATTTTAAGCCCTCCAGTGGGCCTCTGGAAAAACACACTGCACAGTACCTTTTAGTTTGCTCTTCTGCAGTCCCGCATCCAGTTAATGAATGATTTCAAAACCAGCGGCCTCTCTTCTGTTTCTGAGAGGGGTGCAACCTTCTCCAGCTGAGGAAGCCAGAATTACGTATCTCTACAAACATTTCCACATGCTTAAAGGCGCACTCGATTGCAGGCATAATTAGAAACAAACCAGCAGATGGTATCCAGAAATTGTTTATTCACCTAACGCGTTTCAGAGCTACAAGCTCCTTGTTCACAGGTACTTTCACCAGTCTTGGCGGCTGCAGGCACCACCTGTCCACATTCGTTACCATCAGTTTATAGCCCCCTGGTGGGCTTTCACAGTTATTACTGTAATGACGCTTTCTGGGACACATAGTTGAAAACAGCCGATTCTTCCCCTCTCGTGGGGTCTGCACAAGGTTGGTATCCTTAAAATATCATTTTAAGCCCTCCAGTGGGCCTCTGGAAAAACACACTGCACAGTACCTTTTAGTTTGCTCTTCTGCAGTCCCGCATCCAGTTAATCAATGATTTCAAAACCAGCGGCCTCTCTCCTGTTTCTGAGAGGGGTGCAACCTTCTCCGGCTGAGGAAGCCGGAATTACGTATCTCTACAAACATTTCCCCATGCTTAAAGGCGCACTCGATTGCAGGCATAATTAGAAACAAACCAGCAGATGGTATCCAGAAATTGTTTATTCACCTAACGCGTTTCAGAACTACAAGCTCCTTGTTCACAGGTACTTTCACCAGTCTTGGCGGAAAAGCTGCAGGCCCCACCTATCCACATTCGTTACCATCAGTTTATAGCCCCCTGGTGGGCTTTCACAGTAAATACTGTAATGTCGCTTTCTGGGACACGTAGTTGAAAACAGCCGATTCTTCCCCTCTCGTGGGGTCTGCACAAGGTTGGTATCCTTAAAATATCATTTTAAGCCCTCCAGTGGGCCTCTGGAAAAACACACTGCACAGTACCTTTTAGTTTGCTCTTCTGCAGTCCCGCATCCAGTTAATGAATGATTTCAAAACCAGCGGCCTCTCTCCTGTTTCTGAGAGGGGTGCAACCTTCTCCAGCAGAGGAAGCCGGAATTACGTATCTCTACAAACATTTACCCATGCTTAAAGGCGCACTCGATTGCAGGCATAATTAGAAACAAACCAGCATATGGTATCCAGAAATTGTTTATTCACCTAACGCGTTTCAGAGCTACAAGCTCCTTGTTCACAGGTACTTTCACCAATCTTGGCGGCTGCAGGCACCACCTGTCCACATTCGTTACCATCAGTTTATAGCCCCCTGGTGGGCTTTCACAGTTAATACTGTAATGACACTTTCTGGGACACATAGTTGAAAACAGCCGATTCTTCCCCTCTCGTGGGGTCTGCACAAGGTTGGTATCCTTAAAATAACATTTTAAGCCCTCCAGTGGGCCTCTGGAAAAACACACTGCACAGTACCTTTTAGTTTGCTCTTCTGCAGTCCCGCATCCAGTTAATGAATGATTTCAAAACCAGCGGCCTCTCTCCTGTTTCTGAGAGGGGTGCAACCTTCTCCGGCTGATGAAGCCGGAATTACGTATCTCTACAAACATTTCCCCATGCTTAAAGGCGCACTCGATTGCAGGCATAATTAGAAACAAACCAGCAGATGGTATCCAGAAATTGTTTATTCACCTAACGCGTTTCAGTGCTACAAGCTCCTTGTTCACAGGTACTTTCACCAGTCTTGGCGGAAAAGCTGCAGGCACCACCTGTCCACATTCGTTACCATCAGTTTGTAGCCCCCTGGTGGGCTTTCACAGTAAATACTGTAATGACGCTTTCTGGGACACGTAGTTGAAAACAGCCGATTCTTCCCCTCTCGTGGGGTCTGCACAAGGTTGGTATCCTTAAAATATCATTTTAAGCCCTCCAGTGGGCCTCTGGAAAAACACACTGCACAGTACCTTTTAGTTTGCTCTTCTGCAGTCCCGCATCCAGTTAATGAATGATTTCAAAACCAGCGGCCTCTCTCCTGTTTCTGAGAGGGGTGCAACCTTCTCCGGCTGAGGAAGCCGGAATTACGTATCTCTACAAACATTTCCCCATGCTTAAGGCGCACTCGATTGCAGGCATAATTAGAAACAAACCAGCAGATGGTATCCAGAAATTGTTTATTCACCTAACGCGTTTCAGTGCTACAAGCTCCTTGTTCACAGGTACTTTCACCAGTCTTGGCGGAAAAGCTGCAGGCACCACCTGTCCACATTCGTTACCATCAGTTTATAGCCCTCTGGTGGGCTTTCACAGTAAATACTGTAATGACGCTTTCTGGGACACGTAGTTGAAAACAGCCGATTCTTCCCCTCTCGTGGGGTCTGCACAAGGTTGGTATCCTTAAAATATCATTTTAAGCCCTCCAGTGGGCCTCTGGAAATGTTTGTAGAGATACGAAATTCCGGCTTCCTCACCCGGGGAAGGTTGCACCCCTCTCAGAAACAGGAGAGAGGCCGCTGGTTTTGAAATCATTCATTAACTGGATGCAGGACTGCAGAAGAGCAAACTAAAAGGTACTGTGCAGTGTGTTTTTCCAGAGGCCCACTGGAGGGCTTAAAATGATATTTTAAGGATACCAACCTTGTGCAGACCCCACGAGAGGGGAAGAATCGGTTGTTTTCAACTACGTGTCCCAGAAAGCATCATTACAGTATTTACTGTGAAAGCCCACCAGGGGGCTATGAACTGATGGTAACGAATGTGGACAGGTGGTGCCTGCAGCTTTTCCGCCAAGACTGGTGAAAGTACCTGTGAACAAGGAACTTGTAGCTCTGAAACGCGTTAGGTGAATAAACAATTTCTGGATACCATCTGCTGGTTTGTTTCTAATTATGCCTGCAATCGAGTGCGCCTTTAAGCATGGGTAAATGTTTGTAGAGATATATATATATATATATATATATATATATATATATATATATATATATATATATATATATATATATATATATATATATATATATATATATATATATAAATAGCAGGAGTGAGAGGGGAAGAAAAGATTAGGTCAGAGGATATAAAACATCAGTACAAGAGATGAGGGTATAAGTCCAGTATCTTCAAGCAAATGATAAGAGCCAAATTAGGGTAAGAACTTGCACATAAGGAATCGTTTTACTTCCATTTTGAAGGTAACCGTGGAGGTGAGTCTGCGAATTTCAGGAGTGAGAGAGTTCCAGATCCGTGGAGCGGAGCCAGAGAAAGCTCTTTGACATGTTCTCTTTTTGCGAAATATCTGTGGTTTAAGAAGGAAGGTGTTAGCACTTCTTGAGGGTCTACCACCTCCAGATAGTTCTAGCTTTTGGCATAGGTACTTGGGGGTTTTGAGATGGAGAGCTTTGTGAGTCAGGCAGGCTCTTGGTCAGTTTGGCCGCCGCATTCAATACAGCCTTAAGGGGTGCTAAGGAATATTTCGGGAGGCCACATAGTGTAGCACTGCCATAGTCTAGCCTCAGCAAAACCAGCGCTTGAACCACCTGCTTGAAGTCAGCTTGTGGGAGGAAAGGTTTGAGATTCCTGAGTAGTCTCATCTGGTGATTCGCACCCTTACAAACATTACTAATGTGGTTCTTCAAATTTAAGTTACAATCTCAACCCGGGGTCGTTAGCTCATCAGTGCTTTGCAACAGCAATTGCTGTCATAAACTATTGATAAATTCCTTTCTGAATTGGAAAGGAGAGGGATGAAACCACTTTCATGTACCCTCCTATTTGCAATTTCAAAACAATAGCAAAAGTCCATTTACTACTCAATGGAATTTTCCAACTCCTAAAAAGGGTTTTGTACATAATGATAAGTACTTTTGTGATCACAAAGGTTGTGCTTTTGCGACATGAGGCCCCTAGTGCTCAAACTGGCTTAGATGCAGGCACTAACTAATAGGTTTAAAGGTCCCAAATGCCTGAATGCTTATAAGTTATTTTGAAAGAACTGGCATAGAATGCTACTCTGTTACACCACTGGCCAAGACATAGCAACTTGGGAGGCCCTTTATGGAGCTGCCTCATGCTCCACAAATCCTCCCACTCTGTTATGTTTAGCTACAGAGGTGACTAATTATTAAGAAGATTAGAATCATTGCAAGGCTAGTTTACTCATTTAAAGCTATGTACTCAGTCTTACTCACAAAGCAATGGGAATGTACCAGGGCCAGATGTAGGATTGCCAAAAGGCTCCCTGTAAGTAGAACGCCTCTTTCTCTGCAGCACATGAGTGCATTCTGGAATTATTAATTCTGGTTCAGTTCAGTTAAACAAATACAACTAAAACACCTGAAAACAATGATTTATAAAAGCAAAAACCAGAACTGGAAATGGTGTATCCCAGTGACATGGAGCCACCTAATATTTAGGGTGATTTTATCAAAATATTGCATACAGCCCCTTAAGAAGTGACCAATACAGTATAATTGAGAAGTTTCATTCCAATCTTATGACAGAAGGAAGACATTCTTTATGCCTGATTACAGTTAAGTCAGTCAGGATGGCATAGGACAATACTTCTGTCATCATGAGGGACTTCAGCCCGCAAAAGTTAGAGTTGGCATCTGTGGGCAACTCTTTATATTGATAGGAACTTCTGTTATGACAGTTCCTGTCAATGCACAATATGTATGAAGGGCAGTACCATCAGACATGATGGCAGGCCAGCAAATATTTCAAAATATTTTTGTTTTCCAAAAACAAATTCTCGAAGCAGAAGTTTGTTTTTGAACAACAAAAAAGCTAATCGTCCCACATGCTGAGAATTTTCTCCCAGGGTAACAGGTTCATTATTCTTTTCCTATCTCTTACAGCCAGGTTTTACTCTAAATAGAGTAGACAGTATAAAGTCTATCCTTTGACTACCCCTACCATCGGGCCATCAGAGGAAGAGCCATAAGCAAAGGAATCGGATTACAATTAATTGAACTGAATATCATTGGAATATGAATATGTTTTCCCAGTAAAACAGAGAAAGACATATAGGCATAAAAGACACAAAAAAAACTCACACAGATTTTTATTTAATGATGTTTTTTACAAATATTGCAAAAAATAAGACACTGAATCAACGGAGACCTTTTGTTACCTACGTTCATGTGCCCTACAGATCGATCATTTCACAGTTCTGCTTTAATATTCATTTTCCTGAGCAGTCATCAGATAGTCAAAAGGGCAACGATGCTTAAAATCTGTTACACCTTTAGCATCAGAAACATATAACCTGCTCCATACTTCTACCATCTACCCAATGGTGTCACTCAGGAATGACTAATCAGCAGCTATTTGCTAAAAAGTACTTTGCTGATTTGTTTTGGGGAGCCTTTTCTCCATTCTCCCTCACTTCAGTCCTGGGTCTACATTCATAACCTCCATTCACAGGGATGCAGTAAATACATGCCATGTATAGGGAAGTTGTAGCTACTCTTCACCACATCATGCTAAATGTATCCCACTGGCCCATGCACTTAGACTCTTACTACTACACAATTGCAACATACTCACCTCTCGTACACGCACATAGAATGTCAGCACAAAGATCTGGGGGTCGCACAGAATCTCTCTTTGGGCAACTGAGATGATCTATCTGGAGCCTCCACCACCCCCCATTTTGCTCATCCAGTCCTTCTTATGACCCTGAGCTCAACTTTACTGATTGCCATAGTCCTTTGACCCCTTTGTTAGCCATTTTCCATTTTCCTGAATTAAGCCATCTGAGTTTCTCAAACCCTTTCTTTCATCCTTCACAGACCACACTCTTTTTTACCCATCCACCTTTAAACTCCTCTGCCATGTTTCAGTCCTTATGCTCTCAGATTCACCCTCAGACTACTGTGCCAACATCAGACAGCATCTTCTATCACTCAGGGGTCAGAATGTAACAGTTCCAGCTTTCTATTCACTTTGTATGCTCTGATTTTTCAGCAAATACTTACCAGTTCTATATGTGGACTGAAAAGGTGGGGGGTTCTCTGGGTTTGTAGCATAAGAAACATGAATAAGAACCATTTCCAAAAGGGATATCCTAATACATGTGGCGTAGATTCGCATAGGTGTCCTACTGCTCCCGGTCTTTTTCCTTCTTTCGGGTCCTTCTGCACCTTTAGGTGTTGGTCCTTCGCCTAGTCCTGTTGAAAATCCTCGTTTCCTGGGCTGTTTTAGTCCTCCTGATCCTCGTCGTGGCCATGGTCTAACTAGTTCTGATTCTGGTACTGGCTTCCTGAATATAATGCTCCTGGTTGTAGTTTTTCCTGACCCTAGTCTTCCTGGCCCTGCTCTTGGCTCATCCTTGTATTAGCCCGTCATGAGTCTCCTGATCCTGGTACTACTGATCCTCGCCGTGATCCTGCTGATCTGCTGGTTCGTTATCCACCTAGCTCTGCTGGCCTGGTTCTCCTAGGGCTGGCACTCCTAGTTTGCCTGGTTTAGTTCATCCTGATTTTCCCTGCTCTGGTCCTTGTCTTTTGAGTTCTACCTAGTACTGCATCTGCTGGTCCTGGTCCTCCTTATTAGATCCTCTTGGGCTGGGCCTGGTCATTTTGGTCCTGGTCTCATCTCATTGGTCCTAAAGGCTCTGGTTGTCCTGGTTCCCCTGCTCCTTGCCAGTCTGGGCCTGATACCCCAATTCCTAGTCCTCCCGCTCCACTTGGAATTGCAGGTGCTGATCCCCTTGATTCTGACATCTCTGGTCCTTCTAGCCCTGTTCCTGCTTATTCTCATCCTTCTATTCCACCTACTCCTCCCTTGGTCATTGGTCTTAATGGCCCTAGTCTGCCTCCCCTGTTCTCTGAGTCCTCCTCCAACATTCCATGATACTCTTGGCCTTTGTCCTCCTGTTTGTTGCCCTCCTGAACTAAGTTAGCCACTTTGTTCTGATCCTCCTTGTTCAGGTAACCCGTGTCTTTCTGGTTTGGATCATCCTTGTCTTCCTGGCCCCCAGCCTTGTCCTTATGGTCCTTCTGGCACTGTACTCAATGGTCTGGGCCCTCTTGGTCCTGGTTCTCTTTGGGTCCTTCTGAGCTTCATCATGTTGGTCCTGGCCCTCCTGACATCCAGGTCCCTTTAGTCTTCCTGACTCTGTCTGTTCTGGTCCTCCTGATCTTCCTCACCCTGGTCCTGCTATCTCCAGATCCTGGTCTTTCTACTCCACTTGGTACTCTGGGCCATGGTCCTATGGTCACAGTCCCCCTGGCACTCCTAGGTCTTTTCCTGGTTCGCTTGGATCTGATCCTTCTAATCTTCCTTACTGTCGTTCTACTCCTCCTGGCTCTGGTCCTCCTGGTATTATTAGTACTGACCCCATCATCTTCCTTGCTTATTCCAGCCCCTTGGTTCTATTGGCCTGCATCTGGTCTTCCTGGATATGGTGCTGATCCTCCTGGCCCTGGTCTTCCTGCTCCTTGGGCTTCTACACAATCTTATCATGGTCCTCCGTTATCTGGTCCTCTTGGGCTTCGCCATCCTTTTGCTCATTGTCCTGGCCATCCTGTTCCTAGCCCTTTGACCTGACACCCAGGCTGCGATCATCCTGGTCCTTATGCTCCTGGTCCTGATCCTCCTTACCCTGGTTCTCCTGGTCC
This sequence comes from Calotriton arnoldi, assembly GCA_963921515.1. Taxonomy (NCBI): domain Eukaryota; kingdom Metazoa; phylum Chordata; class Amphibia; order Caudata; family Salamandridae; genus Calotriton; species Calotriton arnoldi. Next base: position 3,412,343 of record CAWUFW010000797.1, on the reverse strand, counting down.
TAGTACTCAAGGTCCTGATCCTCTTTGTACTGCTCTTCCTGGTACCCCTAGTGCTTTGTTTCCTGGTCCTCTTAGAACTTTTCCTTCTGACTGACCGGTTGACTGTATCCAAGATCTCAGCTACCTGGCACTACTGGCCAATGTCATGCTATTCTTGTTTTTCATGGTCTTTGTCCTTCTTGAGATGCTGTGCCCATTGTCCTTGATCCTCTTGGTCCTGTTCCCTACAGTTTGGATTCTCCTGGACTTGTTCTTCTGGACCTGACCAACCTGCCATCCTAGTCTCAGTTTCCTTGGTCCTGGTCGTCTTGGTCCTTCTTGTCCTATTGTGATTGCTATCATAAACGTTGCCTTCTGGCCATCATGGCCCATTTGATTCCCCCAGACTTGGCCCATCTAGCCCTGTTCCTTTCTGGGCCTCTTTTTCCTGGTCTCCTTATCCTGGTTCTACTCACCGTCAACCTCCTAGCCCTGGTATTATAGGTCCTAGTCCATCTTGCTTCTCTTGTCCATTCATTCTTAGTTTTTGTCCTTCCGGTTTGAGTTACCCTGATTCTCCTGGACTTGTTCCTTGTCCTTTTAGTCATCCTGGTACTGCAGCTATTGATCCAGGTCCTCTTGATCTAGATTCTCTTTGTTCATCTCCTCCTGAGCCTGGTCATTTTGGTCCTGGTCACCACTGTCCAATTCTCTTGGTCTTCCATATTCCAGTTGGCCTTCTTCTGATCCTCCTCACTCTGGTCCTGCTTCTTGTAAAGAATGCTCTGCACCACTTGGTAGTCTGAACCTTGCCCCCTAGGTTCTGATCTTCATGACCCTCTTAGCCCTGTTTCCAGTCTTCCTGATCATTATCCTTTTAGTTTACCTAGTTGTCTTGATTTCATCTTCTGGCTATCCTTGCTACTGCCCCCCCCTCCCCAGTCTTTCTAGCTCCTGTCTAGCTTATCCTAGTATCCCGGACACACTGGGCATTGCCCTTCAGGTCTTGATCTTCGTAGTCCTCTTCATCTGGTCCTAGTCATCCTGGCCCTCATCCTACTGCACCTTGATGCATGGTTCTGCAGCAACTAGTTCTGTCTCCAGCAGCGGCCAGTGCAGGTAAGCGTGATGAGGTGATGGGGTGGGGCGGGGCACTGCGGGGAGGATGCCGACAGATGACGGAATCCGAGTTATGTATTTATTTAATTTGCCCTATTCTGTCATCTGTCGACATCCCCCTCGCACTGCCCCACCCCACCGCTCTCCCCTGCACCGGCCGCTGCTGTCTTTCACACATCATCCTAGCCTTTGCCATTTCTGATGTTCCTTGGCCTCTGCGTCATGCTAGTCTAAGAACTTCCTGGCTCCTTACTTCCTGGTCTGTCTGGTCATCATTTACATGTACTCCTGCCCCTAGTCTTTGGGATCCTGGGTCTCCTGTCTCCCAGGGTTCCAGTCCAGGATCTTTTCATTCTCATCACCATAATTCTCATTCATTAGTCATCCTGGTCCTGCTCCCCTGGTTTGCCTGTTCCTAATCCTTCTGATCCTGACCCGCCTGGTCCATGCAGTCCTGGTCTTTGTTCTGGTACTTCTTTATCTAGTCCTCATGTATTGGATCTTCAGTTGCTGGTCCTACTGGCCTTGGTTTCCCTAGCCCTCCTAGACCCTGGTCCTCTTGACTCATCCTAGTCTTACTAGTCCTCCTGGTCTCCTGGTTTGCCTGTTCTAACTTGTTCTTGTCCATCTGAGCAGCGTCCCCTGTATCATCGTCCTCCTAGTAATGGTCCTCCTGGGTCTGGTTTTCCTTATCCCTGTGGTACTGGCCCTCCTACTTCCCATTTTTTGTGTCACCCTGGTTCGTGTAGTAATTGTCCCCCTAGTTTAAGATTCCACGACTCTGACCCTCATAGACTTTCTGATCTTAGTCCCATTGACCTTCCGGGTTCTTCTTATCTTATCCATTCTAATCATTCTGATCTAGGGTCTCCTGGTCCTGCTAGAACTAGTCCTTTCTGGTTGTGGTCTTCTCGATCCTGTTCCATTCGCTTCTGGCCTCTTGATCCTCCTTGATATGATCTCTGTGGTTTTGGTCCTTCTGTGTCTGATGCTTCTTTCAAGTGGTCTCCTGATACTAGTCCTCTTTGGTCTGTCTACCAAGGTCTGCTATTCCTGCTCCTGGTTGTCCTCATCCCTCAGGTCCTGTTCGGAGCACTCAGGCCTTCCTAGCCTTCCTTTTTGTTGTGGCCCAGGGCCTTCTGTTTCTCCTACCCCTGTCCTTCTTTCCCTTAAGGCCCTTGTCCACTGGATCCAGATCTCCCTGTTCCGCATCCTCGTGGCCCTCCTGATTCTTCTCACCCTAGTTCCAGTACTCCCTACTCCTGTTTTTCCTTGTCCTGTTCCTCCCCATCTATTTTTCCTGGTCTTCTCTGCATTTGCAACTCTGGTCCTCGTGGAGTAGGTTTTCCTGGGCTTGGTTCTTCTTGTCCTAGTCCTTGTGGCTCTGGTCATCCTAGGCATCCTGGTGGTCCAACTTCTGGCACTTATTCTTCTACTGGTCATCATCCTCCTCCTACTGGTAATACTGCTCCCTTCCCTAGACTCCTCCACAAAGTCTTAAGTGAGGCACATCCTCCAAGCTTGCCATTTGTATTTTGTATTTTTTTTGCTTTAGATTTCTTTAACTGAGACAGTACTGCCAACGACAGAAATCAGGACTCAGACGAGACATAACCTTTCCCAGTTAAAACACTGCTTAGCATGTTAAAAATCAAAATTACCATTCCCAAAATACATTGTGCGGGTGACTAAAATGTCAGTGTGGCTGAATGGCCACTCATGACATGGGACCACTTAGCATTTATGCCTGAAACTCGCTCTGATGGTTGAATAGTATAAGAATGGGTGAATAGTATAAGAAAATGTGTTTATTCAGCAGGCAGCTACATTACTTAGCTGTCTCCTGTTTTCACTTACCCATTACACAGAAATCCCATCATTGTATCTTATTCAATGCGCCTCCTCCAAATGATCTAAATCACTGTGCCCCCAAGCACTAATTATCTACTGTAAGTGTGTATGTGTGGCTCAAATACAACCTGTCTGCATTCCAGGGGCGGCTGGTGACATTTGAAAGTGGTGAGGCGTAAAATGATTGTCATACTGCACCGTAGCGAGCGGGCGTAGCGAGCGAACCCGAACAACCTAAGGAGGGTTCGGGGGGGTGTTCCCCCCGAGAAAATTTTGAAAAAAGAGTGGACAAATGGAGCATTTTCAAGCAAATTTGAGAAAGCAGGAAGGTTAATAAAGCAATTGTGAAAGTGCAGTTATTACATTAATAAAGAGGTGTCATATAACATAGGTAGCTGCTTATTCAGTATAACCACAGAGCTTCATAACAGACTTCGAGATACAATGCATTGCTGAGTACCTCACAGATGTATTTCTCTTGATTACCATGTCCAATGAACGAAAAGGAAGCGGGTCTTGGAAGTACTGCATATTTATGCCTGCTGCGCCTTGCCTATTCACAGCACTTCATTGTTTTAGTAAAAGTTCAGAAGTATAAATGAAGGGAAAGGTAATATGAAAGAAAGCATTTTTTTATTCGCCACAGTGCTGTACCAAGACTCCAAGAGGCAATATGGAAACATGAAAAACATGAAAAAGGATCAAGGTGCTGAAAAGTAGCCTTGAACATAAGCTTCCCAGCCCAGGACATGAGCTCAGCAGCGCCCACACGTTTAACGGGCATACCTGCCTCACCCAGGGAACTGGAAACCAAACACAGGGGAGTATTACATGTTTAACACGTCAGAAACCAGCTCTCCAGTGTACATAATGTGTGAAGAAATGAATTTAAGACAGAAATCTCCTCGTGCCTAAAAAATGAATGTGTCCATCTGTAATGCAACTGGTACTCATAAAGTGCTCTGATACCTCCGGGTCGAGTTCGCGCTATATAAAACTGCAAAAAAACAAACAAAGAAACAAATGAGTCTGGCTTGCTGGCTGCTGCGTGGCCAGCACTGGTTATACACGTGGTGTTAAGCATGCCTCCTCGCTGTTCGTTTAGCACAGTAGACATACTGTGAGTATTGAAAGGAGACAGGAAATCGCTCTATTGCATGGATATTACACCCCGTTGCTTGTGGGTTGCCTTGATTTGAGTTCCAACTATGTAAATATGGCGTACATGACATCAGAATTTAATCTAAAACTGCGCAGTGGGAGAGTAAGTGTGACTTTATTGTTGAGAGGCTGAAACAACCAGGCGTTCGCAGGCCTCCAGATTCAGCGAGCATTAGGTTTAAAAAGAAAAAGTCAGAATGATTAACTGTTCCTTGATTGACAATACCAGTCTTGACTGGAGTGGACAATCATACATTGAATTAATAAAATATAGATCCTCGTTTTTTTACGGTAGAATAGTGTATTGTAATATTCTTTGGTAACTCTGTAGGTATTTCCCAACTTTGATTTTGGAGCATGATCCACATCTGAATATCTAGAACTCCCTCAAAATATGCACTTCCTATCCGCCCTAGAAATACAGACTTCCTTTTGGTAATCAGAGAACAAAGCCAGCTGCAAATATATCATCTGAAAACCGAAAAAGACTTTCAGTCACTCTTGCACCAGCAGGAAAAAATTAGGGTATGCAGTTCATGCGAAGCAGCTTACTGTATATGCCTGTGGATGAATGCACGAGTCAAGGACAGTTTGTTTTTAAACATCACCTCTGATAACCTTCACCAGTATGTGGGGTTGTTGCAACTCTGCGGTTCACAGTATAGCCCCAGTCCTGGCAATGTGTATAAGGGCCCTTGTTAGTCAACGTTTTTTGGGGCATCTTTTTAGGAAAACTCATGAGTCGCACACATAATCTACAAGCTTCTATTCCACTATTCGACAGCTCTGGATGTGCGCCTAAGACGCTGGCGCCTCCACTCCTGCCATTCAAATATTGTTCAAGCATTTTCTTTATATGTATTTACTTGTAAAAAGGTGATTAGCATGGTCCTAACTGTAGGGGTAGCGATCACATCACATGCAAGAGGCACATAATACGTGATAACTGTTAAGCTGCCTTGTTGATTGCGTAAGCTTTGGTTCCACCGCCTTGTCATTTGGGGGTATGCTCAAGGATAACCATCTTCACGTCATCACCTACCCTGTCGATTCTCCAGGGCCTGGCATCAAATACTGAGTTCAACCACTGCCATTGGTCAAGCGCAGAATGCACTTCTTTTGACTTCATATTGATCCTCCCAATCATCTAGCTCTCTGTAGCTCATCCACTACAGTGCAAAGAATCGTGATGCGTGCAGTCCTTCACGAGCATAAGAAGGAGGGGGGTTATATAGTGAGGGTGTAGTAACTGACTGTTTATTATACGCGTTTTAAACTAAGGCTGGCCATTTACTGGTTTGTGATAAACCAAATAAACCTTGTAATAAGAAATAAACTATAATATAATATAAAAATAAAAAAGTAGATATGTGGAAAAAGTGCTCGGTCATGTCAATTGCTGTTGTGTTTCCTGTGCTCCAGACCATCATCATACACCCCCGAACTCGAACCCCGAGCGTCTAAGTAAAGAAGGGTAACGCAGCTCGGCGAAGGTCATCATGCGCTAAACTGGGCGGAAAAGCCTATATATTTGGACACAATCAGAACGGATTTTCTGCCTGGTTATTGTGCCCGATCTATGTACCGATTTATCGCCAACGTTACAGTATAGAAAACATTTTGAGACAGTTATTTCACACTTACTTCATAGCGCAAAATGCCCTGTTTGGCTATGTCACGAAGTGCACAGACACATGTCCAAATTCTAAATTTGTTTACATCTAGTATTTAGGGATAATGAAGCGTGGTTTCAATATTGTAATTTGTAAATATATCTGCAACAAAAATAAACAAAAGGGTGTATTGTGTCTAGTTTTAGATCGCACCGCAAGTTAAAAGCCTAGAGGGCGCCTTGTGTTATCTCCACTGCGAAGGCCTGCATGTGACACAGAGACCTTGTCCTAGAAAGAAGTTCGCAGAGTGAGAGGGGCATCCCTCTGCCCTCCCCACTGGGGGTCAGTGACTGGTCAGCCTGCCTCAGAGCTGGAAGCATTCCAGCGTGGATGACATGCACTGCAGGCCGCAGCCCTGCAATATATCAGGCCTCGTGCCATCAGCATGATAGCGTGGGGCTCCTGAGGGGAGGCCGTGTTTCATCCCTCGTGTAAAACAAGGCCCCGCGGCGCCTCAAGGGGGGCAGCACAGTGGGCAACAAGTCACGCCTCGTTGATTTATGCTCTGTTGAACCAGGCCTTTGATAATGAGGCCCTATCATTAACGCCCTGCGGAGGAATGTGTTTATAATGGGACACTTACAAGGAACATCATTCTCCTCAGCCGATGACAAGCAACACAGTCACCCATACGTATCGGCACGTCTGGTTAACCCGTAGCAGCACTTCATCCGTGTCTGTGCAGGGAGGAGGAGGGGGGGGGGCTGATGCTGAAATACAGGCCCAGTGTGTAAAGTTTAATGATTCACCAAATATCACCAAATACAGACATGCCTTCTGGCCTTTTCTGCAATTCGATTTTTTTGTTACCGTTACGCCCTGCTCGTAAAGAGCAACTTCAGCCAATGCCTGGGCCTGCTCGGGAGAAAAGATTGTCAAACTACCAGTGTTACTGTGCTCCAGTTGCGGCTCGCGCGCGGGGGGGGGAGGGGGTGGGGGGTGCCGGTGGCCCGGGGGAGTTTTGAAATAAAAAAAGAAAATCCTACCTGAGCAGGTCCGCCGTCCGCGCCGCCTCGGGTCCGACTCCGTTTGCGCCTATACTATAGCCCCTCTCAGCCAATCCTGGCGCTGCTGGCAGCGCCAGGATTGGCTTAGGGCACGGTTACCTCTCGCCCGCCTGCCCATTAGGAGACCGAGGTTTGAGCCTTTGCTCAACCCTCGCTCTCCTAATGGGCATGCGCAAGCCAGTGCAAACACAAGTGCGCATGACTGGGCACGGCGCGAAAATTCGCTGCCCTTCCCCACTCATGCGCACTCTGTGCTGCTGCCTGCTGCCCCTGGTCCCTCTGACAATCATGTCAGTCAACATGACGTAGGACCGCCCCACCCCCTTCAGACTCTGAAGGGGTGGGCGGTCCGACGTCATGCTGACTGACATGATTGTCAGTTCTCCCTCGGCGTCTTTGAACTTAAGTAAACTGATTCAGTTTACTTTGGTTCAAAGACGCCGAGGGAGCTGCGGGCGGGAGAGCTACGCCCCAACGCCCCAATGGACGCACCGCCCCTGCTGCATTCCCGTTTAGCTGCTGCATGTCGACTGCTGCTCTGTTGCCAGGTTTGAACTACTAAGCAAGTGCAGCCCCTTTAAAAAGAAGTATAAAGCTAGCACAAGGCCTTCCATAAGAAGCCCGAAAAGAGCCCGGTGCTCAATGATCATCAAAAGGAGGATCGTGAACATGAAAAAAAAACAATGTATTTGCATGACTGAATAAAACATTTATGGAAGATGCTTTATAACCGAACTCATTATTCTTTGCAGACAGACAAATACTCCTAGACTGCAGTGCAAAATATCTTTTGCCTTATCCTGAAGCTCCTGAAACAGAATTTTGATTCCTGCATTTCTTATTTGAATATTAAAATAACATACTTTTTTTTCAAAATTGATGTAAAGGTTTTTCATTTATAAACAGTTTGGCTTAATCCCTGCACTTACCTTTATACAACATCTTGTATATTATTATATGCACTTATCTTTATCTTTCAAATGCTTCATACATGTTGCACCCCATTACAAGATGCCCGCCACCCTACCATTGCTGGGAGTCTCTTTTTTTCTTCATGGCTGGCAAAATAAAGACCTGCATCACACTATTTATCCGACCACCAGATAATTTGTATAGCATCTCTATTATTTAGCCTGTGGTTGGCTAAACAGCAGAAATTATTACAATGTTGCCACCCGCTGGGTAAATAGCAGAGACTATGTAGCAGTTGGCCGGGGGCCTTGTAAATAGCCACTACCCTGACATATTTGAGGGATATTGCTACAGTGAGCACAACTTTGCTGTTATTGAGTGGATAATTATGCAAGGGAATATATCTAGCAAGACTAAAGTTATAAAGGGATATTTTCCATTCGTTCTGTGGAGAAATAAATGTAATATTTTAATGTTCGTCTGGCCACACCCAGGAAATTGCATTACATAGCATATGAAGGTAAACATGGTGGAAACCTTTTTTATGAATATTTTTTTATTAACAGACAAGAAAGCTCGAGAATAGTTTGAGGATAAGGTTTTTGACCAATACAAACGACACTTGATTTCTTATGCATGAGCCTTCCTCAAGCCAAGAAAACACTCCGTCCCTCATTTATTAAAGGTTGCAGGGTGCTCACGCAATACAACGCAAATTAGCCCTCCACGCACGGGCCTATAACATTGCTTGTAAATTCACGTTGTGTTTTGGGTCGTGTTGGGCTACGCCAGCGCCCGTACAAACCTTGCTTAAATAAGGGTCTTAGTTCTGGGTGAACTTACAAATGACCTATTTTTTGAGAACACCAACATTGCTTCGACTAATTAATGCAGAAATATGGCAGAGTGACCCTTCCATCAGTGTCACTTGCGTTCCTCGCTCCTCGAGCTCACTGCAGTTCTCTGAAGTGGTGCAGTTGGTCGCATAGTGTGCATTTGAGAAGCCACTTAGGATCACACAGATGGTGTTTTGTAGTGTTAGACCAGACGCCTGGATTGGTTGTGTGATCAAGTGATTTACAGTAGGTTGATGGGAATAATAACTTAGTCACTGTTGAACGGGGCGGACAGGGCAGTGCTTTAACGAGCCTCTTTCCCAAGCAGAGGCTACGTGGTCAGCAACACCTGTAGCAAATTATACATTGTTATTATCAATAAGGCGCCTCGTGAAGCAATAACATCATTAGTGATCGGAGTTGTATTTGCCCAGGGAAGATGCCGGACGCATCATTAAATGTAATGATGTCTGCATGTGAGTCATTCATGGAAATAAGGGCAAAGAAGTGCAAAACCAACCCCAACATCGCCAATTAAATGCAACTACTTTTCTTTCTCCCTGGGGGACTTTTGATCTTTCGATGATTTAAGGAAAAGTTCAAGTGCAGGGTCACCAATGTTTTAAGTCTAGCCATGGTCACAGGCCTCACAACCTGAGCGAAGGACCTGTCTAGGTGAAGTCTGTAATGCTGTGTAGTGGATGCATGTGAGAGGAACTGGGGTGGTTGATTGTTTCCATGCTGCAGGCCACATGTCTGTACCTATTTCAGGTAGCACTGGCTTTTCGTGGGAATATGTGGGATCCGTGTCTTTTTGGTGCTTATCATCTGGCGGGAACACCACTCGCACTGAGGGTGGATATTTCAGGTCAGGCCATGGTAGTCCCCGCACTGTCTGAGAGCGGTGTGATCATTCCATCCACCTGCCTTGGCCACTCACATCGGGGGCTTTTCTTCATTCTTTCCATTTCTCTCCTGTCCCATGGTACTGCACATGTGATCTTGCATGTAAATTGTGACAGCACAGCAAAGAGATGAGCAGGATACACGCACTGCTTCCAGCATGGTACCTAAGCGCATCATCATCCTCTCACAGCATCACTGCCCCCGCAGGCTCTACATTCCACTGGGCTTACAGTGGGGAAGGACAGTGACAATCTGTCTTAAAATTTTGCCCTGAGACAAATTAATTTGTTGGCCTGATATCAATATTATTTTGTTCGTTGCTCTCAACCAACTATGAAAATTAATTCCACGATCATTAGTAGAATATACTATTTCCAATTCATTAATACTTACCTGTTGTATGGCCGCTGAGGTTAGTTAGGGCAAGATTTTCATTCCTAATCAGAGTCGGGTGGGGGTGATTACATAAATTCAACAATCCAACTCATAGCTCATCATTGCTTTTATTTAAACTTTGCTATTGGAAAGAGATGCAAGCATTAAGCATGAACAATGTATCTTGGAGGGTCCTCCATAAAATGTCTGAAGATCGTTCATGGAAGCACCAAGAATGCTGCTCCTGAAAATATCCAGACTCGCCCAGAGTAATACTTCACAAAACTGACCCACACAAATCCCTGATTCTAAAACCCAGACTTTCACACTCTCTCGTTCAGTGTTTAATTTGTACAGGTGGTTGTAGGTGGTGGACAATTGTGATCCTTGTTGAGCGGCAGCACTTATTTTTCATCAGACCTTGACCCAGAGCAAAATAGAGAAAGCAGAAAAGGGAGAAAGAAGGAGCAGGAGCTAGACAGGAAAACAATGGCAAATGGAGCTACCAAGGATGGAAAGGACCATGCAAGAATGAGAGGAATACGTGTAGGGTTGTGGAATAAAAAGGCATACGGTGGAATCAAAACTAGGCATTTTGGTATTCAGCACCCCAGTATTTCACAATGCCTGCAGTGGGCTCCTAGGAAAAAGTCTGGGCTACTAAACTTATTTTTTATTGTACAAATCGAACCCGGAGTCCTCTTACTTTTTACCCTTTGCCTCTTTTACTGTGACGTTCTCTTTCTCTTTCCCACTGTGCTCCCCAGTAGCATTATTTTTTTTTCTTTTGGTTCTTTTCTGTCAATGATAATAAGATCTTTGTTGCTGTTTGTTCTTGTTCCTAGCTATACTATAAACGGGGCTGAAACAGTCTTCTGTAACTTACCTTGGAATGTTGGTGCATGGTACCCATTTGAATGAAAACTTTCAGGTGATGAGAGACAGTTCGTTTAAAAGAAAATATGCACAAAGGGACCCAGTACATATTTTAGTTGTATGTTTCTGTCTAATAAGAGAGATCTGGAATTGTGTAGCAGGAAGCGACCACGTAGTCGCAGATCCTGAATGTGCCTAAAAAAATCAAATCTGGATGCAGTGGGTAGAGTAGGCTCTGTTAGAGCTTTGGAATGAAATGGCACGTCTCAGCTGTGCAACAGAGTGCTGTATGCCCAGGCCGCAAAGGTCAGATTGCCGAGGGTGGACCATGCTTACGCCCTCACACTTTTAGTACACTCTCACGCTATTATTGGCAGAAAGGGCCTGCAACATAGTCAATCACTATGTATTTGTAAACTCAGTGGTGCTTGATTCTGCTTATCAATCGCACTGCATTTACTTAGGCAGTAGGACCCAAAGCAGAAGAGCTGCAATGTGGGCCAGGTGAAAGGCAGTGTTATGAGGGCAGAAGAGACAATGAAAAAAACTGTCCTAAAACTGTTGGAGGGTAGACCTTGTGTGCCTATGTGTCTTATATGTCTGAATGCGTGTGCTTGTGTATGCATGTGTTGGTGGGTAGTCCATGTGTGCTTGTTTGTCTCATATGTCTAAATGTGTGTGCTTGTGTATGCATGTGTTGGTGGGTAGTCCATGTGTGCTTGTTTGTCTCATATGTCTAAATGTGTGTGCTTGTGTATGCATGTGTTGGTGGGTAGTCCATGTGTGCTTGTTTGTCTCATATGTCTGAATACGTGTGCTTGTGTATGCATGTGTTGGTGGGTAGTCCATGTGTGCTTGTTTGTCTCATATGTCTAAATGTGTGTGCTTGTGTATGCATGTGTTGGTGGGTAGTCCATGTGTGCTTGTGTGTCTCATATGTCTGAATGTGTGTGTTCATGTATGCATATGTGAGCTTATGGTCTGCATGCAAATTTATGAGTAATAGCAGTGGCAGCTGCCAGCAGGGAAAAGTGGGGGGGCAGCGCGGGGGACAATAAAAAACAAATTAAAAAGAAAACATACCTGCCGCCTCGGTGCTCTTCTGCTCCTGATCACAGGCTCCCAGACTCCCTTGCGCCAATGCAGACGCTGCTCTCATGCTGGTAATGCTATTACACAGCATAAGAGCAGCGCTGGGATTGGACGGAGTGGGCTGGTTTTGCTCCTAAAGGGACTGGGATCCTGTGTCTGAAGAACAGAGCCTGTGCCTGCTGTATCTCCATTCAATTGCCTGGACATATCTCAGTACGCAAAATGGTTTGGCCGTCCTAAGACAGCCGGCCAAACTGTCATGCACACTTGCAGTGCCCTGTGCCCACCACTACTCCTGCTGCTGTCTGAGTAGAGTAATAGAGACTTTGCCTGTCATGATGTCCCTGTCCAGCATGACGTCCCAGGTACTCATTAGATTCTGTGCCCTCATGCAACTTCAGCATACATGGGCTATTTTTGGCATTATGAGGCCTATCTCTAGCATATTAGTGCCAGTCCTTGCCCATCATAATACTCTGTATAGTGGCCACTATAGCTTAATGTTGGTTCTCGTTACTATATTATTGGCATATTTGGCAATCAGGAGCACATCCCTGGCAAAATGGTCGACCTAGCACAATGCTGCACAGCCTTAAAGTATTTTGTGCATTCTTGACACAGTTTTGGACATCACAGCATTATTGTGGTAGAGAGCCCTAGCCTACGAAGGACATCCTTGATGTATGATAGCGCAACATGTGCATGTAAAGCAGAATCAGTAAATGTGTAGTAGTAGAACAACTGATAGTACACCTAGGTACCTGACTAAAATGATAGGTTGAGGTATCGGGCTCAAACAGGCGTTGACTAAAACACATGAATAGTCTGTATTGTAGGACACAAATTATGTTTTTTTTAAATGCAATGGAAAGGTTTTGTTTGGTGACTTTGGATTTATTTTTGAAAAATTAAAAGTCTGGATTTTATAGTAAAATATATTTAAAGGTGACATTTGACCGGTAAATCATATTCCAGAAATTTCATGCATTGGCGTGAGAGGGCGGTTATTCCCAGTGGTTGCAGCCACAAAACTCAAGTGGGGGGGAGGAGGGGATTAGGGAAATAATTATAATTAAGAAAAATATGTACCTGTTCTCCCACCGACGATGCCAGCCGCCTCGGTGCTCCCCTTCTCTCCTAATGGTGTCCCAGCAGTCCCTGGGACACCAGCACAGGCTCCCCACATAATCCCGGCACTGCTCTCAATAGCATGAAAGCAGCACCAGGATTGGTCTGAGCGGCTTGGTTTGCCACTCAGACACTGCCTGGGAGTCTGTGCTGTTTCTCCAACCCGGCTGTGCAACACAGCTGGTTTGGAGAAACCTAAGTGCGCATGCCGGTTTGGCCGGCAAAACCGTCATGCGCACTTACAGTGCTGCAGTACTCCTCCCCTGCTGTCATCATGGCCCCACCCCACCCAGACTTGGCTGACTCCAGTAGGGAAAGAAAATTAAAATGATAATAAATTGGTTTTATTATCATTTAATTTTTCCAGTTTCCTTCAGCTGGCTCTCAGCAGGGGGGGGCGACACACCTCCACCATAGCAGAGGAGCCGCCGCTGGTTATTGCTATGACTGCTATTTCACGGCTTGTGTGGAGGCGCTGCAGTATCCACTTTAATCATATTTTTTTATTGCAGTAGCCCTACTGCTGTCTGAGATCTGAGCCTGAAAGACGCGTGTGAAATGTCGACTATCTGAATCTCTCAGGTCTCAGACTCTGTAACCAGTATGTTACCATTACAGATGGGCCTCAAAGTGCATGTAGCTCTGCTGCCGATGATCTCTGATTATGAGATTGATGTAAACATTTAACTTCCATCCAGACCCTTTCAAGCACATTCTCAATCAAAACATATGATTGACTATCTGTCTCAAATATATTTTGAAAAATGATAGGCTATTTGAAATAACATAACCTGAGATATTTACCTTTTAGCTTCTTTGCAAATTTTCCGCGGAAACGCGGATGAAAAATTATTTTTTATAATGCTTTTTCAAGCTGCATCACATGAGACACCCTGCTTGCAAGGGTGCCACACATTGCATTTCATCGAGACTATATGTATGCAGCTTACAAATTGCGGGCAGCTCTTTGCTTCACAACAACCTTGCATTGCAAAATTGTAGCTCAGACTCTGGATAGTGTTTGTGTGTTTAGTCTCGTTCTTGAGTTCTTAGTTTTTTTCAAATTCTTGTTAGATGTTAGAAGTTTCATTGTGCCTGGGTATGATTAGTGTTTTTCGCAAGAATATGTAAGATTTGGTGGCCACTTTGGGCATGGCCATATATAAAAGCTTCCACTGTCCATAGGTACTAGCCTTGCTATGATGTACATCATTATGGCTGCCAAGTTTTCAGGCACTTACTGTTGATTTCTTACCTGCTGCAGTTGAGAACATCTCACACTTTTCCAGAATTCTACAATCTGCAATATAAACAAACTAAATTGTAGTGTACTCACTAAGTTAGAACTTCAGATGTAATTCAAAGGTATTTGAAAACTATTGCACTCAAGAATCAAGGGTTTTGTGCCAAAAGCTCCACATTCTCTGCAATGGAGTCCCAAGCATGCCACATGCCTGAATGTGAGTATGGAAATTGGCCTCCATGACCACAGGTTGGTAGTTTAGCTCACTTCGCCACCCCAGTTCAGAGCCAGCCATATGCAAACCAGTCTTGACCCTGTTCCTCATGGGAACAGTCCAGCCCGCATTGCCAAGCCAGGCCTTCCCTGGACTAGAAACAAGCATCCTGGGACCGGTTTCAGGGTAACACCCTGCAGCAGCCAGGCTAGCTTGAATCCAGTGGCAAAGTGAGCAAGGAACCCATGTCTGGGCATACCCTGCCAACTTAGGACGAACAAAACAAACACAAGAAGATGATGGACGGAGCCATTAAACTTTTCAGACACTCCCCCCAGTCATAGATCTGGGTTGAATCTATCATCGTTCTTTAGCTCACTGCACCACCCCAGTTCAGACCCAGCCATATGCAAATCAGTCTTGACCCTGTATCTCATGGGAACAGCCCAGCCTGAACTGCCAAGCCAGGCCTTCCCTGGACCAGAAACAAGCATCCTGGGACCAGTTTCAGGTTAACACCCCTCATCAGCCAGGCTAGCTTGAATCCAGTGGCAAAGTGAGCAAGGGACCCACGTCTGGGCATACCCTGCCAACTTAGGGCGAACAAAGTAAACACAAGAAGATGATGGACGGAGCCATGAAACTTTTCAGAAACTCACCCCCAGTCATACATCTGGGTTGAATCTATCATCGTTATTTAGGTCACTTCGCCACCCCAGTTCAGACCCAGCCATATGCAAATCAGTCTTGACCCTGTTCCTCATGGGAACAGTCCAGCCAAAACTGCCAAGCCAGGCCTTCCCTGGACCGGAAACAAGCATCCTCGGACCGGTTTCAGGGTAACACCCCTCATCAGCTAGGCTAGCTTGAATCCAGTGGCAAAGTGAGCAAGGGACCCATGTCTGGGCATACCCTGCCAACTTAGGGCGAACATAGCAACCACAAGGAGATGATGGACGGAGCGCTGAACCTTTTCAGGCACTCACCCCCATCATAGATCTGGGTTGAATCTATCATCGTTATTTAGCTCATTTCGCCACCCTAGTTCAGACCCAGACATATGCAAATCAGTCTTGACCCTGTTCCTCATGGGAACAGTCCAGCCCGAACTGCCAAGCCAGTCCTTCCCTGGTCCTGAAACAAGCATCCTGGGACCGGTTTCAGGATTACACCCCTCATCAGCCAGGCTAGCTTGAATCCAGTGGCAAAGTGAGCAAGGGACCCACGTCTGGGCATACCCTGCCAACTTAAGGCGAACAAAGCAAACACAAGGAGATGATGGACGGAGCGCTGAACCTTTCCAGGCACTCACCCCGTCATAGATCTGGGTTGAATCCATCATCTTTCTTTAGCTCACTTCGCCACCCCAGTTCAGACCCAGCCATATGCAAATCAGTCTTGACCCTGTTCCTCATGGGAACAGTCCAGCCGGAACTGCCAAGCCAGGCCTTCCCTGGACCGGAAACAAGCATCCTCGGACCGGTTTCAGGGTAACACCCCTCATCAGCCAGGCTAGCTTGAATCCAGTGGCAAAGTGAGCAAGGGACCCATGTCTGGGCATACCCTGTCAACTTAGGGCAAACAAAGCAACCACAAGGAGATGATGGACGGAGCGCTGAACCTTTTCAGGCACACACCCCGATCATAGATCTGGGTTGAATCTATAATCGTTATTTAGCTCACTTCGCCACCCCAGTTCAGACCCAGCCATATGCAAATCAGTCTTGACCCTGTTCCTCATGGGAACAGTCCAGCCCGAACTGCCAAGCCAGTCCTTCCCTGGTCCTGAAACAAGCATCCTGGGACCGGTCAGGATAACACCCCTCATCAGCCAGGCTAGCTTGAATCCAGTGGCAAAGTGAGCAAGGGACCCATGTCTGGGCATACCCTGCCAACGAAGAGTGAACAAAGCAAACACAAGGAGATGATGGACGGAGCACTGAACCTTTTCAGGCACTCACCCCGGTCATAGATCTGGGTTGAATCCATCATCTTTCTTTAGCTCACTTCGCCACCCCATTTCAGACCCAGCCATATGCAAATCAGTCTTGACCCTGTTCCTCATGGGAACAGTCCAGCCGGAACTGCCAAGCCAGGCCTTCCCTGGACCGGAAACAAGCATCCTGGGACCTGTTTCAGGGTAACACCCCTCATCAGCTAGGCTAGCTTGAATCGAGTGGCAAAGTGAGCAAGTGGCAAAGTGAGCTCACTTTGCCACTCGTTGCGTTCCGTTTGACTGTTCCGTTGCTGGCTTTATGATGCGTGCGGCTGCACTGGGAATTTTGGCACAATGGGATATCTGGGCGGCCGCTCAGAATCTCCTACAACACAGCTACATTGAGTATCGCGCAAGCTGTCCCGCATTGCTTTTGGGTGCTCCATCCTCTGAGGAACATTCCTGCAGCTTTGAACTATTGGACTGGATGGCGTCTATGTTTTTTGACGATTCCAATGATGTCCTCTTGGACGGTATTGCCTTTTTCTGCACTTGCACGTTTTTGGATTGATTCGACGTTCACTGTTCGTGGACTGCCTCTGTTCTGCTCAGTTGCTTGGAACTCTGTTTTCGTTTTTAGTCTTGGCCGCTGGACTGTCCAGGGGAGGGTGTCTTGTGGTTTATGGCCCCCTGGCCTCCCTTAAGTTGTCTTAGGCCTGGCTGCCGTGCTGCTTTTCTTTGCACACGTTACTCTGAGCCGTCGTTCTATCGACCTCTGCTCTTGCCAAGTTATTTTAGTGCTGTCTGCATTTTCTGTCTCTCACCTTTTCTCTTGTTCGATTTGGGCTCAGACTGCACAACATGTACAAGGTCGAATAACAATGTATTTCTGTTCTTGCTGATTTGGCCAGTCCCTCTCACCTAGACATAACATTATGTACAGCTGCTTTTAATATTCCAGTTAATGCAAACTGGTACAGAGATGGAGAGAACCTTTCCAGAGAGAAGAGCTGTGATTGTCTGCTGATGTAGTTTTGCATCTAGAGACTGAGGTATGGGGGTTCGCTAGTCAAAGCCCAGAGGTCTTCTATATTTTATAATAAACTAGCTTCCAACACGGGGAGGGTGGTAATGTTAGATAGACATATATCCACTGCTTTATGAGATGCTTTCCCCGTTTGTATTCTATGGAGTTGTAACCATGCTGATTATGTTATTTCTATGCATTATGCTAATAGCACTGACACGTGTACTGTATCTTAGAGCACGTAAGTTGGAATAAACATTTTGACCTATACAGTGACTCTTCTTACGCACATTGTGGACAGGTACGAGTGTGACGAAAGAGTGTTCTTGCCTCTGCGAGTCCTGAGAGAGATACCGTGTTCTGGGTTGTCTAAGCATTAGCACATTGGTGCTGATGGGACGCTAAGGCTAGTTGGGTTGGGGTTTTGGGTGCTAAGGCATATGGTTGGCTCACCACTATATTCCGAGGTCCTATAATCCTGTGCATAGCTCTGTATGTGCAGAAACCCTATGACAGACCCACGTCCGGGCATACCCTGACAACTTAGGGCGAACAAAGCAAACACACGGAGATGATGGACGGAGCGCTGAACCTTTTCAGGCACTCACCCCTAGTCATAGATCTGGGTTGAATCCATCATCTTTCATTACCTCATGTCGCCACCCCAGTTCAGACTCAGCCATATGCAAATCAGTCTTGACCCTGTTCCTCCTGGGAACAGTCCAGCCCGAACTGCCAAGCCAGGCCTTCCCTGGGCCGGAAACAAGCATCCTGGGACCGGCTTCGGGGTTAAGATGCATTTCCCCCTTCTCTTACTGCTCTCCATTGTGTCACTACACCTCCTACGCTATTGATCGCCATCCCCTAGAATACATTTAACAACAAGAACTCTCTGGCACAGTAACTGTAAAGGTCATCTGTTAACTAGCACCTTATTTGATGTGCATATATTTGTAATAAGGGATATGAGAAACAAATAGGGTGAACTACAGCTGCTCTTTCCTTCAAAATCTGAATCACCAAACTATTTGCCCCCCCCCCCTCCGTTTTCTCCTGAGCTATTCAGTTATTATTTCCTTGTTGCAGCTGAGGAGCAATCATTCATGGGACTGAAGAAAATCTTAGTCTCAGAGGGCCTGATTCACAAAGACAAACTTATACTTTTGTGTAAGTTTATGAATTGTTGCTACTCACAAAGGTATTTTATGAGTAGTAACTTTGGGGCATATTACCAAGCGGCAGCGATAATTATCGCTGGCCGCCCTCAGCGTGAAAATGTTTATAGCCGGCTATCGCTGATAATTATCGCCATGCTAGCGCTGTATTAACAACGCATAGCGCAATGGCGATAATTATCCCAGCGATAGCGATGTTTTCCATGGAACATCGCTGGTTTTTCAGCGATGTTCCATTGAAAACGGCGATAACCTTGCTGATACGTCCCTGTGGTCGTATCAGCATAATCCACCCCCAATGGTAAGTATAGCTAAGTCAGCATTTTAGCAGACGTTAGTTTTTGGCGAAAACCGCGGTTTTTGCCAAAAACTAACGTCTGCTAAAATCCTGAGGGCCACCTTGTAAATATTGCGATGTGTATTTAGCGATAATTTACAAGGTAGTCCGTCAGGGGTACGCCCAGTGACGCCCACTTTGCATCTCATTAGAGATGCGAAGCGAGGCGTCGGGAAAACGGGTGCTAACATGCGCTAATGCATGTTAGCATCCCCTTGTAGATAGGGCGATAATCTTATCTCCGCTTTTTTGGCTTTTAAAGCCAAAAAAGCGGAGATAAGGCCCTTGTTAATATGCCCCTTAACGACTGTGGAGTTTCCGCACATAAAAGATAGGACATAGTCCAATGTTTACTCTGAATGGGGTAATCAGTGCTATTGAACAAAGACAATGCATAAAGCTGTAGGCCCGGATCGGGTCCCCATTGATATGTTTAAGGTTAACATTGAGCTATGGGCACCCCATTAGACAATGTATTTAGGAGCACTATTGTATTTGGGCCTCCAAAGTCATGGTCGCACTCATCCATTGTTCCTATTTTTAAGAAAGGGGACAGAGCTGATCCCAAATGTTATCGCCCTTTCTCCCTGATTAACTCTGCACCTGAGATACTTGACAGAGTTTTATTAGATTAGTTGGAGGTTATGGGCAACTGAAATGGGTATTCAATGCAATGCGCAGTATGGATTTAGACAAGGTCTAAGGACCATGCAATAATGTTTGAACCTCCATCTTATAATCAACAAGTACACAAAGGTCAAAAATGGTTGTTTACACCTGGCGTTCATGGATCTCCGCTCTGCGTTTGATTGTGTAAACCAGGAAAAGCTGTGGGATACAATGATAGAAATAGGGGCGGAGCGTCCGATGGTGCATTTTTTAATTCAGCTACATACCAATCTGACTGGGTTGATTAGGTATGTGCCCAACAGAGAATGCACACACCTTTTTGAAAGTGGGTGGGGTGTTAGGCAAGGACGTGTGCTCGCTCACTTTCTTTTTTGCCTTCATATCAATGAGCTTGAATCCTCCTTGTTGAATGTCAAGGCTGACACATCTAAGGTGGGGGTTAGACTTTTCTGTGTATTGATGTATGCAGATGACTGCATCTTAATGGCCAGAACGCCGGTAGGTCTGCAGAGATTACTAGATAACTTTGTTCAGTTCATGAATGACTTGGATTTGTCCATTAATGCCACTAAAACATATACCATGGTATGTGGTCGACAGGTTAGCACAGCAAAATCACATTATGTCAAAAACACTAGGGACGCTTTCACTTGCTAGGGCCACAAACCTTCACTGCTGCCCACCCTGGTGGGACCTTTGTCCCAGGGTGCAACTTGCCTTTGTGCCGCTGCTGGGGGCCGTGACTTTGCGCTGCTGCTCACCCTGGTGGGACTCCCTTTCCCAGGGAGCAATCTGCTCTTGAGCCGCTGCTGTGGGGGAGGCATGACCTACGTGCATAAAGCGCTGCCCCTCCCCCCGCTGTGGGGGATGTCTTCACTTGCTGGGGCCACAAACCTTCACTGCTGCACACCCTGGTGGGACTTTTGTCCCAGGGTGCAACTTGCCTTGGTGCCGCTGCTGGGGACTGTGACTTTGTGCTGCTGCACACCCTGGTGGGACTCCTTGTCCCGGGGTGCAACCTGCCCTTGAGCCACTGCAGTGGGGGAGGCGTGACCAACGCGCATAAAGCGCTGCCTCTCCCCCCTGTGGCGGGGTACGCTTTCACTTGCTGGGGCCATAAACCTTCACTGCTGCACACCCTGGTGGGACTTTTATCCCAGCGTGCAACTTGTCTTTGTGCCGCTGCTGGGGGCTGTGACTTTGCGCTGCTGCACATCCTGGTGCGACTCCCTGTACCAGGGTGTAACCTCCTCTTGAGCCGCTGCCATGGGGGAGGCGTAGCCAACGCGCATAAAGCGCTGCCTCTCCCCCCTGCGGCGCTGTACGCTTTCACTTGCTGGGGCCACAAACCTTCACTGCTGCACACCCTGGTGGTACTTTTGTCCCAGGGTGCAACTTGCCTTTGTGCAGCTGCTGGGGGCCGTGACTTTGCGCTGCTGCACACCCTGGTGCGACTCCCTGTCCCAGGGTGCAACCTGCCCTTGAGTCGCTGCCGTGGGGGAGGCATGACCAATGCGCATAAAGCACTGCCTCTCCCCCGCAGCGCGGGACGTGTCTGGGCAAAGCCCGGGCCAAGGGCAGGCCCATCTGCGCCTGTCATAGCCCGGAAGAGGTTGGGCTGGGCTGGGCCTCCCCTCTTACTTCTGCGCTTCGGGGCTCCATTCAAGGTACTGTGGGGCATATTCTCAAGGAGCTATCGCCGAGTTAACGGCACTTTATCGCAGCCAAAGTCAAGATAAATGTATTGCAACATTCACAAGCTGGTGCTAACAGCCCATAACACCAGTATACCTGCGAAAGCATCCTCAAAAAACATCGCCACAGATGACCCCTGCAACTATCGCTAATGAGATGCAGAGTATGCGTTCCCGAGCAAAAACCCGCGACAATACCACACCTCAATATTCTCAACGACCAGCCCGATCAGCAATAAAACCACAAAACAGGTGATAAGGCGCGTTAGCAGCAGGAAACTAACACCTGCCCTGACCTGGTGCAAAGTCAGACCACAGCCTGCACCACAAAATGGAGCCCAGACCAGAGCCACACCTGAAGGGCAACAGATGCCATGGAGCCACTGAACATGCGTGCCGGACACCCAAGAGGGCCACAACACCCACCCCCACCATGGGCACCCCCCACCTCCCCCGGACCAAGACACAGCACATCAACTGCACGGAAACATGACCACAAGCACCCGCCTGATGCCCCACAATTGCAACAATCAACATACATGTGCGCACTGAGATCCTGATTCATACATACACCATTGAAAGACCAAACAAAATGTCACATTCAAATACGTCACCAAACAACTATCCTGAGGAGTCATGGCGGGGCATCTCTGGACAAACTGTGACTCACAACCTGCAAGACAATACCCAAGATAAGAAGGTGTGTCAGGCAGCCATCAAAGGACAGGGAGAGAGAGAAAGAGAGAGAGAGAGAAAGAAACAGACAGAAAGAGAGAGAGAGAGACTGAACAAGGAGCGCAAGGCCAATCGGGCCCTTGGCTCATGCAAACATGCCAACAGCTGCGTGTGTCTCCAACTCTGCGCACCACAAATCACAGGCCTGGCATCAAAGTCAGCGCGAACTCCACATCACAATTAAGAAATGCAAGCAGTAGTCAGACGAAAATCAGGAATGAAAGCACCATTGTCCCAACACACAAGGCCCAAGGCCAACCAAACCCCCGACCTTGGTCCTGAATGCGGCTGGCACACCCTGCGTGAGATACCATACCAGCCTCCGACGACTCCCACACCACGAACTGCGCTAATGAAACAGCAACGTGCCTACACCCCACACACACTTGTCCCTGCACGACCGACACCTGCAAGGGATGCCCTTGACACATTGTCAAGAACTACCCATACGTACAAACGTCGCACACACATACGACTCATTGCCGAGAGCTGTGGCATATCCTCCACCGAACACCCGCCGGTCAGACGAGTGCCAGTGCCACGAGACCAACAAACGCAATGGCCTGCATTCCCGGGCACATGCACAACCCCTGTCAAGTGGAACTGTACCGTGCCTGAATGCTGCATCTGTTGGGATCCCTGCCAATGGCAGTCTTGCGAATCAGTTTCCGTCTGAGTTTCCGTCTTGCCTACGTCACCTGTGTCCAGTCCTGGTTCCACTGTCGATCATGCACATTCGAGTGGCCCATGGAGGTATGCCTATCCAACACAACGGTAGCTGAATTGGATTATGACTTGACAGTGTGCCCCCTGTTGGCCCACCAACAGGAGTGTCACCTGGATAGCCGTGCATGGGATGCACTGATCCTTGGCGTATGTGCTGGCAGTTGCGCATGGGAGAATGCACAACTCCTCGTGTGCAGTGACCACATCCAGGCGCTCCCCTATTGGGCTGTGTTGCGTATTGGGGAAACGGCGTGGACTGAGCACATCTGCCCGGACCAGTTAATGGATTGGCTCACCCTGGTGTTCCTTGAACCCGACAACGACGTACTATTGGAACACATTGCCCATGAAGCTGCGCTGGCATTCATGGACGAGTAACTACGTCCCTGCAGCCACATCGGATTGTCACCCACAGCACTGCTCCCAACACCTTGTAGCATCTTGGGGAATGTACCCACATCCCACCACAACAGAGGACATGTCTGCCTTCGTCTGGACTCTGTGTGCATGTGCGTGGAACTACGCGTGTGTACACACACCTGTGCAAGGTGATGCAGTTCCATGGTCGGAGCAGCACAGCGTCGTCTGGCAACGTTACCAAGTCGGACACACTGCTGGGGGGAGAGTACACACATGGCAATGTAGCACGACATGTGGACTTGTCGGACCCTTTCACCTGATCACTGTCAGCAGAGCAGACAGTCGGCGCAGTCGGGTGGAAGAGCACTATGCAGACCCCATGGGCTGTAAGTCGTGCCCCCTCACACGGGGCAATGGGCATACGCAAAGCAACACATGACTCGTCCAGCAAAGCAAGGTGGGCTGAGACCGTTGCCATCCGTGATGATTGGGGTTCATTTTTCCAACCCCATTTCCTGCACCTCGACATGTACCCTAAGTGTCTTAAGCATGTTCCTGCCTGTTGTGGCCGTTGCCTTGTCCGTACTGACACGCACATGCCAATAAAGTCTACGCAACACCACTGGTGTCTAACTGTGATGAGTGTTGATTAGATTGACCACTCGTGTGCCACAATGAGCATCGTCCCTACACATGGAGGAACTGACTGACGCATGTACAATGGGGGTGGGTCCCTTCTGACAGCTCCACCTCTGTGAGTCCAACATTGTTTTGGGAGAGTTGCTGGTAGACCTGTGCTCTTACGTGTCTTCAGCAATGTGAGTATGGTATCCAACCTCTGACCATGTTGTGCAATGTTATGAATCATTACAGAATGTGTCCACACAGATGTGTGTGAGTAGGTATGCGACGTGAAGTTCTGTCGTCACATGTGATGTAGGACACCACATCTGGCCTGCTACCGATTTGGTCATTCCTACACACAGCCCTATTCAAGACATGGACCTGTGCCTACGTTGGGGGGTTGTGAGTTTGTTGCTAATGTGCAATGGGGACACAGCCAGTACCCACCTTCACAGTCATCCAATTGGCCATGTGTCTTGGGGATGAACATGCGCATTGAAGTCATTTACCAGGGTGTACCTTCTTGTGCAATCATTGTCCCTACATCCAGCCATACTTTCATACGTGAATGAACATAGTCATGACACATCTGCATGATTTGGAATATTTTATTCACATTCTGGCGAATGACGAAGAGGGAGCTGTACATGGCCATCCAAGCCCACATAACATGGAAGCCCAGTGGTGGGCCAACCAGAGTCCTTTGGGCATTGAAAAATGATTTTGAAGAGGGGGAGTGCAGTCTGCAGCAGGATTGCTGTGTAATTGTCAAGCAGTGGAGATATGGCAGTCCGTGTCGGGGTCCGGGTGAATGTCGCAGAGTGTTCCGGGGGTTAGTGGAAGGTTTGTCCCGGGGCATGAGGCATGGGGCAGAGCCAGGCAGGGCAAGCCATATGGAGGTGATGGATGCTACTGCCTCCTTCCTCACACAGTAGTTACCATCCACATCTCACACTTCTGATACTTCTTCTGTGTCGGGTGTGTCCGGTGTGTGTGGCGGTATAATGGCTGCATGACTGTATGCCACTGACACATCAGGGTGTGAAGGCGATGGGGCTGCATGACTGTGTGCCACTGACACATCAGGGTGCGAAGGCGATGGGGCTGCATGACTGTGTGCCACTGACACATCAGGGGTCGGAGATGTGTGTGTCGAGGTTCCTGCAGCAGTCATCTGGTACAGGCTCAGTGGCAGCAGTGGAGAGATGAGGATCTGCAAGGCATGGAATATCGCAGCTACATCTCACTGGTGTTCAGCAGTGGCAGCCATACTTCCAGCCTGCATCGGATCCATGGTCTCCATTGTCCTCCGCATCTGTGCCAACTCTGTGCTGTCATCGCTGGAGCCTGTCTGCCTAGACAGTTCTTGTCTCCGAGTAATGGAACCAGCGATGTCAGCCAAGGATTGTTGGTGGGCATTGTGCGGACAGTGGGTATCCGTTAGGGACTGTAGGTGCTCCCTGATGGGACTCAGGCACCCACGTATGGCATCGAGTTTGGCTGCCATGAGGTCGAAACCCATCCGCAGCTGATCTGCCATCTTCTCCTGGCACCCTAACACACGGCGTTTGAAATCCATGTGTTGGTCGTGGGGGTCCTGGGAGGCAGCCGTGGTGGTGTGTGCTTCCTGCTGTGTGGTCTGTGCAGGGTGTGGGCTCACCGCGATGCAGCTGGGCTGCCCTGCTCCTGGCGATGGGGTGAGGAGGCTGTCCACGAGCCGTTGGAGTGTGTCTGGGCAAATGGGCAGGGTGTCCTCTTCATCATCACTGAAGAGATGTGTGGTCTGCTCTGCAGGAGGTGTTGGTTGTCCCTCTGCAATGTAAGGGGAGATGCAGGTTAACAGTGTGTTCCATGTATGTTGACGCATTGTGAATGTTTACATTCAGACTGCATGACGGTGTACATTGTGACTGTTTTGGTGTAGCTGGCTTTTTGATGGGAGTCAGTGGACATTTCAACTACATGACGGATGTGTGGTTGTACTCGTATATTATCAACTCACAGTGTCATGCATTGCCAGATGTGATTGGCCAGTTTCTACGCACGAGAGGCACCAGTTGTGTCCCCTGTCCTGTGGTGTAGGGGTTGCACTCTGTCCCACATTGTCGTCAATGTTGATGTACTGTGATTGCTATGTGTGTGTGCTGCATTGTTGGCGATTCGCCCCTGCAGCTCTGCATTGGCGGACCCTTATCCCTTTGAGTGGGTGTGCATTTGACTTGTGTGCTTTTCGGGGGCTGGGATGTTTGCGACTTGGGTCATTTGTGCTACTGGGGATATTTGGTACTCTTGTGCATTGTTTGTCTGCAGATGTGTTCTTGACGTCATGGCTCGTAGGTGGATGTGTCAGAGTGTGACCTGCTCCTTTACGGATGTGGTCCACACTCAGCCACCTCAGTGTCGTCTTGTGCACCATGTCATGTATTGTGACTTCAGCCATGCTATCTGTCATGCAGTGTCACTTGCATTGTCAGTGTGGCTCACAGAGCCTCTGCTTTTCTGGATTCAGCACATGTGCATGGGTAGGTTGTGGCATTGGTGATATGGAGGGGGGCCCATTTGTGTACATAGTGGACGGGGGGCCTACTTGGTGTTTCTATGTGTGCTGCAGTGTGCCAAGGGTATCAGGGACATGTTCCACACTCATTGCGGGTGTGCAGTGTGCTGCACATGATTGTGCATGTGTGCCATTTTGCCCATCTGCCCCCGTCCCCCCAGTCCCTGGTGGTTACTCACCCTGTTGCTGTTGGGTCAGGTCATTTCGGGCTATGTCCAGACCCCCAACTCCTTGCACCGTCTCCCCACTGATGACTGTGGCAACCATTTCCTCCAGCTCATCCAGCTCCTCCTGTGGCGCGGGACTCCCACCTCCAGTCGCCTTTGCTGCCTTCATGTTGGCAGCGAGTTTCTGTTTGGTTTGGCTGTGCACTTCATGCCAGCGCCTCTTGACATCCTCCATTGACCTCCTCGACACTCTGACTGCATTCACTTTAGTTGCCAATGATGCAGTGGAGGTGACAAACAGTTGTTGGTAGTGTTCTATCACCTCCCTGACGGTGATCTGGTCTTCCTGCGGACCGAACCCCGTCTTCCTCTTCCTCTTCTCCTTGCCCTCCCCCGAACAGGGGGTTCCATGCTGGTCCTCCGTGGGGTTTGTGGAGTTCGGCTTGTCCTCTGCACTAGGTCTGGGTGCATCCATGGTGCTACACAGTTTGGATTTGTTTTGGGGTTGGTTTCTTGTTTGCTTTTATAGTGCATTTTCACGCATGATGCGTGGGTATTGCAGGCCTGTTGCAGGTTTTCGCTGATTTTGGTATCGCGCTTTGTGGCGTCGTAACTTTTTGGGCGGTCGTGTGTCGCATTTTTTGTTTTTCGCGTTGGTTTTTACGCGGGCATTTGGCGGGTTGTCATGCTGCTATCGCATGGTGCCGAGGGGTTGGGAATTGGACGTTAGGATGGTGTTATTTTCTCGCGATTGACTGCGATATGCAAGGCTGCGTTAAGCTACATTTGCGATGATTATCACACGTTCTTGTGAATATGCCCCCGAGTGTATTGTAGCCCATTTAGTTCTTTGTTCGTTTTATTGCCAATGGCTGTGGGGGCTTGTTTTTCTCCCCCAAGCCTGCACAACTAAGACCCACTTAAGGCATTGTGCCCATTGAAGACCAACTAGGGCTCTATTTGCACCCCTTTTATTGGGTGCTTTGGCTTGGATTCGTCCTCTCCCCTTGTATTTCCCCTCTTTGTCTTTGCCAGGTCTGCCGGAAGCCCCATGGGGAAAAGGAAGGTTGCAGAGGGGGTGACAGGAACGAGGTGGAGTGAGAAAAGCAGTTAAGAAATCTAAGAAGACACAGAGCTCTGTAAAGGGGAGCTGTGTACTCGATCATATTGATGATTTACTGCTCGAGTGTGAGGGACTACTGGCTCCAACTGCTGCTGACGCTGTGCCTAGATCTAAGACCGTCACAGCTCACAGAAGTTTTGCTAAAGAAGGGCGTATACCCAGCATGTTTAGAAAGGCGAGCAATGGTAACGGTACCCAGCCCTGGGAAGCCTGCGTAATGCCCTTGGATGATTCACAAAACATAACCACTGACTTTTCAACATCTACTAGTGAGTTTCCATGTAGCAATAGATTTTTACCTGTTAGATCTGCCAGAAACGAGCACTGTTGCTGAGGTCTCAGATGAAAGGGTGAAAGCTAAAAAAGGTAGTACCTCTCCACCCATTGATGCAGTCCTAGTTGATCCTGAAGTTACTAGCTCTGTAACTGACTTACATAAGGAGGTTTGTGCCCTGAAAACCACAATTGGGACACTAACTGGGCTTATTCATAAGTTGCTAGCCAGGCTTGGGGAATCAAATCGTCAAGGCATAGAACCTGGTCTCGAGCACATAAGGGATGTTGCTAGTAGGAAACAGTTGTTACATACAGTTGCACATGACAATCCCCTGGTATCGACTTCAAACATTGGTCCGAGTAGTTGCACAGCAGGTATGGTTGGAGATATAGTGGGGGGTAAGCTAGGTCAAACAGCATATGAGGCAACACGTAGACATTTATAATTTCAACTTAGAGAAAATGCGAGGCGTGATATGTCACATCACTGGGAAGGACCCTCTATCCCCCTCGCGACCCAGTGTAAAAAAAATCTACATGACTAATGTTCCTAAATGTAATTATTCCACAAGATATGATAATGAGGAATCCCTAAAAAATAAGTCTATCCATTGGATCAGGCACGGTATAGGGTGCAGATCCATGATTAGGGAAGACATACTACGTGCAAAGAGATGTGTTTTAGCTAATAACACTACAGGCGCTATAGCGCTGACCCTAGCTGATGAGAGTTTAGTGCATAATCTTATTGCCCTGGAAGTCAGGACTCTTCCCCTACCAAATCAAATATCCAATTCAAGAGGCAGTTGGCAACCTTTACCCTCTCGTGTAACTCTAATTTGTAGCCAAATATGACTTCTCCTTCGTCCCCTTTAGCGGATATTGACTGACTACAGCCCAGTTTTGCACTTAAGTTTACAGAAACCAATGCCCCTTGCTTTGTCCCGAATACAAACCTTTCAACAATCAAGGCATTATTGAGATCACCAAATTGTAGGGATGGTCCAAAGTCCCCTGTGCAACTCATTCAGGAAGATGTAACTCATAGCCAGGATAGCATCAAAGTCAATCTGAACATTGCACCTGCTCATGAGGAAAGGGGTCTGGAGATCTTTCCCCAATCTCCACTCGAGTTGCCTACAAGCCATCACCTGCTCAAACTAACTTCAAGGAACGTGGCCAGAATTAGAAGTAAACTGTGCATACCCCATTGGGTGCAGCTGGTTCAATCCCACAATATATGTATGTTGCAGGAAACATGGAGCTTAACTCCAATGTTTATGCCAGGCTACGTGTCATCCCATCTGTCCGCAACAGCATCTAATAAGGATCGCCCATCAGGTGGAATGCTGATATGGATTAGTATTTCACTTAACTGTAGAACTGAGGAGCTACCCACAAACATTCAAGCTGTTAGATTGAAAGGCAACTGCGGCTACATTGCAGATATCTACAATGTGTATGTCAGAGGTACCAGAAGGGGAGGTAAATCCTTCACCTTGCAGACCTTAGACAAGCTCCTAGGCAATAGGCAGCCTGCCCATCCCCTTATTGTTGGGGGCGATTTTAATGTAACTTTTGAACCGCTGGGTGAGGATGACATCCTCGAAGTAAACGAGGTAAATAAACTCTGGCATGTCCCTGTGCATAATTTGCCTCTGATTAAGAAATGGTCCCAACCAGCTTTGCAACTAAACGCACTGACTATTGAACATAGATTAAGGGCCACCAATGGCAGGACTGTATCAGATAGAGAAGGTGAACTGACCTTTATTGGCCCAACAGGACCTAGCTGTATTGACTATTTTCTAGTAGATCTTAGGTTGCGGCCCATACTAGTTGATATGATTATCACTAAGACCATTCATAGTGACCACAACCCACTTAGTCTGGAGCTAGTCTCTTCTTGGGAGGGGAATGATAGCGCTCCTAGGAGCAATCTGATCAGAAAAGAGGTATTACCCACTAATGATAAACATTGCCTTAAATGGCCCATGGTCCTGGGTGATGAAATTAAACTTAATAAAATTAAGCAGGATCTACTTGCTCGGTTGGCAGAGATTCAGTCCTATGCTGAAGCCATAAGAAATGTGGAAGATGCTAGTGAGCTACACGCAAAGTTCTTTGATAAACTTACAGAGTATTTTATTGTTAACTCCAAACGTACAAATCGCAGTGATGGGGAACTAACTAAGTTGAACTCATCATTCTCAAGTGAGTGTAGATCCCTAAAGAATCAATTGGTTAGAGCTATCAAAACCAAACATTTACCCCTAGTGCGAGATCTACGGAGGTTGTACAAACTAGCTATAAAGAAGGTGAAGTGGAATTGGGACGAGGAAAATTGGAAGCAAATTGGGGAGGCGTGCTCCCAGAAAGACTTCAGGAAATGTTGGTCTCTTTTAGGGAGGGGTAATTTGGGAAATCAACCTGTACTAGCTAATAATATTACAGCCGGGGACTGGCAGGATCACTTTGGTGCCCTCTACTCTACTATCACTAACTAAACTGAAGAGACTCCTCTCTTATATCTACCCCCAAAACCAGCAAGAGTTATTTTTACCAAGGAGGAAATAGAAACCTCAATCAAATCCATTGTACCCGCTAAAGCTCCGGGACCAGATGGAATTCCTGGAGATTTGCTTCAGCACGACAAAAGTAACTGCTGCCACTTTTTAATGCCATTGCAGGGGGTGTCCTAATTCCGGACTCATGGAAGGGAGCTGAGGTTATACCAGTTTTTAAAAAAGGGGACTGAAACAATCCGACTAACTACAAGCCTATAAGTTTAATAGACTGCATACAGAAGGTATTCAGCCGTACAATTCTAGTGAGAATCCAGGACTGGATGGCAGAGAAAAATATATTGTCGCCATTCCAAGCCGGATTCCAACAAAAAACTGGAACTATCGACCAGGTTTTTAGATTTATTCTTCTTTACTGAAAGGTGGTGGTATTGGGTAAGGGGAGCCTATATGTTGCTTATGTTGACCTGAAGTTAGCATTCAACCTTGTGCTCCATGGGAAGCTTTGGGTGGTGTTGAGAGGCATGGGGATGCCGCTGGAGATCCTGGCATTGGTTGTTCATCTTCATGATGACAACTATGCCAGGGTGCGATGGGGTAATCAGGGCCAAGTCACCGACCCCATTATTGTCAACAGGGGAGTCCGACAAGGCTGTGTCCTGGCCCCCACGTTGTTTTCCCCTTATTTCAACCAAGTTGGGGACTTCTTAGCTAGGATCCCAACTGATGCTCCTTCGCTAGGGAATATGAAGATCGCCACACTTCTCTTGTTTCTAAAACTCACAAGGGGCTTCACGCTACTAAACCAATTCAAGGCTTTCTGCCACAAGAGGGAACTAGAAATAAACACCACTAAAACAAAACTTATGATGCTAAACCCGCATAAATCCTTTAAAGGATGCTTAACTTTAAACAACACTTGCATAGAGCGGGTATGTAGCTTCGAATATTTGGGCGTAAAATTGGCTGAAGGTATGACCTGGAAGCAACATTTGACTTAGACTAATATAAAATTTAAACAGATAGTTGAAGCACTGAGAAAGGAACACTCCTGCTCATATACTAAACCGGTTGACCCAGCCCTAGAGGTCTACAAAAGCAAAGCAGTAAGCAGTGCCGTTTATGGGGCTGAGCTGTGGGGCTTCGAGACAGTGGACGACCTCACAGCAACCAAACATAGGTACCTTAGGAAGCTAGTTTCCCTTCCACCTAGACTCCACTACTCCCTCTCAAGCTAGATATGGGGGTTAAATCACTAAAAGATGTAGCCAAATTACGTCCTCTTCTTTTTTGGCAGAGACTGTTTCCGACCCCCAAATTGTCCCCGTATGCCACAGCCTTAGAAGAAGTTTGCATCCTAGATACAACTAAGAAGATAGGCTGGATAAGGAACATCAATACTCTACCTAACAACATTGGGCTAAAAGGGGGCTGTACTTGTCGTCTTGACCTCCCCACAAAAAAACAATTAAACCTATGTATTGGGATTGGGTATTTGAGAATGAGTCCAGGAATAACAAATTAGGAAGATTAACAGGGGAATTCCTAGATTTTAAACTGTTGCGATCCCTGGAGGGTTTCCTTGATCTCATACAGGTGCCGGCAGATAGAAAGTTATACATCCAATTTAGACATGGCACAATCCCTCTGAATGCATTTACTAGTTCATGGCTATGCAGTGCTGCTAGCAACAAGGGTTGTCTCTGCTGTTTTGCCCCAAAGGAAACTATAGGCCATGCTTTCTTTAGCTGTCCAGCATACTCAGTCCCTAGAAGAAGATGGCTTACTCCTATATGCAAACAGCTGGGAACTAGAGATCATAGTGTTGCACTGTGCATTTTAAGATCTGATGCAAGACCTCTGCTTGTGCAATTGCCAAATTCCTAGGCCATATGTGGGGAATCAGAAGGAAAGTACAATCTGAATCTCCTATCTGATCTAATGTGATTCCCCTAACTTTGGCCAGCAAACATCAATCCTAATTACTCTCGTAAAGCAGACAATGTATAGCTTTTTAATAGTGGAAGGTCCGGGCCCATTGTTGCATTGCTTTATAGTATTTTATGTCTGTTAGATTTGGGGGTCTCTAGTTGGCATAGGTAGGTACCTGTGACAAATAGGGACCCTTGCGTCTAGTCAGGGTTAGGGGCTACACTCCTAAAATAACCCCTGCTCACCCCCTTGGTAGCTTGGCACGAGCAGGCAGGCTTATCTCAGAGGCAGTGTGTAAAGCATTTGTGAACACATACAGTAATACAGTGACAACACTACAGATGGACACCACACAGGTTGTATTATAAAAATAGTATTTTTATATAGATGTTCACAGGGGTATGAGAGGCAATATATGCAAAGTAACAATTCAAAGGTATATACAATAAGTAAGTTAAATATTGATTCCACGTCGTAGCTTGTAATCTTTAGTTGTTTTGATTCATAAATGGTGTTCAAGACATTTTTATATAGACTTAACACAAGACCAAACGACAAAAATCCACAATACTGTACTCAAAAATAGACTTTAAAATGTTATAAAATAGCTCAGTTCTCTCAAGTTGTAAATGCGACACTTTACTCTCAATGTACCTTGCATGCGTAACGCAAAGAAAACAAAAGGGGTCGCAGGGAAGGTGATGCGTCGGTTCCTTACACGCAGGGGAGTGGATGCGTCGGTTCCTTACTGCTGCGCAGGGGAGTTGATGCTCGCTTCCTTACTGTGTGGGGAGTTGATGCGTCGGTTTCTTACTGCTCTCCGGTACGATGCGACAAGATGGCACCTCTATGCGATACTCTTCTCCGGTGCAAAGCGACAAAATGGCGTCTTGGTTGCGATGCGACAACGTTGGTGTGATGCGTGCACGCCCGACGGCCGTGCGGCGACTCGATGATCTTTGGAGCCGCGACAGGCCCTGCGACGCGCTTCTCCGGTGATGCGACGATGACCTCTGTGGCAGCGTCCCGCTTCTCCGGCGATGCGCCGCGCTTCGGCGTTGAGATGATGACTGCGGCAGCGGCGTCTCGCTTCCTCGGCGATGCGATGACAGCGGCTGCGGCGGCGACACGCTTCTCGTCGTTGCGTCGCACTTCCAGCTCCCAGCGACACGCAGTCTCTCAGCAGGCCCAGTACAACAGCAGGCACTTCAATTCCCAGCAAGGGAATTCAGGGGGGAGCTGGTTGGTGAAGTCTTGTATCCCTGAGACTTCAGGCAGGAGGCAAGCTCTAGTTCAAGCCCTTGGAGATTCTTCTTCAAGTTGATAGAAAGCACACTCAGTCCTTTTTCTCCTCTCTTTGGTAATGAAGCAACCACTGCAGGCCAACCCCCAAACTCACAGCACAGGGGTAGTCTCCTCCTTCAGCTTCCTGGTTCTTCTCCTCAGCAAAGGTTCGTCTTGATTCCCAGAAGTGATCTAAAGTTCTTCGGTCTGGGTCCCAATATTTATACTACTTTTCTCTTTGTTCTCTGAAGGCAGAGAGGCCTTTTCTTAGTCCAAACCTAGTTCTGGTCAGTCCTGGAGCACTTTGTTTACAGGACTCCTTCTCTTCCTTTGACAGTGCAGGCCAAGGACATCAGACACCCCACAGGAGGTGGAGCCAGCATTGTGGAGGAAAGGCACAGACATATTCAGGTCCCAGGTGCAACTCCTCCCTCCCATCTGCATGCAGATCTCTCTATTCAGCTCTGTGCTGACTCACCCTGTCTCCTGGAATCCCCCAGCCCCTGTCACTCAAACTCCAGACAAGGAATACACAACCTAGCAGAGGCAGGCTTGGATAGTTAGGCAAGAAAATACCTACTTTCTAAAAGTGGTATTTTCAAACACAGAATGTTAAAACCAACTTCACTAAAATATGTATTTTATCATTCTGAGTTCAGGCATACTAAACTCGAATTTCTACCTGGTTCCCTGAGTCAGTTAGGATTATAAGATGTAATAATCTAACTGCCCATTCTGGCCTAGGGGAACAGGTAGCCTTGCAATAGTGAAAAACGAAAATGGCTGTAATTCACTATTAGGACATGCCACACACATCAGGGCATGTCCTACCTTTTACCTACAATGCACCCTGCCCTTGGGCCTACCATAGGGGTGACTAATATGTATAAAAGGGAAGGTTTAGGGACCGGCAAGTGGGTACACTTGCCCAGTCAACATGGCAGTACCAGACTGCACACAGGCCCTGCAATGGCAGGCCTGAGACACACTTTTCAAGCTGCTCCGGTGGGTGGCACAACCAGTGCTGCAAGCCCACCAGCAGTATTGGATTTACAAGCCCTGGGCACACGCAGTGCACTGTACCAGGGTCTGTCAAGTAAACCAATCAAGCCAATCATGGAGTCACTAATCCATACATCAATTTATCATATAGAGCATATGCACTTTAGCACTGATCAGCAGTGAAAAAGT
The DNA here is from genome assembly GCA_963921515.1 of Calotriton arnoldi. Lineage (NCBI taxonomy): Eukaryota > Metazoa > Chordata > Amphibia > Caudata > Salamandridae > Calotriton > Calotriton arnoldi. The sequence continues at coordinate 3,377,672 of CAWUFW010000797.1, read as the reverse complement.
GCCCAGAGTCATAAATCCACCAACACCATGTCAGAAAAAAGGCTAGGAGGAAGGCAAAAAGTTCAGGGATGACCCTGCAAAAAGGGCCAAGTCCAACACAACCCCCTTCCAGCCAAAAACGCAGGGTAGACCAATCACTACCTTGATGGGCTTCCCTGCTTTGGAGCGATAGAACCTGGACCCTGGCCCACAACAGCAGGGGCATACTCCAGTTCTACGCCAATCTGAACCTATTGGAATCCCTCTGTCCATACTCTCAGGGCCCACCAAGCTAATCCATGGGGAACCCTTCTCCTCACCTGTGGACCCCACCTGTGCAGCACCTAACCTTAACTTGCTCACAGGTGTGTCCCAACAGACAGACAGCAAGCCACAGTGGCCACTGACAGTGGTCAGGGATGAGACCCAGGCCTTATGCCTCTCAGGGCTCTCAAACCTCTGTGGCGTCAGAGAGCGGGGGGCAGTAGCCCCAGGTACTTGGCACCCTTTGTCCACTCTCCCTCCTGTCAGGTCAGGTATGACATCCTGACACTGACCTACCAGCCCCGGGCCTGTACCCAGCGGCTGGACTGGAGACTAGGGTGGGCTTTCCCACACCCGGTCCTCCTCCTCCTCGTTGGGGCTCTGTACCCTCCCACCTGGAGTGGTACCCCCTTCCAGAATTGCCAGGGCACCTGTGGCAGGTGTCCTGCACAATCCGCCCACCAGTTCAGGGGTTCTATCCTGCAACTGGGCGTCCAGGTCAGGGGGACACCCTGAACCTGGTCCTCCAATCTAGGGTCTAAACCCTCCAGTTGAACCGGGGTCAGAGGCGAGCACTCCCTCCCTCTGCACCCCCTTCCAGAGTACTGCCCCTCCCATCAGGAGTGGTACCCCCAGAAGACAAACTGGTAGGGGCACTGTTAGCAGCTGCCCCTTCCTCCAGGTCAGGGGGGACACCCTGAACCTGGCCCTCCAACCCAGGGTCTGTACCCTTAGGCTGGACCTGTGCCTGGCATCCCAGGACTTCTGGGAGGGTACACCAACCCCACCAAGGGAAAGACACTCCTCTAGAGTTGTGTAAGAATCTGCCTGGCGCACCAGGACTTCCTGGGGAGCACGCATGCCCCCCCAGAGGGTAATACATCTCTCATGTGTTGTGTGACAGTCTGCCTGGCGCAGATCTCCAGACCCCTGTCCATCTGACAGCGCGTGAAGATCCCCCAGGACAGAAGTGGTGTCACCATGGTCATTCACCGGTGACTCAGCCCTTCTGGCTGGCCCCTGACCCTCTGGTTCTTCCACTGGGGACTCTCTCCCCCTCTCACCCCTCACTCTGGACTTCTGCACCCTCCCAAGTGGAGCGGCACCACCAGACACCAGAAACACTGGAGCTCCATTTACAGACGCTCCAGGTTCTCTAGACACTAGGAGATCCTCCTCGAATGGCTACTAGTACAGCCTAGGCCCCCAACCTGGTGTTCCTTTAAGGAACCCTCCAGGCCCTGAGACTGGGTTTCGGGCACCTTGGGACACGCAGCCCCACACTCACTCCTTCTCCGCAGAGACAGGACGTGAGCCCCTACACCCCTCCCACTACCACAGGACCTAGCTGGGCTACATTGAACCTCTCCCACCACTCTGGGTTGGAAGACACCTGAGCCACTCCTCTTAGGGTCACTCCCCAATGCCTCTTCCGACCCTCTGGAATCCACCAAAAGGTCTGCCTCCATTGTGAGCTCCCTGGGGTCAGTGAACTCACACTCCACCAGGTGTTGGCATAGCTCTGGAAAATAGGGACTTACAATATGCTCTCCCAAAATTGGATCACACAGACCCACCAAACTATCCTTCACCTCACCATCCAGTGCCTTGCACACGTACCCCACACCACTCTCCTGAGACTGGCAAGACAGTATCTGACTGTCTCTGTCACTCAACCCACACTCTTCTGGGCGGTCTTCACACTCACACACCAGTACTTCAACCATGGGGGAACCCCTCTCCCTGCACCTCTCATCTAGAGTCAGTAGAGCGTCCCTCCCACCACTAGGACTATGAACCCCTGTGCCAGTTCCCCAATCCACCTCAGGGACATTGCGCACTACTGGAGCTACCTCATATCCTTGAACCTCCTGGTGTATATTAACCCCCTCCTTCAAGTCAGGCGCCACATCTCTGGGTGTGTGTACTACTTCCTCAGCACTAGAAAATTCAATATTGCTGCCACCATCTGAGCTGGATTCCACCTCCAACTCAGCCAAGCTCACTTCTTGAGCTTCACATATTTCCTTTTGCTGGGCTGAAACACTCATGGCCTCCAGCCTCTCGAGCTCTAAATCAAGCTCCCTCATTCTCAACTCATGCTCCATTTGCATCCTCTTTTCCTCTAAGGCTAACTTCTTCATCTCTAATTCCATCCCAAGCTCTATTTTCTTGCTCTCTATGTCTTTCTGACCATCCATTTTGAGCCTAGCTAGCTCCAACTTATGCATCCTCTCCTTTGCTCTGTCCTCCAGCTCTCCTGGGGACAATCCCTTGGAAGAAACACTGCTGCCCGCCCCTGAAGGTGCTTTCCCTCCAGTTAGGCCCACTGGCCCCTCAAGCTGTCCATTTAAATCCTCTGCCTTCATTGCTGGCTCCTCAGGATGCTCACTGGCATTCCTAGATTCTACCCAGGCCCTCAGCGCCTTCTGGAAATCATCTATCCTGGTGAGGCCTTTCACAGAGATTTTAAATTTCTTGCACAAAGCTTTGAGATGAGGCACAGTGTAAGTATCAATTCTCTCTTCTTCCAAAACAATGTATACAGATACTATGGATGCTGACTTGCTCATGGTAGCAAAAAGACTGGCAGTTCTCAGGAATAAAAAATAGAAAAGAAGTTCCAAGGAAAAATCCTCTCACAAAGTATGTGGTTGCGTTATGGTCTGCACTCACTAGTAGTGTACACCAATTACTGTACAAGAGTCACAAATGCAAGTCCAGAATCCTCACCGCTGACCACCAATGTTAGATTTGGGGGTCTCTAGTTGGCATAGGTAGGTACCTGTGACAAATAGGGACCCTTGCGTCTAGTCAGGGTAAGGGGCTACACTCCTAAAATAACCCCTGCTCACCCCCTTGGTAGCTTGGCACGAGCAGGCAGGCTTATCTCAGAGGCAGTGTGTAAAGCATTTGTGAACACATACAGTAATACAGTGACAACACTACAGATGGACACCACACAGGTTGTATTATAAAAATAGTATTTTTATATAGACTTAACACAAGACCAAACGACAAAAATCCACAATACTGTACTCAAAAATAGACTTTAAAATTTTATAAAATAGCTCAGTTCTCTCAAGTTGTAAATGCGACACTTTACTCTCAATGTACCTTGCATGCGTAACGCAAAGAAAACAAAAGGGGTCGCAGGGAAGGTGATGCGTCGGTTCCTTACACGCAGGGGAGTGGATGCGTCGGTTCCTTACTGCTGCGCAGGGGAGTTGATGCTCGCTTCCTTACTGTGTGGGGAGTTGATGCGTCGGTTTCTTACTGCTCTCCGGTACGATGCGACAAGATGGCACCTCGATGCGATACTCTTCTCTGGTGCGATGCGACAAAATGGCATCTTGGTTGCGATGCGACAATGTTGGTGTGATGCGTGCACGCCCGACAGCCGTGCGGCAACACTCGATGATCTTTGGAGTCGCGACAGGCCCTGTGACGTGCTTCTCCGGTGATGCGACGATGACCTCTGTGGCAGCGTCCCGCTTCTCCGGCGATGCGCCGCGCTTCGGCGATGAGATAATGACAGCGGCAGCGGCGTCTCACTTCCTCGGCGATGCGATAACAGCGGCTGCGGCGGCGACAAGCTTCTCGTCGTTGCGTCGCGCTTCCAGCTCCCAGCGACACGCAGCATCTCAGAAGGCCCAGCACAACAGCAGGCACTTCAATTCCCAGCAAGGGAATTCAGGGGGGAGCTGGTTGGTGAAGTCTTGTATCCCTGAGACTTCAAGCAGGAGGCAAGCTCTAGTTCAAGCCCTTGGAGATTCTTCTTCAAGTTGATAGAAAGCACACTCAGTCCTTTTCTCCACTATTTGGTAATGAAGCAACCACTGCAGGCCAACCCCCAAACACACAGCATAGGGGTAGTCTCCTCCTTCAGCTTCCTGGTTCTTCTCCTCAGCAAAGGTTTGTCTTGATTCCCAGAAGTGATCTAAAGTTCTTGGGTCTGGGTCCCAATATTTATACTACTTTTCTCTTTGTTCTCTGAAGGCAGAGAGGCCTTTGCTTAGTCCAAACCTAGTTCTGGTCAGTCCTGGAGCACTTTGTTTACAGGACTCCTTCTCTTCCTTTGACAGTGCAGGCCAGGGACATCAGACACCCCACAGAAGGTGGAGCCAGCATTGTGGAGGAAAGGCACAGCCCTATTCAGGTCCCAGGTGCAACTCCTCCCTCCCATCTGTATGCAGATCTCTCTATTCAGCTCTGTGCTGACTCACCCTGTCTCCTGGAATCCCCCAGCCCCTGTCACTCAAACTCCAGACAAGGAATACACAACCTAGCAGAGGCAGGCTTGGATAGTTAGGCAAGAAAATACCTACTTTCTAAAAGTGGTATTTTCAAACACAGAATGTTAAAACCAACTTCACTAAAAGATGTATTTTATCATTCTGAGTTCAGGCATACTAAACTCGAATTTCTACCTGGTTCCCTGAGTCAGTTAGGATTATAAAATGTAATAATCTAACTGCCCATTCTGGCCTATGGGGAACAGGTAGCCTTGCAATAGTGAAAACGAAAATGGCTGTAATTCACTATTAGGACATGCCACACACATCAGGGCATGTCCTACCTTTTACCTACAATGCACCCTGCCCTTGGGCCTACCATAGGGGTGACTAATATGTATAAAAGGGAAGGTTTAGGGACTGGCAAGTGGGTGCACTTGCCCAGTCAACATGGCAGTACCAGACTGCACACAGGCCCTGCAATGGCAGGCCTGAGACACACTTTACAAGCTGCTCCGGTGGGTGGCACAACCAGTGCTGCAAGCCCACCAGCAGTATTGGATTTACAAGCCCTGGGCACACGCAGTGCACTGTACGAGGGACTGACAAGAGTCACTAATCCATACATCAATTTATCATAGAGAGCATATGCACTTTAGCACTGATCAGCAGTGAAAAAGTGCCCAGAGTCATAAATCCACCAACACCATGTCAGAAAAAAGGCTAGGAGGAAGGCAAAAAGTTCAGGGATGACCCTGCAAAAAGGGCCAAGTCCAACAATGTCTTTTATTCAAATAATGAATCTTAACTAGCATAGTTTTTATGTATTGAATTTGATTTGTAAAACGTGAATATATGTTTTAATGTATTTTCTTATTGAAATCAATTAATTTTGCATACATAATCTTTATTAATCTATGTATATGCACTTTGCACTTTCAAGGTCTGTTGGCCGAAATAAAGTTTATTGATTGATTGAAAAACACTAGATTACCACGTGCACCATCATAAATAACTGTATTTTGGTACCATGTGCCATAAAAGTTGTACACATACAATACAGTTAAATAAGATTTTACATGTGTTAAAATAATAAAACATCCAACTAGCTAGACACTTTTGTTACAATATCATATAAAGTGAAGAAATCAGTCATCATTGCAAAATGTGCTTATCGTAGATACAATTAAGTCATCCAGAGTGCAATACATGATATCTTATTTGAATATTAACTTAGTCCTAACCTCCATTCCGAGGAAATACCAAAATGACAGATTCAGAAGATACAACTGAGGGGATAGTCAAAACAAAAACATATTTCATTATCTGTTGGTCATAGCAATGCAACATTGCGAATATTGTAAAGTGCTATGAGCAGACTCTAAGAAAACTGTGCGAGGTACAAGGATAAAAACCACTGTGCAATAATGTTATACTTATTAATGCATGTCCAAATACTAAAAGATCGTGTTTCTAACCAGAATTTCTCCATTCGTAAATTATGCCAAGAAGACAAATTCAGATGATACAGTAATAGGAATAATCAAAACAAACACATATTTCATTATCTGTTGGGCGTATTAGTGCATCCTTAGGAATATTATAGACTGCTACGTGCATACTCTGCGATAAAGTGTGGGATACAAGAATTGGAAACCTCTGTACAATAACATTATGCTTATTAGTTCATATGAAAAAATGCTAAAGGAGGAGATGATACCTCCCCTTGGGTGTGTCAAGTGAAAGTTTTCGCCTATTATCTTTACGGTTGATTTAGCATGGCTTTCGTACTTATAATCCACATCCTGCCCAGAAATTTGGCAATGGAACAAGAATAAAAAGTTCTAGGATGGGATCTTAATATTCTCAATGCTACCACATAATTCCATATACCAATCTGCCTGCAGGCCGGCTTAATCCAAGTGGATCTCGGGTGAGAATAAGCTGCAAAGGCAAATAAACCGTGTGCTATAGTTTCATTAAAAGCTTTGCAGGCTGGGCATAACAAAGATGTTGAGGAAGTTACTGACCATTTGACTGTAAATAATTTTAGAGGCAAGGATCCAACCCTGACTTGGATGTATAGTTTCCTGTCAATTGGATCTAGGATAGTGTCCAAGTAGTGTTCAAAGATACGAATGGATTTAAAATCAACAAATTCCTTTGACAGCGCACCACTATTAGTGTTCAAACATCATTCTGCGCTGTCCACAGCCAGTATATATTTTTAATTTGCTTTTTAGAGGGAATGGACTCCAGCATACTGGAATCGCAAGCCCAGAGAGTATAACAGCTTCTTGATGTTATTAAGCTAAGTTATTTTGTGCAATCTATCCTGTTTGCAAGGCTATGGCGTAAGGAGCTAATTCAAAGTGGCCCTTAATCTCTCCCAGAACAGAATGGGTCTTAATCTAGCTCTGTCTTGGATTGATTTCATCCCCATATCGAGTTTTAAGGAATATGTTGGTGTACTAGGTGGAAGGAAAACTAAATCTCTCAGGAACTTGTGCTGAGATCTGGTCATATCTGTTAAATTGTGAAATCCCCAAAGTTCTGCTTCATACAAAGCAGTGCCCATGGCCTTTGGCTCCTAAAACTGCAATGCTGGAGTGACTGGTTTGCTGTATGATACGTGATGATCTTTCAGGAGAGCATCCACAATCTGTCTATGTTTAAGGTCATTTTGTCAACCTGCAACTTCTATGACATTTTGGTAGTTAACTTGATTCCTCAGTAATCAAATACATCCACTCTTTCTAATTCAGCACCCTCAGGATCAGCCTCCCTCTGAATGTGTTGTGTTGGTTGATGGTCATGTAATTAGTCTTTGCTTTATTAACCTCCAGGCCACATAAGGAACAGAATTCTTGAAAACGGTTCAGTAGGCTTTGGAGCCCACTAGGGATTTGAGACACTAATAAAGTGTCATCAGCACAGAGAGGGATGGGTATTTTTACCTTGGCCAAAGATGGAGCGTCAGAGGGATACAGGAAAAGAAATTGCACTACGTCATTCAAGTATAGGTAGAACAGAGTGAGGGCTAACATGCATCTTTGTCGACCACCCTTATCGACAGGAATATGGTCTGTAAGCTGTCCCTGCTTGCCCCAGCGCATTCTGGCAAAATTGCCCTCATGTAGGCAGATGAAAATAAATGAGATGTTTAGGGGCATACCTGTGTCCTGTAGTGCATGCCACTGCTTCTGGCGGGTACCAAATCAAAGCGGACTTCAAATCGGCGAAGGCCATATATAAGTGGCCTCTGCTGATTAGCACAGTTTTCCAGTACAGAAGAAAGAATCAAAAAACTTCGCCTATACTACTGGTTTTCTTCCGAAATCCAGCTTGTGGTGGAGTTAATAGTCCTGTTTTTATTGAGATCCATCAAAAATGTACAAATTCATCCATATAATGCAATGTAAATATCCAGTAATAAAGCATTTTATAATAGCCAACTACGGCATGAAAAATCAGCTGAAGAAAAGTTACATAGTCAGAATAAAATCTAAAATGACCTTAGACTAGAAAAAACAATAGAGACCAGATACAATATCATTTCATCATTGAAAAGATAATAACTAAAGTACCCATAGTGGAGTAAAATGTAAGTCCGGGTAAAGCTTGAAAGTGTACCCGAAAATAAGGCTGCTAATGATGGTTTGGCGTAATAAGATAAAATACGACGTTGCCTGCCTGTTTTAAAAAGAGCTAAGGTGTCTGTAGTGCATTAGGTACATTTAGACTATGCAAAAATATCAACATATGTGCCATAAATAATGTTTCATCATGTTAAAACGACTTTGACTACTTATTAAAAAAAGAGAAATAAAGCTAAGGTGTCTATAGTGCAATAAAGTGCTATAGAGTGAGTGTCTATAGTGCAATAAAGTGCAGAAAAATATACAAATATGTCAACACATGAAACACCAGATAAGATTTCAGCATATTAGAAATACCTTTAAAATTTGAGCTCTTATTTAAAATTTAATCAAAATGGGCCGCCCAGACTTTTTCATATTCTTAATCCCCCCAATTCGCAATGCATACAAGCGCTCACTATTTCTAACCTGCTTCATTTTCGGAACCCACTCGCATTTTGTTGGTACCAGGTCTGATCGCCATCTCTGAAGCAAAAGTGACCTGGCAACCGCCATTGCAATGTATAATAGTTTAACCAACTTATCGGGAAGGTGTTGAGTAGGGTCATAGCCAAGGGTTTTCAACCAATTGTTGGAGTCTATTGTGATTAAACATTCAGCCTCCAGATGACGAAAAATATCGTTCCAGAACCCCTGAATTGAAGGGCACTGTGATATAATATGCGTCCAATTGGCTATTGGATGATTTAAGCAGCGAAAACACTGACCGGATTGGCTAGGGTAGACCTTAGATAAAAAATGTGGGGTTCTATATAGAAGCCATTTGCTAAAAAATAGCATCTGGCGCCAGTTAGCCCCCCTTAACGTACTAAAATTAAGTTTATTTAATTCGGACCACATACTCACTGTAACCTCCAATCCTTCGTGTTTTTCCCATTTTGTTATTGCTTTCTCAGCGAGATCCAGACCCTTGATAGGGGCGAAAAGTTTTTTCCACTCCCCGGGTTTCCTAACTGTGATTTCTTCAAATAGTGCATATGCCAGATTTTTACGTTCAATAATCTGTATCAGATCCAGATTCCTAAGGAACTTGATAAGAATATTATATGACCCGAGAAGAAGGAAATCATTCGGGATTAAATCATACATTTCGGAAAGGGTTAGCCACCTAGCGATCATTATAAAATCTGAGATTTTCCAAAAGCCGCCTTCGCCCATTTTTGAATAATTTCAGTTGATTCTCTAATCCCAAATACTGAAGTGAGTTCGGATAACAGGGTTGATGAATTGATTACTGGGATTGTATATCTTCTATAAAAGTCCTGACATTTATGAAAGAACCACTGCATACACTTATTGCGCACTACTTTAGGTGATTTCAAAATTGAGTTAATAGTTCTTTATCGTCAGTCCAGGCCTGGACTTTTTCCAGGACCACCCGACAAAAGGCCTTCTGGATGGAGCCAATTAGACTAATTGGTCTATAGTTTGTGGGTAGGTTTGTAACTCCCTTCTTGTAGATGGGTACCACCTCAGCTCCTTTTCAGGAACCAGAGATTGGTACTCCCCTTGTGATTGCATTAGTCAGTGCTAGAATTTATTTAGACCAGGTATCTTTGTCATGAATAAAGATATCCCCTGGTATTCCGTCCGGTCCTGGCGATGGAGCAAGAACTCAGAATGAGACTTGTTCGTAAGCAATCTTCTCACAGTATTAATTTATTAAACTTTGTAATGTCTCTACTAACAAATGCACACATGAACACTATACGAGTGAAGCTTGCCTATGTGTCTAAAACTAATAAGTAACGCTTGTCTAAATCTAAAATGGCCGGGAATTTCATTGCGCATGTGTCAACCATATCACGTGGTATGACGTCTTTCTTTGCTTGGAGGGAAATCTTTGCTTCTGCGCAGTGTGTATTAAAATGGCTGATTAATGTTTTCACGTGCTAAAGCTTGCGCATATGCTGCAATTAAAACTGTGGTATTCTAATGCTATTAATGCGGGATAGATTTATAAATAAATGGGAATAGAGTAGACAAAGTGGGTATACAGTGAAAATATTTATTTTGTGATTTTAATATTTTCTTCTCTGACTTTTATCAGTTCGTAAATGGGCCTGGGTTGGTTGAACTGCAGCTCGAGAGACATTGGCTCTGCACATGCGCCCTGCAAGGCTGACCAGAGGAAGCGATGAAGTCAACTTGGAAGCCCTCCAAGGCCGCAAAGCCTGGTTCACAAGTTCATCTGAAATGTACCTGAAGTCGCAACAAATGTATACCAAATGTATTAAAGAATCAATGGGAAACAGGTGGGAAATAAAGCAAATGTATTAATTGTGAGGGGCGGTATTTTAAAACAATGGGCTTAAAGAAATTGAACTAAATTGACATGGTGTGAGGATCAACCCCCTGTCCCCGTCCAATCAGAAGTAGTGGGCCCATAAATTTGAAACATTAATGGGAGGTACCTGGGAGTAGAAGGATATAATAGGTATAGATTAGTTAATTAGTGAAGCAGGCAAGCAAGGAAGCGATGCTACATTCACTGATCCAGACGCCGATGCAGAGCAGAACTAGGCTGATTCGCTGTCCAGAGAGGTCCTGAGGTGGGGGAGGCGGATTCTTAGAAGACGACTCGAGAGAAGCAAGGAGAAGCGAAGTATCAGAGAGGGGAACGACGCAGGCGTCGTTGATAGAGAGGTCACCTGTCCTGTCCTGAATCTGGTCCGGAGGTCTTTGGTCTTCATCCTTCTTGGGACCGATCTTTTCCAACTCCTTGGCCAAGGGGTTTGGTTTCTCGCACCTTTAGGTAAATATAAATGCAACCTTTAGCTGTGCTGCTGTCTCTATCTTCTTCTTTCTGAGGAACCGTCATTGATCGATAAATTGATTATTAATATGCTTCATCCTTGAAATGCGATCAAGAATTATGTGGTTCTGTATTTTGCTCTGCTAAAACTATAGATAAACATTTTAAAACTTACTGACCCAGTGATTATTTTAAGAATTTATGAATTGTAATGAAAGTCACTCATTTTAAACTTCCCAATTATTAAAGGGTCCATTGGTAAGTCATTACTCTTCAAACAGAAAAGTAATTGGTAGCAGGGCTATTGATAAAGAGTACAACTGACCCACCAGCGGAAATTGCTAGCGTAGTATGAATGAATGGGCCCAGGTGAGTATTCGGTGTATGAATGCTTGTTGCTAGTAACCCGCTGGATCAGTTTTCTGGTTATCAGAGGATGGTTATACTTTGTTAATTGGGTAATGAGAATTTTATTTTTATAAACTAACATCCGTTTGTTCAAAAGTTTTGTTTTATGTTGTCTAGAATTCCCCGGGGGAAATTGAATAGCGGATGGTAAGTGGAAGCCATACTGCAGTGAGTTTATCTGTCAGGTAGAAATAGTACTGAAAAGTTAAGCAGGGCTATCAGTACTTGTTAGGGACTCTGTGCGTGTGAGTGACAGCAAAGGAATACGCTGGTGAAAATTTGATGTTATATCACCTAGAAAGGGTAACATTGAAGAAGTAGCAGGTATTTCTGAAGCTTACGTGAAGAGTAAACGGAAGGGTTTTACTCGTAGTGTATGTTTAGTAAACGGAAAGGTTTTACTAAAGTGTGAGAGAAACTCCTTCTCAAATTAGCGAAACTGGCACGATAGCGAATGTTTTATGTTGTTACTGAATTTTAATAAGAAGTACAAAGAAAATAAAGTTTTGCGTACGATTTTGTAAAGGGAGGGTCAGCTACCGGAGAGGAAGCTGACGTCACAAAACGCCGCGCTGGGATTGGTTGAAACGGCGGGCGTGGAAAGACCCTTGTAAAGGAGGGGTCAGTAGTCAGGAGTAATACTGACGTCACAGGTGTCGCGCTGGGATTGGTCGAAACAGCGAGGGACAGAGAAGTGCAGATTGTAAAGGAGGGATTGACAGACAAACGTCACTAAAAGGCCGCGCTAGGATTGGTTCAGAGACAAATGTTAGTTGGAATTTAATTGGCTGGTAGCATAGAAGTCGAAATCCTAGTGGATAGTGGAGATTATATGTGGAAACGTGATCCGACTTTAACAGGAACCCGTCCAGACAAGAGATTCTTAGGGTTTGTAGAATATAATTCGATACATAGATATTTACCCAAAATGTATGGAGAAAAGAGAAAAATGTCATTTCTACAGAAAGTTAAAAATTATTTTAAGAAAGATAAACCCATCAAAACTAGAGAAGGAATTATCATTCCACCAGCAAAAACGCCCGCTTCATTCATGATGATGGAGAGAGGTTATCATACTTGCGTATGGTTAGAAAATTGGATAGAATATACCAAAAATTACGGAATATTAGCATTCCCAAAGAATGGTACTTTCAATGGAAGAATTCTTCAAAATTTAAGATTGAGGATGAATGATTTAGAACCCAAACCAAGACTAACGCAATACGAAGCATTAGAAGAGTGGGAAACCGAGGCATTCGAACGTGACCGAGCAAGAAGCAGTAGGGGTTATTGGGGATTTTTTCCTAGATACCAAAATGAGTCAAGAGATGGTCAGATGAAGCAGTGGAGAAGAGTGATGCTGACAGAGGGTTTGTATCCAGTATTTATGACAGACATCCTTATTACCTGACCATACCTGTAACAATTGGTCCCGTGGTTCCCTTATATGGTGACAAGGTAAATTATCCGAAACCTTTAGTCATGCCTGCACCCGTAGAAATTCCCAAAGCTGAAACTGTAATAATTGATGACTATATCAGTGATTGTGAATCTATGATATCCCTAATGGATTTACCGATTCGAGGATCTGTAAATAGCACTCTTAGAAGAATAACACCTGGTTGCTCCAAAGATGTAAATATAGTAACATCATCTGGAACTAAGAGTGCCACAGTAGTCACGCCAGAAGACTTAGAAAGATGGGCACAAGGATCAGACAGACAGAGTTCACCCCCAAAGATCATGGACATCTACAAATTAAAAGTCGAGTTAGAAGAAATGATAGCAGGAAATGTGGGAGTAGATCGTTTAAATACTTACGATGAAGAAGAGCTATTGTTTGTATGCAGAAGCATCACTAGAAATGCAAAATTATTTCATGAGAAATTATCAGATTTGGCCTTACAGATGGGGATTGAAATAGGGAAGTCAAAAGTGTTACAGAAGCCCTATAGAGCAGATTTTTCTGACAAAGATTTAGAAAATATGAATGCCTCTGGCCGAAAACTACAAGTAAAAGAATTAATGTCAGTATTACAGAAATGGGGAGATCTAGATAAATGGAAAACTAGATGGACAAAGAAAAAGGAAGAGGCACGCTACAGTAGAACAACTTCTGAATATTTATTGAAAGAAACAGGGAAATCAGATCAGATGTACCCGATGCGAGAAGTACCTGGAGGAAGTTATGTACATGTCCCATGGAGTAGACAGGATATTTTGTCATTTACGAATGATTTCCCAAAGTTGAGAGAAAAGCCAATTGAATGGTACAAGCAAGTTGAGAGGTTTGTGAAAGTGTCAAAGGTATTGTTGAAGGACTTGGATGGTTTGTTCGACATAGTGGTACCTGCCGATTTGTGGACAGATTGTAAGATTACGGTTGACTGGCCGAGTAAAGAATATCCTAGAGATCCTAGACAGGTGCTCCATCAAGTGATGTGATGAAAAAGTATCAGCAGGTGATAACTTACTTGAAAGGGAAAATACCACCGAAAGAAACGGATTGGGTGAAAATAGACAGGACTACCCAAGAAGCAAGTGAATCAGTACATGCCTATTATGAACGCCTATTGCAGGTATTCAAACAGTATAGTGGATTTGAGGACATTGGAGATAAAAACATGAGTCAGTTTGTTTATCGATTTGAGTATGGTTTAAAGCCAGAGATTTGTCAGATGATTAAGCAGCACATGTTGTGCTGGCAAGGGAAACCCATAGATGAAATTTTGAAATATGCGAAATATTGTGGAGACGACATTGAGGATAGGCACAAGAAACTACAAGAGAAAGTGATGTGGGCTCAAGTGAAAATGGCTGAGCGACAGGGAATTAATTTGGATAATCCAACTGATAATCAGGGAAAAGATTCTGGAACAAATGGTGACACAGGAAATGGTGGTAAAGTGAGAGGACGAATGAGTAGAGAAAAGGCTAAAAAGAAATTTCCTTTTCATGGATGCGGAAAGTTGGGGCATTGGAAGGATGAATGTAAAAAGATTCGAAATAATAATGGCCCAAATCATAATTTAAATCCACAGACGCAGAATGACTCACAGCAGGGTGTAAATCCTCAGAGTCAGTTGCCACCTGCTCCTATACAGGGTAATGTAAGCAGAGCAAAGCACGGTACAGACGTCGGATATCAAGGAGGAAGTGGTAAGAATGATTATGTAACTTCACAGTTTCTTTTGCAGGATGATTTTTATCAATATAACCAATGACGGTGCCTAAGAGAGGGGGAGAAGGAGTGCGTGCTTGGCGCATCCTTGCCGGTAGACCAGTCAGGTCCATATGTTGAAGGGAAAGTAAGAGGTAATGATATCACTTTCCTTTTGGACACTGGTGCTACTCGTTCTACTGTGAGAACAGCAGACATCCCAGACCTTCCTCTCTCTGGAGAAGCTATCCAAGTTGTAGGTGTAGCTAATCGTAAGATTAGAACACCTCTTACCGAACCAATGGAAGTAAAAATTGGAAATTTTAGAGAAATGCATCAGTTTGTAGTGTGTGATTCCAGTCCAGTAAACTTACTGGCCCGAGATTTGCTGTGTAAAATGAACTGCACAATTTTCTGCACACCGGATGGTGTTGCAATTCAGACCCCGGATGAAGATCATGTATATAAAATTATGATTGCAAAACAAGGTACAGAAATAGATGAGATGTTTTCTTTGATAACAGAAGATGAGTTACCTGAAGAATTAAGAACTACTGTAAATTCCATGGTATGGGATTTTACCGGGAAAGAAGTAGGACTTATGGCCAAAATAGACCCAGTAAAAATCACTGTAAAGGAAGGTGCAATTTTCCCAAATACCAGACAGTACAAAATGAGTGCAGAAGTAAAAGCAGGAGTTATTGAGGAAATTAACAGAATGGTAAAACAAGGCATATTAAAAGAAGTTATGAGTAGCCCTTGTAATTCACCAATCATGGGGTTAAAGAAGCCTAGTGGAAAGTATAGGATTGTTCAGGATTTACGCAAAATTAATAAGATTGTGGTACCTTGTTGTCCAATAGTGCCAAATCCTGCAGTAATCTTATACCAGATCCCCTGGAGTGCAGAATGGTTTACTGTGATTGATTTATGCCAAGCATTCTTTTCAATACCATTGCACCCAGATAGCCAGTATCTCTTTTCATTTAAATTCGAGAACAAAGTCTATGTGTGGAATCGTGTTCCTCAGGGGTACACGGAAAGTCCCTCCATTTTCAATCAAATACTGAAGTGGTGTTTGGAGAAGTTAGTGCTACCCAGAAGTTCAGTCTTGGGGGCATATTTACAAGCCCCTTGCGCCACTTTTGCGCCGCCGTTGCGTCACGCATGTGATGCTGCGGCGACGCAAACCATGCGCCGCGTTGCGCTATATTTACAACGTGACGCATCTAGGGAGATGCGTCACGTAGTAAACCCCTGCGCCACATGAAACCTGCGTCAGGTTTCATGTGGGCGTACCGGCGCAGGGGGGCGCGTTCCGGAGCAGGAACGCCTTGGAAAAGTGACGTAGTGAAATCTACAAGATTTCACGCAGTCACTTTTCCGACGCTGGTGCGTCAAATCCTTACGCCTGCTTCAAGTAGGCGTAAGAATTGACGCACCATGTTAGAGATAGGGAAGGTTGGAACAGTGCTGGAGCTGCGTCGCGCTTGCGACACAACTTCAGCACTGCGCCAACCTTCCGCCGGCAGATGCGTCACGCATCTGCTTATCCTTGCGCCACGATGCGCCGCATTGTAAATGCGGCGCATCGGACGTGGCGCTAGGGGTAAACTTGCGCGACACATTTTCCCTGGCGCATCCCTGCTGATATGCAGGGATGCGCCAGGGAACGTAAATATGCCCCTTGGTACAGTATATAGACGATTTACTGGTAGCATCCAGCACTCATGATGATTGTGTTGAAGATTCAATTGCATTACTTAACCATTTCGCTGAGGAAGGACATAAAGTGTCTCCTGAAAAACTGCAGTTTTGCACAACAGCAGTTAAATATTTAGGACACCAAATTGAGAGGGGAAAAAGAAGGATAACCTCTGAAAGAGTAAAATTAATCAAGAGAATGCAAATGCCTGTAACTCAAAGAGAAGTGAGAATGTTCCTTGGAATAGTGGGATATTGTCGACAGTGGATAGTAGGGTTTTCGCTGCTAGCAAAGCCATTGATTCAAATGACGAAAAAGAAGGCAAAGGACCCAGTTGAGTGGGATGATGAGAGCGTAGGAGCTTTTGTAAAATTAAGAAGTGCTTTGTGTGAAGCACCTGCCCTAGGTATGCCTGATTATACAAGAGGATTCGCGTTATTATGTCATGAGAGAAAATTGTGCACTTTCAGTCCTAACTCAGAGACATGGTTTGGACAGACGTCCTATAGCATATTTTTCTGCTACATTGGACCCAGTGGCAGCAGCGTTGTCAGGCTGCTTAAAAGCAGTAGCTGCTACATGTTTGAGCATTGAACAAAGTGAATCAATTGTAATGGGACATCCTGTGAAAGTGTTTGTCCCACACTCAGTGGTGATTCTGTTGACAAGACCCAGAACTCAGCATCTTACTCCTAGTCGGCTGACTAAATATGAGAGAATAATCTTAGGTGCTGAAAATGTGACTATTGTCAGGTGCACAATTGTAAACCCTGCTACATTACTACCAGATCCGTATCATGAGGAAGTCAAAGATGATGAAGAGGAACATGATTGTTTACAAGTCACAGAATTGTGCACCAAACCGCATCCTGATATACAGGAATTGCCTCTCAGGAATCCAGACAAGGAGCTGTTTGTAGATGGTTCATGTCAAAGGCATGAAGATGGCAAATTAAGTGCAGCATATGCTGTATGTGAATTAACTGGAATAGTCGAAGCATCCTATTTACCAGGGGTCAAATCTGCACAAGTAGCTGAATTAATTGCCTTGATTAAAGCCTGCAAAATTGGGAAGAATCAGAAAGTAACCATATTTACGGACAGTCAATATGGGTACGGGGTTGTGCATGACTTTGGCCAACTGTGGATGCAGAGGGATTTCATGACTTCTTCAGGATCCCCAATCAAAAATGGACAGTTTGTAAAAGAACTACTAGAAGTAATACAATCACCAAAAGAATTAGCGGTGGTGAAATGTGCCGCACACCAGTCAGGAGATGACTGGGTGGTAGTCGGTAACAGATATGCAGATCTGGTGGCTCAACACTGTGCCAAAAACAGGTTGTCAGTAAATAAAAAGGTTGAAAGAATGGGAATCAGCTGCCAACTTATGCTATATGCACCACCTGAAACATGGAATGATGTGAAAAGACTACAAGATGATGCTGACGAGAGTGAAAGAGATGCTTGGATAAAAATAGGATGTTCTCGAAGAGCAGACGATGATGTATGGGTTTATGCCGACGGCAGACCAGTCATCCCCGACTGTCTGATTTCACAAATGGCCAGAATGTATCATGGAGACACACATGTAGGGAGAGATGCCATGATTAGACTCTTCAGGCAAAGTTGGTATAATCCAAAGTTTAGGGCTGCAGCAGAGAGTCTATGCCAAAGGTGTTTAACTTGTCAAATCAATAATCCAGGAAGAAAAACAGTAATTGGTTTGGGAAAAATTGGAAAGGCTGAGGGTCCCTTTGTGAGATTACAGCTAGATTTCATACAATTACCAACATGTAGAGGAGTGAAATATGTACTTGTCATAGTGTGTCTGTTTTCAAGGTGGGTGGAGGCTTACCCTACCAGAAGGAATGACAGTATTACAGTTGCAAAGTTGTTGCTACGAGAACTCATTCCTAGGTTCGGTTTTCCAGTAACTTTGGAATCAGATAGAGGAAGTCACTTCAACAACGATGTGATCAGAATAATCTGTGAAGCATTCCAAATTGAGCAGAAATTGCACTGTGCGTATCGCCCAGAGGCTTCTGGAGTTGTTGAAGAAATGAATGGCACAATAAAATCAAGACTGGCAAAAATGTGTGCATCAACATCGTTAGATTGGCCAGATGCATTGCCACTTGTTTTAATGGGACTCAGAAGCATTCCTGATAGAAATACCGGATTGAGTCCGCACGAAATAATCATGGGAAGAGCAATGAGACAAGCACATGTACCTACAAGTAAACTGCTGAACATAACTGATGATATGGTTCTGGATTATTGCAAAGGATTGGCTGACCTAGTGCGTTCTGTCTCTCACCAGGTTGGAGAAGACGCAGTTTCCAGGCAGCCTGAGCAAGAGCATGATCTGAATCCCGGAGACTGGGTGGTAGTGAAGCATCACACCAGAGAAACGTGTCTATCACCCAGGTGGGGCGAACCTTGTCAGGTTATACTAGTCACGAACACAGCAGTGAAATGTGCAGGATTGTCTAATTGGGTTCATGTAAGCCACACCAAAAGGGTACCAGAGCCGGAAGGACAAAATCCTCAGACAGCACCAATAACTGAGGAAGCTGAAGGTTGGCCAGCGGAAGAATCCCAGGTGAGAGATTCAAGAGAAGCTGAAGAAGAACAACCGAGCACAAGTCAGGACTGGATACCAGTGGTTGATATACCAGAAGTTTACAACAGAACAAGAGGCAGATCAAAATTAGAAGAAATTAGGGAAGACCAGATAGGTGAAGAAGAAGCAGCTCAGGATGAGAAAAATTAAACAATAAGAGAACCTGAGCAGGACCAGATAGGGAGAAGAAATTGGGCTCAAATCGACAACGAAACAACAAAATTTGAGCAGGGACAGACAGGTTTAGAAGAACGCGGTCAGGCTGCAGAAGTACAAAGTGCAATAAGCCCTGATCAGAACCAGTTAGAACTAGGAAAATACTTTCAAGAAGAAGAAGATCACGAGAACCTCAAGCCCGAAGGAGAAGCGAAGTATCAGAGAGGGGAACGACGCAGGCGTCGTTGATAGAGAGGTCACCTGTCCTGTCCTGAATCTGGTCCGGAGGTCTTTGGTCTTCATCCTTCTTGGGACCGATCTTTTCCAACTCCTTGGCCAAGGGGTTTGGTTTCTCGCACCTTTAGGTAAATATAAATGCAACCTTTAGCTGTGCTGCTGTCTCTATCTTCTTCTTTCTGAGGAACCGTCATTGATCGATAAATTGATTATTAATATGCTTCATCCTTGATATGCGATCAAGTATTATGTGGTTCTGTATTTTGCTCTGCTAAAACTATAGATAAACATTTTAAAACTTACTGACTCAGTGATTATTTTAAGAATTTATGAATTGTAATGAAAGTCACTCATTTTAAACTTCCCAATTATTAAAGGGTCCATTGGTAAGTCATTACTCTTCAAACAGAAAAGTAATTGGTAGCAGGGCTATTGATAAAGAGTACAACTGACCCACCAGCGGAAATTGCTAGGGTAGTATGAATGAATGGGCCCAGGTGAGTATTCGGTGTATGAATGCTTGTTGCTAGTAACCCGCTGGATCAGTTTTCTGGTTATCAGAGGATGGTTATACTTTGTTAATTGGGTAATAAGAATTTTATTTTTATAAACTAACATCCGTTTGTTCAAAAGTTTTGTTTTATGTTGTCTAGAATTCCCCGGGGAAAATTGAATAGCGGATGGTAAGTGGAAGCCATACTGCAGTGAGGTTATCTGTCAGGTAGAAATAGTACTGAAAAGTTAAGCAGGGCTATCAGTACTTGTTAGGGACTCTGTGCGTGTGAGTGACAGCAAAGGAATACGCTGGTGAAAATTTGATGTTATATCACCTAGAAAGGGTAACATTGAAGAAGTAGCAGGTATTTCTGAAGCTTACGTGAAGAGTAAACGGAAGGGTTTTACTCGTAGTGTATGTTTAGTAAACGGAAAGGTTTTACTAAAATGTGAGAGAAACTCCTTCTCAAATTAGCGAAACTGGCACGATAGCGAATGTTTTATGTTGTTACTGAATTTTAATAAGAAGTACAAAGAAAATAAAGTTTTGCGTACGATTTTGTAAAGGGAGGGTCAGCTACCGGAGAGGAAGCTGACGTCACAAAACGCCGCGCTGGGATTGGTTGAAACGGCGGGCGTGGAAAGACCCTTGTAAAGGAGGGGTCAGTAGTCAGGAGTAATACTGACGTCACAGGTGTCGCACTGGGATTGGTCGAAACAGCGAGGGACAGAGAAGTGCAGATTGTAAAGGAGGGGTTGACAGACAAACGTCACTAAAAGGCCGCGCTAGGATTGGTTCAGAGACAAATGTTAGTTGGAATTTAATTGGGTGGTAGCATAGAAGTCGAAATCCTAGTGGATAGTGGAGAATATATGTGGAAACGTGATCCGACTTTAACAGGAACCCGTACAGACAAGAGATTCTTAGGGTTTGTAGAATATAATTCGATACATAGATATTTACCCAAAATGTATGGAGAAAAGAGAAAAATGTCATTTCTACAGAAAGTTAAAAATTATTTTAAGAAAGATAAACCCATTAAAACTAGAGAAGGAATTATCATTCCACCAGCAAAAACGCCCGCTTCATTCATGATGATGGAGAGAGGTTAACATACTTGCGTATGGTTAGAAAATTGGATAGAATATACCAAAAATGACGGAATATTAGCATTCCCAAAGAATGATACTTTCAATGGAAGAATTCTTCAAAATTTAAGATTGAGGATGAATGATTTAGAACCCAAACCAAGACTAACGCAATACGAAGCATTAGAAGAGTGGGAAACCGAGGCATTCGAACGTGACCGAGCAAGAAGCAGTAGGGGTTATTGGGGATTTTTTCCTAGATACCAAAATGAGTCAAGAGATGGTCAGATGTAGCAGTGGAGAAGAGTGATGCTTACAGAGGGTTTGTATCCAGTATTTATGACAGAAGAGTCATTAGGAGGTAAATGCACAGAAAAGACAAAACATTTGACAGGGTTTGGAGATTCTGAAGATGAATTTATGGAAGAAATATTAACCCCTTCGGTGCTTATGACGAGCTGGACTCGTCATGGCACACAGTGCTCGTGTGCTCATGACGAGTCCAGCTCGTCATAAGACCACCCACGGGGGAAGCGCTGGTGCTCCCCCCGTGGGAATCCGATCGTCGGGGTTTTTTTTTAGGAGGCAGGGGAAGGACTTCCCCTGCCTCCCCCCGCCCCCCCCCCCCCCCCCATCAATGACGTCAGCGCGCGAGGCGCGCTGACATCATTGAGGGTTTCCCTAGCTTGCCCGACGCGCTGGAAGCCATTTGCTTCCAGCGCGTCGGAGAAATAAGGTTAGTTTTGGCTGGGGAGGGGGATTTTGCAACAAAAGAGGCATTGAGGGAAAGGAAAGGGTTTTCCTTTCCCCCGATGCCTCTTTTGTGCATTCCTGCTGCACGATCGTGATCGTGCAGCAGGAATGCCCACGAGGGAGGGAGGGAGGAGTGCTTTCTGCCCATATCTACCGTCAAACATTAGCTGTAATCCCTGATGGAGGTCTGTGCATCCTTGGTTTTCTCGAGCGCAATCCCCGTCAAACATTAGCTGTAATCCCTGATGGAGGTCTGTGCATCCTTGGTTTTCTCGAGCGCAATCCCCGTGTACGTCCAGTGACCAGGAGGTTCTTTCTCCTCATCTGCTTCTCATATCGTGCTCCCGACCCTTTATAAACAAGAGGCATGTGAACTCGCATGGATGCCCTGCCCGTTTGGCCCCGCACCACATACACTTTAGGTATGCAACGTCTTTCCGCCCTTTCCCCACTATGATGGACAGCTTACTCAAAGACCCCGGCGCCTTTCCGGCGCGGTGGCAAAGTTACAGACACACAAGGTCACTGGAGACAATTCTTCTGGGCCTTTACGCAGCTGTAGTGTAGGTAAGGCGCTATACATTTACCCAACGAGGTAGCACTTACTGATTAGCCAGTAGAAAGTACTCCTGGTTGAGTAGAGGTATCGCACAAAACGGTGGCATCTTCGTGGATAAATACGCAGGGCAGGATTCATTCTGGCACGATGCTCCTGTTACAAAAATTAAACCTCAACAGGAAGCACTTACAGATATAAATAAAGCAGGTGCCCGAGTTGAAGCTCAAATTCTGTAACGCATTAATCAGCACAAAAAATTCGTCAGCAAGGTCGAGGCTAAGCAGCAGTGCTTTCTGCCCATATCTACCGTCAAACATTAGCTGTAATCCCTGATGGAGGTCTGTGCATCCTTGGTTTTCTCGAGCGCAATCCCCGTGTACGTCCAGTGACCAGGAGGTTCTTTCTCCTCATCTGCTTCTCATATCGTGCTCCCGACCCTTTATAAACAAGAGGCATGTGAACTCGCATGGATGCCCTGCCCGTTTGGCCCCGCACCACATACACTTTAGGTATGCAACGTCTTTCCGCCCTTTCCCCACTATGATGGACAGCTTACTCAAAGACCCCGGCGCCTTTCGGGCGCGGTGGCAAAGTTACAGACACACAAGGTCACTGGAGACAATTCTTCTGGGCCTTTACGCAGCTGTAGTGTAAGTAAGGCGCTATACATTTACCCAACGAGGTAGCACTTACTGATTAGCCAGTAGAAAGTACTCCTGGTTGAGTAGAGGTATCGCACAAAACGGTGGCATCTTCGTGGATAAATACGCAGGGCAGGATTCATTCTGGCACGATGCTCCTGTTACAAAAATTAAACCTCAACAGGAAGCACTTACAGATATAAATAAAGCAGGTGCCCGAGTTGAAGCTCAAATTCTGTAACGCATTAATCAGCACAAAAAATTCGTCAGCAAGGTCGAGGCTAAGCAGCAGTGCTTTCTGCCCATATCTACCGTCAAACATTAGCTGTAATCCCTGATGGAGGTCTGTGCATCCTTGGTTTTCTCGAGCGCAATCCCCGTGTACGTCCAGTGACCAGGAGGTTCTTTCTCCTCATCTGCTTCTCATATCGTGCTCCCGACCCTTTATAAACAAGAGGCATGTGAACTCGCATGGATGCCCTGCCCGTTTGGCCCCGCACCACATACACTTTAGGTATGCAACGTCTTTCCGCCCTTTCCCCACTATGATGGACAGCTTACTCAAAGACCCCGGCGCCTTTCCGGCGCGGTGGCAAAGTTACAGACACACAAGGTCACTGGAGACAATTCTTCTGGGCCTTTACGCAGCTGTAGTGTAGGTAAGGCGCTATACATTTACCCAACGAGGTAGCACTTACTGATTAGCCAGTAGAAAGTACTCCAGTTGAGTAGAGGTATCGCACAAAACGGTGGCATCTACGTGGATAAATACGCAGGGCAGGATTCATTCTGGCACGATGCTCCTGTCTCAAAAATTAAACCTCAACAGGAAGCACTTCCAGATATAAGTAAAGCAGGTGCCCGAGTTGAAGCTCAAATTCGGTAACGCATTAATCAGCACACAAAATTCGTCAGGAAGGTCGAGGCTAAGCAGGAGTGCTTTCTGCCCATATCTACCGTCAAACATTAGCTGTAATTCCTGATGGAGGTCTGTGCATCCTTGATTTTCTCGAGCGCAATCCCCGTGTAGGTCCAGTGACCAGGAGGTTCTTTCTCATCTGCTGCTCATATCGCGCTCTGACCCTTTATAAACAAGAGGCATGTGAACTCGCATGGAAGCCCTGCCCCACATACACTGGCGGTATGCAACGTCTTCCCGCCCTTTCCACACTATGATGGACAGCTTACTCAAAGACCCCGGCGCCTTTCCGGCGCGGTGGCAAAGTTACAGACACACCAGGTCACTGGAGACAATTCTTCTGGGCCTTTACGCAGCTGTAGTGTAGGTAAGGCGCTATACATTTACCCAACGAGGTAGCACTTACTGATTAGCCAGTAGAAAGTACTCCAGTTGAGTAGAGGTATTGCACAAAACGGTGGCATCTTCGTGGAGAAATATGCAGGGCAGATGTGCCTTCTCTCCATTTACACCCTGAAAAGTTAGCTGTAATCCTTGATGGAGGTCTTTGCATCCTTGAATTTCTCGAGCGCAATGCTCGTGTAGTTCCTGTGACCAGGAGGTTCCTTCTCCTCGTCTGCCGCTGAGATCCTGCTCTGACCCTTTATCCCCTTCGGTGCGTAGGACGAGCTGGACTCGTCATGGCACACAGTGCTCGTGTGCTCATGACGAGTCCAGCTCGTCATAAGACCACCCACGGGGAAGCGCTGGCGCTCCCCCCGTGGGAATCCGATCGTTAGTTTTTTGGGGGGAGGCAGGGGAAGGGCTTCCCCTGCCTCCCTCGCCCCATCAATGACGTCAGCGCGCTGACATCATTGAGGGTTTCCTTTCTTCCCGACTCGCTGGAAGCCATTTGCTTCCAGCGCGTCGGGGAAATCAGGTGAGGTTTGGCTCGGGGAGGGGGGGTTTGTATCAAAAGAGGCATCGAGGGAAAGGAAAGGGTCTTCCTTTCCCCAGATGCCTCTTTTGTGCATTCCTGCTGCACGATCATGTGATCGTGCAGCAGGAATGCCCACTAGGCACCAGGGTTTTTTTTAATTTTTGTGTTGGGGAGTGGCCAAAAGGGCAAGGGTTGCTCCCCTTTTACGGGGGTGAATATTTTATTTATACTGTTAGGCCCACCTACCTCTTAGCTTGGCTGGTGGATTGTGTGTGGACTGGTGCATTATTTGCATATGTGATTGTAATGTTTTTTTTTCTCCTTTTTATTCTAGTGTAAAGCTTTTGATTCCTGTTTGCGGTTTCGGCAGTGGTGGTTCTGCAGTTTTGCGTAATTGCATTTATTTGGTAAGAAAAATATTTTTGTTGTGTGTACTCCAAATGAGTATTATTGTCATGCATGAATGAATTTTTTTGTAAGTGGTGCCATAATGGCAGCATATTTGTTAGTGTTCAGAGCATGAAATTCTTTGCGATGTTTTGCATTGTCTTATGTGTAATTTTTTTCTTCTTTTTTAGTGGGATATTGTTGATCCTTACTGTGTCTGTGCAGAGTAGGTGGTGGTGAGTCTAGCTGCTTCTGTCACGTGAGTGGTATAGTGTTGGAGTATATAGGTCTTTGTGATAAAGCTACATTTTGCTTATTTCTTTTTTTTACAAAGGGTTTGTTGTTGTTGACTTGTTTGACAAGTAACCTTTATTAGTAAGCATTATGGCTAGCCGTAGAATTACTGCTCAGCAGGTGGTTGGTTTGCTTCTTGAATCTTCCTCTGAGCAGGATTATGAGACTGACAGTGCGTCTGAGGGAGAGGAGGGAGGGGAAGATTCAGGCAGTGAGTTTTCTCTCCACATGGAATCATCGGATGATGAAGGTACTCTCAGTGCAGATGAAGTGCCTGATTTAGAGGAGGATACTACTGTGCCGATGGTGCAAGAGGCATCTGGATTGCAGCCTGGGGCTGCTAGGCTTCCTACTGGAAGTGCTGGACTCTGGGTTGATCCAAACATGGTGCAGCCGGTGTTGCCTGCCTTTAGTGGTTATGCAGGGTGTAGAGTGGATTGTGAACATTATTTGCCTATACAGTATTTTCAGTTGTTTATGGATGATGTATTTTTGGGTGAGATTGTTGAGCAGACTAATTTGTATGCTGAACAGTTTTTGAGGGACAACAGTGCCAGACTTAGGCCCCATTCTAGAGCTACCCGGTGGAGTCCCACAAATCTGGAAGAGATGAAGAAGTTTTTGGGTTTGACTTTTTTGATGGGTTTGATAAGGAAGCCGTCCATGAGTTCATATTGGTCTACCAGTCCCTTGATGGCAACGGCCATATTTCCTGCAGTTATGACTCGTGATCGGTATTTACTTTTGCTTCGGATGCTGCATTTTGTTGATAATGGTTTGGCGTTTCCACGAGATCACCCTGAATGTGACCGTCTTTTTAAGATTCGGCCTGTTCTTGATCACTTTGTAGATCGATTTTCAGAGATCTATACTCCAGGGAAAGAAATATCTATTGATGAGTCTTTGGTGCTGCTCAAGGGCCGTTTGGTTTTTAGGCAGTACATTCCTAGCAAGAGGGCACGCTATGGAATTAAGCTGTATATGTTGTCTGAGAGTAGGACAGGATATGTTTTTAATTTGCGTGTGTACACTGGTAGGGATTCCACTATTGACCCCCTGGTTGTCCGTCCACTTTAGTAGGAGTTTCAGAGAAAATTGTGTGGGAACTTGCTAGAGGACTGTTTAACAGAGGCCACCATTTGTACCTTGATAACTTCTACACTGCTGTGCAATTGTTTAAGGAATTGTTCAAAGTGGACACTTTTGCTTGTGGCACAATCCGCTCTAACCGTAAAGGTTATCCAAAAGAGCTTGTTTGCAAAAACTTCAGAGGGGACAGTGCAGTGCCTTGCGTAGTGAGGAACTGCTAGCTGTGAAATTTGTGGACAGGAGGGATGTGTACATGCTGACTACCATCCATGATGAGAGTACTTCACCTGTGGCTGTTTGGGGTCAGATTGCTGAAGTGCGCAAAACTGTGTGCATTTTAGACTACAATAAGCACATGGGTGGTGTTGATAGAGTAGATCAGAGGTTGGAACCTTACACTGCTATTCGTAAGTCTTACATTTGGTATAAGAAGTTGGCCATCCATCTCTTCAATTTAGCAACTTTCAATGCTTTTGTTGTGTTCAAGGAGTGTTCTCCTGCGTCAAAGTTGACTTTTGTTAAGTTTCAGGAGTCTGTCATAGGCAGCCTTGTTGTTGTGGAACAGGCAAGTGTTCCTAGAGTTGGAGTGGTGGAGGATGTGGCTCGATTGAAAGATCGCCACTTTCCTGATCACATTCCTCCTACACCCTCAAAAGACTTTCCCACTAGGAGATGTAGAGTCTGTTGGCGAAGAGGTACGCGGAAGGAGACTCGTATGTACTGCCCTGAGTGTCCTTCTAACCCTGGGCTGTGTGTGCCTGCTTGTTATAGAGCGTACCACAAGCAAAAGAATTATTGGGAGCAACCATGAGTGGTAAAGTGAACTGCCTGGTCTGTAATGTTTAAGAATTGTTGTTCTGTTTCAAGGTTGGCATTAGTGCAATGTATTTAGTTTCTGATTTTGTGTTAGTAGATTTGTATCTATTTGCAATTTGTTTGTGTTTTCTTTTTTGTATAAAAAATCCTAAATGTGATGGTGGTGTGTGTAGGCTGGTGCTTGGCTGGCGGTGTGCGTGGAGTGGCGCTTGGCTGGCGGTGTGCGGGGAGTGGCTCTTGGCTGGCGGTGTGCGTGGAGTGGTGCTTGGCTGGCGGTGTGCGTGGAGTGGCGCTAGGCTGGCGGTGTGCGTGGAGTGGCGCTTGGCTGGCGGTGTGCGTGGAGTGGCGCTTGGCTGGCGGTGTGCGTGGAGTGGCGCTTGGCTGGCGGTGTGCGTGGACTGGCGCTCGGCTGGCAGTGTGTGAGTAGTGACTTGCTGCTGGTCACTACACACACTGCTAGCCGAGCGACACTCCACGCAATCCATCAGCTTGTGTGGTTGCTGTGTTAGGAATGTGGGCGTGTGAAAGTGATGGGCCCTTGAATGGCGCTGTCTGCTGGTGTGAGTGTTGTAATGTGATGGGCCCGCGGCTGGTGGTGTGAATGGTTTTGTATTTGTCACACGTATGAAAGGTGTATAAATGGCCTGTAAAGAGGTTGGTGCCTTGTCGTGGCTTTACAGCTCACGAGCTGTGAGTCAATGGTTCAGTTTCTCGTCCTTTCAATTATTAACAGTGCATTTCATTTTTGTGAAACCACTTGTTAATACAATTGTATATACTGAACCATCACTCACCCTCGTGCCAAATCCAACCAGTATGTGTGTGTGTGCTTGAGGATTAGATGGCTGTGCAGTAATATTTTTTTTTTTTTGTCTTTCTCAAGCAGGGTGTACCTTGTCCCTTTTTGTGAATGTTGTAATGTGTTTGTTTCATGCCTGGGGGTGTGAATGGTCTTGTGTGTATCACGTATGAAAGGTGTGTGAATGGCCTGTAAAGCGGTTGGGGCCTTGACGTGGCTTTACAGCTCACGAGCTGCGAGTCACTGGTTCCGTTTTTTGTCCTTTCAATTATTGACAGTGCATTTCATTTTTGTGAAATCTCTTGTTAATAAAATTGTATATACTGAACCATCACTTGCCCTCGTGCCAAATCCAACCAGTATGTGTGTGTGCTTGAGGAATAGATGGCTGTGCAGTAATCTTTGTCTTTTTAGTCTGTATGCCAAGGTGTACATTCCGTCTAAGAATAACCTACCAACTGTAGATATTGTCGTAAACGAAACACCCATGGGAGTACATGGTGATATCTCTATTGTGGATCCCAACAAGTTATGGTACCCACAATGTCCTGCAAACCTCAAAATGTCTGTCACATTTTCCTTGCAATATTGTGCCAAAATTTTCACGCTGCAGAAATAAACAACACATTATCTCAAAATGACCTGGTTTTGCAAGGGGGTCACCTGGGTTTTTGGCCCGGGGCTCGGCGGCCACATAGGGAAACCTACCAAACCCACACATTTCTGAAAAGTAGACACCCGGGGCTTCCAGGGAGGTATGGCTTGCGTGGATCCCCCAACGTTTCCTTACCCAGAATCCCCTGCAAACCTCACTTTTAGCTGAAAAATCACTTTTTTCACACATTTTTGTGTGGGAAAGTGTGGCATCACTGGCCTCACACAAATTTCCTACCACCCAGCGTTCCCCAGGTCTCTCGATAAAAATGGTGCCTCACTTGTGTGGGAGGCCCAAGTACCCGCGACAGGCAAGGGCCCACAACGTAGTGAGGCGACCTCAAAATGGCCTTTCACAAAACCACCTGGTTTTGCAAGGGAGTCACCTGGGTTTTGGCCCCGTGCTCGGCGGCCATCTAGGAAACCTACCAAACCCACACATTTCTGAAAAGTAGACACCGGGGCTTCCAGGGAGGTATGGCTTGCGTGGATCCCCCAACGTTTCCTTACCCAGAATCCCCTGCAACCCTCAATTTTAGCTGAAAAATCACTTTTTTCACACATTTTTGTGTGGGAAAGTGTGGCATCACTGGCCTCACACAAATTTCCTACCACCCAGCGTTCCCCCAGGTCTCCTGATAAAAATGGTGCCTCACTTGTGTGGGAGGCCCAAGTACCACGACAGGCAAGGGCCCACAACGTAGTGAGGCGACCTCAAAATGGCCTTTCACAAAACCACCTGGTTTTGCAAGGGGGTCACCTGGGTTTTTGGCCCCGTGCTCGGCGGCCATCTAGGGAAACCTACCAAACCCACACATTTCCGAAAAGTAGACACCCGGGGCTTCCAGGGAGGTATGGCTTGCGTGGATCCCCCAACGTTTCCTTACCCAGAATCCCCTGCAAACCTCACTTTTAGCTGAAAAATCACTTTTTCACACATTTTGTGTGGGAAAGTGTGGCATCACTGGCCTCACACAAATTTCCTACCACCCAGCGTTCCCCAGGTCTCCCGATAAAAATGGTGCCTCACTTGTGTGGGAGGCCCAAGTACCCGCGACAGGCAAGGGCCCACAACGTAGTGAGGTGACCTCAAAATGGCCTTTGACAAAACCACCTGGTTTTGCAAGGAGTCACCTGGGTTTTGGCCCGTGCTCGGCGGCCATCTAGGGAAACCTACCAAACCCACACATTTCTGAAAAGTAGACACCCGGGGCTTCCAGGGAGGTATGGCTTGCGTGGATCCCCCAACGTTTCCTTACCCAGAATCCCCTGCAAACCTCAATTTTAGCTGAAAAAATCACTTTTTTCACACATTTTTGTGTGGGAAAGTGTGGCATCACTGGCCTCACACAAATTTCCTACCACCCAGCGTTCCCCAGGTCTCCCGATAAAAATGGTGCCTCACTTGTGTGGGAGGCCCAAGTACTCGCGACAGGCAAGGGCCCCAAAAATTTTTGATAGGCAATGTTGATGTTGCCTCAAAACGTTTTGTGTCCTTGCATGTCGCGGGTACTTGGGCCTCCCACACAAGTGAGGCACCATTTTTATCGGGAGACCTGGGGGAACGCTGGGTGGTAGGAAATTTGTGTGAGGCCAGTGATGCCACACTTTCCCACACACAAATGTGTGAAAAAGTGATTTTTTTCAGCTAAAATTGAGGTTTGCAGGGGATTCTGGGTAAGGAAACGTTGGGGATCCACGCAGGCCATACCTCCCTGGAAGCCCCGGGTGTCTACTTTTCAGAAATGTGTGGGTTTGGTAGGTTTCCTAGATGGCCGCTGAGCATGGGGCCAAAAACCCAGGTGACCTCCTTGCAAAACCAGGTGGTTTTGTGAAAGGCCATTTTGAGGTCGCCTCACTACGTTGTGGGCCCTTGCCTGTCGCGGGTACTTGGGCCTCCCACACAAGTGAGGCACCATTTTTATCGGGAGACCTGGGGGAACGCTGGGTGGTAGGAAATTTGTGTGAGGCCAGTGATGCCACACTTTCCCACACACAAATGTGTGAAAAAGTGATTTTTTTCAGCTAAAATTGAGGTTTGCAGGGGATTCTGGGTAAGGAAACGTTGGGGATCCACGCAAGCCATGCCTCCCTGGAAGCCCCCGGGTGTCTACTTTTCAGAAATGTGTGGGTTTGGTAGGTTTCAGCTAGATGGCCGCTGAGCACGGGGCCAAAACCCAGGTGACTCCCTTGCAAAACCAGGTGGTTTTGTGAAAGGCCATTTTGAGGTCGCCTCACTACGTTGTGGGCCCTTGCCTGTCGCGGGTACTTGGGCCTCCCACACAAGTGAGGCACCATTTTTATCGGGAGACCTGGGGGAACGCTGGGTGGTAGGAAATTTGTGTGAGGCCAGTGATGCCACACTTTCCCACACAAAAATGTGTGAAAAAAGTGATTTTTTCAGCTAAAATTGAGGTTTGCAGGGGATTCTGGGTAAGGAAACGTTGGGGGATCCACGCAAGCCATACCTCCCTGGAAGCCCCCGGGTGTCTACTTTTCAGAAATGTGTGGGTTTGGTAGGTTTCCTAGATGGCCGCTGAGCACGGGCTAAAACCCAGGTCACTCCCTTGCAAAACCAGGTGGTTTTGTGAAAGGCCATTTTGAGGTCTCCTCACTACGTTGTGGGCCCTTGCCTGTCGCGGGTACTTGGGCCTCCCACACAAGTGAGGCACCATTTTTATCGGGAGACCTGGGGGAACGCTGGGTGGTAGGAAATTTGTGTGAGGCCAGTGATGCCACACTTTCCCACACAAAAATGTCTGAAAAAAGTGATTTTGTCAGCTAAAATTGAGGTTTGCAGGGGATTCTGGGTAAGGAAACGTTGGGGGATCCACGCAAGCCATACCTCCCTGGAAGCCCCCGGGTGTCTACTTTTCAGAAATGTGTGGGTTTGGTAGGTTTCCCTAGATGGCCGCTGAGCACGGGGCCAAAAACCCAGGTGACCCCAATTGCAAAACCAGGTGGTTTTGTGAAAGGCCATTTTGAGGTCGCCTCACTACGTTGTGGGCCCTTGCCTGTCACGGGTACTTGGGCCTCCCACACAAGTGAGGCACCATTTTTATCGGGAGACCTGGGGGAACGCTGGGTGGTAGGAAATTTGTGTGAGGCCAGTGATGCCACACTTTCCCACACAAAAATGTGTGAAAAAAGTGATTTTTTCAGCTAAAAGTGAGGTTTGCAGGGGATTCTGGGTAAGGAAACGTTGGGGGATCCACGCAAGCCATACCTCCCTGGAAGCCCCCGGGTGTCTACTTTTCACAAATGTGTGTGTTTGGTAGGTTTCCCAGGTGCCGGCAGAGGTAGGGTTCAAAAACTACAGCTAGGCACTTTGCCAAAAAGGGTCATTTTTCACTGCGAAATTGAGGTGTGACCACGTTGCGTTTTGCGCCGTTTCCTGTCGCAGGCACTAGGCCGAACCACACAAGTGAGGTACCATTTTTCTCGTAAGACTTTGGGGAACGCGGGGTGGGTGGAAATTTGTGGATCCACGCAGATTCCAGAACTTTCCACCACAGAAATGTGGGGAAAATGTGTTTTTTGGACAATTTTTTATGTTTGCAAGGGATTCTGGGTAACAGAACCTGGTGGGAGGCAGTCAAGTCACCCCATCCTGGATTCCCCTGGGTGTCTAGTTTTCAAAAATGTATAGGTTTGCTAGGTTTCCTTAGGTGCCGGCAGAGGTAGGGTTCAAAAACTACAGCTAGGCACTTTGCCAAAAAAGGGTCATTTTTCACTGCAAAATTGAGGTGTGACCACGTTGCGTTTTGCGCCGTTTCCTGTCGCAGGCACTAGGCCGACCCACACAAGTGAGGTACCATTTTTCTCGTAAGACTTTGGGGAACGCGGGGTGGGTGGAAATTTGTGGATCCACGCAGATTTCAGAACTTTCCACCACAGAAATGTGGGGAAAATGTGTTTTTTTAACAATTTTTTATGTTTGCAAGGGATTCTGGGTAACAGAACCTGGTGGGAGGCAGTCAAGTCACCCCATCCTGGATTCCCTGGGTGTCTAGTTTTCAAAAATGTATAGGTTTGCTAGGTTTCCCTAGGTGCCGGCAGAGGTAGGGTTCAAAAACTACAGCTAGGCACTTTGCCAAAACGGGTCATTTTTCACTGCGAAATTGAGGTGTGACCACGTTGCGTTTTGCGCCGTTTCCTGTAGCAGGCACTAGGCCGACCCACACAAGTGAGGTACCATTTTCTCGTAAGACTTTGGGGAACGCGGGGTGGGTTGAAATTTGTGGATCCACGCAGATTCCAGAACTTTCCACCACAGAAATGTGGGGAAAATGTGTTTTTTGGACAATTTTTTATGTTTGCAAGGGATTCTGGGTAACAGAACCTGGTGGGAGGCAGTCAAGTCACCCCATCCTGGATTCCCCTGGGTGTCTAGTTTTCAAAAATGTATAGGTTTTCTAGGTTTCCCTAGGTGCCGGCAGAGGTAGGGTTCAAAAACTACAGCTAGGCACTTTGCCAAAAACGGGTCATTTTTCACTGCGAAATTGAGGTGTGACCACGTTGCGTTTTGCGCCGTTTCCTGTCGCAGGCACTAGGCCGACCCACACAAGTGAGGTACCATTTTTCTCGTAAGACTTTGGGGAACGCGGGGTGGGTGGAAATTTGTGGATCCACGCAGATTCCAGAACTTTCCACCACAGAAATGTGGGGAAAATGTGTTTTTTGGACAATTTTTTATGTTTGCAAGGGATTCTGGGTAACAGAACCTGGTGGGAGGCAGTCAAGTCACCCCATCCTGGATTCCCTGGTTGTCTAGTTTTCAAAAATGTATAGGTTTGCTAGGTTTCCTAGGTGCCGGCAGAGGTAGGGTTAAAAAACTACAGCTAGGCACTTTGCCAAAAACGGGTCATTTTTCACTGCGAAATTGAGGTGTGACCACGTTGCGTTTTGCGCCGTTTCCTGTCGCAGGCACTAGGCCGACCCACACAAGTGAGGTACCATTTTTCTCGTAAGACTTTGGGGAACGCGGGTGGGTGGAAATTTGTGGATCCACGCAGATTCCAGAACTTTCCACCACAGAAATGTGGGGAAAATGTGTTTTTTGGACAATGTTTTATGTTTGCAAGGGATTCTGGGTAACAGAACCTGGTGGGAGGCAGTCAAGTCACCCCATCCTGGATTCCCCTGGGTGTCTAGTTTTCAAAAATGTATAGGTTTGCTAGGTTTCCCTAGGTGCCGGCAGAGGTAGGGTTCAAAAACTACAGCTAGGCACTTTGCCAAAAAAGGGTCATTTTTCACTGCGAAATTGAGGTGTGACCACGTTGGGTTATGCGCCGTTTCCTGTCGCAGGCACTAAGCCGACCCACACAAGTGAGGTACCATTTTTCTCGTAAGACTTTGGGGAACGCGGGGTGGGTGGAAATTTGTGGATCCACGCAGATTCCAGAATTTTCCACCACAGAAATGTGGGCAAAATGTGTTTTCTTTTACCATTTTTTATGTTTGCAAGAGATTCTGGGTAACAGAACCTGGTGGGAGGCAGTCAAGTCACCCCATCCTGGATTCCCCTGGGTGTCTAGTTTTCAAAAATGTATAGGTTTGCTAGGTTTCCCTAGGTGCCGGCAGAGGTAGGGTTAAAAACTACAGCTAGGCACTTTGCCAAAAAAGGGTCATTTTTCACTGCGAAATTGAGGTGTGACCACGTTGCGCTTTGCGCCGTTTCCTGTCGCAGGCACTAGGCCAACCCACACAAGTGAGGTACCATTTTTCTCGTAAGACTTTGGGGAACGCGGGGTGGGTGGAAATTTGTGGATCCACGCAGATTCCAGAACTTTCCACCACAGAAATGTGGGGAAAATGTGGTTTTTTTGACAATTTTTTATGTTTGCAAGGGATTCTGGGTAACAGAACCTGGTGGGAGGCAGTCAAGTCACCCCATCCTTGATTCCCCTGGGTGTCTAGTTTTCAAAAATGTATAGGTTTGCTAGGTTTCCCTAGGTGCCGGCAGAGCTAGGGTTCAAAAACTACAGCTAGGCACTTTGCCAAAAAGGGTCATTTTTCACTGCAAAATTGAGGTGTGACCACGTTGCGCTTTGCGCCGTTTCCTGTCGCAGGCACTAGGCCGACCCACACAAGTGAGGTACCATTTTTCTCGTAAGACTTTGGGGAACGCGGGGTGGGTGGAAATTTGTGGATCCACGCAGATTCCAGAACTTTCCACCACAGAAATGTGGGGAAAATGTGTTTTTTGGACAGTTTTTTATGTTTGCAAGGGATTCTGGGTAACAGAACCTGGTGGGAGGCAGTCAAGTCACCCCATCCTGGATTCCCCTGGTTGTCTAGTTTTCAAAAATGTATAGGTTTGCTAGGTTTCCCTAGGTGCCGGCAGAGGTAGGGTTCAAAAACTACAGCTAGGCACTTTGCCAAAAAAGGGTCATTTTTCACTGCGAAATTGAGGTGTGACCACGTTGCGTTTTGCGCCGTTTCCTGTCGCGGGCACTAGGCCGACCCACACAAGTGAGGTACCATTTTTCTCGTAAGACTTTGGGGAACGCGGGGTGGGTGGAAATTTGTGGATCCACGCAGATTCCAGAACTTTCCACCACAGAAATGTGGGCAAAATGTGTTTTTTTTTACCATTTTTTATGTTTGCAAGGGATTCTGGGTAACAGAACCTGGTGGGAGGCAGTCAAGTCACCCCATGCTGGATTCCCCTGGGTGTCTAGTTTTCAAAAATGTATAGGTTTGCTAGCTTTCCCTAGGTGCCGGCAGAGCTAGGGTTCAAAAACTACACCTAGGCACTTTGCAAAAAAAGGGTAATTTTTCATTGTGAAAATGTGGTACGTCCACGTTGCATTTTGAGCCATTTCCTGTTGTGGGCACAAGGGCTACCCACACAAGTGAGGTACCATTTTTATCGGGAGACTTAGGGTAACACAGAATTGTACAGCAACTGTTATTACCTATTGACTTTCGATGCATTTCTGCCTTCCAAATGAAAGACAATGTGTAAAAATAAGTCATTTTGAAAAATGACCTATAATTCTCATGCTAGTATGGGTACTCCCAATTTCGGAAATGTGCAAATATCTACTGTTTCTAAAATCTACATTATGTTCCCATTTCAGAAATACATAGGTGTCTTTCATAACAATTTTTCCATGTATACATATTCCCAAAATAATTGCTATATACCCGGTACTTAAAAAAAATCATTGCAAGATGTTGCTCAATTATTGGCTCTGGGTTCGTCGGGTTCTTGGTGAACCTACAAGTCCTATATATCCCCACAACCAGAAAGGTCCAGCGGATATAACGGTATATTGCCTTCAAATAGCTGTCATAATTAGAAGAAGTTACAGGTGAAAACGTTGACACAAATGGCTGTTTTTTTCAACTAAGTTTCAATTTTTCCTTTATTTAACTGTTAGTTTCTATAAGGAAAACTTTAAGGATCTACACAAATGACCCCTTGCTGAATTCAGAATTTTGTCTACTTTTCATAAATGTATGGATTTCCAGGATCCATTATTGGTTTCATACCCATTTCTACCATTAACTGGAAGGAGGTTGAAAGCACAAAAAATAGCAAAAATAGGCTATGTCCCAGAAAAATGCCAAAACTGTGTAAAAAAAGTTGGTTTTCTGACAAAAGTCTGCTTGTCCCTGAAAGCTGGGAAGATGGTGATTTCATCCCCACAACCCCTTTTTTGATGCCATTTGCAGGGAAAAATCAAGACGCTTTCATCTGTAGCCCTTTTTCGCATTTTTCCCAAAAAAAAAACATTTAGCTGTATTTTGACTAATTTCTGGGTCCCCTCCAGGGGAATCCACAAACCCTGGGTACCTTTACAATCCCCATGATGTTAGAAAAAAAGGACGCAAATTTGGCATGGATACCTTATGTGGTCAAAAAGTTACAGGGGCCTAAGCGCGCACTACCCCAAATAGCCAAAAAAAGGCTTAGCACAGGAGGGGAAAAGGCCTAGCAGCGAAGGGGTTAAAGAACCCGCCACCATATCAGGAAGGGACAAGTGGATGTACCCCAAGCGCACCACTTTTAAAAACACAATTGGTACCGCAAGTATTGCATAATCCACCAGTTGATAGGGTACTTCAGGATAAAGAAAAAGAAGCTATAGACAAAAACAGAACAGAATTGATACAGAAAACAACACAGTTGAATGTACATCCTGATTACCTGACCATACCTGTAACAATTGGTCCCGCGGTTCCCCTATATGGTGACAAGGTAAATTATCCGAAACCTTTAGTCATGCCTGCACCCATAGAAATTCCCAAAGCTGAAACTGTAATAATTGGTGACCATATCAGTGATTGTGAATCTATGATATCCCTAATGGATTTACCGATTCGAGGATCTGTAAATAGCACTCCTAGAAGAATAACACCTGGTTGCTCCAAAGATGTAAATATAGTAACATCATCTGGAACTAAGAGTGCCACAGTAGTCACATCAGAAGACTTAGAAAGATGGGCACAAGGATCAGACAGACAGAGTTCACCCCCAAAGATCATGGACATCTACAAATTAAAAGTCGAGTTAGAAGAAATGATAGCAGGAAATGTGGGAGTAGATCATTTAAATACTTACGATGAAGAAGAGCTATTGTTTGTATGCAGAAGCATCACTAGAAATGCAAAATTATTTCATGAGAAATTATCAGATTTGGCCTTACAGATGGGGATTGAAATAGGGAAGTCAAAAGTGTTACAGAAGCCCTATAGAGCAGATTTTTCTGACAAAGATTTAGAAAATATGAATGCCTCTGGCCGAAAACTACAAGTAAAAGAATTAATGTCAGTATTACAGAAATGGGGAGATCTAGATAAATGGAAAACTAGATGGACAAAGAAAAAGGAAGAGGCACGCTACAGTAGAACAACTTCTGAATATTTATTGAAAGAAACAGGGAAATCAGATCAGATGTACCCGATGCGAGAAGTACCTGGAGGAGGTTATGTACATGTCCCATGGAGTAGACAGGATATTTTGTCATTTACGAATGATTTCCCAAAGTTGAGAGAAAAGCCAATTGAATGGTACAAGCAAGTTGAGAGGTTTGTGAAAGTTTCAAAGGTATTGTTGAAGGACTTGGATGGTTTGTTCGACATAGTGGTACCTGCCGATTTGTGGACAGATTGTAAGATTACGGTTGACTGGCCGAGTAAAGAGTATCCTAGAGATCCAAAGACAGGTGCTCCATCAAGTGATGTGATGAAAAAGTATCAGCAGGTGATAACTTACTTGAAAGGGAAAATACCACCGAAAGAAACGGATTGGGTGAAAATAGACAGGACTACCCAAGAAGCAAGTGAATCAGTACATGCCTATTATGAACGCCTATTTCAGGTATTCAAACAGTATAGTGCATTTGAGGACATTGGAGATAAAAACATGAGTCAGTTTGTTTATCGATTTGTTTATGGTTTAAAGCCAGAGATTTGTCAGATGATTAAGCAGCACATGTTGTGCTGGCAAGGGAAACCCATAGATGAAATTTTGAAAAATGCGAAATATTGTGGAGACGACATTGAGGATAGGCACAAGAAACTACAAGAGAAAGTGATGTGCGCTCAAGTGAAAATGGCTGAGCGACAGGGAATTAATTTGGATAATCCAACTGATAATCAGGGAAAAGATTCTGGAACAAATGGTGACACAGGAAATGGTGGTAAAGTGAGAGGACGCATGAGTAGAGAAAAGGCTAAAAAGAAATTTCCTTGTCATGGATGCGGAAAGTTGGGGCATTGGAAGGATGAATGTAAAAAGATTCGAAATCATAATGGCCCAAATCATAATTTAAATCCACAGATGCAGAATGACTCACAGCAGGGTGTAAATCCTCAGAGTCAGTTGCCACCTGCTCCTATACAGGGTAATGTAAGCAGAGCAAAGCACGGTACAGACGTCGGATATCAAGGAGGAAGTGGTAAGAATGATTATGTAACTTCACAGTTTCTTTTGCAGGATGATTTTTATCAATATAACCAATGACGGTGCCTAAGAGAGGGGGAGAAGGAGTGCGTGCTTGGCGCATCCTTGCCGGTAGACCAGTCAGGTCCATATGTTGAAGGGAAAGTAAAAGGTAATGATATCACTTTCCTTTTGGACACTGGTGCTACTCGTTCTACTGTGAGAACAGCAGACATCCCAGACCTTCCTCTCTCTGGAGAAGCTATCCAAGTTGTAGGTGTAGCTAATCGTAAGATTAGAACACCTCTTACCGAACCAATGGAAGTAAAAATTGGAAATTTTAGAGAAATGCATCAGTTTGTAGTGTGTGATTCCAGTCCAGTAAACTTACTGGGCCGAGATTTGCTGTGTAAAATGAACTGCACAATTTTCTGCACACCGGATGGTGTTGCAATTCAGACCCGGATGAAGATCATGTATATAAAATTATGATTGCAAAACAAGGTACAGAAATAGATGAGATGTTTTCTTTGATAACAGAAGACGAGTTACCTGAAGAATTAAGAACTACTGTAAATTCCATGGTATGGGATTTTACCGGGAAAGAAGTAGGACTTATGGCCAAAATAGACCCAGTAAAAATCACTGTAAAGGAAGGTGCAATTTTCCCAAATACCAGACAGTACAAAATGAGTGCAGAAGTAAAAGCAGGAGTTATTGAGGAAATTAACAGAATGGTAAAACAAGGCATATTAAAAGAAGTTATGAGTAGCCCTTGTAATTCACCAATCATGGGGTTAAAGAAGCCTAGTGGAAAGTATAGGATTGTTCAGGATTTACGCAAAATTAATAAGATTGTGGTACCTTGTTGTCCAATAGTGCCAAATCCTGCAGTAATCTTATACCAGATCCCCTGGAGTGCAGAATGGTTTACTGTGATTGATTTATGCCAAGCATTCTTTTCAATACCATTGCACCCAGATAGCCAGTATCTCTTTTCATTTAAATTCGAGAACAAAGTCTATGTGTGGAATCGTGTTCCTCAGGGGTACACGGAAAGTCCCTCCATTTTCAATCAAATACTGAAGTGGTGTTTGGAGAAGTTAGTGCTACCCAGAAGTTCAGTCTTGGGGGCATATTTACAAGCCCCTTGCGCCACTTTTGCGCCGCCGCTGCGTCACGCATGTGACGCTGCGGCGACGCAAACCATGCGCCGCGTTGCGCTATATTTACAACGTGACGCATCTAGGGAGATGCGTCACGTAGTAAACCCCTTCGCCACATGAAACCTGCGTCAGGTTTCATGTGGGCGTACCGGCGCAGGGGGGGGCGTTCCGCCGCAGGAACGCCTCGGAAAAGTGACGTAGTGAAATCTACAAGATTTCACGCAGTCACTTTTCGAGCGCTGAGTGCGTCAAATCCTTACGCCTGCTTCAAGCAGGCGTAAGGATTGACGCACCATGTTAGGGATAGGGAAGGTTGGAACAGTGCTGGAGCTGCGCCGCGCTTGCGACACAACTTCAGCACTGCGCCAACCTTCCGCCGGCAGATGCGTCACGCATCTGCTTATCCTTGCGCCACGATGCGCCGCATTGTAAATGCGGCGCATCGGACGTGGCGCAAGGGTAAACTTGCGTGACGCATTTTCCCTGGCGCATCCCTGCTGATATGCAGGGATGCGCCAGGGAACGTAAATATGCCCCTTGGTACAGTATATAGACGATTTACTGGTAGCATCCAGCACTCATGATGATTGTGTTGAAGATTCAATTGCATTACTTAACCATTTCGCTGAGGAAGGACATAAAGTGTCTCCTGAAAAACTGCAGTTTTGCACAACAGCAGTTAAATATTTAGGACACCAAATTGAGAGGGGAAAAAGAAGGATAACCTCTGAAAGAGTAAAATTAATCAAGAGAATGCAAATGCCTGTAACTCAAAGAGAAGTGAGAATGTTCCTTGGAATAGTGGGATATTGTCGACAGTGGATAGTAGGGTTTTCGCTGCTAGCAAAGCCATTGATTCAAATGACGAAAAAGAAGGCAAAGGACCCAGTTGAGTGGGATGATGAGAGCGTAGGAGCTTTTGTAAAATTAAGAAGTGCTTTGTGTGAAGCACCTGCCCTAGGTATGCCTGATTATACAAGAGGATTCGCGTTATTCTGTCATGAGAGAGAAAATTGTGCACTTTCAGTCCTAACTCAGAGACATGGTTTGGACAGACGTCCTATAGCATATTTTTCTGCTACATTG
Source organism: Calotriton arnoldi (assembly GCA_963921515.1). NCBI lineage: Eukaryota > Metazoa > Chordata > Amphibia > Caudata > Salamandridae > Calotriton > Calotriton arnoldi. The sequence continues at coordinate 3,336,927 of CAWUFW010000797.1, read as the reverse complement.
GACCCAGTGGCAGCAGCGTTGTCAGGCTGCTTAAAAGCAGTAGCTGCTACATGTTTGAGCATTGAACAAAGTGAATCAATTGTAATGGGACATCCTGTGAAAGTGTTTGTCCCACACTCAGTGGTGATTCTGTTGACAAGAACCAGAACTCAGCACCTTACTCCTAGTCGGCTGACTAAATATGAGAGAATAATCTTAGGTGCTGAAAATGTGACTATTGTCAGGTGCACAATTGTAAACCCTGCTACATTACTACCAGATCCGTATCATGAGGAAGTCAAAGATGATGAAGAGGAACATGATTGTTTACAAGTCACAGAATTGTGCACCAAACCGCATCCTGATATACAGGAATTGCCTCTCAGGAATCCAGACAGGGAGCTGTTTGTAGATGGTTCATGTCAAAGGCATGAAGATGGCAAATTAAGTGCAGCATATGCTGTATGTGAATTAACTGGAATAGTCGAAGCATCCTATTTACCAGGGGTCAAATCTGCACAAGTAGCTGAATTAATTGCCTTGATTAAAGCCTGCAAAATTGGGAAGAATCAGAAAGTAACCATATTTACGGACAGTCAATATGGGTACGGGGTTGTGCATGACTTTGGCCAACTGTGGATGCAGAGGGATTTCATGACTTCTTCAGGATCCCCAATCAAAAATGGACAGTTTGTAAAAGAACTACTAGAAGTAATACAATCACCAAAAGAATTAGCGGTGGTGAAATGTGCCGCACACCAGTCAGGAGATGACTGGGTGGTAGTCGGTAACAGATATGCAGATCTGGTGGCTCAACACTGTGCCAAAAACAGGTTGTCAGTAAATAAAAAGGTTGAAAGAATGGGAATCAGCTGCCAACTTATGCTATATGCACCACCTGAAACATGGAATGATGTGAAAAGACTACAAGATGATGCTGACGAGAGTGAAAGAGATGCTTGGATAAAAATAGGATGTTCTCGAAGAGCAGACGATGATGTATGGGTTTATGCCGACGGCAGACCAGTCATGCCCGACTGTCTGATTTCACAAATGGCCAGAATGTATCATGGAGACACACATGTAGGGAGAGATGCCATGATTAGACTCTTCAGGCAAAGTTGGTATAATCCAAAGTTTAGGGCTGCAGCAGAGAGTCTATGCCAAAGGTGTTTAACTTGTCAAATCAATAATCCAGGAAGAAAAACAGTAATTGGTTTGGGAAAAATTGGAAAGGCTGAGGGTCCCTTTGTGAGATTACAGCTAGATTTCATACAATTACCACCATGTAGAGGACTGAAATATGCACTTGTCATAGTGTGTCTGTTTTCAAGGTGGGTGGAGGCTTACCCTACCAGAAGGAATGACAGTATTACAGTCGCAAAGTTGTTGCTACGAGAACTCATTCCTAGGTTCGGTTTTCCAGTAACTTTGTAATCAGATAGAGGAAGTCACTTCAACAACGATGTGATCAGAATAATCTGTGAAGCATTCCAAATTGAGCAGAAATTGCACTGTGCGTATCGCCCAGAGGCTTCTGAAGTTGTTGAACAAATGAATGGCACAATAAAATCAAGACTGGCAAAAATGTGTGCATCAACATCGTTAGATTGGCCAGATGCATTGCCACTTGTTTTAATGGGACTCAGAAGCATTCCTGATAGAAATACCGGATTGAGTCCGCACAAAATAATCATGGGAAGAGCAATGAGACAAGCACATGTACCTACAAGTAAACTGCTGAACATAACTGATGATATGGTTCTGGATTATTGCAAAGGATTGGCTGACCTAGTGCGTTCTGTCTCTCACCAGGTTGGAGAAGACGCAGTTTCCAGGCAGCCTGAGCAAGAGCATGATCTGAATCCCGGAGACTGGGTGGTAGTGAAACCAGAGAAACGTGTCTATCACCCAGGTGGGGCGAACCTTGTCAGGTTATACTAGTCACGAACACAGCAGTGAAATGTGCAGGATTGTCTAATTGGGTTCATGTAAGCCACACCAAAAGGTACCAGAGCCTGAAGGACAAAATCCTCAGACAGCACCAATAACTGAGGAAGCTGAAGGTTGGCCAGCGGAAGAATCCCAGGTGAGAGATTCAAGAGAAGCTGAAGAAGAACAACCGAGCACAAGTCAGGACTGGATACCAGTGGTTGATATACCAGAAGTTTACAACAGAACAAGAGGCAGATCAAAATTTGAAGAAATTAGGGAAGACCAGATAGGTGAAGAAGAAGCAGCTCAGGATGAGAAAAATGAAACAATAAGAGAACCTGAGCAGGACCAGATAGGGAGAAGAAATTGGGCTCAAATCGACAACGAAACAACAAAATTTGAGCAGGGACAGACAGGTTTAGAAGAACGCAGTCAGGCTGCAGAAGTACAAAGTGCAATAAGCCCTGATCAGAACCAGTTAGAACTAGGAAAATACTTTCAAGAAGAAGAAGATCACGAGAACCTCAAGCCCGAAGGAGAAGCGAAGTATCAGAGAGGGGAACGACGCAGGCGTCGTTGATAGAGAGGTCACCTGTCCTGTCCTGAATCTGGTCCGGAGGTCTTTGGTCTTCATCCTTCTTGGGACCGATCTTTTCCAACTCCTTGGCCAAGGGGTTTGGTTTCTCGCACCTTTAGGTAAATATAAATGCAACCTTTAGCTGTGCTGCTGTCTCTATCTTCTTCTTTCTGAGGAACCGTCATTGATCGATAAATTGATTATTAATATGCTTCATCCTTGATATGCGATCAAGTATTATGTGGTTCTGTATTTTGCTCTGCTAAAACTATAGATAAACATTTTAAAACTTACTGACTCAGTGATTATTTTAAGAATTTATGAATTGTAATGAAAGTCACTCATTTTAAACTTCCCAATTATTAAAGGGTCCATTGGTAAGTCATTACTCTTCAAACAGAATAGTAATTGGTAGCAGGGCTATTGATAAAGAGTACAACTGACCCACCAGCGGAAATTGCTAGCGTATTATGAATGAATGGGCCCAGGTGAGTATTCGGTGTATGAATGCTTGTTGCTAGTAACCCGCTGGATCAGTTTTCTGGTTATCAGAGGATGGTTATACTTTGTTAATTGGGTAATAAGAATTTTATTTTTATAAACTAACATCCGTTTGTTCAAAAGTTTTGTTTTATGTTGTCTAGAATTCCCCAGGGAAAATTGAATAGCGGATGGTAAGTGGAAACCATACTGCAGTGAGGTTATCTGTCAGGTAGAAATAGTACTGAAAAGTTAAGCAGGGCTATCAGTACTTGTTAGGGACTCTGTGCGTGTGAGTGACAGCAAAGGAATACGCTGGTGAAAATTTGATGTTATATCACCTAGAAAGGGTAACATTGAAGAAGTAGCAGGTATTTCTGAAGCTTACGTGAAGAGTAAACGGAAGGGTTTTACTCGTAGTGTATGTTTAGTAAACGGAAAGGTTTTACTAAAGTGTGAGAGAAACTCCTTCTCAAATTAGCGAAACTGGCACGATAGCGAATGTTTTATGTTGTTACTGAATTTTAATAAGAAGTACAAAGAAAATAAAGTTTTGCGTACGATTTTGTAAAGGGAGGGTCAGCTACCGGAGAGGAAGCTGACGTCACAAAACGCCGCGCTGGGATTGGTTGAAACGGCGGGCGTGGAAAGACCCTTGTAAAGGAGGGGTCAGTAGTCAGGAGTAATACTGACGTCACAGGTGTCGCGCTGGGATTGGTCGAAACAGCGAGGGACAGAGAAGTGCAGATTGTAAAGGAGGGGTTGACAGACAAACGTCACTAAAAGGTCGCGCTAGGATTGGTTCAGAGACAAATGTTAGTTGGAATTTAATTGGCTGGTAGCATAGAAGTCGAAATCCTAGTGGATAGTGGAGAATATATGTGGAAACGTGATCCGACTTTAACAGGAACCCGTACAGACAAGAGATTCTTAGGGTTTGTAGAATATAATTCGAAACATAGATATTTACCCAAAATGTATGGAGAAAAGAGAAAAATGTCATTTCTACAGAAAGTTAAAAATTATTTTAAGAAAGATAAACCCATCAAAACTAGAGAAGGAATTATCATTCCACCAGCAAAAACGCCCGCTTCATTCATGATGATGGAGAGAGGTTATCATACTTGCGTATGGTTAGAAAATTGGATAGAATATACCAAAAATGACGGAATATTAGCATTCCCAAAGAATGATACTTTCAATGGAAGAATTCTTCAAAATTTAAGATTGAGGATGAATGATTTAGAACCCAAACCAAGACTAACGCAATATGAAGCATTAGAAGAGTGGGAAACCGAGGCATTCGAACGTGACCGAGCAAGAAGCAGTAGGGGTTATTGGGGATTTTTGTCCTAGATACCAAAATGAGTCAAGAGATGGTCAGATGTAGCAGTGGAGAAGAGTGATGCTTACAGAGGGTTTGTATCCAGTATTTATGACAGAATAGTCATTAGGAGGTAAATGCACAGAAAAGACAAAACATTTGACAGGGTTTGGAGATTCTGAAGATGAATTTATGGAAGAAATATTAAAGAACCCGCCACCATATCAGGAAGGGACAAGTGGATGTACCCCAAGCGCAACACTATTAAAAACACCATTGGTACCGCAAGTATTGCATAATCCACCAGTTGATAGGGTACTTCAGGATAAAGAAAAATAAGCTATAGACAAAAACAGAACAGAATTGATACAGAAAACAACACAGTTGAATGTACATCCTGATTACCTGACCATACCTGTAATAATTGGTCCCGCGGTTCCCTTATATGGTGACAAGGTAAATTATCCGAAACCTTTAGTCATGCCTGCACCCATAGAAATTCCCAAAGCTGAAACTGTAATAATTGGTGACCATATCAGTGATTGTGAATCTATGATATCCCTAATGGATTTACCGATTCGAAGATCTGTAAATAGCACTCCTAGAAGAATAACACCTGGTTGCTCCAAAGATGTAAATATAGTAACATCATCTGGAACTAAGAGTGCCACAGTAGTCACGCCAGAAGACTTAGAAAGATGGGCACAAGGATCAGACAGACAGAGTTCACCCCCAAAGATCATGGACATCTACAAATTAAAAGTCGAGTTAGAAGAAATGATAGCAGGAAATGTGGGAGTAGATCATTTAAGTACTTACGATGAAGAAGAGCTATTGTTTGTATGCAGAAGCATCACTAGAAATGCAAAATTATTTCATGAGAAATTATCAGATTTGGCCTTACAGATGGGGATTGAAATAGGGAAGTCAAAAGTGTTACAGAAGCCCTATAGAGCAGATTTTTCTGACAAAGATTTAGAAAATATGAATGCCTCTGGCCGAAAACTACAAGTAAAAGAATTAATGTCAGTATTACAGAAATGGGGAGATCTAGATAAATGGAAAACTAGATGGACAAAGAAAAAGGAAGAGGCACGGTACAGTAGAACAACTTCTGAATATTTATTGAAAGAAACAGGGAAATCAGATCAGATGTACCCGATGCGAGAAGTACCTGGAGGAAGTTATGTACATGTCCCATGGAGTAGACAGGATATTTTGTCATTTACGAATGATTTCCCAAAGTTGAGAGAAAAGCCAATTGAATGGTACAAGCAAGTTGAGAGGTTTGTGAAAGTGTCAAAGGTATTGTTGAAGGACTTGGATGGTTTGTTCGACATAGTGGTACCTGCCGATTTGTGGACAGATTGTAAGATTACGGTTGACTGGCCGAGTAAAGAGTATCCTAGAGATCCAAAGACAGGTGCTCCATCAAGTGATGTGATGAAAAAGTATCAGCAGGTGATAACTTACTTGAAAGGGAAAATACCACCGAAAGAAACGGATTGGGTGAAAATAGACAGGACTACCCAAGAAGCAAGTGAATCAGTACATGCCTATTATGAACGCCTATTGCAGGTATTCAAACAGTATAGTGGATTTGAGGACATTGGAGATAAAAACATGAGTCAGTTTGTTTATCGATTTGAGTATGGTTTAAAGCCAGAGATTTGTCAGATGATTAAGCAGCACATGTTGTGCTGGCAAGGGAAACCCATAGATGAAATTTTGAAATATGCGAAATATTGTGGAGACGACATTGAGGATAGGCACAAGAAACTACAAGAGAAAGTGATGTGGGCTCAAGTGAAAATGGCTGAGCGACAGGGAATTAATTTGGATAATCCAACTGATAATCAGGGAAAAGATTCTGGAACAAATGGTGACACAGGAAATGGTGGTAAAGTGAGAGGACGAATGAGTAGAGAAGAGGCTAAAAAGAAATTTCCTTGTCATGGATGCGGAAAGTTGGGGCATTGGAAGGATGAATGTAAAAAGATTCGAAATAATAATGGCCCAAATCATAATTTAAATCCACAGACGCAGAATGACTCACAGCAGGGTGTAAATCCTCAGAGTCAGTTGCCACCTGCTCCTATACAGGGTAATGTAAGCAGAGCAAAGCACGGTACAGACGTCGGATATCAAGGAGGAAGTGGTAAGAATGATTATGTAACTTCACAGTTTCTTTTGCAGGATGATTTTTATCAATATAACCAATGGCGGTGCCTAAGAGAGGGGGAGAAGGAGTGCGTGCTTGGCGCATCCTTGCCGGTAGACCAGTCAGGTCCATATGTTGAAGGGAAAGTAAGAGGTAATGATATCACTTTCCTTTTGGACACTGGTGCTACTCGTTCTACTGTGAGAACAGCATACATCCCAGACCTTCCTCTCTCTGGAGAAGCTATCCAAGTTGTAGGTGTAGCTAATCGTAAGATTAGAACACCTCTTACCGAACCAATGGAAGTAAAAATTGGAAATTTTAGAGAAATGCATCAGTTTGTAGTGTGTGATTCCAGTCCAGTAAACTTACTGGGCCGAGATTTGTTGTGTAAAATGAACTGCACAATTTTCTGCACACTGGATGGTGTTGCAGTTCAGACCCCGGATGAGGATCATGTATATAAAATTATGATTGCAAAACAAGGTACAGAAATAGATGAGATGTTTTCTTTTATAACAGAAGACGAGTTACCTGAAGAATTAAGAACTACAGTAAATTCCATGGTATGGGATTTTACCGGGAAAGAAGTAGGACTTATGGCCAAAATAGACCCAGTAAAAATCACTGTAAAGGAAGGTGCAATTTTCCCAAATACCAGACAGTACAAAATGAGTGCAGAAGTAAAAGCAGGAGTTATTGAGGAAATTAACAGAATGGTAAAACAAGGCATATTAAAAGAAGTTATGAGTAGCCCTTGTAATTCACCAATCATGGGGTTAAAGAAGCCTAGTGGAAAGTATAGGATTGTTCAAAATTTACGCAAAATTAATAAGATTGTGGTACCTTGTTGTCCAATAGTGCCAAATCCTGCAGTAATCTTATACCAGATCCCCTGGAGTGCAGAATGGTTTACTGTGATTGATTTATGCCAAGCATTCTTTTCAATACCATTGCACCCAGATAGCCAGTATCTCTTTTCATTTAAATTCGAGAACAAAGTCTATGTGTGGAATCGTGTTCCTCAGGGGTACACGGAAAGTCCCTCCATTTTCAATCAAATACTGAAGTGGTGTTTGGAGAAGTTAGTGCTACCCAGAAGTTCAGTCTTGGTACAGTATATAGCCGATTTACTGGTAGCATCCAGCACTCATGATGATTGTGTTGAAGATTCAATTGCATTACTTAACCATTTGGCTGAGGAAGGACATAAAGTGTCTCCTGAAAAACTGCAGTTTTGCACAACAGCAGTTAAATATTTAGGACACCAAATTGAGAGGGGAAAAAGAGGGATAACCTCTGAAAGAGTAAAATTAATCAAGAGAATGCAAATGCCTGTAACTCAAAGAGAAGTGAGAATGTTCCTTGGAATAGTGGGATATTGTCGACAGTGGATAGTAGGGTTTTCGCTGCTAGCAAAGCCATTGATTCAAATGACGAAAAAGAAGGCAAAGGACTCAGTTGAGTGGGATGATGAGAGCGTAGGAGCTTTTGTAAAATTAAGAAGTGCTTTGTGTGAAGCACCTGCCCTAGGTATGCCTGATTATACAAGAGGATTCGCGTTATTCTGTCATGAGAGAGAAAATTGTGCACTTTCAGTCCTAACTCAGAGTGATGGTTTGGACAGACGTCCTATAGCATATTTTTCTGCTACATTGGACCCAGTGGCAACAGCGTTGTCAGGCTGCTTAAAAGCAGTAGCTGCTACATGTTTGAGCATTGAACAAAGTGAATCAATTGTAATGGGACATCCTGTGAAAGTGTTTGTCCCACACTCAGTGGTGATTCTGTTGACAAGAACCAGAACTCAGCATCTTACTCCTAGTCGGCTGACTAAATATGAGAGAATAATCTTAGGTGCTGAAAATGTGACTATTGTCAGGTGCACAATTGTAAACTCTGCTACATTACTACCAGATCCGTATCATGAGGAAGTCAAAGATGATGAAGAGGAACATGATTGTTTACAAGTCACAGAATTGTGCACCAAACCGCGTCCTGATATACAGGAATTGCCTCTCAGGAATCCAGACAGGGAGCTGTTTGTAGATGGTTCATGTCAAAGGCATGAAGATGGCAAATTAAGTGCAGCATATGCTGTATGTAAATTAACTGGAATAGTCGAAGCATCCTATTTACCAGGGGTCAAATCTGCACAAGTAGCTGAATTAATTGCCTTGATTAAAGCCTGCAAAATTGGGAAGAATCAGAAAGTAACCATATTTACGGACAGTCAATATGGGTACGGGGTTGTGCATGACTTTGGCCAACTGTGGATGCAGAGGGATTTCATGACTTCTTCAGGATCCCCAATCAAAAATGGACAGTTTGTAAAAGAACTACTAGAAGTAATACAATCACCAAAAGAATTAGCGGTGGTGAAATGTGCCGCACACCAGTCAGGAGATGACTGGGTGGTAGTCGGTAACAGATATGCAGATCTGGTGGCTCAACACTGTGCCAAAAACAGGTTGTCAGTAAATAAAAAGGTTGAAAGAATGGGGAACCAGCTGCCAACTTATGCTATATGCACCACCTGAAACATGGAATGATGTGAAAAGACTACAAGATGATGCTGACGAGAGTGAAAGAGATGCTTGGATAAAAATAGGATGTTCTCGAAGAGCAGACGATGATGTATGGGTTTATGCCGACGGCAGACCAGTCATGCCCGACTGTCTGATTTCACAAATGGCCAGAATGTATCATGCAGACACACATGTAGGGAGAGATGCCATGATTAGACTCTTCAGGCAAAGTTGGTATAATCCAAAGTTTAGGGCTGCAGCAGAGAGTCTATGCCAAAGGTGTTTAACTTGTCAAATCAATAATCCAGGAAGAAAAACGGTAATTGGTTTGGGAAAAATTGGAAAGGCTGAGGGTCCCTTTGTGAGATTACAGCTAGATTTCATACAATTACCACCATGTAGAGGACTGAAATATGTACTTGTCATAGTGTGTCTGTTTTCAAGGTGGGTGGAGGCTTACCCTACCAGAAGGAATGACAGTATTACAGTCGCAAGTTGTTGCTACGAGAACTCATTCCTAGGTTCGGTTTTCCAGTAACTTTGGAATCAGATAGAGGAAGTCACTTCAACAACGATGTGATCAGAATAATCTGTGAAGCATTCCAAATTGAGCAGAAATTGCACTGTGCGTATCGCCCAGAGGCTTCTGGAGTTGTTGAACAAATGAATGGCACAATAAAATCAAGACTGGCAAAAATGTGTGCATCAACATCGTTAGATTGGCCAGATGCATTGCCACTTGTTTTAATGGGACTCAGAAGCATTCCTGATAGAAATACCGGATTGAGTCCGCACAAAATAATCATGGGAAGAGCAATGAGACAAGCACATGTACCTACAAGTAAACTGCTGAACATAACTGATGATATGGTTCTGGATTATTGCAAAGGATTGGCTGACCTAGTGCGTTCTGTCTCTCACCAGGTTGGAGAAGACGCAGTTTCCAGGCAGCCTGAGCAAGAGCATGATCTGAATCCCGGAGACTGGGTGGTAGTGAAGCATCACACCAGAGAAACGTGTCTATCACCCAGGTGGGGCGAACCTTGTCAGGTTATACTAGTCACGAACACAGCAGTGAAATGTGCAGGATTGTCTAATTGGGTTCATGTAAGCCACACCAAAAGGGTACCAGAGCCTGAAGGACAAAATCCTCAGACAGCACCAATAACTGAGGAAGCTGAAGGTTGGCCAGTGGAAGAATCCCAGGTGAGAGATTCAAGAGAAGCTGAAGAAGAACAACCGAGCACAAGTCAGGACTGGATACCAGTGGTTGATATACCAGAAGTTTACAACAGAACAAGAGGCAGATCAAAATTAGAAGAAATTAGGGAAGACCAGATAGGTGAAGAAGAAGCAGCTCAGGATGAGAAAAATGAAACAATAAGAGAACCTGAGCAGGACCAGATAGGGAGAAGAAATTGGGCTCAAATCGACAACGAAACAACAAAATTTGAGCAGGGACAGACAGGTTTAGAAGAACGCGGTCAGGCAGCAGAAATACAAAGTGCAATAAGCCCTGATCAGAACCAGTTAGAACTAGGAAAATACTTTCAAGAAGAAGAAGATCACGAGAACCTCAAGTCCGAAGACGTAAATCCTGATCAAGGTCAGTTGCTAGAAACTCACATTGGAGCAATTGAAGAAAAACCAATAAGACCTGAAAAAGAACAAATAGAAGAAGAAACTGAGAACGAAGAAAAACAAACTGTGCCACAACTTGAAAATAAAAGCACTTCTGAAGAAGAAATAAGAAGTGAAGAGACAGTGCAAACAAAGAAGGTCAGAAAAGGTGATCATTGGCCTAGTGTCATTAAAAGAGTGAAATACTATATAGAAACCAGAAGTAAAGATCCAGAACAAGTAAATGAAGTAACAAGCCTAACTGGACAAACAAGTGGAACTGAAATACGAAAAAGCAAAAGACTGAAACTTGTGAACAATAAGTTTAAAGCTCCTGACTGGACTTATATAATACTTGAAGACTACGAGAGTTCATAGTCAAGTGAAAGTGGCGACGAAGGAACGAGTGCGGAACTGACTTATGAGAAAGAAATAAAACCACCTTGATAACGTAAAAGAAAAAGAAGAGAAATCTTCCTTGTCAAAATGCCTGACGACAGAGTTTCTGGGAGACCGAAACGGAAATGTTGTAAAAGATGCTGTGCTATATGCATATGTAGTCTGGTAGTGGTGCTTATAGCATGGTTAGTCGTGATCGTAGCAATTCCTTACCTTCTGATAATGGATAAAAAGATTAACAACGAAACAAAGGGAAGGGTAGATAACTTGAGAAGTAATAGAGTAGAATTAAAGGCAGAAGATGAACCAGAGTTTCATCATGAGATAACAGATAACGACACTAGTTTGAATGTTTTCACAAAATTATTGTTTCAATATGTATATACCATGGAAGTTAGTAATTGTTATGTCTGTATGAAGTTACCCGAATCAGTAGCGGAAGGATTAACATATCATCATTTACCATTAACTTATGGCATATCATGTAGTGTATTGACTAGTTTATTTTATAAAACAGGGAGACTTCAGTATTATTATTCAAATATAGATGTGATATTTTCTGAGGTTCCGATTCGAAAGAATATGAACCCAGTGCTTAGTAGTCAAGATGCACAGTTTATGGGAGAATTTTTCTTAACAATGAAATCGATAGATATAACACATGCACATAGAAGCAATTTAACATGTTCATTACATGAAGAAGAAAATATATTTTTGAATTTAGTAGAAAATAGAAGACAAGATTTTCAAAAGAAAGCATCTGAGCATAAGGCTCATCTGCCACCTTGGGCTGAGAAAGAGGGTAGTTACACACCTGGCAAGGCTCAGGCTGCTATGGCTCTGGATTTTGAAAAGACAGGGAAAATTTGTCTGCATAGATTGAAGACTGAGTATAACAATATTTTCATCGGTACCAGTGAATGTGAACATAATTTCTTAATTCTTGGATGTTGGGGACTGAAAGGAGGAACAGATTCAGTTTTTCCTTGAATCTATTATGTGTGTGGGAATAAGGCTTACTTTAGGCTTCCTGCACGGTGGTATGGAAGTTGTTATTTTGGAATAGTATTTCCAAAAATATACCACGTAAAGAGGAACACTGGGAGCAATGAAAATAATAGTGAATTAACACGTAGTAAAAGAGCTAGTTTTTCTGAAATTGTAGGTGACATATTTGGTGCATTGATGCCTTCAGTGGGAATAATTCTGAACTCAAGGAAAATATGTAAATTATCTACAGTGGTTGATCGCTTATCAACGGACACTGCTGGAGGATTTCTAATGATTAATGCGGAGATGGTTGCGATTAGATCAATGGTTATGCAAAATCGACTTGCTCTTGATATAATATTAGCAAACGAGGGCGGAGTCTGTAAATTATTGAAAACGAAACACTGTTGCACGTACATACCTGACAAAAGTGCAGAAATTGGAACGTATATACAGAATATAACAAAACTTGATAATGAACTAAAACCACTGGAAGTTGATAGTGTATGGGAAAGATTGACGAATAGTATAACGTCAATTGGTACCTGATTTGCTAATGTAGGGAAAGGACTTATGGGTCAAATATTAGTACCCTTAGCAGGGATAGCAATAATAGTATTGTCAATAATAATATGGTGCAAATGTTGTAGAAGGAATGAGACGTATAGAGTGACAGGAAAAGGAAAGAAACAAAAATTTGATGAAATTGAACTAGAAGATCTGAAAAGTGAATTATACAAGAAACTGAAAGGAGATGATAAAAATAGAAAGTGTAAAAATGAAGCTGAGACAATTTTATGCTAAAAGTTGGCATCTGGTTGTGGGTAGTATTTTGATGGCTCAGAAACGCCATCAGAGAGGGGATTGATGGAGCAAGAACTCAGAATGAGACTTGTTCGTAAGCAATCTTCTCACAGTATTAATTTATTAAACTTTGTAATGTCTCTACTAACAAATGCACACATGAACACTATACGAGTGAAGCTTGCCTATGTGTCTAAAACTAATAAGTAACGCTTGTCTAAATCTAAAATGGCCGCTAAGCGCGGGAATTTCATTGCGCATGTGTCAACCATATCACGTGGTATGACGTCTTTCTTTGCTTGGAGGGAAATCTTTGCTTCTGCGCAGTGTGTATTAAAATGGCTGCTTAATGTTTTCACATGCTAAAGCTTGCGCATATGCTGCAATTAAAACTGTGGTATTCTAATGCTATTAATGCGGGATAGATTTATAAATAAATGGGAATAGAGTAGACAAAGTGGGTATACAGTGAAAACATTTATTTAGTGATTTTAATATTTTCTTCTCTGACTTTTATCAGTTCGTAAATGGGCCTGGGTTAGTTGAACTGCAGCTCGAGAGACATTGGCTCTGCACATGCGCCCTGCAAGGCTGACCAGAGGAAGCGATGAAGTCAACTTGGAAGCCCTCCAAGGTCGCAAAGCCTGGTTCACAAGTTCATCTGAAATGTACCTGAAGTCGCAACAAATGTATACCAAATGTATTAAAGAATCAATGGGAAACGGGTGGGAAATAAAGCAAATGTATTAATTGTGAGGGGCGGTATTTTAAAACAATGGGCTTAAAGAAATTGAACTAAATTGACATGGTGTGAGGATCAACCCCCTGTCCCCGTCCAATCAGAAGTAGTGGGCCCATAAATTTGAAACATTAATGGGAGGTACCTGGGAGTAGAAGGGTATAATAGGTATAGATTAGTTAATTAGTGAAGCAGGCAAGCAAGGAAGCGATGCTACATTCATTGATCCAGACGCCGATGCAGAGCAAAACTAGGCTGATTCGCTGTCCAGAGAGGTCCTGAGGTGGGGGAGGCGGATTCTTAGAAGACGACTCGAGAGAAGCAAGGAGAAGCGAAGTATCAGAGAGTGGAACGACGCAGGCGTCGTTGATAGAGAGGTCACCTGTCCTGTCCTGAATCTGGTCTGGAGGTCTTTGGTCTTCATCCTTCTTGGGACCGATCTTTTCCAACTCCTTGGCCAAGGGGTTTGGTTTCTCGCACCTTTAGGTAAATATAAATGCAACCTTTAGCTGTGCTGCTGTCTCTATCTTCTTCTTTCTGAGGAACCGTCATTGATCGATACATTGATTATTAATATGCTTCATCCTTGATATGCGATCAAGTATTATGTGGTTCTGTATTTTGCTCTGCTAAAACTATAGATAAACATTTTAAAACTTACTGACTCAGTGATTATTTTAAGAATGTATGAATTGTAATGAAAGTCACTCATTTTAAACTTCCCAATTATCAAAGGGTCCATTGTTAAGTCATTACTCTTCAATCAGAAAAGTAATTGGTAGCAGGGATATTGATAAAGAGTACAACTGACCCACCAGCGGAAATTGCTAGCGTAGTATGAATGAATGGGCCCAGGTGAGTATTCGGTGTATGAATGCTTGTTGCTAGTAACCCACTGGATCACCCGGGCCTTGCCATGGACAATGGGATCTCGAGCAGTTTTTATGTCACTGAGATTAAAGTCCAGGACATCTTGCCTCGGGCTTGAAATGGGTGCTGGGCATCGTGTTCAGGGACTTGTCTTTTATTAGTGTACAGGGATTTAAAATTATTGAACCAATCAAAAGGCGAGATGTGGTTAGTGGGTTGTGATGCAACAGCATTACTTCCTCATGTAACCAGGGACCACAATTTGCCTGAGTCTTTATCAGAACATGATTATTTGAGGTCCCTCTATCTCTTCTCGTCCCAATCCCTTTTTGCTTTGTGTTGAACTTGCTTGTATGAATTTCTTAGAGCACCTATTCAGCCCAGGTCCTTTGATCTTATGGCCTAGGTAAGCTGCCTTCTATTCTGTCTACACTCCTGGTTGAACCATGTGGTGGTGTTTCGAGAGCTTCTTTTGGAGTGTAGAGCAAGAGCTATAAAATACAGTGCAATATGTTCAAAGAAGCGTGAATGTATGAGTGATACTTCCTTTATATTATCATCCTTGGACGGTATGGCATTTAAACTCTATGTAGCACCTTGTAAATCAAGGCTAGTGAGAGATAATGTGTTGTTCCTCACAGATAATTGGCGCCATTTAAGATGGCATGTGTTGCTTGTTGAGCCGACATCCAAAGTTATTCGGTGTGGAAGAGGATCAGAGGGCAACTTTTCACAAAGTGACAGCATATAGAGGCATAGAGGGTTATGATCACTCTCAGTTCTTTCCCTAACTACCATGTCCTCCATGTTGTGGCATAATCTAAGGTTGATCAGGACATAATCGATATGTCCTGATCGATTGGCTTGCTCAATTAGGTTTATTATAAGTCAAAGCCCCCTTTTATCTGACTTGGTTCCGCCGTTGGTTGCCCTAAGCCCAAGTTCTAAAGTAAGGGCCATCATTTGCAGGGCTGCTTGTGTCCACTTTTTAACAGGGGCTAAGTCCAAAATGGGGTAATAGCTCTTATGTTGTCTTCTTCTCGATTTAGAATAATGTCATATCTATCTAGGGGTTCGAATGTAGTGTTAAAATCTGATGCCAAAATAAGATGTGAATGGTGCTTCCTCTTTTCCCAGTGATTCTCAGAGGTTTGTAGTGTATCTGACAATTTTCTTCCCTTGACCCCTCTCAGGTAGATATTGTAAATATCCACACTGAGGTTCTTATGGGTCCTTAATTGAATTCCTAAGATATCGGAGGAATCAATATCTAATCACTGAATTGTGCAATTAAGTGAAGCTCTAATCCATATTAGTAACCCTCCAAGTGGCCGCCCATAGAGATTGGAATTAGCTGGAATACAGTAGCTAATCTACCCAGCCCTAAACACTGAATCAGTGCTCCAAGTTTTGTGGCATAGGCAGATATCAATCTTCTCAAGAAAGTCATTCCAATCCAGTAAATCGACTTTAGACTTTAGACCTGCCACGTTCCAGGAAACAACTGTTACCTTATCTGTCACTTCACAAGTAGGTATTGCTTTAGATGAACAGGGCTCTGCAATAGAAAATGTTGCAAGCAATGTCCTGGACTTTGTGTACATCAATAGTTTCCTGAACATTAAGTGAATCGGTGTTCGGGCTAGCATCCATTATTTCAATAGCGTTAATCAGCCTCAATGCTGGTGGGCCACCACTCATGTTATTGGCCTGTGGTACTGTGGATGGTCTCCAGTGGTGCAGATTGAAAAAAACTACCTGCACCAATGTTTACGCATTTAGGGATCCCTTTTGATGATAAAGGCACCTGGCCACACATAGTGAAAGTCAGGAAATCAACAGTGGAACAGTCTATAGCTGCAATTTGTAAATTTTCTGCTAAACTGGGCTCTAACCCCATAGATGTGATGGCTAATAATTACAGGGCCACGTGTGTTTCGGTCGCCACTTTTGGGGTGGGAGTCTGGGGCATTCAAGAGATATTGGACCTCCAGATAATTGAAAATAAATTTGTGAGAATATTGCTATCTGCTTCCCCTGTGTTAGACCTGGCATCCTTGGCGTGGTTTCCCCTGACTTTTTGGCCTCTACCTCCTGTGTTTTTGATGCTGTGCTGGATTTCGTTCTTGTTGGCTTAGATGCTTTGGGCACTTTGCCACTGCTGATCAGTGTCAAAAGTGCAAGTGCTCCCTATGTAAATTGATATTGTGATTGGTTTTCCCTGATTGGCATATTTGTTTTACCAGTAGGTCCCTAGTAAAGTGCACTAAGTGTGCCAGGGCGGGTAAATCAAATGCTACTAGTGGGTTTGCAGCACTGATTGTGCCACCCACATGAGTAGCCCTGAAAAGATGTCTCAGGCCTGACACCGCAGTGCCTGCGCGCAGTTTGTTAACTGCCATGTCGACCTGGCCAGTGCACCCACTTGCCAAGCCTTACCCTTCCCTTTTCTTACACATAGGACACCCCTATGGCAGGCCCAAGGTACCCCCCGGGGCAGGGTGCAGGGTATGTGAAAGGTAGGACATGTACTGGTGTGTGTAACATGTCCTGATAGTGAAATACTGCCAATTTCGTTTTTCACTATTGAAACAAGCATATCTTCCCATAGGGATAAGATAGAAAAATGGAGTTTGGTACCCCTGAACTCAGAATTAAATAAAACACATCTTTTAGTAAAGATGGTTTTTAAATTGTGTGTTTGAAAATACCACTTTTAGAAAGTGGCTATTTTCTTGTTCAACCTTCCTGTGTGCCTCTGCCTGTTTGTGGACTGAGTGTCTGGCTTTGGAGTGACAGGGGCTGGGGTGGCTCCAGGAGGCTGGGTGAGTCAGCACTAGGCTGGAAAGGCCTGATCAGCATTTGGAGTGGTGGGAGGAGTAGCATCTGTACCTGAATAAGGCTGTGCCTGCCTTCCACAATGCTGGCTCCACCCCCCTGTGGTGTGTCTAGAGCCAAGGCTCACACTGACAAAGGAGGCTGTTGTGCACTGGCAGAGTGCCCCCCAGAACTGATTTGAACTGGGCTCAGAGCCCCTTGCACAAAGAGAACAAAGACATTTTGGGGTATAGTACTAGACCTAAAACCCCTGAACTTTAGATCATTCGTAGAATTCAAGAGGAACCTTTGCCAAGGAGAAGAGCTGGAGAGACTGAGGAGAAGTACTGCCCTTGCTGTGTGTCTGGGGTTGGCCTGCAGTTGCTGTTTCTGCCAAGGAAAGGAGAAGGACTTTGCTGTGTGCTGTGTCCCCTGCTTGAAGGAGATCTCCAAGGGCCTGAAGTGAGCTGGCATCCTGTTCAGAAGTCTCAGGGACACAAAGACTTCACCCCCAGCTCCCCTGACCTCTGCTGTTGTGAGTTCTGACCTGCCTTGAGGTGCCTGTGCCAGTTTTGGGCCTCTGGAAGTTGTTGCTGCTGTTTGGGAGCTGGAAGAGAGAAGAAACTCAAAGAACTACAGAAATCGACACATCGCTCTTCTTGCGGCTGTTTTTCCGACGCATATTCACGGTGTGAGAAGAATTTCCACGCATCGCCGCGCTGCTGCGAAAACCATCGCAGCGCCTGTCATCGCTGCAAGAATCGACGCATCGAGGGATCGCGGCTAAAGAGGACTGACGCAGCGCCGTGCAACGCCACCGCATCGATTGCCGACACATCCCGAAGATTCACGCATCGTACCTGTGCGACACGCTTCCCCGACGCATCACCTGCGGACAGGAACCGGCAAGAAGAATCGACGCATCACTCCCCCTACAGACCGGAATCGACGAAACCCTTCCTCTGCGTGCAGCGGGACTGTCGCATCGCCTCCTCAGGGTCTCAGGAGTGTCGCATCTCTTTGTTTTCCGACGCTACAGCTTTTTGGCTTGGTGAACTTTGACGCAACTACAGGCAGTGGCGGCTACTCGAGGGAGTGCTGCGGGGCGGTGGGGCGTGACGGGTGAGGGCCAGGGTGGGGGGGTTGTAAACTCCGGCATACGGCCGAACAGAGTTAAGTATATAAATAAATAAATAAAACGAATTACATTGCGCACGCTGCATCGTCAAATGGCGATGCAGCGCGCGCAATGTAATTCGTTTTATTTTGTTATTTATATACTTAACTCCGTTCGGCCGTATGCCGGAGTTTACTACCCCCCACCCTGCACCTCCCCCGCCCCGCCCCACCCCACCGCCCCGCAGCACTCCCTCGAGGAGCCGCCACTGACTACAGGTACTTTGGTGAAAAGTCACGCATCCATAGTTTTCTATGGTACAAGTTCTTGAATCCTTTTGAAAGTCATTTTTTTAACTGTGTATGTTGGATTTTTGTCGTTTTGGTCTTGTTTAGTTTAGATAAAGATACTTTATTTTTCTAAACTGGTGTGGTGTCCTTTTGTGGTGTTTTCACTGTGTTACTGTGAGTGTTGGTACAAACACTTTACACATTGTCTTTGCGATAAGCTTGTCTGCTCGTGCCAAGCTACCAAGGGGGTGAGCAGGGGTTATCTAAAGTGTGTATCCCCCTTACCCTGACAAGAAGCAATGGTCCCTATTTGGACAAAGGTACCTACCTCTGCCAACTAGAGACCCCCATTTCTAACAGTGGTGGTCAGCAGTGAGGATTTGAACCTGTATTTGAACTTGACCCACAGTGATTGGTGTACATTACTAGTTTAGTGCAGACCACTACGCAACCACATACTGTGTTTTGTTTTTGGTTCTATTTTTGAGTGACCCTTAAAGTATCCATGCATCATGTCTCAGAAGGGTAAACCAGCAAGTGAGATGGCAGAATTAGAGTTTGATATTGATATGTTGCATTCCTACAAAGTAGATCATCTCAAACAATTTTGCAACGATTTGGGATGTCTCATGATGAGCAGCTCCAGGAAGGATGAGCTGCAGAAGGCCTTAAGGGCCTGGTGGAAGCCAAAGAGGCTGGGGAGACAGGTGATGCAGAAGTGGATGAGGATGCACAAGAGAATGGTTTTAGGTCACAGGATCTGCCTGTGTCAAGAGCAGCCTCCAGGGCTGGCAGCCACTATTCCGCTAGGAGCTTTTCCCCAGAGGAGCTGGAGGAAAACCAGAGGGTCAGAGATCATGAAGTTCAGCTCTTAAGCTTAAAAATGAAACAATTAGAATTGGAGAACCAAAAGGCTGACATTGAGAAAGAGAAGATGGCAGAGGAGAGAAAGAGCGCTCTTGCTCTGGAGGAAAATAAATTGCTTTTGGCTCATCAGTTGAGTGTGAGGGAACTGACATTAAGGCCAAACAAGTGGAGTCCAGTTCAAATGGTGGCAGTGCACAGCCAGTGCAAGGGGGTAAGGTGCAAATACCCAAGGACTTAGTGCAGAATTACCAGAAGGGTGATGATATTTATGCATGGTTTACGGCATATGAGATAGCCTTAAGGATGAATGAGGTTCCTGAGAATCATTGGGGGGCGGGCCTGTGGAAACACTTTGAGGCCTCTGGGAGGGACACCCTACCACCTTTAGAGCAGGCGGGTACCCTGACCTATGCCCACATGGAGGAGGCTTTATGCCTCAGGTATGGGCTCACCCCAGAGCAGTACAGAGAAAAGTTTAGGAACTTCAAGAATCTTGATTCAAGTACTTGGGTTGAATGTGTGAACATGTTTACACGTGCACTGGAAGGTTGGATAAAGGGCAACAAGGTAACTGATTACCAGGGGTTGTGTAACTTAATCAGTTGGGAGCACTTGAGCAGTCTGTGTGTTCCAGAGCTGCACCAGCATCTGTTGGATAGTAAGCTAATTGATCCCAGGGAGCTTGCTAAGGAGGCGGACCGCTGGACTAGCACCAGGGTCCACAAGTGTATTGTGGGGAACCCAGCCAAGGGTGGGCAGGGTCCCCAGCAGAAGAGTGGGGGGGACATGGGTAACCAAAAGTAGTTCTCTAAAGTGCCCCAAAACAGTTCCCAGGGTAAGGAGTCCCAGCCTCCCAAGCCTAAGGTGTCCTGGCCCCCTACCGGCAGGCACGACAACCGGGGTCCCCCCAGGTGTTATTCATGTAATCAGGTGGGCCACATTGCTAGAGATCCCAAGTGCCCCAATGCACCCCCAGCACCCACTGGTGCTCCGTCTGGATAGTGAGTGTAGCGCTGGGGGAGGAATTGGTTCCTAGTGAAGGGGGGGGAGCAAGCAGTTATGACCCTTGTCTCATTAGGAGACAGAGAGGTGGTCCAGGAATCCTATCTGCCTGAGAACACTAAGAAATACAGGCAGTGGGTGACCATCAGTGGGAGGAGGGTGGAGGCTCTCAGAGACACAGGAGCCAGAGTGACATCTGTCAGGTGTCAATGGGTGTCTGAAGAGCAGGTTATTCCCAATGTACTTCCCCCTGTAGTTGCAGCAGACAACTCTGAGCGCTTATGTAAGGTGGCACTAGTTCCCTTTGAGTGGGGGGGTCTCAGGTTCCTTGAAGGTCGTTGTTAGTCCATCCATGCCTGTAGACTGTCTGCTTGGAAATAACCTGTAGAGTTCCCCATGGAGGGAGATGGAACACCAGGCTCATTTGGAGATGTGGGTCTGCCTGAGTGGGTCTGTGTGACCACTCGGTCAATGGCAGCCAGTAGGGGTAATCAAGAGGACCTGGAGCCTGAAACAGTGGCCCAGGTGCCTGCCAGGAAGAGGAAGGGCAGGGGGCGTGGGAAACCAGCCCCAGAAGTTCCCGCGGTCCAGGAAGAAGCAAACCTTGAGGGGGGTGCCCTGGAGCCCACAGGGGAGCAGGTAGCCGAACTGGGAGACCTGCCGGAGCTGACCCATTGGCAGCAGGAAGGGGGTCCCTCCAGGGAAGAGTTCTGCAGAGCGCAGATGGAGTGCCCTACTCTTGTTGGTCTGCGGCAACAGGCAGCAGGTGATCAGTCCGGATCACATCTGATTTACTGGGAAGATGGATTGTTATATAGTGAACCTAAGGTCGCTGAGCTCGGTGCAGCCCGTGTGCTGGTGGTACCCGAGCGCTTCAGGACCTTCCTACTGGGTCTGGCTCATGACGTGCCTCTCACAGGACATTTGGGGTGCGACAAGACCTTTCAGAGGCTTGTCACCCACTTTTACTGGCCCCAAATGAGAAGGCACGTTGGTTCACATTGCAGATCTTGCCCAACTTGCCAGGCAAGTGGCAAGAGTGGAGGGAAGTGTAAGGCTCCCCTCCAACCCTTTCCTGTGGTGAGCACCCCTTTTGAGCGGGTGGGAATTGACATTGTGGAGCCACTGGAACCCAAGACAGCCTTAGGCAACAAGTTTATCTTAGTCTTGGTGGACCATGCCACCCGGTACCCGGAAGGTGTCCCTCTCCGGACAATCACAACCCCTGTGGTGGGCGGTGCATTGATGGGGATCTTTTCCTGTGTGGGGTTCCCCAGAGAGGTGGTCTCTGACCGTGGTACAAACTTCATTTCGAAGTATATGACATCTTTGTGGGAGGAGTGCGGTGTGGCATACAAGTTCACCACTCCTTACCACCCTCAAGGGAATGGGTTGGTTGAGAGATTCAACCGAAACCTGAAGGGCATGATCAAGGGTCTTGCAGAACCCATGAGATGGAAGTGGGACGTCTTTTTGCCATGCCTGTTGTTTGCATACAGGGAGGTACCCCATAAGTCCTTAGGGTTCAGTCCCTTTGAACTGCTGTACGGTCACCCTGTGAGAGGACCTCTGAGTCTGGTGAAGGAGGGTTGGGAGAGAACTCCTGGTAAGACCCCACAAGATGTGTTCAGCTATGTGCTGGCCTTCAGAAACCAGACTCAACGCTTCAGGAAACTCGCTCAGGCAAACCTAGAAGCTAGCCAGGAAGAAATGAAAAGATAGTACGACCAGAATGCCACTCTGGTAGAATTTCAACCTGGCCAGATGGCACCAGTGGAGCCTTGTGCGCTCCAAGATAAGTGGACTGGTCCATATGAGGTGGTGGAGCGCAAGAGTGAGGTGACTTATTGAGGGTTCCTGCACGTGAACCGCCTCAAGCCACACTTTGAGAGGTCTGAAGTAACTATGCTCCTTGCAACAGATGATGGAATGGAGGAGGAGAGTGAGCCTTTTACTGACCTCTTGTCAGCGAAGGAACATGATGGGACAGTGGATGGGGTAAACCTCTCTCCTACCCTGACCCGAGAGCAGCAGAGGGACTTTCGCCAGGTGCTGGGACAGTTTGCCTCCCAATTCTCCCTGACACCAGGAGTCACCAATTGGTGCGTCCATGATGTGGACACTGGGGACAGTCTACCTGTGAAGCAGAACTTTTACAGGGTAGCTGACAAAGTCAGGGCTAGCATCAAGGAAGAAGTTTCCAAGATGTTGGCGTTAGGGGTGATAGAGCCCTCAAGCAGCCCCTGGGCTAGCCCAGTGGTCTTAGTACCAAAAGCTGCTGCACCCGGTGCCACTCCAGAACTTCGCTTTTGTGTGGACTACCGTGGGCTCAATGCGGTCACCAAGACTGACGCACACCCCATCCCCAGAGCTGATGAGCTCGTGGATCGGTTAGGAGCTGCCCGGTACCTCAGTACATTTGATTTAACATCTGGGTACTGGCAGATTGCCTTAACCGAGGGGGCCAGAGAGAGGTCAGCATTTTCAACACCTGAGGGGCACTACCAGTTCCGTGTTATGCCCTTTGGGTTGAAGAACGCCCCTGCCACCTTCCAGAGACTGGTCAACCAGGAACTGTCTGGGCTGGAGGAATTCCGCGCCTCCTACCTGGATGACATTGCTGTGTTCAGCTCCAGTTAGCAGGAACATTTGCAACACCTCTGCGAAGTGTTGAAGGCTCTGCAAAGGGCAGGCCTCACTATCAAGGCGAGTAAGTGCCAGATAGGGCAGGGATCTGTGGTGTACTTGGGACACCAGGTAGGGAGCGTCTAGGTGGCGCTCCTACAAGCGAAGATTGACACCATTCTGGCTTGGGAGCCCCCCCAAGACCCAGACAGAGGTGAGAGCCTTTTCAGGTCACACCGGGTACTACAGACGGTTTGTCAAGGAGTATGGCACCATTGTTGCCCCCTTGACAGAACTGACTTCAAGGAAGCAGCCCAGGAAGGTGATCTGGACTGATGCCTGCCAGACCGCTTTTGATGCCCTGAAATCTGCCATGTGCACGGCGCCTGTGCTTAAGGCACCTGACTTCTCCAAAGAATTTGTTGTGCAGACAGATGCTTCAGAGCATGGTGTGGGAGCAGTGCTCTCACAATTGAACGACCAGGGCTTGGACCAACCTGTAGCTTTCATAAGTAGGAGGCTACTTCCCAGGGAACAGAGGTGGAGTGCAATTGAAAGGGAAGCTTTTGCTGTGGTCTGGGCGCTGAAGAAGCTAAGAACCCTACTTGTTTGGGACTCACGTCCGTGTTCAGACAGACCACAGGCCCCTCAGATGGTTGATGCAGATGAGGGGTGAGAATCCAAAACTGTTGAGGTGGTCCATCTCCCTACAGGGAATGGACTTTACGGTGGAATACCGCCCTGGTACAGAACACACCAATGCTGATGGTCTGTCCAGATTCTTCCGCCTTAGTGATGAGAACTCCCAAGAGGGTGGGTAGTTCTCCCCACTTTTCAGTTGGAGGGGACACGTGTTAGACCTGGCATCCTTGGCATGGTTTTCCCTGACTTTTGGCCTCTACCTCCTGTGTTTTTGATGCTGTGCTGGATTTCGTTTTGCTGGCTTAGATGCTTTGCGCACTTTGCCACTGCTGATCAGTGTCAAAGTGCAAGTGCTCCCTGTGTAAATTGATATTGTGATTGGTTCTCCCTGATTGGCATATTTGTTTTACCAGTAGGTCCCTAGTAAAGAGCACTAAGTGTGCCAGGGCGGGTAAATCAAATGCTACTAGTGGGCTTGCAGCACTGATTGTGCCACCCACATGAGTAGCCCTGAAAAGATGTCTCAGGCCTGGCACCGCAGTGCCTGCGCGCAGTTTGTTAACTGCCATGTCGACCTGGCCAGTGCACCCACTTGCCAGGCCTTACCCTTCCCTTTTCTTACACATAGGACACCCCTATGGTAGGGCCAAGGTACCCCCCTGGGCAGGGTGCAATGTATGTGAAAGGTAGGACATGTACTGGTGTGTGTAACTTGTCCTGATAGTGAAATACTGCCAATTTCGTTTTTCACTATTGAAAGGCTATCTTGCCCATAGGACAGAATGGGGAATGCTTTGTGGCATTTTACAAGCATATCTTCCCATAGGGAAAAGATAGAAAAATGGAGTTTGGTACCCCTGAACTCAGAATTAAATAACACATCTTTTAGTAAAGATGGTTTTTAAATTGTGTGTTTGAAAATACCACTTAGAGAAAGTGGCTATTTTCTTGTTCAACCTTCCTGTGTGCCTCTGCCTGTTTGTGGATTGACTGTCTGGCTTTGGAGTGCCAGGGGCTGGGGTGGCTCCAGGAGTCTGGGTGAGTCAGCACTAGGCTGAATAGGCCTGATCTGCATTTGGAGTGTTGGGAGGAGAAGCACCTGTACCTGACTAGGGCTGTGCCTGCCTTCCACAATGCTGGCTCCACCCCCCTGCGGTGTGTCTGGAGCCAAGGCTCCCACTGAAAAAGGAGGCTGTTGTGCACTGGCAGAGTGCCCCCCAGAACTGGTTTGAACTGGGCTCAGAGCTTCTTGCACAAAGAGAACAAAGCCATTTTGGGGTATAAGTACTAGACCTAAAACCCCTGAACTTTAGATCATTCCTGGAATTCAAGAGGAACCTTTGCCAAGGAGAAGAGCTGGAGAGACTGAGGAGAAGTACTGCCCTTGCTGTGTGTCTGGGGTTGGCCTGCAGTTGCTGTTTCTGCCAAGGAAAGGAGAAGGACTTTGCAGTGTGCTGTGTCCCCTGCTTGAAGGAGATCTCCAAGGGCCTGAAGTGAGCTGGCCTCCTGTTCAGAAGTCTCAGGGACACAAAGACTTCACCCCCAGCTCCCGTGAACTCTGCTGTTGTGAGTTCTGACCTGCCTTGAGGTGCCTGTGCCAGTTTTGGGACTCTGGAAGTTGTTGCTGCTGTATGGGAGCTGGAAGAGAGAAGAAACTCAAAGAGCTACAGAAATAAACGCATCGCTCTTCTTGCAGCTGTTTTTCCGATGCATCTTCACGGCGCGAGAAGAATTTCCACGCATCGCCACGCTGCTGCGAAAACCGTTGCAGCGCCTGTCGTCGCTGCAAGAATCGACGCATCGAGGGATCGCAGCTGAAGAGGACCGACGCAGCGCCGCGCAACTCCGCTGCATCGATCGCTGATGCATCTTACCTGTGCGACACGCTTCCCCAAAGCATCACCTGCGGGCAGGAACCGGCACGAAGAATCGACGTATCACTCCCCCTACAGACCGGAGTCGACGCAACCTTTCCTCTGCGTGCAGCGGGACTGTCGCATCGCCTCCTCAGGGTCTCAGGAGTGTCGCATCTCTTTGTTTTCCGACGCTGCGGCTGTTTGGCTTGGTGAACTTTGACCCAACTGCAGGTACTTTGGTGCACGCATCCATAGTTTTCTATGGTACCTTTTGAAAGTCATATTTTTAACTGTGTATGTTGGATTTTTGTCGTTTTGGTCTTGTTTAGTTTAGATAAAGATACTTTATTCTTCTAAACTGGTGTGGTGTCCTTTTATGGTGTTTTCACTGTGTTACTGTGAGTGTTAGTACAAATACTTTACACATTGCCTTTGGGATAAGCCTGTCTGCTCGTGCCAAGCTATGAAGGGGGTGAACAGGGGTTATCTAAAGTGTGTATCCCCCTTACCCTGACTAGAAGCAAGAGTCCCTATTTGGACAAAGGTACCTACCTCTGCCAACTAGAGACCCCCATTTCTAACACCCTGGCATGCCGACATATATATGAAACTCTGAGGTAGGGCTCTTGTACCTGGAAGATTATGTGAAATCACGCCCACCCCCTCCCCTGCTGTTGTGGCTTTCTGTATGGTCCAAATCAGAAACAAAACTCAATCGATCTGTGATGTTAGACAGTCTGAGGCATGAAAAACTCTGTAACATTCCATGGCTGATGTACATTAAAGAGGAATTTTCTCTAATAGGGAAGCCCGAATTATTTGATAATCCAGAGTTTATTAACCATTCTAGTAAAGTGTCGGTAAAACACAGCTATCTTTCCCTGTTAAAAAGGAATAGGGAAGTGGCAGAGTGTAATAAGTAGACAGTGGCTGCGTACCAACTGCTGTTAACTACAAATCATATGGAACCTTACCTCCATTATGTCCCTACCTACTGTCACGGGTTTTACTTGGTGAGATTTCGTTTTAACATAGCTCATTTTTTAGTATGCTCTCCTAAAACTGTGTACAGAGACTCGGATTTGGTACTCGATTGATTACGCTAGATTGCACACCTAAGTTCCCTACTAAATATAGCGTAAGCGATCGATCTTTTATTTACCTAAAGTGGTTGAGGGGAGGAAACAACTCAGACAGATATTAACAAAGTCGTCATGCCTAAAAAGATCACCGACTCCAAAGTGCAGTTTGAATATTTATTATAAGGCCAAAAACAATTGGATGTAAATACATCTCAATAGCAAAGTATAGAGGTACAGAAAAATTAATACAGAGCCGATTTTACGAATATAAGTAATGCTGCCCAAAAGACAGATGATTATAAATTCCAAAATCACAATGCAATACAGAATAGATGCAATATTCGGTTCTCCACTCATTGAAAGAAATCGAAATCTTTCCCTACACTGCTCTACATGAGGGCCCTTCCTGTCTCTTTGCTATCATTCCCCAATGGTGTCAGCACGTGTTGACTTCCTAAGAAGTACTCACGTCAAATGGGTCGTTTAGCTTATGGCTTTGGAGCTTGCTCTAAGATGCTCCTTCTCCTCCGAAAGCTAGCAGAAGTCTGGTCTCGCTGTCCCTGCGCATCATACAAAAGATGGGATTCAACCCACACTGCGTCATTCTTCTTAAAACTTTCCATTACACCTCTATGCAGTAGCTTTTTTCTTTCATGAAACAAATTTAATTAATGATATCTTCTTTCCAGTGGCCTTGGCTTCCAGACAGACCAGATACGCAAGGCATCCTCCCTTCTCGCTTCCCAGCATCTTCAAAGACATTCCGGGTTTCTCCTTAACTCTGAAAATAATGATGTGTATTCTTGCAACTGCAGCAGGATGAGAACATTCTAACTTCGAACACAACAATCATTTAATTATTTATTTCTCGAGAGCAAGGAGAATTAAAACACTAACTTTGGGCCTATATTTCAGGCAACTTAAACTAATCACAATTACGATATATAGGAATAATATCGTCCTGCACATTATGCATGAAGGAATCATAATACATACAAAGTTCTACTTAGTAGCGTTCACTAGTTTCAACATCAAATGATTCAAATAAATGTTTCTTAATAGTCATAAAACACTGCAAACAATACGAATACATGAGAGGGCGTTGAAACCATGAGTAGAGTGCACTCATACAAAATTGAGTGCTATCAGCGCTCTATCAGTTCCCCCCTCTTATGACTAGTGTCATAACAGCAACTTTCTATTCTCCTTTATTTTCTCCTTGTAGAAGAGACCGACCTAAACAGAAGCTGTAGCTTGCCGTCCCTGTCTGAATCGTTCTAACCCTTTAAGGTGCTGATAATGACTGTCCTGCAGTCGTTCAAGTTGAAGCTCTCGCTTTTTCGAAACAGTCTCCTGATGTCGTGCCCTTTGCCATTTGTAAGCCTTGATGGCTCCTAGTAGGACAATTATACAAATGACAGCTATTATAATAGGCTTCAAGATATATCCCATTATTCCTTGTCCCAAACTTCCAAACCAACTGCCTATCTTGCCAAATCCTTTCCCCACTTGTTCCCAGAGTCCTTCAGCAACCATCTCACGTAACTCTTGGTGTATATCTGAAATATTGTTGATGTATTTCCTTATATCCCGACTGTTGTCAGGAATATAAGTGCAGCACTGTTGAACTTTCAATAATTTGCAGACTCCTCCGGCTTTTGCTAGCAGCACATCTAGGGCAAGACGGTTTTGCAAAACCATAGCCCTTATCGAAACCATCTCCCCATCTACAAGTAGTAGTATCTGAGCTGTATTTATTGAGAGCTTATCCACTAGTGTTGCCAGCTTTCTGATTTTCAAATCGTTCAGAATCACACCCATACTTGGTATCATAGCCCCAAATATGTCTCCAATCACTTCTCCCGCACTCACACCACGTTTTCCTCTCTGAGGTCTTTTTCTTTCTAGAGGCCATAAATCATCCACATGAAAAATCTTAGGAAATACCACAGCTAGATAACAAGTGCCATACCAATTTTTGGGCAACTTCACATAAGCATTCTTTCCACACACAAAATACACATTGGGCACTACTGTTATTTTGTCCAATAATGCTTTTCTAATTGATTCTTCGATCAAAAAGACATGCTCACAATCACTCTCACCCACAAATATCTTATCGTAGTATGTGGTCGGGTGTCTAATGCACAACTTCCCCTTCTGCTGGAAATCTAATGCTATGGGTCCAAAACTCCCTTTTGCTTTATGATCTAATTCTACTTTAGTCCAGGGGGTAACCTTGTGCATTGGATCTGGTCTAAATAGAGTCTGTCAATGCCGAACTTCTATCTGATCTATAAACTTCTTTTCAATGTCAGTTAACATGCAGGTCAAATTATGTCTATGGGCATAGGACGTATCTAAAGTAATAGTAGGCACGAAATACTTTGACATTCGCTCTACTTCCTTATAATAATCATATTTATTCATGTATTTAAGAACTGGGACTTCTGAGAGTACCACATCATAATTCGAGAAATAATACTCGAAGTGTGCCTTGCTGTAAAACATGCTCAACAACACACTACATGTAATGCCATAGGTCACAGGCAAATGATGATATCGAATGCCTTCTTCTACTGAGGCTGGTAATTGCATACACACATAGCAATCCTTTGCTTCCATGGTATCCACATACTCATACAATAATCGAGCATACGCATTCAAAGTGAAATCACCCTTTGACAAATCAACATGTAATCTACGACTGGTTTCATTAATCATTTCTAGATCCCTGGCGGATGCATCCTCATCTATCTCGGAGATTGGTGTAGTGAGTGTTGCCTGTACCCTATTCTGTCTGACATCCTGATATCCAACTAGAGATACAACAACCACCACAGTTATAACAATAAGCACCACTACAATGAGGGTGCCAATGATGCACTTCTGTTTGCGTGTTGATTTTTCGGACACCATGGTTTCTCCTGATCCGTTCCAAAGCACAAAAGGGAAAACACAGTCTCTTTCTGTTTTCTTTGTTTTAACAATGTCTTTCTCATGTCTCTCCTCCCATGCAATTAATGTCAAAGTTCATTCGATTGATACTAAACCTATTGAAGAGATGTAGTCAGCCCTATTCCTCACTCCATCATCTACTAGAAAGTCCCTAATTTTAAATCTTCTTAAACTGGGGTCTAAGTTAGCTTCTTTCTAAGGCCTAATGCTTTCTTTGGTTATAATTCAAGCTTCATCGTTAATGATATTAGATCCAAGTATTTCGAGGACAAATTGCAAAATCTCCGCATGAAGTTCTCCTAATTCTTGCGCGGTGAGCTGTCGGCCAAAGGAAGGGAAGATAACCTGATTGAGGATCAGGAAACGCAATCCACTCAGCTTTGGAGGATTTGGAACTTGCAGAGTTAGCTTTCCAAAAGCTTCTACACCTGGGACCAGCAACTGTATTTCAATCGAGAGGGTGTCCCCTCCGTAGCTCACCGTACCAGCTTCCAACTTCCCGGACTTCGCTGGGCTCTGCATCTGCAGCCAGGTACGTCCACTCAGGAGATGCGTATCTTCGAGACGCTATTCTTTCTCTTCTGGAACGTCTCAGACCCTCCGGTCTTTCTTCAACGTCACTTTGATCTGATTCAGATGTTTCAGGAATCGGAGCGAGATCTTTCTCCGATGCGAGCTTTATATTCAGCCTTTCTTTTCTTGCTGGCCACTTTTCCGCTCTGGTATCTGCTCTCCTCTCTTCCTCTTGATCTAATCCTTCTGCAATAGACCGCTCACCTTGATCTGGTGCACAGTTCACTTCTGCAATATTCTCTATTTCAGGATCTGGGCTCAGTTCAAGAGCACTCAGCTCTCGTCTTTCGTGCTCCCTTGGCTGTTCCGTTTCATCCGAAACTCTTACAGCTGGGTCTGTGCCTTCGTCGTTGTCTGTGTCAGGTCCACACACGCTTCTCGGAACCAGGGGACTCTCTTCCTCCGCAGGCGCTTGAACTCGGCGAGTGTGGGAAGCATAGATCCAATTCGGCAATCCTCCACACTTCACAGCGGTACTTGTGACCAATATCACCTGATATGGTCCTCGCCAGCGAGCATCAAGACAACTCTTCCTCACGTGTTTGCGAACTAGTACCCAATCACCTGGATTAAGATCATGTAGCAGGTCTCTCGAGGTGGATGCAGTCGCAGCCTCGACCTGGTGGGATACAGAAGTAACCACATCAGCCAGTCCTTTACAATAATCCAACTCTAAATCATCAGTGATGTTTATCAATGCTGTAGCTGGCACCATAGGCAAACGCATAGCTCTTCCGGTCAAAATTTAGTGGGGAGAAAGCCCTGTTCTCCTATCAGGGGTGCTACACAGACTCATAAGCACCAGGGGCAACACATCTGGTCATTTCAATGAAGTTGACGAACACACTTTTGCCACTCTTGACTTGATGGTGCCATTAACCTGCTCTACAAGACCCGAAGCCTCCGGCCTGTAGCTACAATGTAGTCTTTGGTCAATGTTTAAAGCAGAACACAACAACTTCATGATTTCACTGTGGAAATGAGTTCCTCTATCTGTCTCCACTGATGTCGGAAATCCGTATCTCGGGATCAATTCTCTTAACAACAACTTGGCTACTGTGAGACTGTCACATCGTCTAGTTGGATATGCTTCCACCCAACGTGAAAAGATACATACCCCACCAAAACGTATCTCAACCTATTGCACCTCGGCATTTCAATAAAGTCTAATTGTATCCTATTGAAGGGACCTCCAGATCTGCCAATGTAACTCAATGCAACCACAGTTCTCTTTCCAACATTCATTTGTTGACAAGTAACACACCTGTGACATACCGTTTCAGCCCACACACGAAAGCGTGGATTAAACCACGTCTGCCTAAACACTCGCACCATAGCATCTCTTCCCAGATGAACTGCTCAGTGAATTTGCCTTGCCATTGGGCTCAGTAGACAATTGGGTAATACTGCTCTCTCATCTGTGGATACCCAAATGCCATCATCTCTTTTTGTGCAACCTGCTCTGACCCATGAAGCAGCTTCTTCTTCTGAAACTTCATCCTGCAACCGCTTCACCTCATCCCAAGTATCGGCTATAGCTAACATCATGCTGAGCTCGGTCTCTTCTGTGCTCTCGCCTATATATTCTCCATTGAAAATACAAGCATGTTCAGCGCAAAATCGTGCTACTTCATCTGCATAATTGTTGCCCTTAGTGACAAAATCTTCTCCCTTTCCATGAGCTGCACATTTAACGACTGCTATCTCTTTAGGTTTCTGCAAAGCTTCCAATAGTTGGCGCACATACTCGCCATTACGTATAGGTGACCCTGAGGACGTTAGAAACCCCCTCTGTGACCATAACTGCCCAAAGTCATGAACAACACCAAATCCGTATTGACTGTCTGTATACACAGTCACTCGAACATCAGCTGCAATGATACAGGCACGTGTCAAAGCGACAATTTCAGCCACCTGAGCAGAGAATACTCTATTTAAACAGGCAGCTTCCACTACTCCCATGATGGTGCACACAGCAAACGCTGCTCTCAAATACCCTTCATTGTCTCTTAAGCATGAACCATCAACAAAAAGGATCAAATCAGATTGGGGCAAAGGTTCATCGACAATGTCAGGTCTGGGTTTGGTAGATAGGTCAGTAACATCTAGGCAGTCATGCTCTTCACAATTCTCATCTCCTTCCTCTGCCGGAAAAGCTAACAATGTAGAAGGGTTCAGAGTGGTACAACATCTCAGGGTAACATTATCAGCGGCCAAGATAACCTGCTCATACTTGGTAAGTTTGTTGTTAGTCAGATACTGTGTTTTCGTCCGAGTCATCAATAATTCTACTGAGTGGGGTACATAAACAATGAGCGGGTAACCCATCACTATGCTTTCACATCTTTCAATGCTGACACCGGTTGCAGCAACGGATTTCAGACATCCGGGCAATGCAGAAGCTACAGGATCTAATGTAGCTGAGAAATAGGCTACTGGTCTACGGGCACCCCCATGTGTCTGCACTAGGACTGCTAACGCACATCCCTCCTTTTCACAGCAAAAGAGCGAAAACGCTTTGTTATAATCCGGCATTCCGAGAGCTGGAGCTCAACAGATACTTTCCTTCAGCTCACGGAAGGCTTTCAAGCACTCGTCATCCCATGGTACCGGATCGCTAACATCCTTTTGAGTCAGTTTCAACAGAGGCTTTGCTTGCAAGGAAAAGTTTGGGATCCACTGTCGACAATAGCCGACCATTCCCCAAAACATGCAGACTTCTTTTTGTGTTTTCGGAGTTCCCATTTGGAAAATCGCCTCTATGCGATCTGGTGACACCCTTCGCTTTCCTTTCTCAATCCGGTGACCTAGGTACTGAACTTCAGACAAACAATACTGCAATTTGTTTGGAGACACTTTGTGTCCATTCTCTGCTAAATGATTCAGCAACGCCACTGTGTCAATCCTGCAAGCATCCTCAGTCTCTGAGGCGACCAAAAGGTCGTCTATATATTGCACTAAGACTGAGTTGTGGGCCATCACTAGTCCTTCAAGATTCTTTTTCAGGCATTGACTAAAAATGGAGGGGCTTTCTGTATACCCCTGAGGAATTTTTTTCCATGTTAATACACGATCGTCCATCCTAAACGCAAATAAAAACTGACTTTCTTCATGCAATGGTATGGAGAAAAATGCATGACACAAATCTATCACTGTAAACCATTCTGCTTTGCATGGTATCTGAAATAAAATAACAGCTGGATTCGGTACCACAAGACAAGATGGGATCACAATTTCATTAACTCGACACAGATCTTGCACTATTCTGTACTTGCCACTTGGCTTTTGCAGCCCCATGATAGGTGAGTTGCAGGGACTTCCTCTTATCTCCTTAAGAATACCTTGGGCAATCATAGTCTCAATCACAGGTCTTATTCCAGCCACGGTTTCTGTAGTCAATTTATATTGTGGCGTTCGTGGGAATTCAGCATTGGGTTTGACCTGTATCTTAACTGGCTCAACCCCTCTCATCAGACCTACATCCTCGCCCGTAAAATCCCACACTTTCGGATCAACTGAGTCTCTCAAGTCATGTGGCAATTCTGCTATGGTGAGCACCACAAACATTTCTGCACACAAACTCATGTTAGCCATTTTAAAATCAGCATCGTCATCACAGGTTTGCAATTCCACACCTCTCGGAGTGCATGATATAGTACAATTGAGTTTGCACAGAAGGCCTCGTCCCAAAAGACAGACCGGACTTGAATTGCACACTACAAATTGGTGTTTATCTCGAAATGGTCCTATTCTCACAGGTAATTCGGTTGTCAACGGATTAGTCATTATCTGATTGCTAACCCCCACTACTTGAATCGATCGTCCCGAAAGAGTTACATTTGGGACTACTTCAGTTCTCACCGTGGAGCGAGCAGCTCCAGTATCTAATAAGAAGGTAACAGGATATCCATTCACATCTGCATCCACAAACGGCCCACTCTGATCTACTTCTAGGATCGCGTCTAAGGTGCATTCCTCGGGCACCCCCCTCTGACATTCTTGTAAATCTTGATTTTGATCAAATCTATCTTTTATTTCAAAATAAGGCATCTGATGGTATAACTGATTATGCATGGGTATCCTAGGAGGTTGAGGTACTTGCACTTGCGGCTCATATCCTCCTCCATACATAGACCTGGGTCTTGTCACAGTATTTACAGTCTCGGACAGCTGTCCCTCACCCTACATCTGTATCTCATTTGCTGGATTCGATCTACACTCGCGCTTCCAATGCCCGATTTTGTGACAATAATGGCAGGCAGTGACCCTTTTCTGTTGGGCCACCCAGTCACTTGCACCTGGATCCATTTCTCTTCCTCTACCCTGACCAGGTTGGGTCACCATCTGTTGTCCCATTCCTCTTCCACCTCCTCTACCTCTACCTTGACCTTCTCCAAACCCTTGCGTTGTATCAGCATTTCTCAACTGCACCAACATCAACTTGTCCTTCAATTTCTTCTGTGTCGATTCCACTTGATCACTGCAATATTTAGCATAACGCAGAATCTCGTCCACCGACTTATTCTGCCAACATATCAAGTACTGCTCTATCATCAAACTAATATCAGATTTCAGTCCCAACACAAACTTCGAGACAAACTGTCCCATATCTTTCTGTTCAATTGTATCCAATCCACTATGCTGCTTAAAAGCTAACAATAATCTTTCGTAATAATCATGTACTGATTCCTTAGAGTCTTGAGTGGTGCGATCAATCTTCAACCAATCAACAGTCTGAGGAGCTACCTTCGATTGCAACCATGTAATCACTTGCTCGTATTTTCTCATTACATCAGGTGAAGGACCATGAGTCATTGAATCCCTAGGCGGCTCTGCAGTAGGCCACTCAATGGCAATCTTACATGCCGCCCACAAATCCGCTGGTACTACTATATCAAACAAGGTGTTCAAATCAATCCACAATACTTTCGAAATCTTTACAATCCGATCTATTTGCTTGTACCACTCAGCAGGTTTTTCCCTCAGCCGAGGAAAATCATTCGTAAATGCTGCTAAATCACCCCTGCTCCATGGCACATGTACATACCCTCCATTCTGTACCTCCCTGAGGGGGGAATTGCCTGCAGCTCCCGTCCCTCCACCCAGAGGCGGAGTATTTCCTATTCCAGTCTGGAAGCTTTTCTTTTTGGCCCATCTTTCTTTCCATTTGTCTAGTTCTTTCCATATCCGTATCCCTATCACTAGTTCTCTAATTTGTGCTTTCAATCCAATCGTTCGCTTCTCTTCCAAATCCTTATCTGTGTAATTTAATCTGCAAGAACCCTGTGTCAGCTTGGTCTTTGACAAATCAACCTCATATCTTTGTGCAAAAAGCAACAAGGCATCATAAGCTCGTTTGGCCTTTCTTGTCATGTCCTTTGCTACGAACAATAGTTCGTTCGAGTCATATGTATCTATTTTGATATGGGGCAGATTACCTTCAATCACCTCGTCTAGTTCTGCCTTTAAACGTACCACATCCAGCATTGGCACTTTTATTGCACTTTTTAACACTTTCTGAATTTCCTCATTCTTTGTATCTTCCCTGTCACAGCTTTGAGTTCTCCTAGGAACTGCACCCTCTTCTCTCTCCGATGCTGAGCGTCTATCTCTTTCCCAGCTTCGACTTCTCCAATGGTCACCTGCACAAATAACCTGTGGCCCAAACAGTACTCTAGGCGCTTCTTGTTTCTTGTTTGTCTCTTCCCTCGGCATCATTGACTCTCTCACTGGTTGAACCCACATTCGAAGGTCAGACCTAGAATTCGCTAGAGCTCCTGTCCGTACTCTGCCCCACTATCCATTCTTGATGGATCAGCTGTAGCTGGCAGTGGAGTACTAGACTCCACTGGTATCCGACTGAAACCTGTCCCACTCATTGCAAGACTCCCTCCAGACATGGTCTCTTCCCCTTCACTTCTTTGCTGTTGACTGTCATCGGTTCTTTCTCTAGGAGTATATATCGGAACCACCGGCCCTATTGTGACTGGTACTGACAAAGCATCTGGTAACTGCATGTTTCCTGCAGGTTGTACTGGCTCAGAGTTGGAATACCTCCTTCCTCCAGACCCTCCCAGAATACGTACCATTGTAATTTTGCCTCTTACTCCTTCTGATTGTTCCTCTGAACCCGTTTGTCCCACACCTACAAGCTCTTCTGATGGGCGCAACCTCTCTGTCTCTGATCTAGAGTCGCACGGTGGAGGATGCTCCGCTAGCAATCTATCAAGGAAGCTGTCATCTGTATCACTGTCCTCTTCTGTCATCTTTTTCCCTTCAGCCCCCTCTCCTAACGTTAGAAATGGGTACAAGCGTTCTCCCTCTATGGTGTCTACTCTCCATTTTTTCAACTGGGCATCCCATCTAGCATCATGATATGCCTTCATTGCTTTCCTCATTCTTCCTTGTGAAGCCTCTCTCCTTTTTACTAGGGCAGCTCTCATCCATTCAT
This sequence comes from Calotriton arnoldi, assembly GCA_963921515.1. Classification (NCBI taxonomy): domain Eukaryota; kingdom Metazoa; phylum Chordata; class Amphibia; order Caudata; family Salamandridae; genus Calotriton; species Calotriton arnoldi. The sequence continues at coordinate 3,300,241 of CAWUFW010000797.1, read as the reverse complement.
GTAATGCCTCAAATTGTGTGGGTCTAGGGGGAGGTTTCAGTGCATTCATCACCCCCCTCAGCTGGGTCAGGACCTCCATACGGAAAGACCCATAACGAGGGAAAGCCAATTCACCCTCTTTCTCTGTCAGTTTATGCCAATTCTGAAGCCACACTATAGTATGAAGTCCTACATTCGTTGCCATGTAATGTGCTGGTGTGTCTTCTGGCGGAGCTTCTTCTCCTACCCGAGTCACTACCCCTGTGTCGCCTCTACACAAATCTCGCAACACCCTAAAGCATCTCATTGTAGAATCGATCAATTGCAAGCCCCAAATTACGCTGTTTCACTGCAAACGAACTTCTACCAATCCCAGCGCGGCGTTACACCAACCAACCTATCACAGCGCGGCGCACCCTGACGTCACTTCTCACTCCTTGCAGCGGCGCACCCACCTTTACAATTTCACCGCAAACTCTCATACACACATTCGTACTTCAAGTAATTGTATAACCAAAGTTATTAAACCAAGTAACTGTTCCTACACAATTACAATAACCTACAGTCACATAAAACAAGTAATTGTCTGACACTAAAGATCGATAGAACACTCTCACAAGAACATTCAGCCGTTGTGACCCCCGACCTGCATTGGTCACTCAATCGCCATAGTCCACCCCCGGTACCTGAGGCTTTCTACCGCGACCTATTCCTCATCCACACAAAGGTCCCTAATACAAGTGGATCGTTGATAGCGCTTCACAACACCCACATTTAATCAGACAATTACAATACAAAACTATCCCGGGATCTTGGACTTCTCTTGAGTCCGCTCACCAAAACTTCCTGCTCCGCACATGTCCAGACCAGTAAACCAAAAACCACATTCACTCAACATACATCCCAACTCCGCAAGACATCACCCACTTACTCATCACCGCAATCTAACACCACAATTCCTTTCATACTCACGCCACCACTGTTTCCGCCGCACCATCAATGTCCGCCAGTCTCCGCCGTCTTCCGCTCCACTTCAGGGCTCTTCAACCTTCAATCCTACTCCTGATTACTCCCCTCACCTTAGAGATAAACCACTTTAAAGGTAAACCATCCTCTGCTACCATTTGATTACGCTAGATTGCACACCTAAGTTCCCTACTAAATATAACGTAAGCGATCGATCTTTTATTTACCTAAAGAGGTTGAGGGGAGGAAACAACTCAGACAGATATTAACAAAGTCGTCATGCCTGAAAAGATCACCGACTGCAAAGTGCAGTTTGAATATTTATTATAAGGCCAAAAACAATTGGATGTAAATACATCTCAATAGCAAAGTATAGAGGTACAGAAAAATTAATACAGAGCCGATTTTACGAATATAAGTAATGCGGCCCAAAAGACAGATGATTATAAATTCCAAAATCACAATGCAACACAGAATAGATGCAATATTCGGTTCTCGACTCATTGAAAGAAATCGAAATCTTTCCCTACACTGCTCTACATGAGGGCCCTTCCTGTCTCTTTGCTATCATTCCCCAATGGTGTCAGCACGTGTTGACTTCCTAAGAAGTACTCACGTCAAATGGGTCGTTTAGCTTATGGCTTTGGAGCTTGCTCTAAGATGCTCCTTCTCCTCCGAAAGCTAGCAGAAGTCTGGTCTCGCTGTCCCTGTGCATCATACAAAAGATGGGATTCAACCCACACTGCGTCATTCTTCTTAAAACTTTCCATTACACCTCTATGCAGTAGCTTTTTTCTTTCATGAAACAAATTTAATTAATGATATCTTCTTTCCAGTGGCCTTGGCTTCCAGACAGACCAGATACGCAAGGCATCCTCCCTTCTCGCTTCCCAGCCATCTTCAAAGACATTCCGGGTTTCTCCTTAACTCTGAAAATAATGATGTGTATTCTTGCACCTGCAGCAGGATGAGAACATTCTAACTTCGAACACAACAATCATTTAATTATTTATTTCTCGAGAGCAAGGAGAATAAAACACTAACTTTGGGCCTATATTTCAGGCAACTTAAACTAATCACAATTACGATATATAGGAATAATATCGTCCTGCACATTATGCATGAAGGAATCAGAATACATACAAAGTTCTACTTAGTTGCGTTCACTAGTTTCAACATCAAGTGATTCAAATAAATGTTTCTTAATAGTCATAAAACACTGCAAACAATACGAATACATGAGAGTGCGTTTAAACCATGAGTATAGTGCACTCATACAAAATTGAGTGCTATCAGCGCTCTATCACTATCCATGCGATTCTGTATCTTCAGAGTCTATTCTGCATTTCCTGTTTTTTTGTTACCTTGACTTAGGTCCAAGGAAAATGTCTTTAGTATCTTTGCTGAAGTCTCTCAATATTAGGAAATGCAGACCTGCGCTGTTGTACCTACAACTCCTAAAAACTGAATTTATCTGCTCAATGGTACATAAATATATTTCGGCTGCGGTCAGGCTAAGAAACATGGTTGGTAAATAATGATTTTTAGAGCATGTATTTGTGGAAATTAAATGTACCCGGCTACACCTGAAACTATGCACTTTAACATTTTAAGTTTTGCTCTGGATACCTTTTTGCATATATTTAATTTTCTAATGCCTAATGTTAGTTAATTAGTCAAGCTTTATTTTGGGTTATCAAAGTAACCATAGAAGTGCAATAAATAAGTTAAAACACTGTGATAAAAACATTAAAACTTGACATTACAGTCACCATCAAATCGCCCTACAAGAGTATCAGCCCATGCAGTGTGGGACTTACTTCCCACAATGCTGCTAAATAAGGTGCATGTGCCAAACTAAAACATCATTAAGCTCCTTCGGTTAACAGCACATTTTAAAACAGAGCATATATTGACACAGTTAGATGGGGTGTCCAGCTTTTGCAAATATTCCAATGCCTCCTTCGACCTTCTGATTCCCCGTTTCCTTATAATTGGGAATAAAAACTGTTTGCTAAAATCACAATAGAAATTACAGAAGAGTGTAAAATGCAGAAAACTCTGAGGAGAGGATTCATCACAAGGGCACAACATAGTATTTGAGGGGGCAAATTGGCTCAACGGGAACCCCAGATGCCAGCGCATAAAGCCCAATCTGAAACGGGTGATTAACATTCTGTCCCAAGGGCGATCAAACCACTCCAAATACGGTTCCACACCGGGGGCACAAAAAAGCGTGGCATATTCTTTGACAGAGATTTTAGTAAACTCGAGTACCTCTCTGTGGTGGTGGCTAAGTGATTTAAAAGAAGTTTTTACCTGTGCCTTGTCTTGCTTAGTCATGGCCTCCGTCTCCGTAAATAGATGCGGCTCACCAAGGTCAGCCAAGACGGTCTTGATATGGTGGAATCAAGGAATGTTTGCGCCTCTCACATGAGAAACAATCTTTAGCAATTTCCCTGTTAAGGGAGGCATGCAGATTAGTCCATATTGAGCACCACGAGGGGCCAGTTTAATTAAATCTACTATTTATTCAACCCCGAGCTCCTGGTGCGGGATAAAGGTTGAGCACGCTGGTGGAACACCCAGTAATGTCCTCAGCACTCTATTTTGTTCTTCTTGAAACAGGTTTAAATTGATATAGCCACAAATACCTGATCCATATAATAAGGTGGGGAAGCATTTCCTTCTATAAATCTCCAGCATAGCCGCCACAGGTTTATTGCCAGTGTGTCTGGCAAGGTTGAAGATGTATCCAACTGAGCTAATGAAATTCTGGGGAACTTTGGTGATGAAAGGGCCCAAGATGCCCTGGGCATTAAAGACGACAGCCAAATAGGGGAAATCCTGCGCAAGGGCAATGGGGTGTCCTTGGAGGGAGACTCCCCGCAGATTAGTATGCTTTGGATTACAAGCATTTATGAGGGTTTTATAACGGTTAGTGGCTAATCCAAGAGAACCCATAAAGGAGACAAATTCCTGATACAGGATATTAAGGCCATTAGGGGTTCTTGACAGAAAAACTGTGTCATCGGCATATAACAGGACAGGTACTTTTTGTCTGCTGCTAAAGGGGGCATCAGAGACTTTAGATGTCAAGGCAGAGCCAAGACCATTAATGTACAATATGAACAGTAATGGTGCTAGGACGCCCCTCTGGCAGACACCCCTCCCTATTTTAAAGCTATCAATCCGCTCTCCTGCAAGGCCAAACCTAAGTGAGGCAGAGAGGTCATAATGCAGTGCTCTCAAAAACTGGACCAGGTCCTTCTCTACCCCCATGTTAGACAAACGCTCTCAAAGTTTGGATCTCACCACGCTGTCGAAGGGGCAGGAGAGGTCCATAAAGGCCAAGTACATGGAGCCCTGCTTAGCAATGGTATATTTACTAATCAGCAGTTGCAAATTGAGGCATTTCTGCTATATACCTAGGCCCTCACAACACCCATACTGCGCCTCTGACAGAGCATCAGTCTCCCCGACCCAGTCTAGGAGGTGTTCCAGCACTTCTCTCCCCACCAGCAGGACTGACGAATCCAACAGGGAAATGTGTTGGTAGCTCTCAGGGGATTGGGGATTGCCCTTTTAAAATATTTGCACGATGACTCCTGTGTGCCATAAATCTGTCTGGTCTGTCTTACAGATGGCATTGAAACAATACAATTGCACAGGAGAGGGGCTCACAGATACGGCTCAGATTTATATAGGTCTGGACCAGGGGCCTTCTTGGAGGGGCTTTTAGTGACTGCTTTCCTCACCTCGCCCAGTGTAAATTACAGAGCCAGGGGAAAGAGCACCTTCCCCTCTGTGGCCGAAACAGTATTTGAGGTGCAATAAACTGCTACGAAATGACTGACCCAGGCCTTTGGTTAACGGATTTAATAATAGCCACCTAAGACCAAAACACTCTATTGTTTTTTAACTTACAGGCTGTGACCAGCTTTCCCCAGGATTCTTTCTGAATTCCTTTCCATCTTGCCCATTGGGCTTTCTTATAATCCACTCTACATTGATGCACTTTAAGAGTGTCCCTCGATGATGCTCTCAGTGCCTCATGGAGTCGTGTTGAAGCCTCTCTACACGGTTTCATCAGTAGGTTCCTCACCACTTGGCCTAGTTCTATGAATTGGGAAGACACTGCTCCGTGGCCACCGGACTGGTCAAGGCAGCAGAGTATCACAGGGAGGTGACTTGAGCACATTTTGCCCAGAAGGCCACTCATGACGACATTTCTCCAAACCAGACGCAGTCCCTGGGACTTGACAACTGGCAAATCGGTAGTCAGGGTCTTTGGAACTCCCCTCCTCCTATGTAAACATAGGCTAAGGTTTATTGGGTTATGATTGCGATATGGGCTTTCCCTGATGGCAGCCACAGTAATCCTTGTGGACAAATCATAACTGACAAAAATATAGTCTATTACTAAAGTAGCTTTAGTCCTATATGATGGATCATGAAGTTCTGCAGCATTGAGGAGATCACACATTTCGGTGATTGGAGAAGAGCCTGGCCCCCCTTATGCGTTGGACACCTATTGCCCCAATACTAAGGCAGTCAAAGACGAAGCACACATTTTCCGCCTGAGTCTGACCTAGTTTGATATTAAAATCTACACCTAAAATGATTTGAAATCCTTTATGCAGGGGAGCGAGCTGTGCATTGACGCCAAGGATAAAATCAAACAACACAAGTAGATTAACCAGGTGTTCTGCGTCAAAGTACCCATTATAGAAGTTAATAAAAACAACGCTCAGGCCACCAGGCCATGTAGACAAGAACGCTTGGAATAGCAAACTGTTAGATGGAAATGGGTTAACCCGACACCAAGCCAAGTTGAAACACCCGCCTTGGCCCTTCCAGAGGGGGAAGGATCAGCAGAGATCATATGAGTGTGATACCCATCTTTAGAAATTTCCTCAGTGGACCAGGTCTCCTGAAGGAGAATGATGTCAAACTTGCGTATGAAATCCTCCCATTCCTCACAACCAATTTTGCTTGTTAAGCCAGCAATGTTCCAGGATAAAATATTGACATCAGTGGGTAATGCCGCAGAGGTAGCCGGTTTAGCTTAGAAAGGTGACCTAGATATTTCTTTACGTTTTGGGTTAGTTATAATACTGGAGGTCAGAGAGGATTGGGGAGGGTTAGGGAGGGGCACAAGATGACCTGAGCCACAGCTGGTCTCTTGAGTGAAGGTAAAACTTGTTACGTTAGTAGGGCTGAGTCCGTCGTTTTCAGGGAGGTCACCCAACAATTGTGTACAGGTATGGCGAAAGGGGGTAAGAGAGGGATGGTAGGGCAGGGAGGTTTAGCCTGATTTCTATAAGAGAAAAAAAACAAAAACAAGGGGCAAGATCTTAATGTTGCCACTCTTAAGGTGGCCTTGCTGCGCAGCACAAATCAGATCCATGGCCGCCCTGGGATTCCTAAAGGTAACAATGATACAATTCTCCTGGAATTCTGTATGTATTTTCCCAATCCATCCCACCCTCCTTGCCTTGAGGATCTCAGGGAATAAGCAACCCTGGAAGCCAAAGTTCTTCTTGACCCAATGTGCTGTTTTGTTTATAAGTTCTTTGGTAGTTTCTCCCATTTCAGGGTGCAGCATCGGGGCATTAGCCATAATCATCACATAGGGGCATGTGGCCGGAGGGAGATCACATCTTGAGGGGCACCCAGGGATTAATCCCAGAGATTTAGCGGGGTGGGTTCGATTTTTTACCTGGCACTGGCCCCCCTCTGGCATATCACATAATGTGGGTGCCTTTGCCCCGGCTGGTAAGTGAGGGACTGGGCCTGGCACAGGGGCATCACTGGGCAAGCAAGGAGGCAACCGCACCCCACCCTCAATCAGGGGCCTTGACCCTGTGAAGGTCTAAAGGGTATATTCCAACAAGTATTAGTTTCACCCCCTCCCGCCACGTTGTGGCTCAGTTTCATGTCCATGGTATTTCATTTGGCCTCAATTCACCCCAAACCGTCGAATAACCCTGACAGCTTACAATTCAATGAGGTCCACAATCTCCTTTCCAAATTGCTTAAGTAGATCAACAATGACCTCATTACATCCAGAATGAACATGAGGATTGAAGGGACTCCTTAGGCTCAGGCCTGAATGGGTCAGCAGATTCTTTTAGAAGTAGGCTCTCATTTCTGCTTCACTTGTGGTGGCAAGGCTCTACAAATGGATTGGGTAGAAGGGTGGGAGGCACTTTTCTCTGGGTGGGTTCTACCCACGTATTTCTGTCCAATGACAGGAATATTGCCTTCAGTTTCAAGCCAGGGAAAGTCGTCTCTCAGTAACAAAGGATTTCTTTATCTAATGCACCTACTGCCTTTACAATATATCCATTGAGAGTGCCCATTTTCTTGGTGGCAGCCCCTTCCAAATTAGACCCAACTTGCATTTAGCCATCTCAAATAAATCACAATTCGTAAAACCCACCAACCCAACAGCAAACAGTAAAAGAGTAAATCAAGTAATAAACAAATCAAAATCGACTTGTGCATTTAATATAACATGCACAAGAGGGGGCTAGGGCAATGATTGCGATGAGACAGTACAATACAATATCTCTGCAGGTTACAGTCAGAGAGAAGGGCTAAAGCTCGATCCCAGTCCACTGACCCCAGGGCAGACCTAGATCTTGAGCATGAGGTGTGCAATATGTCCACTTTGCTGGGTTCGAGAGCTCTAGGTGGGGAACAGATACCCCAACAGGTGGTCGACAAGCTTTGCGGGCAGGCATAAATGTGTAAAAAGTCTTGATGTCCTTGGGAGTGCCACACAGTTTCTACTCACCACTCTGTTAGGTAAAGGTACATGTTACCAAATTTCAATCCTGGGGCGGGCCTGAAGATGCAAATAGAGACAGGAAGATCACACAATTAATAAAAGGCCAGACCCTGTGCACTTTTCCCTTGGCACCCGGTAGGGCGAGAATCAATGGCAGAAACATGTTGGTTAATGCAGTAGGGAGACAGGGGCCTTTACCTCCCCCTAATATCCCGCCGTGTGGTTTTTAATACTACCAAGGGGTTACTTGAATAAAGACTGGTGGCAGTTTCCCCTAGGTTGTTTTAATTGTGTGTGTCTGCACTCTTTGGTCCCTTCTAAAGGGAACACTTTTTCCTTTATATCCCTTTATTGTGGGTTTATTTAGGTGTATTGTTTTGTCACCTTTTCTGTACCCTCACCACTTTTGTCTTCTCGTAGACATTTAAAATAATTGCGCTCCGTCTTTGGTGTTGGTCTGCACCAAGACGTCAGATGCGGCCCTATGATGAAGCATGACACTGCAAAGTGTGTGAGGGCAGTATTAAGACAAGTGTTGTCTTTCCCTGTTTGTTTTCCTTCTTATGTATTTCATCCTCTGGTTGTTATTTTGTAATATTGATAGTAAAAACGCTGTCTATATCGCCGCTCCCACAGTTGTAGCATAAGGAGGGGTTTTGGTTATAGTCCTTCTCTGTTAAGTGAGTTTTCATTGATGGTAGGGGAGTCAGAGGAGGTTTTTCTTTCCCTAGTCTCTCTATTTGTGATTTTGGGGAACAGATACCCCAACAGGTGGTCGACAAGCTTTGCGGGCAGGCATAAATGTGTAAAAAGTCTTGATGTCCTTGGGAGTGCCACACAGTTTCTACTCACCACTCTGTTAGGTAAAGGTACATGTTACCAAATTTCAATCCTGGGGCGGGCCTGAAGATGCAAATAGAGACAGGAAGATCACACAATTAATAAAAGGCCAGACCCTGTGCACTTTTCCCTTGGCACCCGGTAGGCTTTCCTCTCTGTGCGGAACTCAGGGACAGCGGGCAAACCAGCAAATGATCAATGCAGGAGGGACCTGAGAATAAATAAAAGTCTTACCGCAGATGACCAATGTCTAATCCCGGGGCTGTAGAGCAAAGGGGGGTGACCCTGCCCTGCCTCTTCCTGTCACTGACGGGTACAGGACGGGCCTGCCCTTGGCCCAGGCGCGGTCTGGGTGCAGTCCGCAGGCGTCCCATGAAACGACCTTGAACAAGCGATTTGAGCATGTTAAGGGAGGCCCCGCCCCCTCTGAAGCAACACTCAGCAATTTCACCTCTTGGCACGGTAGGTGATGAGGGATGAAGTACTGTAGAGTGGGGGGGGGTCTGTAGAGGTCAGGCATCCCAATGATAGAAGCTAAGTTGTCCTGCGCAGCGGGCTTGCAGGAGTGCTTATGAGTGTGTTGAGGGAGGCACCGCCCCCTTTGAAGCCACACTCAGCAGCTGTGCCTCCAGGTGTGGTAGGTGATGAGGGATGTAGTCCCCTAGAGTGGTGGGGGACCGTAGAGGTCAGGCACCTCAATGATAGTAGCCAATGCGTAATGTACAGAGATGAACTATTAATGTGACTACTGGGTTTAGGACTTGTGCCTACACCCAAATAGATGATTTAACTGTATTTTCAGTCAGTAGTTCTGCAGTCTGTATTATACATTATGAAATTCCTAATGATTTTATGGATTTTTTGTGTATTCTAATTTGCTGATGTACATTTATGGCTCAATTTAGCCGAATAAAGTAATATTTAAAGCTTGAAGTGTGATGTGTGGAGACTCCACAGTCGTAAAAATACTACTAGTAAAATACCTTTGTGAATAGCAAACATTTGTAAACTTACACAAAAGTATAAGTTCACCTTTGTGAATCAGGCCCTATATATGCCAGTGGGTTTAATTATTTAAAACATGTTTCTTTAAGAATGGTCAAAGACATCTTTGATATAGAGCGATTTTAATCAATACTTTTGCATTTCTTTGCTTAGAGTGATATTTCTTCTACTCAATAAAACATAAAAACATGAATTTCTCTGTATTGATGTGCTCGTGCTGGAAGGAAGCAGCAGCTGTTGTTAAAACTTCTAAAAGGAGTCGAATATTTAATCAAACCCTAATCCATAATTGGGTACTCTCTGTAAAAGACGCATTTTGCGACGTCTCCCAAGTTAGTATAATGCTAGAGGAAAGGGTCTTTTGTTTTCCAACATGAACTCCTACTGTTCGAGGAGGGCGCAACTAACTCGCTTATTAGGCAAATTATCTTCAATCATCTCAAATAGCCCTCTAATTGTTTTTGCTTTTACAGCAAATTGCATCACTGCAAAATGCACTATTTAAGTTTTATTATCCCAGGATAATTCGAATATTTTATGTAGCACATTAAGCAGATGTTCGAATGTTCCATAAAACATTAAACTCTGGATGCACGTCACCTCTTTGCGGATCTCTTTGAGCAGTCCAGACTTCCCAGAACAGTACACTTATAAGGCCCTTTTACTGCAGCTGTCAGATCTAGGAGCGCGGTGAGTTAGTTAAATCTGTTGACGGAAAACCACTTGCCCATCTCCCATGTACCTTTCGTCCTTGCCATTAGATTCAAACTACGTGAACAGGGTGCAGCAATGATAAAAACAAGACTACTTCTTGCATGTTCTCGCTGTGCACAATTTTAATAGTGCAAACAGGGCACAAGTCCTAAAAAAAGAAGTGGGGGGACTAACCTAGTTAGGCAGCATGCAAGTGACATCACGGCGCGCGACATCACGGCGCACAACATCACGGCGCATGACATCACACATGATATCACAGGAATTTACATCATAGAAAGTGTCATCACAAGCCACGACTTTACAGGTAGTGGAATCACAAGAAGTGACATCATATCTAAAGCCCTCACATATATGTTTAGCCTGGTCTTTCATGTGTACGTTTGAGCGCATTGCAAGGATAATAGCACAGTGAGCTATGGAAGATGATATGTGACTACTACACCTTGCAGTCCCCCAGTTTTATGTAACACATCCTGTACATTCATTTACAAACGTATATCATTTATTGTACATGTAATATGCATGTGTTGATGTAAAACGCTCTGTCAACCTGCATTGGGAGGAGTAGGGGGCTATATTAAATATTAAATTATTTCAACGCCTCCTCAGGTGTAGTAAGCTCTATATAAATGCAATTTGCTTTGTGTAAATACTGGGAAAGACCAACACATCTGACATTCTTACAATGCATGCATATCTCCTAAAAAGGGACCGAACAAAGTTAAAAGATGCCTCTCTTAAGTATGTGTGAAGTGCTAACAAGGTGTGAGCCTTTGTTTCCCCTCCGCCTCATTTGCATCAGGTGTGAGGCTCCTGACTGCTCCCAGCCAAGAGACTCGAACAAAAGGAGGCCTGATGACCCCTCAAATTCGGCCTTTGTTATGGGTCCAGATTGAGTCTTAAATAAGAAAGCCCCGTCCCCGCCCGCCTGCACATTGTTGCTTGTTGAAGATGGAAAGCAGACAACGTGCAGACGCTGCTGAAAGTGTCCCGGTGTTTGGAAATTACACCGGGACGAGTTCAGCACATTATTCAGTGGGGCCCAAATTCTTGGCAGGGTGGACGGCGTTCACCCTGTGAAAATAGTGGGTGGACGCCGTCCACCCGTGTGTACCCCTGACTCGTGCCCTGAGTGCAAGAATAAAGCCCCCAAAATTAGGATGTCTTGACTTGGAGGTTTTGCAGACATTTAGATCAAAATGTCTATACCACAAAGTAACAGGTTTGGCCAAATAGAACTTTGATCTGAAAATGTGCAGGCTCGTAATATTTTAGCAAACGATACTTTGTGCGAAATGCGAGAAGAAAATGATTACCCAGAAATTCTCAAAACCAAATGTAATTCTGAGTTTCACTTTTGCAAAACCACCTCCACCTGGGCCGGCCGTTACAGCACTTGAGAAAAATAGAAAAACATAAACGCAAAATAGACAAACCTAAATGGTGCCGAAAGCATGAGATAGTACCAACCAAACAAGCATTGGCAAATCCACTAGGTATGGCTTGCATTTTCAGTTATAAGCCACACCTGTTAGATTTGAGTTAGCTTTAACGTGCCAAAGCATGCATTAATAATGCACTAGGGGAGCAGGCACCAGTGCAAGCTGGTGTGAGACGCATAATTAGATTTGGAGGGCGAGGTGTAGTCTGTTTCCTCTATCCCTCTACTTTACAGTGCAGTGCTCCCGGGAAATGATACATGTTAGAACCCACATTCTCCTGCTGCTTTAAAAAAACCATTTATAAATGTTTGTCATTTATAACTACAATATGTCATCAATTTCAACCAAAATGCAAGAGGCATCTTTATGGCAGGAGCCTTAGATTCTTACAGTATGGCATAAATTATAACTACATTATCTTTTATTTGCCTGTATTAGGACAGGAATTACCATCATACTGCCCTGGTAACCATTATGTCAGTGCTGAACATCACTGTGTAGTGAAGATGTACAATATGACAAGAATTATCAACAAACTGCAGGGACAGACTTAATGGCATGGGTGGGCATCACTTTCCCAAGGATGAGAACTATGTGCCAAGAATGGCAACCATTTGCAGGGCCAACAAAAATCCAGAGCTAAGCACCACTGTTTCATGAAGGCCCTCAAATATGCCATGGGTAGCCAGAATTACACCCAAGCAAACACCTTTCCAAGGGTGTGAAACATGCCATTGAAGCCCACAAATTCCCATAAATTACCACCATTGTGCAAAGTCCTGAATTTTACCATAGGTAGGTAATTGGCATCATCCCTTGGATGCCTACAAGTTGCCAAGGATCACCACCATTATGCGAAGACTAGCAAGGGTGGGCAAAAGGCATGAACCCCTGAATGTCCACAAATTGCAAGAATTATAACCATAACGTGAAGGCCAGATTTTTACCATGGATAGGCAATTGTTATCATACCAAAAATGCTCAAACGTTGGCAAGAATTACCACTGTTATGCAAGTGCCAGCAAGGGTGGGCAATGGGCATCGTCCAATGAAAGCCCCAGGTTGGCAAGAACTACCACCATTGTGCAAGCATCAGCATGTTACCAGGAGTGGAAAGAGGGCATCATACCTTGGATGCCCACAAGTTGCTAAGAACTGCCACCATTATGTAAGGGCTATCATTTTGCCATGGGCTTGCAATGGGCATCATTTGATAGATGTCAAAATGTTATCAATAATCACCCATTATGCAACGAACATCAGTGATAGACAAAGGTCATCATCTCTTGGGTGTCCTCAAGGTGCCAAGAATTATCATTGTGCCAGGCCAGCGTGGGTTGGCAAAGAGCGTTATCACTTGCATGCCCACAGATTACCAATGTGCAAGGGCTAAAATGAGTGGGCAAAATGAATCATCGCATGGATGTACACAAGCTGCTGAGAATTACCACCATTGTGTGAGGGCCAGAATTTGACCAGGGTTGGCAGTGAGCACAACAACACACACTTCTCATGCAAGCACACCTGCAGACTCATGTGCATATGGACACATGAACACACAGAAAGAAACAGACGTGCACACAGACATGCACACACATGTCCACATGCTTACTGGCACACACACACACAGGCATGCATTCCCAGGGTCAGACTGGCCTTTAAAGCAATAATCCAGTGCCTAACGGGCTGGTCTGACAGGCCAGAGTGGGTCCAGTTTTTTAGCTGTTTGTGGGCTTGGTTTATGGTCTGCTGGGTCAGTTTTTACTATTAAATTACCTGTTATTAAAAGAAACATTGCCTATAGCAATCTCAAATCCATGCAATTTTCCATACCTCACACAACACTTATACGGCATGTTTTTACAAGTTCAAAACTGCCCCAATTTGCAAACATGGGCCGTTTTTTAGCTATCTAATTCACTAAAGGGGTCACTTTCATTTTGGTGCCCGAGCCTGTTTTCTCTCCCACCCCGACCATGTGCATACCAACAGCCACAGACATGCAGAACATCAGCTTTGTTTTCATACTTGCCTTGTGGCCCGAATTCATGCTGCGCCGGCCTGCCAATTATTTTCTCTCCATATAGTTAATACAACAGTGATCCCTGGTACAAACTCATAAGACGAAATATTAGTATAATACATTTTTAATAACATAATAGAAAAAAACATAAACATGAGTTCAAAACATTAATTAAAAAGAAATAATAGGAGAGTGTGAATGAGGAAAATACTATTAATAAATGGCTTATATGTGACACACACAAATACATTAATTACAACCCTGTATAATAAGTAATAGCAATTAGGGTACAGAAATTACAAAGCCAACGGGTTTGATCCCATTAAATGAAATGCTCATCATCAGGATTCCAGCAATATGGAGAGCCCAAGAGTAAGATTTATAAAGGAGGATACTAACAGTGATTGCCAAGATACAGCAAAGGGGATGGTGGCAGGGCGTAAAGCACATCTCCATGTCTAGGATTGGGGTAGGCTCTGGGAGAACAACCCTGGCCATCCAAGGGATGCTGGAATTCAGAGAAGACACACCAAAGTATACACAAAAGTATACCAAAAAATGATGGATGGAATACTTGAATTAATCTCAGCCACTGGTAATCACTCGGGCTGCATCCCAGTCCATCCTTATTTTGCACAAAATGCCACCTCAGGTTGGACCCAGCCATATTCAAATCATTCTTGACCCTGCTCCAATGGGAACAGTCTAGCCTGAACTGCCAGACCAGGTCCTCCCTGAGCCGGAAGACAAGCAACCCAGGACCGGTTTCACCCTAGTCAACGAGGACACACAGCACTTCTCCAGTGCCTCTGCTTCAATTCAGTTTTTCTGATGGCTCCTTCATGGCTAGATTTCCATTTTCATGATAATATATTGCTGGCTAACTGTACATCATTTTTGCTTTTTCCCATTTATGCACGGCCACCATACCCTTTCGCTGTATCTTGACAATCACTGCAGGAACCCTCAATTTGGATTTCCACCTTTTACTCATGCTAGTTTCCTCCTTTATACATCTTACTATTGGTTTGTGTTGGGGAAGGGTTATGGGGTTAATTCATCCTATCCACTGTAGCTCCAACATCATCATTATGTATGTCCCGGTTAAGTAATTACAATATCATCACTTGGAACATTAGTGGGATGACAAACATGACTAATCATTACAGAATCTATTCTCTCCTTAAAAGGAAAGGAGTCCAAATACCTCTCCTTCAAGAATTCCATACAACCCGAGAAGAAGGTGAAAGACTTGAGATTGTTGGCGTGGTCAGACCTATGCTACAAACCTTACCACCTTTGCCAGGGGTTCATAAATTTGGCTTAAAGCAGACACCCCATTTGTTGTGCATGTGCCTATTACTGATCCTGAAGACAGATTTGTATTCCGGGGGGGCGACTTTAACAGTGTCATCGATGTTACCCTTCACAGATCCCACCCCCCTCTCCTGTGAGCCCGGACTATTCAAAATGCAGAAGTACTATCACAATGGGTCCGCCACTGGACAGTGTCCAATGTGTGGGGGCTCCACAACTGCATTTCTCACCAATATTCCTTTCATTCTCCTATGCACAGCCTGTTTGTGCACATAAACAGAGTGGTGTGCACTACAACACTATGCCTCGAGATCACCTCCTCAAATTACCTGGGCAGTGATATTTCAGATCATAGCCCTTTATTGCTAGATCTGGACTGGGATACACTGCCCTCACTCATTCCTACCTGGCGACTCCTGACGTCTATGCTTGAGGATCGGTTACTTCAGGGCACCTTGGCCACCCAGATAACCGATTACTTTAATAATAATGATGCTTTATGCCTCCTCGAAGACGGTTGAATGAAGGCACTAAAAGTAGTGATCTAGGGATATTGCAAATAGGCAATGGCAAGTAGCCTCACAACTGTAAGAGAAATAGCTTGCCCGAGTTGAGCACCCATATCTAGAGACCAAACAACAAGTGGGCTCTGACCCATCAGAGAGAGTAGCCTTGGGACGACTTCATGAAGAGGAAGCCTACTAATTGAGAAACTTTGCTACCTTGACTGGGCAGCGTACACTGCTCGCTTTCACTCCGAGGCAGAAAAATCAGACTGGCTCTTAGCGTGAATACTAACCACAGAAACAAAACATATGACTATCACAGTGCTCCAAGACAAGGGGCATCCCTAGTACACACTCAACAGATTGCTCAGGTCTTGTTTCAGTTCTATAGCCGATGTAGACAAATTGAAAGGGCCTTCCTCAGCGACTTAGAATTCCCTAGGGTGCCCATTGACTTCAGTGGCAGAATAGATGGCCCTGCCATTCCCCAAGAAGTCAGGAGCAGGTTCTTGTGTCTGCTCCCCCCTTGCTTCTTCGCTGCCACTGATTGCTCTTGTCTGGTATCTGTCTGCTGTTTATTTGTCTTTTGCCCATCTTTGCTTGATATTTGTCTGCCATGTATTTTGTCTCTTTGTGCCAATTTTGACTGGTATTTGTCTGATTTTATCTGTCTTTTTTCCCATTTTGACATTTATTTATTTGCCTTATATTTGTTTCTTTGTGCTTGTTTTTCCTTCTATTTTGTATTTGTTTGGTCGTTCACTTTCCTGCTGTTTCTCTCCCTCCCGCTTCCCACCTCACACCAGCCCTGCCCACCACCTCCCAGCGACCCTCCCAGGACCTACGTAATGGAGGTCGCAGTGCGACTGCAACGCCAGTGTGCTGTAGGCAAGCCCATTTGCGCCCGTCCGGGCCTCGACCTGCCCCAGCGCCTGGAATCCTGACCCTCCCACCACACACAGATTCTCCGCCGCAGAGCTCCGAGCCCTGGACTCCAGACGCCCCAACAACAGCTGCTGCATTGCATCTCCTCGATCAACAGTAAGACATTCTCCTGCCTCTGCTGCCTCTTTGCCTGCAACCTCAGAATGCCCTGTCCTCATGGAAACCCTCGCCACACCCACCTCACCGACCACGACAACCCCGGAACTACTCCACAGCCTCCTGCTCAATGCCCGATCACTCTGCAAATATGCCACCGAAACCTGGGACACCATCACCACCCTCACTCTGACGTCATCTTCATCACAGAGAACTAGCTCAACCCCACTTCCACCCCCGATATCACAACTGTGACGTTCAACGGCTACAAGATGATACATGAGGACCACACCAACAAACACCGTGGAGGCATCGCCATCATCCACAAAGAAACCATCCGTTGCATCAACACCAAACGCGACACCATACCGATCATGGAACACCTCAACTTCCAACTCCAAACCGATGGCAAAACTACTATCAAAGGCACCCTTGCCTACAGACACCCAGGTTCACGCCCAAGCTTTTGCAACGCCATCCCTGAATTTATCGCCCCACTCGCCATTGACTCCAAGCACTACATCTTCCTTGGTGACCTCAACTTCCACCTCAACGACCCCAAAGACGCAAACTCCGCCAACGTCTTGGAAAGCATGAGCAACACTAGCCTCACCCAACTGGTGACCAACCCCCACATAGTGCAGGACACACGCTTGACCTGATCGCCATTGCCAGTGACAGAGTCAAGTACAGTCATGTCACCGAACTCAATTGCACCACCCAAACCATCATCCACTTCACCATCGCAGGATCCCCATGTACCAACACCAGGCTCTCCAGCTCCTCCCACCTCAGCTGGAACAAAGTTACAGAGACCCAATGGATGGACGCCCTCAACACCACCCAGTCTGACCCCACAACCAACCTTGAACAGGCATTCCAGAACTTCTCTGCCTGGGTCATCAATTGCACAAACTATGTTGCCCCCATCAAGCCAGCCAAGATCAGCAGAACCACCAAACAAGCCAGTTGGTAAATACCGAACTCAGGACAATGAAACACAACTGTAAATGGCTAGAAAGAAGATGGGTCCCTATTCACTATATACACTAGTTTGGATCATGGGCATTACACAATATTGTGACTAATAATCACAGTATTCAAACAAAGAAGTCAGTAACACAAAAAAATCAATAACAAACTAAATGGGACATATGAGATTTATTCCATAAAAAACACAAATAAAATTAAAAACATTTCATATTATAATACAATATTGCACTAATATACATCACAAGAAAACAAAAAGGTCGACGCTGCGTTTCGGTGAGTTGGTAATAAATCACCTTCTTCAGGACAGTTTTCTATATAATAAAAACAATCAATTAATGACAGTCTCATATATTTTGTCACCATAACATTTGAACCTACAATACTACATGTTAAAATTTGTGCAACTGACTCTAAACAAACACAATACGTGCACTAATCAATTTATACAATCATTGAGTATCACCACTAAATAAAAATTGAACATAGCCCCTAGAAGCAATATCCTATGTGATCTACAAATAATATAATTTCACCTGATAATTTAGTCACTACCCATGATCCATATTAATTAAGACAAATATTAAAATATATAACAATTCAAACCTACCGAGGTAGGAAAGTGCTCAAATTTAAAATTCACTGGGCACTTATAGAAGCAACGTGCTCGAGTTGAAAAATGGGGTTTGAAGATATCCCGCCTCGTATTATAGAGGTTACTGTTACACTCCTAAAATAAGAGAAAAGGGAGTAAAGAGTGAGGGGACAGAACGATTTTCTCAATGGTATTTCCAAAGACATAACTCCCCATATTGGCAATCGTACACGTACCTTAATTTAAAAGCCAATAAGTATTTTTAGGTTCGTTGGTGCCACCAATATATGTTTTATTAAAAAGATTTAGTTCTAAGGAAAAACAAGGAAAAGAATTTACAGAGAGAATATCTCAATCAAAACATCGCAAAACGATAAATGCCAAAGATGCTACCGGGCTTACTTTAAAATGAATGGACTAATCCAAATACACCAATAATGGATGAGCCGTGGTTGAGGATAGCAAAATTTAGCAATCTCCCGCAGATTTCACATCTAAGGACCAAAGACAATTTTAAAGGAGAGAAAAGAAGTGACTGGAAAAACGTCACTCTATGTTGCAGTTGTGAGTGCACCTACTAAATTAAAATGCTACTCAAGTTTTACCTGATCTGGTTGCTGTAATATTCATGCAGCCATCTACAAACAAACCTATAATAAAAATGTACCGAATCACTTAATTGTATTGTACACGGTACACATAATGCCATCAATCCATTATTTTAACACAATGCGTGTTATTTCTCATATATCCTATAAGGCTATTTAACATAAAGGACTTATATTGGTTCCGAACAAAATTGGTTGGAAATTGGAGCGTATATCTTTGTAATCAAGATTTATAAAAGCCTCCAAAAATATCTCTTATGTTCCTGATTCTAAAGGTAATAATCCATCATTCTCAAGTCATAAGTTTGAGCTTCATATATTCCATAATACTCTCTGATCACGATGTGTTAGCACCGTTATATAAACAAAACGATCTAACAACCGTTCTAAAAAACAACCAGAGGCCATTCTGTTATATCGCTATTGTAATATGCAGACTTAGAAGCTAAAAGTGAGGCCAATACTTTGTCAAAATCCTAAGTATTATATCTACCTTAATACTATATACAACAGCCAGACACGAGACAATCGCGCTTACCTATTAAAAATATTACGGCCTCCCTGCACCAACGAACAGCTTCCGGGTCAGGATACACCTTTGTGTCAGACCCGGTACTGCTTTATATCTCTTTCAGAAATGACACGTGACTAATTAACGGAATAATTAGCAAATATCATATGTTCACTCGTTTTATATCGTATGTCAAACGAAGGGTCTATATCCTAAAGAAATTATGAGTTCATGAGACAGAGGTTGATTAAATGTATATAAGGAAATATCTTGTCTTGCAAAACAAGCCAGATAGTTAACCGAAAATAAATCGGCCATTTTGGAAGATGTAATCACTTCGTCCTGAAAGGCAAGAAATGATAACCTACCAGATTAATAAGACCCGGCAATTGTTCTGCAGATAGCAAAAAACCACTATAATATTGTTGAAACACAGTCTTTGCTAAAAAAACGAACCCTAATAATGTTGTCGATCTTGAAATATATATATATATATATTCAGGAGCGTCATAGTATGACAAAACACCCCATACAAGCCCAAAAATAGAGCGGCCATTTTGGAAGGGAGTCCACTACAGCCAAAGGGGCAAAAACCTCCATATATATCAGCATATAACAGTCAAAACTGCTATTGTGTCAAATAAACACAGTTATTACTCAACAACAGACTATCATAATGCTGTTGATCGTGATAGATGTCTAAATATATATTCTTATTAATTCGGGAGAGTCGTGACCCGATAAAACACCCCATCGTGTACCAAAATAATAAATCGGCCCGTTGGAAACAGAATCCACTACATCCAAAGGGCCTCCACATAAATACACGACATACCTACTATTCTCCAAACAACCATTAGTACTTATGTAATAGTGTTTCAACTCAATTACGGGTGCAGCAAGGACCAGTCAGGCTGAAGGGATAAGCATATTCATTAAATGAGCCTCTCCCAATCTTCCTTACTGTTTAAACCTTTTCTGAAGGTGTTAAATCGGGACATATAAAACTGTTCCCGCTTTTTTCTTTTCAAGGTTAAGTCACCACCTCGATTATTCATATGTATAGTTTCAATTCCACACCATATAAGATCTTCAACTTTATGGTGTTTTTCGAGCCAATGTTCTACCAGAGGGGCAGTTCTTCTCTTTGTTCTTATGGCAGACTTATGTTCATTAATTCTGATCCTTATTTCTCTTGATGTTTCACCTACGTATCCCAACTGACATGGGCACATAATAAAATATATCAAGTTTTTAGTCCTGCAATTCATAAAGTTTTTAATTTATGGGTAGTGCCATTATGGCATATAGTGGGTCCTTTCATAATGTTAGTACAGTTATTACACCCGCTACATGCAAATGTGCCCGTCGGTAACGGGGCATTTGGTAAACAGGGTTGCTTATTACCACTCGTATCTCTATACGTGTGTACCAAGCAATTCCTGATAGTGCGATTGCGCCTAAATAAGAACATAGGTTTAGGTAAAATCTCTTTTTTTGGTTAGTTAAAGATGCCAATTTCTGTTTACAATATTTTTAATTTTGTTACTAATTGTACTGTGATTAGTGACAAAAATCAAAGGTAACTTGTCTGGGACCGGTTTATTGGAGTTGTTCTCAAAAAGGAATCCCTGTTAAAATATTTAGCTCTTTTGTATGCTCGCTTCACTAATTTTTTTGGGTAACCTCTATTGAGAAATTTAGTAGTTAGTTTGTCAGCATGTTTGTCATAATCCTTGATACTTGTGCAATTACGTTTTAGCCGTAAAAATTGTCCAAACGGAATATTATCCTTTTGGCAAGCAGGGTGGTTACTGTTATAATGAAGCATTGTATTTCGATCGGTGGGTTTAGTGAATAATTCCACATTTAGATGTCCATCCACATTTTTAATCTGGATATCCAGAAATTCACAGGAATTTCTATTAACAGTGGAGGTGAATTTAAGATTATCATCTCCAAGATTTAACCATTCTATGAAATCTCCCAGAATCTCTCTGGTCCCTGTCCAAATAAAAAACACATCGTCAATGTATCGGGACCAATGAGAAATATTCTCAAAAAATGGAGCCGATACATTGAAGATGTGCTTCTCCTCAAATTGAGCAACATACAGACAGGCCAAACTGGGAGCACAGGTTGCTCCCATGCTAGTCCCCTTAATCTGTTTATAAAAATCTTTTTCAAATAGGAAGATATTGTTTTTTAATATAATGGTCATGCATTCTACAATGAAGGTCGCGTGGGCAGACAGATCATCCTCTCCATTTCCAAGGAGATTCTCAATCATCTGTATAGTACTATCCTGAGGAATATTCGTATACAGTGCCTCTATGTCTAAGGTCACGAGACACTGTATCACAGGATTATATTCCAAGTTTTCAATTTTCTGGATCATAGAAGTTGTATCTTTAATATATGCTCTTTGTTGTACTACCAGAGGCTGCAAAAAGATATCCACGTACTTACTTAATGGTTCAGTAAGTGAGTTAATGCTTGAAACAATAGGTCTCATGGGTGGATTGGCTATATTTTTATGCACTTTAGGAAGCCCATATAGTGCAGGGATGATAGGGTTAACATTATGCAGGAAATTAAACTCATCACTGCAAATAATGTCATCTTCCTTAGCAAAACTCAATAAGTTATCAACTGTAAGGATCAGAGCGGTCCACTCATCTTTATTAGAAATCTGATAGTGTTGATTGTTGTTCAGGAGTATGTGCATTCTGTTATTATAATCATCAGTGTCCATCACGACAATACTACCGCCTTTGTCGGCCGGTTTGATGGTGAGATTATGGCATTGTTCCAAAGCCTTGAGTGCTAGTCGTTCTCTGGAAGTGAGATTATTATTGACCCAAATTTTCTTATTAAGTAAGTCGTCTATACTTTTTTCTACCACTCGTTCAAATACCTCTATGTCTTTATTAAGAAGATGTATTTGAGGTGTCCAAGTTGATTTAGGTTTTAACCCTGATTTATTGTCCGTAGGTGGTCTAACATTCCCTTCAAAGAAGGCATTCAGTCTTATTTTCCTGAAAAAGCTCTGTAAATCTCTCTCTAGATTTTTTGTGTTTTTTTTTTGTGTTGATTACCCAGTCCCTATTCTGAATAGTAGGGTTCTCCCCCTCTTTTAAATAAATAGAAAGAAGATGGCACACCAGCAGAGATCCCACAGACCAAACTACTCTCAAGTCAGTCCTCAACAAATACCACCAAAACCTAAAAGACATGAAAAGAGGCACCCTGGCAGACCGCATCAAAGCAAGCTCCAACTACAATAAGGAACTCTTCAGCAACATCAGAGAGTTCTCATGCCCGTCAGCCACCGAGAACATAATCCACCCTTCCCAGGAACTCTGCAAAACCCTGACAGACTACTTCCACACACTGACCTCTAGAACCTCCTCACACTGACTGATGCCACCCACAACCACCAGCTCACTGCATGGGAATAGCTCACCACTCAGAGCATCACAGCCACTATGAACTCCATCCACTCCAGAGCACCCATGGAACCCTGCTCTCACCACTTCTTCCACCATAGAAGCAAGGAAACCAGTGGCAAACTCACCTTCATTCTCAATGCTTCCATCACTACGGTCACCTTCCCTGATGGATGGAAACAAGTAAAGGTCAGACCCCCTCCTCAAGAAACCCTCCACAAACCCCAGTGAACTAAAGAACTACCACCCCATCTCTCTGCTCCCTTTCCCTGCCAAAGTCCTCTAGAAGGCCATCAACCGCTAACTCACCGAACACCTGGAGAGAAACAACCTGCTGGACACCTCCCAATCCGGCTTCTGTGCCAACCACACCACAGAGACCGCCCTGATTGCTGCCACCGACAACATCAGAACCCTCCTTGGCCAGGAGGAAACAGCAGCCTGATCCTCCTAGACCTCTCAGCAGCATTCAACACCATATCTCATGACACTCTCATCAGGAGACTCCTCCAAATCGGGATCCAGGGAGAAGCCCTGAAATGGACCGCATCCTTCTTCACAGGACGAACCCAGAGAATCCAGATACCATCCTTCACTTCAGAACCCAAGAGCACCATCTGCGGCATCCCTCAAGGCTCATCCCTCAGCCCCACCCTGTTCAACACTTACATGACGCCTTTGGCTGACATCATCAGAACACATGGCCTTAATAGCATATCCTACGCAAATAACACCCAGCTCATCCTCTCACTCTATGAAGACCTCACCACCATTAGAATCAACATCCACAACTGCATGACGAGTGTCACGATTGAATGAAGACCAACTGCCTGAAGCTCAACACCGACAAGACAGAAGTGCTGATTATTTAGAACAACACCTCCCACGTTGAACAACACCTGGTGGCCCTGCGAACTCGGTCCCACACAGACAGACCATGCCCGCAACCTTGCCATCATCCTGGACAGCAAAATCTTCAGATGGCTGCCTATCAGCAACAGACAAACCGTCACTTAAGCCCTAGTCAGCAGCCAGGTGGACTATGGCAATGCGCTCTTACCTGGAATCACCACCCAACTCCTGAAGAGACTCCAAACGACTCAGAACTAGGCTGTCAGACTCCTCCTCGACCTCCCCAAATGGACCCGCATCACCCTCCACCGCAGGAACCTCCACTGACTCCCCATCTAGAAAAGATGCCAATTCAGGATGCCGACACATGCCTACAAAGCCTTCCAACACCAAGGACCAGCATACATCAACCACCGCCTGAACTTCCGCCAACCCGCCAGACACCAGCGCTCTGCCTTCCTCACATACACTCCCTGCATCTGCTGAAAGCTACAGTGGAGGACGACCCTTCTCCTACCTCGCCGCGAAGTCCTGGAACGATCTTCCCCTTCACCTCTAAATATCATTCTCTCTCTTTGAATTCAGAAAGGGACTCAAGACCTGGCTTTTCGACTGATCCCAGCAAGAACCTAGCTCCTGGATACCCTTTCAGGTGATTAGTCACGCTTTACAAATCTGAGTTGATTGATTGATTGATTGATTGATTGAGGGCAGCCATAAAGGACTTAGCATTTGGAAAGACCTCAGTACAGACTGAATCCAGGTAGAATTTTAAAAATCATACCCACCATCCCTAGCTCATGGATTCACTCAGCTCCACGAGGAGACCTTAGTAGTGAGTTCACTCCCTCCGAGCTTAAGAGAGGCTTCTTTGGTTTCCATACAGATATCAAGACAAGATCCAACTGATCTGGCCTCCTATAGACCAAACGCTATCCTAAATACCAATTGCAAAATTCTTTGCAAAATCCTAGCAGACTGGGTAAAAATAAGTTCTTCTCCACTTGGTCCACCTGGACCAAAGCAGATTTTTCCAGAGAAGAAACACTTTCAACAATGCTAAACGATTATATACAAGATTATGTAAGCTGCTCTTTCGATGCAGCCCTGCTATACTGCACTAATTTTAGACTTTGGAAAGGCGTTTAATGTGTTGAAATGGAGCTACCTCTTTGCAGTGCTTTTAAAAGTGATTTTAAGATTTGGACTTGGAACATGCGCTATACGCTTTGTGCACCTACTTTATACACACCCGGTGGTTTGCATCAGAATGGGCAAGTTTATATCTGCTTCTATTTCAGAAGGTAGAGGTACTAGACAGGGATTTCTCCTTTCCCCTCCTGTTGGTGCTCACCATGGAGTAACTGGTTGCATGACTATGGCGGGAGGGGTGAGACTGGGGTATTCCCCTCCCTGGGGTATACATACAGGGGCATATTCTCAAGAACGTGTGATAACTACCGCAAGTGTAGCTTAACGCAACCCCACACATCGCAGTCCATCGCGGGAAAACAACTCTGTGTTAACGTGGTATTCACAACACGGCGGTACCATGCGATAGTCACAGGACAACGCGTCAAATGAACGCGTTAAAAACAACGCGACGCCGCAAAAACGCGAAAATAGTAGTGATGACGCCAATCGCGATACAAAAATCTACGAAAACCAGCCACAGGCCTGCAATTCCCACGCGTCATGCGGGAAAATGCACCATAAAAGTAGAAAAAAACATACAAACAAAAGCCAAACAACAGCGAAGCACAATGGAGGCAGCCGGAGCAAGTACAGAGGACAACCAGAACCCCACAAGCCCCACGGAGGACCAGCCTGGGACCTCAGGGTCATGGAAGGGCAAGGACAAGAAGAAGAGGAAGACGAAGTTCAGTCCGCAGGAAAACAGGATCCTGATAACGGAGGTGATAGAACACCATCAATCACTGTTCGTCACCTCCACTGTGTCACTGGCAACTAAAAATGGAATATGGCAGACCATCGTAGACAAGGTGAATGCAGTCGGAGTGCTGAAGAGGACAATGGATGAGGTCAAGAGGCGCTGGAATGATGTGAAGCGCAAAACTAAGCTGAAACTCGCAAACAACCGGAAGGCAGCAATGCAGACTGGAGGTGGGAGTCCAGCGCCACAGGAGGAGATGGACGAGATGGAGGAAATGGAGTCCACAGTCATCAGTGGGGAGATGGTGGCAGGAGTTGGGGGACCGGACACTGCTCAACATGACCGGACACAACAGCAACAGGTTGAGTAACCACCAGGGACTGGGGGGTCGGGGGGAGATGGGCACAATGGCACACATGCACAATTAAGCATAGCACATCTGCGGACAAAACATGCCCCAGAACCCAGAGGCACACCACATGGAAGGGAGAAGGGCAGCTAAATCAGAGCTGCAGGGGTGACTCCCCCAAAATGCGGCACACACACATAACATGCAGAGCACATCAACATTGACAACAAGGTGGTACAGACCGCAACACGTCCACAACAGAACAGAGGACACAACAGGTGCCACATGTGCGTAGAAACTGGCCAATCACATATGGCCCTGCAGGGAAATGTGAGTTGACAATGTACAAGTACAGACTCACATCCTTGATGTAGTCGGAATGTCCACTGTCCCGCATCAAATAGGCAGATCCCCCCAAACAGTCACAATGTACACTGTCATGCAGTCTGAATGCAGACATGTACAATGCGTCAACATACATGTGTACACGATGTTAAACTGCATCTCCACTTCACATTGCAGGGGGAAATCCAACACCTCCTGCAGAGCAGTCCGAACCTCTCTTCTCTGATGACGGAGAGGACTACCACACCTTCGACTCAGATGCCCTCGTACAGCTCGTGGAGAGCCTCCGCAGCCCACTTCCAGGATCAGGGCAGCCCAGCTGCCAGGAGGAGCCCCCCCCTGCACAGTACACACAGCAGGCAGCACCCACCACCACGGCTGCCTCCCAGGACCCCCACGACGAACACATGGCCTTCCAACGCCGTGTGTTGGGGTGCCAGGAGAAGCTGGCTGAATAGGTGCAGGTGGGGTTCGACCGCATGGCAGCCAAACTAGACGCCATACGTGGGTGTCTAAGTCCCATCAGGGACCACTCAGAGTCCCTAACGGACACCCACAGTCTGCTCCATGCTCTCCAACTGACCATGGCTGACATCGCCAGAGTCCTGACTCTGCGACAAGAACGACTGTCTAGCCAGAGTGCCTCCAGCGATCTCGCCCTGGAGTTGGGACACATGCGGAGGATCATGGAGAACATGGAGCGGACGCAGGCGGTAAGAGCGGCTGCCACGGCTGCACACCAGCGAGAGGTAGCTGGGTCCCTCAATGCCCTAAAGACCCTCCTCATGGCATTGCTGCCACAAGGCTGGCGCTGATGCATGCTGCTGCTACCACCCCATCCACATCTCCGGCCCCTGATGTGTCTGTGCCACACAGTGCTGGAGACAGTACACCACCACCCACATGTGAGGCACATGCAACAGCAGAGGACGAAGATGCGGATGAATCAGCCCTCGTGGTCAGGAGGACGCAGTAGCATTCATCTCCGCCATGTGGCCTGTTTCTGCTTGGTTCTGCCCCCTGCATCATCACCTTCCACTGTCCCCCGATGCACTCTGCGACACTCACCTTGGACCACGACATGGACTGCCATATTCTGTTTGGTCACCAATGACACAGCTATCAGACTGCAGACTGAACTCCTCCTCTCCTGATGTACCTGTCATTCCCTGAAGGACTCTGGCTGGCCCTCCACGGGCCGATAATGTGAAGTGGGGTTGGCATGGCCCTGTACCGCTCCAGTTGCAACACTCCCTTGAATGTGTAATAAACATTCATGTCCACACAGATGTGTCATGTCTATGATCTTTCAAGTGTGGAAGTATGGATGAATGTAGGGTCAGTGATTCCCCCTTACGTCCATGTTGCCCATGTTGTGGGACTATTGTCACAGGGTGACAGGTTGCCGATTCCGGTCCGGGTGGCGCCCGACACTACAACGGAGACACATCCATTAGTCACTTCCTTGTCCAGCCCAGGACGGAACCATGCCCAGAGCCCCGGGGTCATTGTTCACACCCTTACGCTGGACTGGCATACGCCAGGACAGCCCACTCCGATTACGCACACAGGGGGGGACGACAACGCTACATGTCCCAGGTCTTCACTGTGGGGATCTGCAGCTCACAGGTCTAGTTGTCAGCATGCCCCAGCCACTCCCTCACGGCTGGTGTACACCCACACCACACCCATCCAGCACTGGCGTCACAGGACATGTGACCCTGGCAATAAAAAGGGCCTGGCGCACGTGCTGGACGCCATTTCCACCCTCTCTGACTGGTTGTCTCCGTGTAGTTCTCATGTGTGCATGAGGGCCTAGGGCCCTGCCACCTCACATTGCCCAGTGCCAGGGGTGACATGATGGCATCCGCACAACGGGACTCAATTATTAAGGGTCCATGGCTAGTGGTGCACAGACTTGGTGGCACCGGATACACTGCGGCAGGCACAGGCACCCCGCCACAGGACGGTGTCTTGCGGTGCAGTGAGATAGGGGCACCTAAAGTGCTGAGCGGGTGTGCAGCCTGCGATGATGCGCCATCCTGGCGGTCGGGACTGGCAAGGATTAGTGTGAGCCCTGCTGGACCGCAGTGTAGGCCTGGGCCAGCGGGCAGTGCGGCCCTCCCGCCACGTGGCGTTGCGTCGCGCTTCACAGAGTTAGTGGCACCTCAAGCGCTGAGCGGGTGTGCAGCCTGCGATGATGCCGTGTGCACTAATGTGGTCTCTGCCATTGCGAAATCAAGACCCAGAGTCAGGTGTGTGACCTGGTGGCCCGCGATGTGGGGCTGCATGATGTGGAGGGTGCCATGGTCGCGGGCACCGGGCTTGGAGATCCTTCCGGAACGTGGTGGGCCCTCTTGGAGACACGCCGGTGGCGGAAGGTGAGCAGTGAGGCCTGGTTGCGCAGGGGTGGGCAAGCGATGATGGCGTGTGCAACTGTATGGACTCTGCCATTCATGTCTCTGGAAACTGTTTCAGATGAGGGACCTGGGGGACTGCTGTGAATACCGGCACGTGGTTGGAGACACACCGGTGGCAGCAGGTGAGCAGTGAGGCCTAGGTCCGCAGTGTCGGCACTCTCTCCCTCTCTCCCTCTCTCTTTCTCTCTCCCTCTCTTTCTCTCACCCTCTCTCCCTCTCTCTTTCTCTCTCCCTCTCTCCCTCTCTCTTTCTCTCTCCCTCTCTCTTCCTCTCTTTCGCTCTCTCTCTTTCGCTCTCTCTTTCTCTCTCCCTCTCTCCCTCTCTCTTTCTCTCTCCCTCTCTCTTCCTCTCTTTCGCTCTCTCTCTCTGTACTTTGATGGGCGCATGGCACACCTTCTGATCCAGATTTCTGTTTTGCAGGCTGTGACTTACAGAATGTCCTGAGACGACCCGCCATGCCTCTTCAGAATTGTTTTTTTTTGGTTTGTTCTGTAATAAACTTATTGTTTGGATATTTTGATATGGGTGTATGATTTCCTTTTTCTGGCCACACATGTATGTTGGGTGTTGTGATTGTGCGACTTCAGGCGATTTGTTTGGTTCATGATTTCGTGGAGTTGATGTGCAATATCTTTGTCCATAGGGGGCCCAGGGTAGGGCCCGGGGGGGCAAGGGGAGGGGTCCTGGGGGTGGTGGCGGTGGGTCTTGTTGACCTATTGGGGCTCAGGCCTGCATGATGGGTTGCTCCAGGGCATCTGTTGTTCTTCATGTGTGGCTATGGGCTGTGCTCCCTTGTCTGGTGCTGGTTGTTGTCCGACTTTATACCAGGTAGGAGCAGGTGTTAGTTTCCTGCTGCTAACGCGCCTTAGCGCATGTTTTGTGATCTTATCGCTGATCTAACTGGTCGTTGAGAATGTTGTGGAGTGGTGTTGTTGCGGCTTTTGGCACGGGAACGCCTACTCTGCATATCATTAGCGTTAGTTGCCGGGCTCCTCTGTAGCGATGTTTTTTGCGACTGCTATCGCAGGTAAACTGGTGTTATGGGCTGTTAGCACCAGCTTGGGAATGGGGTGATAAATTTATCGCGGATTTGGCTGCGATAAAGTGCCGTTAACTCGGCGATAGCTCCTTGAGAATATGCCCCACAGTGTTGCTGTACAAAGACAATGTCCTTCTCTATTTGAAGGGCCCCCAGTAATGCCTGCCCCTAACTGCAGAAATCCTTGACAATTTTTGGACAGCCACTGGTCTTTTTGTCAACAAGGGTAGACAGGGAACCCAAAGCAGCCCTGGAAAATGTTGTCAGACCAGACCTCATATGGTGCATAGCGAGCGAGCGCAGCGAGCAAGCTTGACCACTACAAGGGGGTTTGGGGGGGGTGTTCCCCCCAAGAAAATTAGGAAAAAAATGGCAAAAAAGGTGCATTCTACAACATATTTTTCATATATTCAATTGTATTCGTTTTTAAAGCATAGTAAATGATGACCTTACTGTGCACCGAGATACAGCAATCTTTATTGGGGCTCTTCAATTATTCCCTCACTATCACCCTCTAACAGTGCCTCTAATATCTCCATAGCCCTCTCTCACATGTATTTCATTTTTTTTATAGTGCCTCTCATACCAGAGTAGGGTGTCGGAGCATTTTACATCACACACACATACAAAAACAATGAGTCATATGTGTTTAAACCAGTGGATTGAAAAAGGGGGCTACAAGGTTTCACATGTCATCCATACAGATAGGCATTTTTTAAGAGTGCTTGATCTGGGGAAGCACAAACTCAGGGTGCAGAATGTAACACAGTGGTTAGGGTTGAATTTGCTAATAAGAATTTATTTCTACCCAAAAAAACTTTTTAGCAAATTTAAGATAATGAATGACTGGGAAAAAACATAACTTTCTAACCTAGATTATGATTGTAACTTATGAACTGCACAGTAGCAAAAGGATCTGTGTGACAGAAGCAGTAACCCGCTGAGCTATGCACATAAAATACTGTGCTGTGATCAGCATAGTACAAGTTCTTTGCAGCAGGCCTATCAACCCTCTGTGCTACCTTTGATGAGTCAAAACTGCCACTAGACAAACCTCTCTCCAGCAGGTTCATTAATCCCTAGAGTTATCTTGGTACTTTTATTGTTGCCTAAAACTGTTGGATATACAAGGAACTCTGCAGTGCATTCAAAGCTGATACATTGCTACAAAGCCGTTTCTAATACTGCACATACTTAAGACTGAATGGACAGTTTTTGATGCAGACCTAATACTACCTACACTCACTCAAACGATATACAGGATAGGAACTGGAAGACGATGTGTTAGTGTTGTGGGAAAAAAGCATGCCCCAGTGCAACATTTTCAGGATACCTGGGAGGCTGAAATTAGGAGGTCATTCCACGAAAAGGAATAGGCCAGGGTTCTGGAGTACTCGCAGACCATGCCAGATTTAAATTAATTCAGTACTTCATTTTCAATAGAGCATACCTTCCACTGCGAAAATTATTAAACTGCTTTCAGGTGCCAGAGCCTCCTGCCCACACTGTGGGGTCCCTGGGGCAGACTTGTATCATATGCTGTGATGTTGCCCATCCTTGACTTTTCGTTGGGGGAGTGTCAGACAAACTTTAACAATCTCCACAGGCTTATCTTCCCCTGTCTTCCAGTAGGCATGCTCTATGGGTTTATTTTACTACCCTAAACAACGGAGAGCAGTGTCTCGACTTCTGGATTTTGGCCTTCTCCTGGCAAAGCGCACAAATATTTCACAATGGTAGGCCACAATGCCTCTTTCAAACGCAACCTGGTGCCAAGTGATTCCGAGGTGGGCTCCAGCAGAGAGCAAAGCCCTCCATAGGGAGGAAATCAGAGGCTCCTGTAAATATTCGGGGGCAGATTTACAAGGACTGGCGCATCTCTGCATATTAGCAGGGATGCGCCAGTAAAGATGCGACACGCAAAAATACCCTTGTGCCACCACGGATGCGTCGCATTTACAATGCGGCGCACCGTGGCGCAAGGATAGACAGATGCGTGTCGCATCTTTTGTCGTAAGGGCAGCGCATTGCTGGAGTCGTGTCGCAAACGTGACGCAAATCCAGCAATGCTCAGGGGCGGCCTATACTTATTGTGCTGCGTCGCTCCTTACGCCTGCTTGAAGCAGGCGTAAGGTTTTGACGCAGCGCCGTCGTAAAAGTGACTCAGTGAAATCTTGTAGATTTCACTGCGTCACTTTTACGAGGCTTTCTGGCGACGGAACGCCCACCCTGCATACATTATACCTGATGCAGGTATAATGTTGCGCAGGGCTTTACAACGTGACGCATCTCCCTAGATGCGTCATGTTGTAAATATGTCGCAACGTGGCGCATTGTTTACGACGCCGCTGCAGCACAGAAGTGACACAACGGCGGCGCAAATGTGTCGCAAGGGGCTTGTAAATCTGCCCCTCAATAACTAGAGATTGGGCTGGATATTGGGGTGGCCTTGAGAGAAACACCCAGAGACTATAAATTACCCCCATAAATGATCATTATCACCACTTCAGCAGCTATCCATGTGTTTGCTGCAGTCCATCTTCCTCTGACCTTTCAAGCGACGCAAGATCTCACTCCTGATGCACCGTTCAGTATTTCCAAGGCCTGCCTAGGGCCACCTTCTATGACTAAGCCCTCGCTGCTTGGTCCCAGGTGAGCCTTCTGCAGTGTCGACAGCCGCTAAATTAGAGCCCCCGTTCTTCGCCTCTTTCACCTAGTTACCCTAATGCACACTTATGACAAAAGATACCTCACAATTTGTCCACCGCCCCTGAAGTACTCCTCATTCGCAGCTAAAGATTGCCTTTAGTTTCCTTTTTGCTTTATAATCAAGTTCAATAGTCGTCATTTTTCTTTTTTGTTTACCAGAATTACTATGGGTTAATGAAATAAGAGCAGCTAATCCCTGGCTGCACGGTCTCCAGCGTCCTTTACAATATCTCCTTCTATAGTTATTAATGTTGATTACATCATTTATTGAACGAACCTTCACACTGTGTATTGCATAATACTTTGTCTCCTGAAAGAAATGATTTGTTTCATAAGCGCATGTTTAATATGCACTTTCTGAACTTTGGTTAAACCTACTAAATATAAGTTTGAAAACAAAAGTAAGTTTACATGTCCATCTGGTGTTTTTACGTGTATGTATTGTTCAGCTGGAGTCACCACCCGATGCTCTTTGAGAGTCTGGCGAACTATAGTTACTTCCGGTGTGCTGCTCAGACGCGCTACTGCCCACGACCTGTTCCGCTGAAGTATCTGCAGGTTCTGAGGCAAGCTTTTTCTTAGTCAGTCTAGCTAGTTTCTTTTTCTTAAAATCAGCCTTTGAATACGAACCTTCCTCTTCTTTCTTCAAGCTAACCTCAACATCTCATGCTGGTTCACACTCTATTGTCTGATGTGCGCGTCTTACCTGAAATGCTCAGTTTGTTCGCTCCTTTCTGTTCTTCTCTCACCAGTCATGCAAAGAACGAGAAGAATGGCAAAATACTGATACTGATCCAGCTTTTTAAATTTTTGTTCATTGCCCCTCAAACTGCATCCATCCTTACAAGGCTCCTGCTGTGGAGAAGATCCAGTCCTTTGAGCAGATTTGGAGTTTGGTGGACGGTGTAAGTACTGTCACCATGGTGGAGTAGTTTACTCCCGCCATGGCGGGAGTACTCTGTCAGCCTAATTTAGAGATGTCTGTCAGCTTAAGAGACATGTCTAGCATTTACAGGAACTGCTTTCATGTTTTTTATTTTCAAAAACACATACACCTACCATGAAAGTCTGACTTTGTGTGAAAACTGGTATCCGGAGTGTGTGCAGAATCCTAGTCCATGACTTGTTCTGCGACCTGGAGGGGCACACCAAGCATGGCCACACAGTAGTCAAGGGAGAACTTCCTTGTCCTGGTTACATCACGTAAAGCGATGGTAGCAGCTTACCATGTTTTGTGAATTTTAATGGCAACAGGCCCTTTTCCCAGTGTCTAGGAGAGCTTGGTCGACTTACCCCTATTCTATAAAGTTCCGCTCTTATGAAAAACCCTGGGCCACTGCTCTGACATTTCCTGTGTATGTTGACTGTGCATGTCTGTACAGTACATGTGAAGTAAATGTATTATAGTAGGACTCTGTGTGGTGTGTGAGTCCGATTTCTGGGGCCAGTGGTGTCCATTTTGGAAGCCCCTGATTTAGCACAAAATGGAGGTTAATGATAGCTTCCGTGGAGGGTGGAAATGTATTGCTGAATTCCTGTGGCTAGAGGTTAGCAATCCAGATTCTAAAGTGACAAAAATGGAGACAGGACTACCTTTAGAAATTCAATGATGACCTTGTTAGCAAAGGGCTGCTAATTAGTTCTTTCTGAACAGTACCATTTGGTAGTTGGCAGGGTTAAAAGGTGGGACTGCAGTTTCTAGGCTGGGCCTGCCCTTTTGTCACTCTATGATTACTGCTCAAGGAAGTTGATGGCAGGCACATACAGAGAACTCACACAGCATTGCAACTATGTTTGAACACTCCTGGCTGGAGGCAGCCCCATGTGAGGACCACCACGTTGCAAAAAAGCTGTGTCTGGTGAACAACCTGAAAACTACATTTGAAAAAAGAATGAACTCAAGCAACTTCTAAAACCATAGACAGTGGATCCTTACCACCTGTCTGGAAGATGTGTATAAAAGTGGGATCAAAATACACCCACTTTGTTCCAGTTCCAAGTTCTTCATGACTAATGACGGGAGTGGCCAGCAGAGGACTTGGAAGGCCGTAGTGTGACCAGTGCAGGTATCTGCATGACAGACTGTTGATCACAAGTGGGGGGATATCACTTTAAGGCTGTACTTTCTGCTGTAGGAGCTGAGGCCTGCCTTTACCTAGAAACCTGCCTTCCTGCTGGGGAAAGGAAGGAGTGACCTGGCACTGCAGAAGGAGGGACTGTCCAGGAGGAAAACCCAGCATGTTCCCAGCTTGGAGAACAGCAAGAAAGATTTAAAAATTGTCCGTAAGCGGTTCTTCCTAAATGGTTCTCGGTGTGAACAGCATCAAGTCTTCTACAAAAAGCAAGCATCAAGCAAGATCAGCAGTCTACTGCAACTAAAAGACTAGTGCTGCTGTCGCGAATGTTTGAGCCTGTGCGCTCCAGCAGTGCCGAAGTCATCTGCAAGGTTAAGATTCGCATGGAGGCCACACCTGCTGAACCTGCACCCCTTCTGCGCCCAGCTTGGGGAGCCCACAACTGCAGAAGACCGGACGCTGCCAGAGAAGGTCATTGTATTGAGATCCCTGATGTCTTTAAGATCCCAGCATAGGGGTGCCACAGCTCCAACAGCTCCAAAGCTGCTGCATGAGTGAGACCGCTGCATGTGTCCATCCTGCACCCATGTGTCTGTTGGTTTATTGCTGAGTTTTGAACTCTTGCTTCCCACACTACTCTCTTTAGAAGCTTGTGGCTGTACATCCTCGCTACACTGAGAGTCAAGCGTGGAAGGATTGTATTTAGCCCAGTTACAAAGCCACAGGAGGATGTACTCAGAACAAGGGCTAATGGCCTCAACCACCATGGTTAGGACCAAGCAGCCTATGTCCGCCCTGTTGTCCTGCCCTGATCTGACATCTAGTTACTGTGATTCCTTCTCGCAGTGTGGATTTAGGCCTTGTGCTCTAGTCAAGGGCAAATGTCTTTTTAATATTTAAGGCACATGAAAAAACAAGGCATAAACCACAAGTGCTGATCCACTGAGTGCAATTTTGCTATTTTTCATAATTGGTTCCTCAGGACCCACTTGCCTCACGTCGCCCCTATCCACATTTAAAACTTCCTCAGCTAAAAAGAGTTTCTTTCAGTAAACATCACCCTAGCTGGCCAAAAGCATAGTAATCTAGGCAGAAACCCACTATTAGATGAAAAGCCATGTATGATGTCATATGTGACATCATACATGGCATCATGAGTTAACAGTGGTCGGCAGAAAGGAGAGCGAGAGAGAGGAGAGAGAGAGAGAGAGGAGAGAGAGAACGAGAGAGGGACAGACAAGTGGACACACACAGACAGGCAGAAAGGAGAGAGAGAGAGAGAAAGAGAGAGAGAGAAGTGGACACACACAGACAGGCAGAAAGGAGAGAGAGAGAGAGACAAGTGGACACACACAGACAGGCAGAAAGGAGAGAGAGAGAGAGAGAGACAAGTGGACACAGACAGGCAGAAAGGAGAGAGAGAGAGAGAGACAAGTGGACACACAGACAGGCAGAAAGGAGAGAGAGAGAGACAAGTGGACACACAGACAGGCAGAAAGGAAAGAGAGAGAGACAGACAAGTGGACACACACAGACAGGCAGAAAGGAGAGAGACAAGTGGACACACACAGATAGGCAGAAAGGAAAGAGAGAGAGAGAGAGACAGACAAGTGGACACACACAGGCAGGCAGAAAGGAGAGAGAGAGAGACAAGTGGACACACACAGATAGGCAGAAAGGAAAGAGAGAGAGAGAGAGAGAGACAGACAAGTGGACACACACGGACAGGCAGAGAGGAGAGAGAGAGAGAGAGAGAGACAGACAGACAGGTGGACACACACAGACAGGCAGAAAGGAGAGAGAGAGAGACAAGTGGACACACACAGATAGGCAGAAAGGAAAGAGAGAGAGAGAGAGACAGACAAGTGGACACACAGGGACAGGCAGAGAGGAGAGAGAGACAGACAGACAGGTGGACACACACAGACAGGCAGGACGCTTTGTAACATTCATGCTGTTCTTTACAAAGGACCACATCACAAAAAGGGCTGTCGTGAGCCGCTCGTCACCTACGCTTCCTGTACAGCAGATGAACCCAGTGTCATGCATGCTCCGAGGTCTCATATTTCTGCTCGGTGGCAATGGGCGTTGTTGTTTCAGGAGCGCAGCTCCCTTCCTCTCCCTTGAGCCCGGCGCAGCAGCAGCCGCACTGTTTCCTCTTGGCTCTCAGATCTGTAAAACCTCACACCAGGGCATTAGGGTAAAGAACGTTACGGGTGTGTCACAAACCAAGTGGCTGCAGTTAGCCATTTCTCTGCTTAGCACGTATTTTAAGTCCATCAAGTGGGCTTTCATTAACAAAGGCTATTCTGTTCGCGTGTCTGAGGCAGTGTTAGAGAGGCACTGCTGCACCTCCTCGGTCCAGCGACTTACATAAGAGGGAACATGCTCCCTCCTTCTCTCCTGGTGCCGAGGAGAAGCCAGCGAAGAGCTCGCCTCCCTTCAAAACCAGAGGACAGCAAGAGCACCCTTGCTTCCCTTCTTTCTGTCTATATGTGGAAATCAGTAGAAACTGTTGGAAGCTTCGCACTGTTTCACAGGACATGGATGGGCTTTCCAGTCAAAAAAGGGGAAAGATGCCGAAATGAATAGCAAGGTCCACATGCCACGTGGCTACTAGTGAAGAAATACTAAAATTTGCACCTAATGGCTCTCGATAACTAGGCCTCCTGGTCAATGACGCACTCCTTAGAGACGAGCTTATGGGCAAATCCCAAAA
The DNA here is from genome assembly GCA_963921515.1 of Calotriton arnoldi. Classification (NCBI taxonomy): domain Eukaryota; kingdom Metazoa; phylum Chordata; class Amphibia; order Caudata; family Salamandridae; genus Calotriton; species Calotriton arnoldi. The sequence continues at coordinate 3,263,054 of CAWUFW010000797.1, read as the reverse complement.
TCAAGGTGGGGAAAACCAGTTACTCATCAGACTAAACTCTCGAGAGTGTCCAGAAGATGTGACCACTTGGTATCCGTGGCAGACTGGAATCTTCATTTGATCTTCCTCATGAGATTTTTCCAGATCAAGGCAAGCGGTGCACACCATGGGGCAGATTTACAAGGACTGGCGCATCTCTGCATATTAGCAGGGATGCACCAGTAAAGATGCGACACGCAAAAATACTCTTGCGCCACCACGGATGCGGCGCATTTACAATGCAGCGCACCGTGGCGCAAGGATAGACAGATGCGTGTCACATCTTTTGTCATAAGGGCAGCGCATTGCTGGAGTCGCAAGCGCGACGCAACTCCAGCAATGCTCAGGGGCGGCCTATACTTATTGTGCTGCGTCACTCCTTACGCCTGCTTCAAGCAGGCGTAAGGTTTTGACGCAGCGGCGTCGTAAAAGTAACTCAGTGAAATCTTGTAGATTTCACTGCGTCACTTTTACGAGGCTTTCTTGCGACGGAACGCCCACCCTGCATACATTATACCTGACGCAGGTATAATGTAGCGCAGGGCTTTACAACGTGACGCATCTCCCTAGATGCGTCAGGTTGTAAATATGTCGCAACGTGGCGCATTGTTTACGACGCCGCTGTGTCACAGAAGTGACACAATGGCAGCGCAAATGTGTCGCAAGGGGCTTGTAAATCTGCCCCCATGTTTCAAAATGAACATTAAGAAATGTGAGGTCCTGCGGTGCGAATGGGGACCTGTCAAAGTGCTGTGGTGGAAAAGCATAAACAGGCAGCATTGCATGTCAACCTAAAAAAAAGAAGCCTTGATTCATAAAGAATTTGCTGCGGCTTACTCTAAGAGTATCTTCCGGATGACTCTTGCAATCCAAGAGTTCGGTTGGGAGAACCCCTGGCTTACTCCAGGATCAGGTCAATGTCTGAACTCGCAGAACATTAGATCTAGTCATATGATGCAAAGTGAAATGTTTGTAAATGTGATCGCAAAATATTGTTTACAATATACAATCAATATTTTTGCAACCACTAAATTATTTTTCAAACTGACCTATGTATGTGCAAATACAAATGAAGCATTCAGGGGCATATTTACGAGGGAAGTGGCGGAGTGAGGCGTTAGCCTTCCTGGCTTAACGCCTCCCTCCGCCACTTCAGAAATGCATGGCTGCACCATATTTACAGGAATATGGTGCAGCCCTGAGTTTCCCCCTGCGCTGGTGCTACACTTAGCAGCCTAGCGCCAACGCAGGCACCCTTGCACCATAATGCAAGGGTGTCTGCGTGCAGGGGAAGATTGTTTATGTACAGGAAGGTCCCCCTTCCTGCACATAAACATTCTTTAAATGTCGTTTTGTAACTTCTATGTGTGCTGCGTAATGCAGCACACATAGAAGTTTCAAAATGGCATTTTAACAAAATTATTGTTTATGTGCAGGAAGGGGAACCTGCCTGTACATAAACAATCATTGTCCTTTTGCTGTTTTCATGTGTACTGCACAATGCAACACACATGAAAACAGCAAAAACGAGGAGAAATGAAACATTTCTCCTCTTGCGCCAGGGTAAGACCAGGTTTTCCCTGGTCTTAATTCTGGCGCTGCCTCCTATTTACGCCTCCCTTGTAAATAGGAGGCAGCGTCAGAATCAATGGGTGTTGCGGTGGAACGCCCACCGCAACACTCATTGCCCTCCCCTTTCACGCTAAGCATAGCATGAAAGGGTGCCTTGTTTACAAGGCAGCGTTAAGCCACGTTAAATGGCTTAATGCTGCCTTGTGAATAAGGCGAAGCCCCTATCGCCACAGAAACGTCGTAAAAAGTGACGTTCCCATGGCGATAGGGGTTTGTAAATATGCCCCTCAGTGTCAGCCGCAATCCGACCTACCCAATTACTATTCATGAAGTAGGTTACAAATTGCGACTTATTCTGATTGGTGGCCACCATATGGACAGTGACATTCTAGGGTAAGCAGACAACTGTGTCTGTGATCGCTTTTAGCTATTGTATTTTTAATTGCAGCCTATTTTCCGTAAAGAAAGGATTTTGCATTTAAAATAAAGATTAACTTTTTATTTAAAAATTTTATTTAAGAGTTGGCAGTGGTCCCCTGAACCACTGCCCTTTGATAAACAACATTTTTTTTCATTCACAAAGAGAAAGGTTCCCAGGAGACCCCTTTCCTATGGTGAATGGGTTACTACCTACTTTCAGTATTCGGTAACCTATGAATGGCTTGCAACCAAAATTGCAGTTGTAAGCTATTGATACACAGCATTCTAAATCTCAATTTGGAAGTGACCCCTTTTTGAAATTACGGTTCAGTATGCATTTCTAAACCCATTTTATGATTCAGCAAATACTTGCTGAATCACAAAATGGGTTTAGTGCACACTGAAAAGGCATTTAGCGTTGCAAACCCTGATTGAGCGAATCGCAGGGCTTGTGAAGGCTAAATTGCTTTGTTCAGCTGACCTTTGGAGGATTTGGATGCCATGACAGTCCTTTATGGCAGCAAACATACAAAGGTGATGAGAGAAATGCTTGTAATAAGTACAACCAACCCATCGTACTTTTGTCCATCATGCGAGCTCAGTTTGGACCCAGCCATATGCAAAACAGTCTTCACCCTGCTCCAATAGGAACAGCCAATCCTGTACTGCCAGGACTAGTTTCGCCCTGAATGAGGCTCTTCAGTTCCGTATAGCTTGGTCCCTTTATGGCAGGCCAGTCAGTTACTATTGGGTGAACTGTTTTGAAGGGTTTGTGCAAATGGTTGAAGTTGAGATTGTAGATATCTAATAAAATACTAAATAAACCCAAGCCCTCAAACAAGTTTTGGCCCAAATCAGTTAAATTATGATCCTTCACAAGTGCAGTCGTTGTGAATCTTTCCTGAAATATGCTGTAAAATGTTAATCAACTTCTTCTCAGAGTCTCCAGAGCCTCCAATGTGCCACCACCCCCCTGCTCCCTCTAATTCTGCATGAGGACTCACTAAACAACCAGCCACACCACAGTTGTCTTATGGCATCAATATCAGTCCATGCTAGCGTGATCGGTTCTTGCCCCACCTGGTGGGGCATGATATTATAGTTGTAACTATTTATTATGTTCTTCTCCTAATCTAATCCTTCACATTACCTCATACAGTGAAGTCCAACTAAGCTAGCTAAATGCCTGGCTGGTGTCTAGCGTTAATAGTTCTTTACTGACTTCGTCATTCTCACTCCGCTCTATGACAATGTATCCCGCCTCACAGTATGTGCTGTATTACGGGCCTGTGTACTTTTTGATTTTTCAGAATATACAATATTGGTCTTCAGGATATCCAGTCTGTGTGGTAAGACTATTGCCAATATTTCTGTGTCGCAATTTAGTAGGGAAAAAGTGCACAGAGTCCTAATACCAACAAAAACGGGTTCAGTAACAGAAGGCAAACATCTGGAGGTGATGCTGCAAAAAGGCCCAGCTCTAACAGGGAACATTGTTGAATTTTCTGGGGGGAATCTGACAAGCTTTTAGCCACCTCACATCCTACCCTTCATTTTATGCACCAAGGGGCATATTTACAAGCCCCATTTCGTAGCTTTTGCACCACGCAACATGGTGCAAGAGTGACGCAACTCAAAAATGAGATTTATAAAGCCACGCAAAGTCACCTTGCGTGGCCCTAAGTGGCTTAATATATCGCAAGTAAAGCAATTTAACACAAATAGCTGCGTTGCTTTACCCTGTACCAGGGACCAGGGAGATGTTCTAAGGGTGATGCGTGGGTGTTCCCATACAACATCCATGGATTTTTTATGCATTCCCAGAAGTGGTAGACCTGGGAATGTGCCAAAAACCTACACCTCCCCAGGTGAGGAGTAACGAGGAGAAATATCTTTATTTCCCCTCGTTTTCTCCTCTTTCTATGTGTGCTGCAGATTTCCTCTTTCTATGAGATGCAGCACACATAGAAGGAGGAAAATGCCTCAGGGGATTGTTTTTGTGCAAGAAGATAGCACTTCCTACACAAAAACATGGTGCAAGGGCACCTGCGTTAGCGCTAGGCATCCAAAATGGCCCCAGCGCAGGGAAAAAGGCAGGAGTGCATTGTATTATTTTAAATATGGCGCATTCCTTCTCCTTCCCTGTCACGCAGCGCAGCAAGGCGACTTGGTGCACTGCACTGCGTGACAATCTGACAAATATATCCGCAAGAGCGTAGAGTGGATTATATTCTTTACACATATAAATTATTCTCTGCACAAGTGAAACAATCCCCTCTCGCTTTCAATTATCAAAATAGGGAACAGAAATTCCAATTTCCTATTTGCCATCCAAGCCAGTCTGTCTGACATGTTCTCCCTTTCTAATACCACTAAAATGTATATTTTGCAAAATTAAATATAAGGAATTATCTATAGAGGCTTTATTAAGCTAGAAGTGCCTGTATATAGGTTTGCCATCGCTAAGTGAATATTACATTTAGGATGACATAAACTAATTACAGTCAGCATATCGCTGAGTAGCATGTCTATCTTGTTACGGGAACTACAAATGTCAGAGTTTAATGACTATCCTGTCAGATTCATGTCTCCTTGACTCTGTAAAGTCTTACTTGGCTCCGATCTCCTGTATCCATTTAATAGATTTGGAATCAATCCATCAGACTGTTGATAATCAATCAAAACCCAGTGGTGAAAGGTATCATTGGCGCAGCAGGTGCACTGCTACCAGTGCCCTGGGCTGTGAGTAGGCTGCTCAGTGCAGGTGGTTGCATGTTGTAGGCACCAACACTCATTTTTAGGCATCAGAACTTGTTCTTCATCAACAGACGTTCGCCCACAACAAGAGAGAAAGACAGAAAAGGGAAAAAGAAAGAGGAAAGGAAGATAGGCAAACACTGATAAAGGGAGAGTGGAAAATAGAAACAGCTCCAAGAGCATTTTAGAGAGAAAGGAAGTCTGGGGTGTTGGAAGAAAGTGGTATGAGGTGAATCAAGACTAGGCGGCATTGGTACCCAGAAACCCAAGCATTCACCCGACTCCGAATGAAAAAATGTGGGCCCCTACATACTGTTTTACAAATAAAGCTCGGGCACAACTGCACCCCAATTATTGCCGTCTTTTGATACCCAAATAGTGAAAGGGGCATTTTCCTTGCTTGTGTTTGGACTCATGATATTCTTGCACGGCCACTCTCCAACCTTGTGTAAAAAGACAATTAAAGTCTGACCTCATGTTCTATCTTCGAGGGAGGGACCTTCGTATCGGTGCTGCGAAGAAGCCAGGCATTAAAAAATGCCCCTTAATGTACATTAAACGCTCACTCATCTTCCTTGTTTAGCTTTGTCTATCCACATGTAGCTCCACAACCTTGCAATTCAGTGTACAGACTTGTAACTGTGCATGCACGTGTTTGGCTAGTTTTAAAATGTGTGACAAATGGCTGCATAAAAAGATTGCTATTGATAAATCATATTTCTTTTTAAAGTACTCTGGGGCATATTAGCAAGACCCACGTTAAATTATCGCCGTTTTAGCGGCAGGAAACTGCCGCTAAAACGGCGATAATGGGCTTGTTAATATGCGTTATGAAATCCAATAGAAGCCCAGGTTAGATGTGCAGGACATCTAACCTGGGCTTCTATTGAATTCTATAACGCATATTAGCAAGCCCATTATCGCCGCTTTAGCGGCAGTTTCCTGCCGCTAAAACGGCGATAATTTTAACGTGGGTCTTGCTAATATGCCCCTCTGTTTATTGTCTAACGCCTAAAATGGTTGCCTTGATAATTTGGGTGTAATATCTAACAAGCTGTGAGGGCACAGGACTGTTCACTGTGTACCGTCTGGAGTGACGCTGAAGCGCTAGTTTCTATGAGAAAGAACACAGTATTTTTTTTAATAATGATTATTGTCTGTGAATGGCAGCCACATGAACATAACCTTCGCCAAGAACAGATGGAAAGCTCTCCTAATTCAATGATGTGGACGCAGCAACGTGAAAGAGGGTGGCACAACGAGTCCCTGCACCAAAGCCCCACAATCGTGCAGGCATTTAAAAAGGGACTTTCAGAGAACACCCACCCCTCCTCTCAACGTTTTAAAGTAGTGTGTCAGTCTACAAAAAGTCAAAAATTTGCCATTTGTGTTTGTAGGCTCAAAGACACATTTAATGTAATTATTCATGACTTAGGGCCTTATTACAAATGTGTCAGTCTGTGGACCGCAGTACCCATGGTCGTGGTTGGACCACAGCAAGCTCGGCGGTCCAACCGCCATATTACGAGTTGGTCGGATTGCCTTTGCAAAGACCACGGCTGCACTGCTGACACTGCGAGCACACTACCGACCGCCAGGCTCACAGTTGGGGGAAAGCAGCTTCCATAGGGCAGTACAAAGGAGCTACACCACCATCCGTATTATGAATTGGCTTTTCCATGGGCTGTTCGCAGCCGTGAGACCACCATCTTCAGGTCGGCGGAAACGAAGGATTTGGGATGCATGCTCACACCTTTCCTGTTCTTTCCAACAGCAGTCGCTGTGGATCCCTTTCTCCAAGTTCCCCTTTCACAGCAGCCTCATCACCCCGAGGAATAGAACCCTGCCTGCGGCGATCTAGAGGTAATTCCTTTTTGTACCAAATACCCATTGCCAGGACTGGCCACATATGGGCCGGATTCCGGCAATGGGTAGGTGGTTTTTCCACAAGTATCATGCATATGAGTTCATTCAATACATATGCAGTCGAAATACTCACACATGCATCGATACATAGGGAAAGGACTCACCACGGCCGCAGCCACACCGTGGTCAACTCGCAGTACGGTTGTTGGAAGACCGCAGCACTGCGGTCTTCTAGAGGACGAAGCTGCGGTCGGACCGCGAAACTCGCAATAAGGCCCATAGTGTTTGAACATCGCAGGAACTTTAGGCCTTTTTATGTTTCTTTCTACATATATTAGAATTTGAAATGTTAGGTACCAAATTGAGTGAGGATCTATATAAATTCACACGAGTATGAATACCCCGCCTTGCTATGCTATTATGTGTATTTTTTGTCCTTTGCGAAGGTGGGTTAAGTTTCTGCAGTTTGACAAACTTCCCAGCCTGCCCGTGGCAAAGATTTCCTCCTGGTCTTAAAGGTTGAGATATCCTGTGGCAAGAAATTGTTCACCAAGCAAATGCCATCTTCCACAGAGGAGCAGGGAAGATGTGTGATGTCTCCAAGTAGTCGGGAGCTGTCCAGCCGCCCCCCCTCCCCCACACCCTCAGACGCCCAGAACAGCAGAAGGAATGTTTTCACATTACTTTCCATTCAATTAAAGTTTGTGGACTTTGCATTTTGTGGAACTTGTAATTGTATTAGTCTTCTTATAATCAGTGCTTTAAATGGGCCGGTACTCACCGGTACTGAGTACCGGCACTTCTGAATTTTCTGGCCCTCAGTACCGGCACTTCTCTTTAGCCAGGGAGAGTACCGGTACCCTAATAGACGGCACTGCAGGCTCTGGTTATGTATCTCCTCTAGCACAGGGTAGATGCCGCTCTGCTTCTCAGGAGCTTGTAAGCGCGCCAAGCCTCTTGCAGTAGCCTCTTGCTGAAAGTGCTTTAGCTTCACCACCCCTCCGTCAGGTGTGTAAATGGGTTGAGACGGGCAGTCATTAATCCAGTCTTATTTAGGATATTGATTGCACTGGCCGTACTAAAGCGAGTGGCAGCCCAAAGCCGGTTTTCTTTTCATCCTTTTGTTCAGGACAGGAGCTGCTTCTCTTTGTGTGCCCCTCCAACATTAATCGCTGTATTTACAAGATAATAGTGACTGACCTGTCTACTGGCACTATGGGTGTGAAGGTAGCCCTGCCCATAGGGCAATGACTAGCAGGAAACCTGCAGCACTCCAGGAATGAGCTCCCATGACAACTGGCAATGGATTAGGTTGGGGATAAAGATGAGGTGAACATAGAAGGAAAGAGTTGGGATGAATGTAAAGAAGTGAGGTGACAGGTGAAGTTAGAATTGCCACTTATTTTCAGATAAAAATACCAGATATTTGAGTTCTGAAATCATGAATCGTCTTAGAAATGCTATTTTAACACACATTTCTGTAAAGTCATAAATCTGGTGCATTTCTTAACTTTAATATATATATATATATGTAATGAAATATAACAGAACAAAATACTGGCCAGATGGCAAACTTAGGGGGTGAGTACAGCATGGAGGGGAGAACAGGAGACAAGTAGGGAAAACACCAGTGAGAAAATGTTGTAAGACATGTGGAGAGAGTAAGCGAAAGGTGGGAGGAAGAGGAGCAGAACTAGTGAGAGAAGCTTAGAGGCTGGGTAAATATGAGAGGCGAATGGAGAGGACATTTGTATGTAAAGGCATGGAACCAGGAAGAGACAGGAAGAGCCTGGTCGTAGGGAAAAGGGCAGTGGCATTGTTTTAAATGGGCCGGTACTCACAGGTATTGAGTACCGGCACTTCTTATTTTCATCCCTGTTAGTAGCAGCACTTTTCTACTGCTGAGGAGAGTACCAATACTCATGAAAGGTAGGCTCACTGGCTGCTAGTGCTGGTGAGCACTAGGCTGTCATGGTTGGAACCCATCTCTGACAGCCAAGGTGCTTCTGTAGTCCTGACCTGATCTGCTGTTGAACTATTCAGCGTGGGATCATTTGCATTTCGGCAAACACAGGTATGGGGCAGCACATGGACAGCGGCAATTTAGAAAGTCATGGGAGGCAAGGAGTTTAAAATTGCTTTAATCCCACCTGAGACTTTGTGTGAGTGTTTGCTGACTTGTGTGTGCAGACTTGTGTGTGCCTGTTTTTGTGTGTGGGAAAAGTGAGAGGAGGAGAATCAGGACACCCTCAGGAGATGAGAGAGAGAGAGAGAGAGGTTTTCATTTTGTGCAATGAGTTAACCTGTTTTGTTTACATAAACACATTTCTCATGTGTTTTGGTGTGTGTTGCAACTGGTACAGAAGTCATTATGTATCATCATATATTGCCCTTAGCCCTGCCCCTAGCCCCACCCACTTGCAACACCTCTAGCTCATATTAATGAGTACCTGCACTTATTTATTCCCATTTAAAGCACTGCTTATAATACATGGAATTCTGTATAATAAATACATACGTCAAAATAAAATGACGACTTCTCTAATAATCCCAAACAGAATATCGGCCAAAAGTGTCCACTTTGCTGATTTTCTTATCAAAGGGAAGCTTGCAAATCATATGTGGCACCGAGGGAGAGCGAATGAGCGAATTAGGCAGATATTCTGCCTCCATTAGGATGCTTACTCTGATTCTTCACTACTGATCACACTCAATTTTATGAAAAAAAATGTGACGACACGTTGACACATTGCATGTTATAGTCTAGACAGCTCGGTAGCTTCGGAGCCCGAGAAATGTCAACATTACACGATGACAGGCAGGATATGAAGCTCGTTAAGTAATGTCTATAAACAGACGCCTGGGCCATGTGATGTCTACTTTACTCTCGCGGAAGCAGAAAATATTCAAAGGGCTGATTCGGCCACATAACTTCCGGTCAGATCTATCGTGCCAGACTGCAGCTGACACGTAATTTTATGCAGGTATAATGGAGAAAAAGTATACCCTTACCTTTTAAAAGTGGTCTGAGTCTCACCTAACATTCCTAAAATTGTGTTTTGTAACACGTCTGTTATTATGAGAGCTATTTTAGGTTATAAGAACATACTATACTTAGGGGTGAAAGCAACATATAAAATATGTTGGCTCCTGATCTACGTAAGCAGGGGAGGGCATAGGGGGCTTAAAACAAACTAAAAGTCAAATACTCTTGAAGAGTTACACTTACACTGAGAGTGCATTTACGATTTTATTGTGAATTCTCAAAACATGACTAGAATACTCTTCGAAAGTTATGACAATTGCAGATTTCATGGCGTTCCTCAGAATATTAAAGATTTACAAATACGAAAATACACATGTTGTACGTCTACCTTTGTGTAAATGCTTAGCAAAAATGCAATGTAAATTGTCATTATTTTTCGCAACAGGATATATAATATTTCCCTGTGGATAAATCCCTTGCCTAATACACCTGCGGCAGGTGGCAGGTGGCCTGCCACCAATTTTGTGTGTGCTCTCTACATTCCCACCCTGCATAGGAGTTTACTTCTGCCCTTACCGGGAGTTAATATCTGGCCGTCTCCAAGTTCCTAATGTTCAATGAAGGAGTTTGTGTACACCCACAAACTCAAGGTATTGATCAGCGTTCAATGGCATCCCCATCCAGGAATGTTCACTTCTACCCCACTGGAGCAGGCTTTTTTTACACATTCAATTATTCTATATTGATGTTACAATTATGTTTGAGTAAACTGTTATGAGTGTAAATTCAGGCCTGTTTGCTTAAATGCTCTGTGATTCGAGAATAGAGGGAAGAGAAGCAGGACTCATTTGTGGAAGTGAAAGGCTGGTATGCTTTTTATTGTGGTGTGAATTTGAGGTGTGTGTGTTTATGTTGGACAGCTTCTTATCCTCAGCCTTGTAGCCTCTTCAATTAAGGACATGCAAGCAATTTGCTTAAAATGCCCCAACCACTTAAATCCTGTTGCTGCTGTATCAATGACATCAGGATATTTTCTGTTGGGGAAATGATACGCTGTATGTCAGACAGATCATACAAATCGAAGGGGCAGGTTCTAGGTGTCATTAACACAAACATTTCTGTGTACTACAACCACTCCCCACCAAGCTCTTCAGGGATGAACCACTGCAGTGTAACCAACCTGTGGGTTGATGACAGTCATTGTGCCCATGGTTTGGGTACTCCTTGATAAAAGCCAGAACCAGTGCTCCCTTCTTTGAGAAGCATCACTTTACACAAAGACCTGGTCTGGAGAACAGTCTGGAAAGGAATTTGAGAAGGAACCAAACCAATTCTGAAGCCTGAGACAGTGAATCTACATCCCCTGTCTGGAAAATGTGCACAAAGGTGGGATCCAAAACATCCCATGTTGTTCTAGTCCCAAGCTGTTCATCACCAAGCAGGGGAGTGCTCTGGAGAGTGCTTGAAGGAGTGGTGTGTGAACAGAACTGATATGTGCCTGGCAGACAGTCTCCAGAAGTGAGGGGGGTCATCCCTTGAAGTCTGCACGTTCTGCTGAGGAGCTGAGGATCTGCTTAGTGCCTACAAGTCTAACTGCCGGTCTGCTGAGAGAGGGAAGGAGTTTGACTGGCCCTGCACGAGGACAGACTGTCCAAGAGGACAATCATAGCACCTTCCCAGCACCCAGAAGCATCAGAGTGATTGCAAGAAATTGTAAGGCCGGTCCTTTTAATGACTATTAGTGACACTACGGGAGCAGGGTCTAGCAGCGGATGTACGATTGCCACCATGTCACTGATATTATAATAATAATAATAATAATTATTATTATTTTTATTACTGCTAATACTACTACCACTACTGCTAATAAGAATGAGAATAACATGAATAATTATAATAATAATAGTGATAACAATAATGAGAACGCTACAAGTTTATTATTATTATTACTATTGATAATAACAAAAACAATAACGATAATAATAAAAGAATACTAATAAAACACCAAATATTAGTAATATTCCTGATAACATTTATATTATGATTATTAAATGCTTTATTATGATGATGATTATTATTGGTAGTAGTAATCATATTGTGATTAATATTATTAGTATTATGATTATTATTATTAATGCTGCTGATACTACTAGTATTACTACTTTTACTACTACCACTGCTACTAACAATAATAATAATATATTAAACAGAATAAGAAGAAGGAGAACAACAACAACAGCACCAGCCTTTAGTCTTTAATACTTCCTGGTGCAGGATGGCTACACGGGCCATTTAAAGCAGTAACACGTGACGTGACGTGACGTGACGTGTGCTGAAGTCCTTCCGGCTCCTGCTGAAACGCAGCTCATATCTTTACTGTAGCTCCGCATTTAAGGCGCCATGACGCAGGACAAGGGACAAAATATGGCCTTTGTCTGCTGTTTCTCTTTTTATGTGTGGCGCCTTCAACCAGTGTTTCACCCCTTCTCTCCATCTTTAAACACAGATAGAACAGTTAGGGGCCCACACACACTATTCACAAACGCGCCCCTCAGGCATGGCACTGCCCAGGCCTCGCTGTGTCTTTAATTTCTTAACAATGCAGTCGAACCTCTTTCTCGCCAAACGACATTTTTTGTCTAGACAAGGATTAAACGCCCGACATATTTTGACTGTGAAGTCATTGTCTTTGCTTTTTGGTCTCTTTTGGACCACTCTATTCGTGCAGATAAGGCGATCCAAGACACTACTTATTATTATTAGTTATAGTAGTAGTATTTCTTGTACTATTATTATTATGTTTATGATATATGTCTTTCTTAAATTCAAAGCAACAGTGTAGGATTCTGTAAGAAGAAAACATTGCTATACCGTGCAGACTATGCTGTATATCACACGACGATGATTCATAGAATGTAATCCATGACAAAGCAGGCTATATGAAAAAAGACAACAATGGCATAAAATCAAAAATGAAAAAAAATTATCCAAGTCAATTTATGAATATGAATTTGCAAATGCAAAATTTGTGGAACTCCTAAAGAATTCACATAATTGTGATAAGGCTATTTATATAGATAAACAAATCATATCACACTCTGCTTAGGTCAGACTTTCAATTTTTCCATTGAAATGCTGTATTTTTTTTTTCATTATATCTTTGGTGCCATTTGACAAATCTGCATGAAACGTTCCAAAGATAAAAGTTTGTCCACTTTGGGTTTGCAACTCTGCATAGAAAACTTTGTGCAGATCAGTCAAGAGGGTGAGGGAATATGGTGTGCGAGGGTGTCAAAAAGTGACATTTCCCATTTTCAGTCCTATAGTAATCTTTGCTCTCCTTTTTGGAAAACACAGCTGAAGGTAATTAGCCCAAACTTGGCATGAAACTATACCTTTACTCAAGGACAGGCCATTGCTTCATTTGGTGTAAAGCAGTTCTAGAGTTTTTGAGAAATTAATGTAAAAATGTGTCACTTGGGCTTGAAAAGGTTAAAAAGTCAGAGGTATCTGCACCATTAGTCTGTGAACCGTTCTTGAACTTAAGTAAGAGTGCAGTTTGTGGACCCAAATTTGCAAGACAAGCCCCTCCCCTCTTTATTGGACGAGTGAGGTTTTATTTGTTGTCCATTTAGGGTCCATGAATCAAAAACAAAGACCTCAGAGCCAAACAAAAAATGTCCCTATGACTGCCATTACTGGACACAGCATGGCCTCACATCCTGAGAAAAAAATATAAGTGCTCAATAAAGGGCAGTGTGGGCACACTTTGGCCCCTTGAACTAAGTAGGAGGAACTGTATAGGGCCACTCTGAAACCTGTTTGTTGTGTGGAGGTCACAGACTCATCACAGAGTAGGCTTTCATGTGAGCACGTCATATAGTCACTGAAGCTCATGGACTCATGTTGGGTCCCCTTTCATAGCCTGCTGTAGGGTCTGCAGTCTAAAAAATAAGTCAAGGGATTGTACACACATTTAGGTGCCATTTAAAATTTACAAAATAAATTATTTCCTCATAAAATTGCCCAATTAGTTAACCTAGCTGGGAGGGCAGGACTTCCTTGAAGTCTGTATACCTGTAACAGAGTCTGCAGGCTTTCTGCCATTCTGAGGTTTTCATTGGTTGACAGTTGTGTAACATTCCACCACATCTTTGGGAGTTCTTCACCAATGCCCCTGGAGAGAAGAAGCGGAATACCTGAATGAAGGCATGCAAACTGTGCTACATAAAGCTCAGAGGAGGGCACAGAGATTTATACTCATTTGGGACATCCACCATGCCCAGGCACCTCAAAGTTAAGCCTGAAAAGGAGTTTGGAAAATTCATAAGAGAACAATAATAGAAGATGGCCCAGGACACAGAACACCAGCAACTGTTTCTGCAGAGGTGCTGAAGCAAATTGAGCTGCAAAACAACCCTTACCTCTGCATCTTTGCCTTGCATTACATGCAATGCAAAAGCATTGTTTGGAGTGCGGGACATATTGCTGGGACTGGGAATGAGAAAATGGAGGAGCACTTCAAGAATATCACCAATAAAGTTTATATTGGCTTTCAATTACAAAATGGCTATTTAACACTTCAGGTATAATACCAAAAACATCAATAACTCAAAAAACCATAAAGATCCAAAAAATAAGAAACAGTTCTATTGAGAACCACCAACAGAGATCAATAAAAGAACATGTCTCTATTAACATTTAGGCCATGCAAAGTAGCCTGTGCACAGTCGGTGGCTGTCCAGGGAAGGTTGGGTATAGTGTCTGGCTGTATGCCAGGCCCTGCAGCAAATACTCACTGTGCATGACTAAATGCCATGCACAGCAGCAACTTCAAAGTAGCGCGATGTAATATGTCATCAAAAGATTAAGAAATTCACTGAAAAAGTTCACATGAAATTATGGGTCGGATTGGTTATAATGCCTTGATGTTTGTTCAAAAACCTTTGAACTTCACTCAAAAACTCACAGTTAAAGTGAAGTTATGATTAGAAAACAAACCTTAAAAATCACTGAAATTCACTAGTTATGGTTAGCGCCACAGTCCAGAACTCCCACACCGGCAATGCAAACTCTAACTCCTAAGCCAAATGTAATGCTTAAGACCTCGCAGTATTTATGCCAGTATATAACAACACCTATTAGAACAATGTCAGTAACCACTTAAGTGCTGAGGCTTTCCCCACCCCTAATGCTGAGACTTGACTGGTGCCCAGGGAAACCCAGATATGTCTGAAAACTACACACCAGTGACTTGTGTGGATTCCACTACATTTTCTTATCCACAAAGCCCTGTAAACATCAAACTTTGGCTAAGTGTAGGGTGGTGTGACTTGTGTGAATCCCACTATGAGTTTTATCCAGAATCCCCTGCAATTATCAAACTTTGGCTAAAATCACAGATTCTTCTCACATTTCTGTGACGCACGTTCTGGAAACTGCAGAGATCTACAAATTTCCTACAACACAGTGTTATCACACCTCTCTCGATAACAACAGTACTCCACATTTGTGGTTGTGCCTATCACACTGGGTGGTGTGATTTCTGTGGATCCAAGAATGTCAAACTTTGGCTAAAATTCCATGATGTCTGGGCTCTCTGCCCCAAGAAGAAGGCAGATTGGGGGTAAACCGGAGGAACAAAAACACTATTGAGGCTCTTAGGTGGTGGGTTATGGCCAGATGCCAGGGCAGACCGCCCCTACCCTATTACAGTTTTAAAATAATTCCATGGTGCCAGCAGACTTTATGCACCCCCCAGAGAGGGCAGATTGGGGTCAACCCCCCATGTGATCCCTTGTGGAAGGCAATAAGACTGTTGCAGTCTTTAGGTGGTAGGGGGCGGTCCCGATGCCAGGGTGGACCACCCCACCTTGTTATTGTTTTTTACAAAAATTCCCTGGTACCGAATTGGCTACCTCTCTCCCTGGGAGGACATACTGGGCGTTAACCACCAATCTACCCTTCTGGGGGGGTCGGACAGATTGCTGGGACATTTATGGGTTTGACCTTTGGCCAGGCTTTATGCCCAACCTACCACAGGTTTGTCTTTGCATCTGAGTCATGAGGTGATGGATGATATTCCAGTCTCCTTTTGACTCTTTTCAATTTAGTTCTCAGGACTCATGGATGTAGTTGCAAAGTCCTGTAACGATAGCCACAAAAGACCTTCCCCTGTCGCAGACACCCATTCAGAGAGCTTTGGCTTGACAAACCCAGCTTTGAATTAGCAGACCCAAAATCGCCAGCAACAGAAAAAGCTCCCTCATCCAATTAGATTTGATTTTGTTTTAAATTTTGGGTCACTGGAATGTCTGCAAGCTTTGTTTCGGGACCTCAGCAGAGTAATAGTCCAGCTATCTGTATACTTTACCCCTATTAAGCCTACTCAAAAACTTTTATATGTTGATTTCTGGAAAACCTCTGAAAGGATTTATGCCAAACTAAGCAACGGAAATTCCTTCAGTAAAGTTCGACTTTTATGCCAAGTTTGGTGTAAATTCATTCAGCTTTTTTTTTATTGAAGGGCGAAGAATTCAATGGGAATTAAAATGAGAAACTGCATTTTTTTACCTCTTCTGATTTCCAAGACTACTTTGCATGTCATAAATAAGTACATAAAGAACTTCGTCTGAGCAGGCAGGAGGCTAAACTGCATGCTGATACAACTTCAGGAGACCGTGACTCCCTGATATGATTCTGTACCATCTAGCCCACCATCTCTCACAACTAGCCTATCTGACCAAACAATCAAGAAGACCACCAATGTGGAAGGCCATAGAGCGCTCATACCTAAGCAGTCTCCCTAGTTTTCATGCCTTCTACCATAATCCATTCAGGGAGAACCCACACATCCACCCATAGTCATGGCTATACTCGACTCATGGTCCTTGTCACATACAAAATCTGTAATAGATAGTTATATCCATGCTGGGACTCCCATGTGGCTCAATGCAGGTATAACATTTGAAGGAGATACACTTCGATGGCATGCCAGGAAAACATGTAGGATAATCATGTTGGTTGGCTTGATACAAGTTGACTCCCATAAATCATTTGAGACAAGACATACAAAATATGAGTTACCATCAACTTCAACATTGCTAAAGGGGCAGATTTGGCCCTGATGCAATAACCCTATAATGCTCACCAATTCTCTATTATTTAACAATATTAAACATGAGAAAAGTGTGATATCCAACCTGAATCATGTGCTAATCTCTGGGATGTATTTTACAAGTTGAATGGGAAATGAAGCTACACTGGCAAACACAATTAGCAATAAACTTTATGGAAGAGGACTTGAAAAACTTGCCTTAAAATCACAATAGAGACGTGAGAGAGGCTAGACTATAATATTCATACATACTTTAAAATCGTGCATTACTGGCATTGGTCCCTTTATTAGCTCAAGAGAGCCGAAATGATGGTGGATGGCCGCTCCTGGAGATGTGGTACAAATGGGAGTGATCTCATGCACTCATCATGGTCATGCCCATGACTGAAACTTATCGCAAATAGTGTGTGACGCTAAAACATGTTTTATCCCTCGGAAACAGATAACACTACATAACATTGGTGGAGGTTGTCGCAAAATCCCTGTCCGTTTCAAAGATCTGTATCCTAGGTCATCGGATTTATTAGCTGCCAAACCCATGCGGTCAAATTAGTCAACTGAACTGCTGTGCATCGCCAGGCACGAACGAAATATATACATTGACCTAAAGAGACCTATGCCCAATAGTTGACCAGAGCTGGAAACAATTTCTACATCTCTGTGATACTTCCTCGCTATGAAATGTACGGTTGATTAGGGAATCAATGTCATGCATTAGAAACCCTGTACTGTCCACTTGTCGAGCCCAAGGTCTTACACAACACAATAAGTTCTGTTAATGTGCAAAAATGAAACCGACCTAGAGAAAAACGCATAGATCAGTTGTTGTCTTATTCATTGAATGTCCTCAATGCCTTGTATAGCTCATGTGGCTTCACTCTCCCATTCACACATACAGCCCATCCCCCAAGCGCCACCCCTCTCGCCACAATCCTGATCTTGGAGAGAATCACAAGGACCATCCCAGCACAGTGTTGTCCATCTGGCTTCTGGGGCCCGCACAATATTCCCTATGCTCACAATCCCCACACTCCTCCTGTGACAAACCACCCCCCACCCACGGTCAGACAGCTGAATTTCAGATCGCCAATACACCAATGGCCAAAAAGACCACCTTTCCTTTTGTTAATAGACAGAGTTAACAGAGTGATACATGCTATTATAATGTCACTTGTCATCTTACGATGTTGTACAATGATACTGTGAATCTACGGATCAATGTTTTTAAGCACTGAAATCTAAGAAAGAAAATGATTTTAAAAAATTGGCATCATTGATGAGATCACACATGATCCGACGTTGTCTTAATAAAATATTTGATTTTTGGGTGATAAGCAAGAATTCCATTTGAAGGCATTACACTTAAAGCATTTTTTTAACTATTCCGTCTTATTTCCTTTCCATACTTGTTTTTAGGGTGTAGATAGGTTCAGGGTAGTCATTTTTAAGAAACATTTGGCACTTGGGCATGTTAGCTTACTGTTGCAACGAAACTCCAAGACTTGTGAGTAGGTTTCTAAGGGGTTCATTATAAAAATAAGGCAGAAAGGAGAGCAGAATTGAACCTTGAGAGACACTTAAAGGCATTGGCTCTAATAGCAACTTGCCAGACGTTCTGAGAGGTATGATCCGAATGAACCATTTTAAGACTGTACCATCTTTGCCCACTGGGGTGGAGGGTGTTGAAAAGTATGCCATTTTCTATGGTTATTGAGTTAGAGTTATATCAAACTAGCAAAGCCTTCGTGTGAACTTTTTTATTTATACTATTTTTCAGTTTCATAGTACGTTTGATGAAAGAAAAATTAATAAGAGGGCTTTGGAATTTTGTTACAGGTTGGCCCGAACACCCTTGGTTAGAATATCTGGAGTTGTGGTTTTCTTTAACATCAGTAACCTTCCGCAGTTTTGAAATGTAGTTCCATAGTAATTATAATATTGTCATCCGTTCTACTCAACACATTTTCCTGCATGACTAACCGTTATTGGGCTACGCTTTAAAATCTAAAATACTTTGAAAATAAGCTTGGCATTAACATCTGGCATCTCAGAGATTCCACTGTGTGAAAAGTCCCCTGGCATATAGGACCCGACAAGCCTAATGGAAAATATGGAATTGATTCACATGTTATAAAGAAATGTCTTAATAGATTCTTTGACACAACAACATGCACCTCTGCAATAACGAACAATCACTAACTTTGAATATATATTTTAATTTGATGATATTTAGAAACCTGCAAATTGTGCATCTGAAGGATAAAAAAGATATCAGACCTTGCCCATGTATGGTAAAGGAGCAGATGGCATTTTATAAGTCAATGATAGCGGTGACCCTCGCTATCATGATTTGTGGCTTGGCCTCAACTTCTGGCATCTAGCGAGCATGCGAGCACAATACACTGAGCCCAAAAGTACTGGGTTCATTCCGGGTAATGAAAGACTATCAGTCTTTCAGGGACATTAGCATCTCTTGGCAAAAGGCCTGTGTCTCTGGAGGACACACTAGGCCTCAGAGTCCCAATGCAAACTATAGTTCCCGTGAGACTGCTGCGCTCTCATGTTGTTTGGAAATGGTGCTCGCCATTTTGAAGTTTCATGTACAAGTTTTCCTGTTATTCAGACTATCCTAAGGCAATCGAGATAGTGGAGTCCTATTGTACAAAGATGTGGTAGTGTCTGTTCCCATCTTTCCTTAGTAGACGTAAGGCATATGAATGCATTTTAATGAGGGTGTGTGCTATGAACTTTACATAATGCCATTTATGTGGATAAACAGTTTCTTTGGTGTTTAATATTCATAAAGAGCAAGCGCAGGCATTGTACACTAGATAATAGAGACACATAACATGCGCTCGATATGTACGTGACCGTTTTAGAGAAACACATTTTACAGCCTCTTTCAACAAGGGGGTAAATATGGGAAAACACAGATGGTGTTAGGATACGCTACCATTTGATGTGCAACTGTAATATGCAGAGATTGTACCCTTGAGTATATTGTTAGGCAACATGGGCCTGATTACGATGGCAGTCGGACGAGCGTCCGACCACCATCGTTGCGGGATGGTAACTGTCCAACTAGTAGTCAGCGGTTCCATCCAACATATTACGATACAGCCGCCCTGTAGGCAGTCCCAAACATGGCTTTTCCCATTGCGGCTTGTGCTGCGGCCTGGAAAAGGGCCATAGCACAAGCCGCAATGGAAAAAGGGATGTTTTCAAACATCCAACACCCGTGTGCTAGGCACCATATGGTGCCTGGCACATGGGGCATGGATGTTTGGGGGCCACCACTGGTGCCCCCCCGGGCCTCATAGCAGAGGCCCATAAGGGACGTGCGCCCTGCTAGGGACCCCCAAAGTCTCTTTCCAACAGCCCTTCAATGGCGGTCCGACTTCCATGGAAAGGCTGTCGGAAAGGGACATCGTAATCCCTATGGCGGTGCCTGAGCAGGCACCGCCCCCATTTAGGGAGTACGATCTGACCGACGGTCCGACAGGCTCCTTGAGCCCGTTGAAAGCGTTGGTCAGTCCCTCAGACCGATGCAGTACGACCGACCACATCATAATGCAGTGGTCGGACCGCTCTGCTGAATGTCGGTGAGACCGCCACCAACGGCCTGTCGGTGGCCGTCCCACCAACATCATAATGAGGCCCTATGTACTTGATATAGCTGGAGCCATTATGGGAAACACATTTATAATCAATAGTCATTTTTAACAGAAAGCACATTCTACACAAGTTTATGATGTACACTGAGACAGTGGCTGTATTGGACATAGATACTTACACAGCTCAACTGACATTGAAATAACATTGAAATAACAAAATATCCTTGAGGTAAGAATCAAGAGCACATGGATCTTAAATTCTTATATAAGTAGGACATCATCTACTTTACATGGGCTCTTTCTTGAAATTCCTATATATACAGTAGAAGCCTAGTATGTATCTAAATGTGAGGAGTCACATTAAGATCAGTGGACTGTGGTACATATTAAACCACAACTGATATCTTACTAATGGACTGGTTCAAATGATTGAATGAAGTATTGATGTAAATGTCCAGATGAATACATAATGAAGGCACTCATTGGAATGTGATAAGTCACAATTGTTCCAATTCGAAAACTGTGTGGGTATGAAGTTTAGAGAGAACTATGTATATTGTAAATTACATGAGATATAAATCGAAATAACATAGATGCTAAATGTTCTAACTGAAAATAGGTTTTGATGTGAAAATATATAAATATTACCTCATCTATAATCGAGCCCAATGCGGATTGAGAGATTCTTGATAAATGAAGGAGAGGATATTGGTAATAGCTGTGGAAGCATTGCATTACGTGACATTATGTGTCCGAAACAGGGGTACCCAAATTGCAAGCTTTCAGTTGTTGCAAACTGAGGGGCAGATCTACAAGGAAGTGCCGCAGCGTGGCAACGCAAGCCCTTTGGCTGCGCCACGCTGCAGCACTTCCGAAGCACAGGAATGCGACATATTTACAATAATATGTCGCATTCCTGTGCTCTCCCCTGCGCTGGCGCACAAACTGCAGCCATGCGCCGGCGCAGGCACCCTTGCACCATGGTGCAAGGATGCCTGCGTCGTGGGGAGATTGTTTTTGTGCAGGAAGGGACACCTTCCTGCACAAAAACAATCACTACAGACATTTTCCTCATTCAATGCGTGCTGTAGAATGCAGCACGCTTTGAAAGAGGAAAAAACGAGGAGAAATGAAAACATTTCTCCTCGTTGCGCCTCGGAGGCGTAGCATTGACACACATTTCCAGATTTACGATTCCTCATAAATCTGGAAATGTGTCTCATTCCATGGGTGTTGCCCCTTCCACACAAAGTGCTGCGTGTGAAGGGGCCATATTTACAAGGAGAGGAAAACTCACGCAGGGTGGCTTTTCCTCTCCTTGTAAATATGGAGAAGTGAAATGCGCCTCCAGTACGTCACAAAAAGTGACGTACTGGTGGCGCAGGGGGGTTGTAAATCTGCCCCTGAGTGTGTTCAACTTTGTGCATGTGTTTTAAATAACTCACATAGAGAATGTGGGGATATAGGTGTGTGGTATCTAAACTATTGTAATGTACGAAATATTTTTGCAACTTGTTTTTAGAATCTTGACACCTTAAGTACAATTTAGGCAGCCCTGACAAAGCGATTGAAATTATCGCAAAATACATGTTGGCCAGACCCTATGTGCACCCTGATGAGTGAACTAAATGAATTAATCCACAGAAATTGTTGAGTGTCCATTGTTATTTGTATTCAATATAAATTTGTGAGCCTAGATGGGAGGACTAGGCTAAAATAATGGAGCACAATGCCGGTCTAGGAGCTGCAAGAGCCCAGAAATAGTTGTATACCCTTGAATGCATATCAGAGCTAGAGAGTGTGTATTCACGAAAAGGGAAGGAAGGTACCTTTGTCAGAGAGGAGAGTGAAATTATGACGAAAACTGGAATAACATTGATAACATAGATATTATTTATGTTCCAGTTCAGATATGTCAGCTTTCCACTAAAGGACAGACAGCATGAGATATAGAGATTTTCTGAGGGCATACAATTTCTGTAGCAAGTTTTAGGTAATAAAATACAGTGATAAGTTGCAATGAAAGAATCTTGTATTTAACCATCCACTATCACCAGTAGATGTCGGAGCCCAATAGAGTGAGGAGACAGAGTGGCAATTTCCAGTGTCTTGTTTCTCTCTTATGTCATTCCCCTTTCCCTGCTATCTACCATATTGCTATTATGTATGGTTGGTTGTGGAAAAGGGTCCCTAAAGCAGAGCAGAGAACTGGATAACAAACCTGTGCAAGGCCTGCGGAGAAGGACGAAAGCGAGAGGTGAGGGGAAAAAAGGTTACCGCAATCTCACTTTGTGAAAACAGTGAAATATCAAAGAGAGTTTTGAGGAAAAGAGGACTGAGAGGACATAAAATACAAAGAAGTGCATTTCAAATAGTGCAAATTCTTTCAATAAGAAAGGTAGATCCTCTTCCCAAATAGTCTGTCAGCCTGATTCCCTTAAATTTGTTTGATAGCTGCAGAGCAAGTTCAGTGTTTTCTGAGATGTAATTGTGTTCCCCGAGATCTGTCAATGGTTCACTTTTTGTGTAATTGAATAAATAGGTGTTCTGCTACTGTACAGTTCTGTAAAAGTAACTAAACAACACAAGACACCTTTCCCACAAAGTCAAGTACCACAAAAATATCCTTGAATACCCCTAAGAAAGATTACTATGGATGCACACTGTTGACCAAAAACTAGGAAATATACTAGAGAATAGTATTTGTATTGACCGGAAGGCCAGTAAGTAGCACCCAGACGATGTTGTGCAACTCACAAAGTGTGATTGTTGATTTATCGAGCTCAAGATATTGCTAGAGGCAAACATTGATGAAGTGACTTTGGGCGATACAGTACTGCAAGCAATCCTCTTGGTGAAGATTATTGCTTTACGGCCAAGTAAAAAAAAATGTACTGTCATGCATGTTCTAAAAACAAACCTCAGAAATCAAAGTATGGCTTGTACGGCAAGGGGGATGCTTGCCTGAGTCAGCCGCTCCGTCGTACCAGGGAGAAACAACAACGATCCCGAGAGTTTGCACCGGACAAAATGGGGCAAAAGGAGATTATCGTGCCTTGGAAGGTCTGCGGCAGACGATGATAGCAAAGGCGTGAGACCCTCACCGAAAATAAAGGTGAACTTGCCGAGTTTTAAGATCGCACAGCAACGAGCAATGGCGCCCGCAAAAAACGAAACTGAAACCAAAGCACGGTGAGCCCGGGACGGAGAGAAGCTGAGCGACGCCATCACACTCATCACACTCCGCCACACCACACCACCCCATCCCACTGCGCTGATTGCAAGATAGAGGCATAACGCGAGAAGGGGAGAAGGAGAGACAAAGTAGTAAGGGCTGCCTCAATGATCGGATGGGAAAAGCGGTAAAAGCTGCCCGGCAGTGAGCCTGAGAGGGGTGCAGAGACGAGGACATCCGACCGCGCGCCAGACTAAGCGGTTTTGCGGGCATATAGCGGGTGGATGCGGTGGTGTGGTGCTGGATAAGAACAAAGTACGATCCAGGGTAAGGATCAGTGGTGTTGGATGAGGGAGTGGCACACGCAGGCACGGTGCCAGTTGAAGGCAAGCGGAGTGTAATCGGACCAAGCCGACCAGCACCGGAGAGGGGTGCGACCAACAAGCACCAGAAGAGGTGAAAAGCACCACCATCGCAGACAAGGGGGATAAGTTGATTGAAGGCGTGGAGGTACAAGGAGGAAAATGGCGCACAACCCGTAGCTACAAACCGAAACTGAAACCCAGCAGACTTGCGATAAACAACAACACCGCCATCTTAGGGGAGGAGCAGGGCTGACCGAGCCGCCGCCATCGCAATCGCGGAGGAGAAGACAGAGAGCTCGAGCGCGTGAGAAGTGCAGGGCGCCTATATAATCGAGAGCCGTGAACCGAGCCCTCACTTGAGGAGCGCCAACACCTTAACCTGAGGAAAACGGAGATCCAGGAGAGGCGCTCAGCGATCAGGTTAGCCGACTGAGGATACCGCCGAGTGTGTCAACAGCAGCCCCTGCAGCCGATCACTGCTCACCGAGGCACGCACCGCGCGAGTGCAACGCAGGAGTTTAAGAAGGGGGGGCCAGGTGTAGCAAAACCCCCGGTCTTCAGTGCGAGTGCGACTCCAGTGCGAGTGGGGAGAGAAGCACTGAGCCTACCCTGCAAGCGCCCTCCAAAGCAAGCACGGCACAGCGGGAACAGGGAGGTGGCCCGGGGGCAAGACCATACTGGTGACGGAGTGTGTGGGGGCACCTCACAAGCGGCTTGAAGAGGCTCAACGGAGCAGAATGGAATAAGCGGAGAGCGATGGCACACGCTACATGCGGGATACTGATGACAAGGGAGAGCACCAATTTCGGGCCTGGCGAGCTGTGCTAGTCTCTAAGGGGGGAAAAACATAAATAAATACATACTGACAGACAGACAGACTCACGCCTACAAAAGGTCTAATACCAGGAGAATAACTGAAGTCAAGCACCACTGCTGCTAGTGAAACTAGTTGCGGTGATCAACAGACTGGGAGCGGAAGGAGAAGAGAGGACAGCAACCCGAGAGGGGTAAGCACCCCAGCTAGCCCAAGAGGAGTCGATCTTGACCGGGCCCTACGAGACGATCATCAAAGCCACCCGCCTGCAAACAGGAACACAAGCGGGCCTGCCAGAGGTGAGAGGAGGGAAGCGGAAGGCGGGGGGGCACAGACCCACAGGGCGATAGGTCTGCAAGAGGAGTGGTCCCGGCGTAAGAGAGAGGGCACGTGGGGCTCACAGCAGGCACGGAAAAAGGAGCGCAAGGGGGGCAGAGAGTGGAAACCAGACAAAGGCTGATATCCTCCCAGTGTAGCTACCAGACAACCGTCAGCAAGCAAAGGGGGGCGATTGACCAAGGAGAAGAGTCGAGGAAGGTGTAAAGTGGGCCGCCAAACAGGATCCTCCCAGAGGCGGTACCCCCGCTAGGGCCGCAAAGGGACTCCCTACACGACCCAGGAGGACCAATAGAACAAGAACAGACCCCCCTAGCACAGCAAGAGAAAACAGTCAGCAAACCAAAGGTGGAGCCTAAACAGCCCCAACAGACACAAAGGAAGACAGCTCGAGACCACAGAACGCTGGTCGTAGTGCCAAGAAGAAAAGGGAGATTTGACCTACACCAGGAGAAGAGAGGTCTAGCAAATATGGCGGGGAGCGAGGCAAGACTTCAACAACAATTTAAAAAAACAAGGGCGAACCCACGTTAACAGACTCACCTATCAAGCAGAAACCAGACATCAACAACACACTAGAGATGATCCTAAAAAGCTGGCGGATGTTCATGATCTGGCCAAGACTACAAAACAGACCACAGACGCAATACAGCTGGAGCTAGCAGCAGTTAGGGCAGACATGCACGCAGCGAACAACAGACTAACCGCAGCGGAGCAAAGGATAAGCGACATTGAGGATGCGGACCTGCAAGTAAACAAAGAACTAAAAAGTTTAACCAAAGTTACGGCAACACTCCAGAAGCAAACGGCGGAGCTGGAAGATCAAAATAGAAGGGGGAACATAAGAATCCTAGGTGTCCCGGAGGGGGCAGAAGATAAAGCGGGGTCATGCCTGACCTTCCTTGAAGACATGATCCCAAAAATCACAAACCTAAAATTCGACCATCCTTTCGAGCTGGATAGAGCTTATAGAGTTCCTACCTTCAGATCTGCAACAAAGAGAGCGGCTCGCCCAATAATCTGCAAACCTCTGAGAACACAACACACAGAAGCCATATTCAATTACGCACGGAAAAACCACCAGATCACGTGGAATGGGCAGAAGATAATCCTCACGCAGGACTACTCCAAGCCCACAGTGGACACTAGGAAGGGCTTCCTATACCTACGAGACAAAATGAGGAAGAAAAACATACTGTTCTCATTTATCGGTCCTGCAAAATTCCGGATAAGCGACAATGGTCGCTCCCATGTCTTCGATGACCCAAGAGAGCTAGGCAGATACCTGGATGGCCCAGCGCCCCAAGAAATGGAGACCTCCCAAGCAACCACCAGTAAGAGAAGAGCTTCACCGGAGCTGAGGGCGGAATGAGACAAAACCGGTAAAAGTCTCGTAACGAACTATTAAAGCAACCATGTCTACCTCAATAGCTAACTAGACTTTAACTAGCACGCACTAAATACCTCAAGATACTGCAAGCGACACAAAACTGCACAAAGCACCAGCAAGTCTCACCGAAGTCCCTGTAGCCCAAGCACAAACGGGCTTACCCTTTCTACGGGCCAGAACCGACCATTCACCTCAAGCCCGTTGACCAACAACTGACAGCTGGTGCTGTCTCAAAACCCCCGACCAGCGACTTAGCAAAAGAGGGAACATTTGCGGCGCACCGCGCAGGTGAACAATGACTCAACCCTGCGCAAATGCCCCTCATCCACAGATCACGGTTACAACATTAACTACCTCGCTGGGGACCTCTGCACACTACCACGATGTGACCGTGCCCAGGACAACAGACACTCGAAGTACTAAGGAGCGAGCGGCATAATTGACACACTGTCCCCTCGCACGGAATCGATAACGATCACCATATCCTTTTTGCCTAATCTGCCATGCCAACATAAGAGGGCGGGGGGGGGAAACACTAACACTAACACAGACTTTTGCACGGCAAAATGACTGTAAGGATGCACTCTTGGGATAGGCGAAACACAGAACAATAACTAACAACTCCCGGGGAGACGGAACGGCGACCCTGTCGTCGCACGTTCAGCATACGATGTTTTTATGTAGGGGAGGCTGGGGAGGGGGCGAGGGAGGGGGCACTGATTTCCTTTTTTTCTCTTGTCGCTGTCGTTTTTTCTATTTTCACTTCTTTATTCTGACATCTCTTTACAAGAAGGTACACTCTGACCCACGTAACACTCAGAAGTGAGAGACCTAACACTGGGGCTTGCACGGGACGGACAGCCGCCCTACACCAGATGGCTGGGACTAGCGGGAGGGGAGGAAATACAACAAACGAGAGCTGGGGGCGCAGACTAGGCTTACCAGACATGACTCACCATAGATAATGGCCCCCACCAACAAGCTCAACCTGGCGTCTGATCTAAAGATAGTATCCCTCAATGTCAAGGGGCTCAACCACCCCATCAAACGCAAGAAGATATTAGACTACCTCGCTAAAAGTAAGGGGGATGTGGTCCTGCTACAAGAAACCAAACTGTCCCTGGGTGATGTCAAACTAGTGAAAGGTAACTGGATATCACAGGTGGCGTGTTCACCGGCAGAAGGGAAGAAACGTGGGGTAATTACACTGATATCTAAAAACTCCAACCTAACAATAGAATCACAATATCACGACGAGGTAGGAAGACTCTTGATAACACACTTGAGAAGGGGGGAGGAGATCATTCATGTTGCCAACATATATGGCCCAAACATAGACGACCCCGCCTTCTGGGAGGGGGTATCGCACAAACTTGATAGCCTCCCACAGGATGACCTTACGGTGGTGGCGGGGGACTTTAACATACCTCTGGACCACATACTAGACAGACAATCACTCTGCCACTCCCAACCCACAAGCGCACACTCCACGCTAAAGAACATCTGCTCCAAATTCAACCTCAAGGACCCATGGCGACTCCAGCACCCGGACACTAGGGACTACACCTTCTACTCTAACCCGCACAATTCGTACAGCAGGATAGATTACATATTAATCACAGGCCCTCACACACACCTTATAGAACATACTGACATAGCGCCTAGGCTAGTGTCAGACCACTCATGCATCAGCCTAAAGCTGAGCGGATGCCACAACGAAGACATCCCCCGAAGATGGCGTTTTAACAGTGACGTCTTGGTTGACCCTGAAAACAAAAAAAAGATTGAGGAGGCCATAAAAGAATACCTTAGACACAATGACACACCGGAGACCAGCCCCACTACCTTATGGGACGCACTCAAGGCTACAGTCAGAGGCACAATAATCGAAATTAAATCCAAAATTAACAAGAACACAAACCTACACCTGGCCCAGCTCGAGCACGACATCAAAAACCTAGAAACTGTCCATACCAGGGCCACGCACGATACTAGAACCCTAACGGAGCTAACCAAAAAAAAGTATGAATATAACAAAATCCTGAGTGAGAGGGCCGGACTGTGGGTCAACAAATACAAGGCCATTAACCTTTGCGAGGCTAATAGAGCGTGGAAACTCCTAGCCTCCTATCTAAAACACAAACGTAACCATTTTACCATCTCATCCATCACAGACTCACACAACAAAACCCATACATGACACAAAGACATCTTAAAAACCTTTCAAGAGTTTTATCAGGAACTCTATAAAAACGACCAGACCCTAGACCTGGAGGCGTGCACAAAATACCTTAACAGACTCAGCCTCCCACAGCTAACCAATGTAGAAGCACAGAGATTAGGGCAAGAAATCAGTACGGCTGAGATTGAAATGGCGGTCAAGTCTATGAAGGACAATAAAGCCCCAGGCCCGGACGGGTACACAGCCACCTTTTACAAGTCCTTTCTTGAGCACCTGAAACCCACCATGAAAAGGGTGTTCAACCACTGTGCGGAGAATGGGTTGGTATCACAATCCATGTCCGAGGCCAACATAATTGTCATCCCAAAGGAAGGCAAGGATCAATTGCTACCCAAGAACTACAGGCCCATATCCTTAATTAATGTGGACTGCAAAATCTACGCAAAAATCCTGGCTACAAGACTAAACCCCGTCCTACCCAATCTAATAAGCAACTCACAAGTAGGTTTCCTAAACACCTGTATGTCTAATGACAATACCAGACTCCTCTGCCACATACTAGAACATACCGCTAAACTAGCAGAGCCAGCTGTGGCTATCACCCTTGATGCCGAGAAGGCGTTCGACAGAGTTTCATGGACCTTCCTGGAGCAATGCATGCATTCATTCAACCTAGGGGAAGGTTACATACGGAAGGTGATGGCACTGTACGGGGACCCAAGAGCATGCATTGTCATTAATGGATCGCTCTCCGAACCACTCACACTACAACGCGGCACTAGACAGGGCTGCCCACTGTCTCCCTCACTCTTTCTGCTAGCATTGGAGCCCCTGATTAGCGACTCAAGGCTAACGCGAAAATAAAGGGGGTCAATATTAATGACGTGGAAATAAAACTGCCCGCTTACGCGGATGACATTCTTATTGTGACAGAGCAACCTAAGACCTCTATAAAGGCCCTGATAGAAACCATAGAGATATACTCAGGACACTCAGGATATAAGCTCAACAGGGACAAATCAGAATGCAAACCCCTCAACATCCACAGCACTAGGGACACCCTGGGGGGTTCGGGCCTAGCCTGGCAAACAGGGTTCATCAAATATCTAGGTATCCACTTTGGTAACGACCTCATGACCACACTAGACCAAAATGAGAAGCTATTGATAGAAAAATAAAGAAACTCTTGGAGTCCTGGTCCCCCAAATTTATAACCTGGTGGGGCAGAATAGAAACGATCAAGATGATGATCACCCCAATGATCAATTACCTGTTGAGCATGCTACCACTACTACTTACGGATGACTTCCACCGCAAAGTGGATAACCTGATTAGTAAATTCCTATGGCGTGGAAAGAAGGCACGAATAAGTATAAAAAAACTAAGGCTGGATAAAAAAACTGGGAGGGTTAAATCTAGTAGACTTTAGAACCTTCCAAACCGCATTCCTAGCAAAACAAGGGGCCTGCTGGATGGTACCCCCTCAAGGATACACGCCGGTATGGCTACTAGTCGAGAGAGCCATACTAAACAAACTCAACCCGCTGGTGCTGCTAACAGCTAACAAACACACTCACGCCTCCAACCCAATCTTCAAAAACACAAAAATTGCCCTACTTAAAATAGACAAGAAAATGGAGAACAGCCTAAAGAACTCGAAACTGGAGTCTCTTTGGGCCAACAGCAAGATCAAATACAAGGGGAAATGCCTAACCCTTGACACATGGATGGAGAAAGGCATCTCCTACCCAGCCCAACTAGAGGAAGAGGGCCACCCCATCACGTTTGCCATACTGAAAGATAGACATAACCTACCGGACATTGAGTTCTACAACTTCCTAAAAATCAAAACAGCCCTAACCAAAGCCAAACTATCACCGACCAACCCGTCAATTATACAGTATATGGCGAAAATCAACCGACTAGGTCATCAGGTATCGCACCTCTACAAACTTCTACGCCCAAACTCCACCAAACTTAACGATAAGTCAACTAACTACTGGGTAAAGCAAGGCAATATCTCACTTAATGAGCAAGAGCTGGCTTTGGTTTGGACCTCTCCCTCACGTAATAAAATCTCCCCGGTACTATCACAAACAAAATTTTGGCTATTCCACAAGGCGTTCTGGACCCCCGCTCGGTTAGCCTCACTAGGCCTCAGGGAAAACGATCTATGCTGGAACTGCGACAAGGAGAGGGGGAATCTAGCACATCTTATCTTCTACTGCCCAAAACTCAAAACGTTCTGGGAGAAAATCTTTGATTTCATAAAAAGGGTTCTGGGGTGCACATTAACTCCTGAATTCTCTTCCCTCACCACCGCATTTATGACCACAAGACTTGCTTCACTGCATGACAGAGATCTGCTAGACCTCCTATTGACCGCGGCAGTGAAGCTGGTCCTGTCCAACTGGAAGGACACAGCTAAGACCTCATAGAAAAGCTGGGTCAACTGGGTGACGCACCTCAGAGGCGCAGATAGCATTGCCCTGCTAAACTCACCCTGGAGGCCAGCCACCAGGGGGATGTGGAAGTCACTCGACACATATCTAGACTCCTACGAACCCCCGTGAGGCCACGCAGGCTCCCTAGGGGGGTGTCGGTTTTGACACATGGCTACAAACCCAGACTAGGCTCACTGCTATAGAACCCTTCTTGTACCCTATCTCCACCCTTTCTTTCCTATTCTCTTTCTTTCTATCATCCTTTGCCTAATTTCCCAGCAAGTCAATGTAGAGGGGTTTAGCTAAACATGTATACCAAAGTACCTGTAATTACTGCAACGCAAACGATGTTTGGCTGGAACCTCGTAACAAAAATGCTAATGTACTTGTTTATAAAAAAAATTAATAAAATACTTTGAAATCAAAAAAAAAAAGGAAATGTATAGCTCTCAAAGCGGTGAAAACTACCTGCAACAGTAGCATGCCTTTATGAAGGTGCTTATTTTAACCTTAGCTGCAATGGTCTTAATTCAAAAGTGGGTGAAAGCATGTAGGAATCAAACAGCACCGCTTGCACAGGACTGATTATTGACTCGTTAATTGTGCTTGTGTCACAACTTCAGTCTGTCCTAGGTACTAAAGCTTCACGAGTTTTCGCACGAATCTCTACACTGCATGTATTACCAGAGGCTTATCATGATGTATTATTTGTTGACAGACACGAGTGAGTATGAGGCTGGGATGATTAAACCACAGGAGCACAATGCACAAGGTCTAATACGGCATTTCCTGTGATTAATGAGAAATTGACTCATGCAAGTGCAGCTATGCAACATGTGTCTGAGAGCCCTAATGAGCACAATACACCAACCAGGAAACAGCAGAAAGCCATGTTGAAACATGCTGACACATTAAAGTAATAGCAACTGAAAGAATGTCTTTTAATACTTAAGTATTATCCAACTGCATACTTTAGAACAATGCCTGTGACTATTAACTATATCCCTGCAAATTGTTCACACGTTACTGATGAGTCCGCCTCCATAAATGAGTAAACAGGCTAAATGAATGGCTCTTAAACTGTCTCAAGCGCTTTGTCAAGTACACACTTGTTGGTCCTTGTGGCTCATCATATTCCTTAATGTAGAGCATGCTAGGGGTTTTACACAATATAGCAATATTCAGCAGGACCAGCAATAGCGCTGGTGGCGCCTGGTGCAACACTGTTTGTTGGCACCCCCCAATGACATCCTTCTCCAGGGATTCCCTCACTACCACCCTTTAACAGTGCCCCTCAAGTCTCCATAACCACTCTCTCTCTCTCATGCATTTCTTTTGTTTTATAGTGCCACTCATACCAGTGTAAGGTGCCAGAGCATTTTACATCACACACACACACACATTACACAGAGACAATGAGTTATAAGTGTGTAAATGAGTGTACAGGAAATGTTACATCAGACAGAGGACTACAAGGTGTAGGAGTTTAAAGTCATCCCGACTGGTAAACAGTATAGTTTAAGAGTACTTGGTCTGGAGAAGCACAAACTCAGAATTTAAAACGCAACATCATGGTTGGGGGTTGGCTTCACTAATAAGAGTTGATTTCTACCCTTTTTGCAACATTAGGGTAATGAAAGACTGGGGGAAAAATCATAACTCTCTAATCAACCTTGCAGTTTGCATGCAGCTCTATGATGATAGTTAATAGCTCACTGTTCTATATTAGGATTTAAACTTATAAACAGCAAGTAACAAAAGGGGCTCTCTGACAGAGGCAGTAACTCAGTGACCTATTTACATTTGTTTGCACTTTGTGATCTGCATGGTACATGTGCTTTGCAGCAGGCATTTTAATCTCCTGCGCTACTTAATGATGAGCCAAAACTTCCACCAGACAAACTCTCTCTCTGCAGCAGGTCCATCATCATCAGAGTTATCTTGACATTTTGTATGGTTGCCTGAAAATTGCTGGAGGCAGGGAACACAGCAGGTGTTTTTAAAAACGATATTGTACTTGAAAACACGGCGCCCCCTCAAAGTTAGCACCAGGTGCAGTGGCACCGATCGCACCGCCCTAGAGCCGGCCCTGATATTCATCAATATTCAATTGGTTCACTATAACTGGGTGCAATACCAGCTAAACGCACTCTATACTTTGTATGGCACTTGCCACTCAAGCATTACTACAGACTTGACACTTCAGGGCCTATTGAAAAAGTCATATTGGATTATCTAAAGAAGGCCTTTGAGAAATTTGAATTACGCCAGAGCAATTGGAGTAATTTCAGTAATTACGCATTACTCTTGTGATGCGAAAATACTGAAATAATGCGATTGTGCCAGCTTGAGTAATTAAGAGCAATTTGGGGCAAAAATCCTACCGTAGGAGCACAGGAACAAAGAACTTAGAGAGAGCGAGAGGCATTTTGCACTAAGAAAATAGCGCTAAATGCTGGATTACGCTTCTCACACAATTACGCATATTTATAACTAATTTTGCTGTAATTATGAGTAATTAAGCTAAAGAGAATTACGCAAGTTACGCCCACCGCTAATGTAAGTAGTACTCCTGCAGTACTCTTTTACCTACTCTTAACCATAAAACATCTAAAATGGGAATAATAGGGAGATATTTGTGGACTATTCATATACAAGTAGGGTGTTTTGGGGCTGATTCACAAAGTTATGTACGTATACGCAATAGAGTACTCGCAACAGGACTACTTCCGCAATT
Source organism: Calotriton arnoldi (assembly GCA_963921515.1). Classification (NCBI taxonomy): domain Eukaryota; kingdom Metazoa; phylum Chordata; class Amphibia; order Caudata; family Salamandridae; genus Calotriton; species Calotriton arnoldi. The sequence continues at coordinate 3,229,261 of CAWUFW010000797.1, read as the reverse complement.
CAAAAATGTTTTAGTGAATTGGCCCGTAAGCGAAAGTCAACATATAAACAGTTATTAACGCAATAGGTCTTCAAATTTTCTTTTTACTAAATGACAATCTTTTTTCAGTGAAAAGGAGATTTACTATATGGTTATTGAAATTTATTTTAAAATATTGTATTTATTACTGTAGAGTAAATGTGTTATTTTCACAGTAAATCCTAAATAGCATGAGAAAACACTGATTAACCATTTTAGGATCACTTTGCTGGAGAAACCAACCAAGCCCTGCGTGGTGTAATTTTATCTCACTGCACTGATTAAACACCTTGTTTGCTATTTATGTTGACACATTTGCTTAGAATTACTTCATATTAAAGAACAGAATGGCATGAACCATATATGCAAATAAGCAGAGTGTAAAAAATATGCTATTTATTCCTATTACTGAGGACAGGAGTGGCAGCATGACCCAGTGGATGCTTCACCTCTCTTCAAACATAGACTCTCTACCCACTCAACAGTGGTAGCAAATAACACACACACACACATATACATTATATTTGCATAATATAAATATATATAATACAAAATTTCCCAAAATTTATTTTTATCCATTTTGGGTTTCTCATGGCATGTTTTGTGCAGATCCGCCAAGCGTGGGGCCAAAGTGTCTTTGCTTGGATTGGTGTAAATCCATTCATTAGTTAAAAAAATTAGCTTTTAAAAAGTGTTCTGGTTGGGCATGAGTGGTTTTCATTTTAGAGATTTTTGGCATTACTCACCATGGTGCACTGAGCATATGTATAGAGAAGTTTCTCTGCAAGTATACCTTTTACAAAGTTCTTTTTTTGCCTGTGAAGTTTCCAATGTATGTCCTTAATAGTTCATGCTCTTGGTAGGCGTTTCACTCCACAGTCAGATAATAAACTTCACGGCATATCAATACCATTTTCACTCTAATCAAACATTGGGCAATCTGGCTGGAAATAAAGACGGAACATATGTCTGCACGTTTACCTTTGGCAAAGCTTTGTAAGCACAATGGGGAATATATGCAGAATTTTTCCCTGCAGGTTTACCTTTTACAAAGCTTTTTTTCAATGCACAAATGCATGGAGCAGGAGACGAACACTGTTTTCTATTAAGCATGTCATATTCATAAACGTGTTGCTACTCTCAAATAAGGCTATGTGACTAATTGTCACAAAAGTAAAACTTTTAATATAGATTTGTTTATTTATTTTGTAATTTTTTTGGCACGGAATGCTGCTTACAAATAAGCATGAATGATCATTAAATATTTACACTCTCTACCTAAAGATTATTTGACTGACAAATACTCTGACAGCCAAAACAAACGCCACAGTTGGCCATTTTGGCTTTGGTATCCAAACTACAGTTCACCAGCAAGGACAGCACATGAGAACGAGGGTTAAATACTGAGCATGTGAACACATGAACTTTGAAAAGCCCCTCCTTTACGTCTCAGACATCATCATTTGCTTCTGAGGTCAGAGATTGAGCCTCCTTCTAAAGACCACTTAGTGCAGGAGTATGTACACACGTAAGTCAGATCCAGATCCTAGATCTCTCATGGGAAACGCCTAGAAGAGGGATGGTGAAAATGTCTGTGGTAAGTTCAAAACAAGGACTAGTGCAGATTGCAGATGAGAGCTAACAAATAAGATTTATTAAGGCAAACAGCTACAGGAAACTGGCAACTCTAATTGGTCCTTGGTAAATGCTGCTAAAAAGATCATCAGATGCTTTAGAAGGAGAGTGGGGCAGTGGAGAAGTACATTGGAGGGTGCAGCTCTGATTTTAAAGAATAGCAACATTCAGCATCCCTGTACATGCCACAAGGCCCAGCACATGGCTGATGGAGAAAGGGGATATCAAATGATGTTTGTATGAAATTGAAGGCAGGGTGTCCATGCCCTTTCTAAACCTTAAAGTAACATATAGAATCAATCTCACTTTATCACCTTCTTGTGGAAGAATGGTAAATAAAGACACAGGAAGTGTTATGTCTTGCCCGCACGCACTGTTATGCCTGTTTGACATGCAAAGGGGCAGATTTCCAAAAAAGTCCTGCAACGCAGCACAGCACCCAAAGAGGTTGCTCTGTGTTGCGTGACAGGGAGGGAGCCGGAGTACACCATATCTTCAGAGATGTGGCTCTCTCCTCCCCTCTCCCTCGCGCCGGTGCTGATTTCAGCTGCCGAGCACCACACACACACCTTAGCGCTAGGGTGTGTGCGTGAGTCTAGCATAGGTTTTGTACAGGAAGGATACCTTTCCTGTACAAAATACCATGCCTATACAAGTTTTAAAGCTTTTCTCACTTTGTATGTGTGCTGCACATTACAGCACACATGCAAAGTCGGAAAAGAAAGGAGAAATGAAAACATTTATCCTGTTAGCGCCTCCTTTGAAGTGGTGTTAACTTTAGGCGCTAAACCCTGTCTACAATTGTTTGTAGATAGCGTTTTGCATCCAAAGGTATGGGTGGTTGCATGGGAGCGCCCATGTACCACCCATGTAGTGCTCCCTTGGAGCTATGTAAAGCAAAGCAGTGCTTCGTGCTGCTTTGCGCTACTTTTAGGGTACTTTCCAATGCGAAACAACTTTTGCTCTGGAAAGTACATTCCCCAAAAACATTTTGTACTGGTTAGCGTATCTTTTGTGATGCTAACCCAGCTCAAAATCTACCCCGAAGTATTATGCAGTGCTGTCAGGTGTTGATTGCTGCGCCTCCTCTCCATCTGACAGCACGCCCAGCCCAGCAACCCACTGACTTTCAGTTACTCAGAACAGCAGCTTTTATTGCCTGTCGCCTCTTGTGCCCTGACTACACGGATGACAAGAATGTGGAGCTGAGAGACATGAGTGCCAATGTAAACACTCTGGTACAAGTTCATTGAGAAAAATCATCGACATGACACATTTCAGTTGAAGTGAGCCAGGAGCTAGGGAGCACCAGAGAGAGGAGAACAAGGCAAACCAGTAGAACAGTATATTAGTTGTAAGAACACAGCGTTCCAGTTGTGTTCTATGCAAAGACTGTATGCCAAGCTTGGAACAGCCCAGTTTTAAGTGAAAGAAAAAGCCCATTGCAAGGATGTTAGAAATGGGATTTCTGGTTGGCTAGGGCATGAGCCTAAGCCAGGCAGAAACCACCACTCTAGTCAGGGCAAGGGAGTTACACGCTGAAGATAACCCCTGCTCACCCCCTTGGTAGCTTGGCACGAGCAGTCAGGCTTATCCCAGAGGCAATGTGTAAAGCGTTTATGCAAAACACACACAGCAGCGACACACTAGGCACACCACAAAAGAAACTCCACACAAGGGGATATAAAAATAGCCTTAGTATTACTCATAAAACACATTAGAGCATAATCACATATATACACTGTGCCACCTGGCACTAGGCATTACTTTACAGGGGATTATATACATTACAGGGCCGATCGGGCCACTGTCATCACCATTAGAATCACACAAGTAGTGAAAGATAACCACAACCAGTAACTACTGGTGAAGGCACTTAGCATAAACACATTATGCATAAATCACATTAGGCATACATCCTACGTTAGCAGTGCACCACAGTAACACTAGTAAGGTGCACACATCACCTTAGGGCCTTGCGCCCCACAAGAACACAAGGGGATCCCCAGGCCAACTGGCCTTCCTCGGGGGCCCGTCTGGGGCTGTTCCGTAATGCCCTTGTCCCAAAGTCAGGGCTTTCCTGGCTGCCGATGCAGCCCTCAATTCTGGGCACAGTCCTCTCCTGGGGAGGGGGTGCAACTCACCCTTGTCCTCCCCAACCAGGGGTGCCCCACGTTGCAGCTGCCCGCGATCTGGCGGTTCAACTGTATAAACAAAAATTGGCACCAACAGTGTGCCCTCCCAGCCCCACTCACTGGGGCTTCTCTTTCCTCTGATCGCGATCGGGCAGTGCAGCTGCGAACACCGATGCTTGCCCCCAAACTCGGAGCAACCCCAAAAGAGTGCCTCAGGGCAGTCTCCGTTCTCGAGGGGGAGGGAAGCCGACACTGGGCTCCCCCTCCTCTGCCCTGGCTCAAATAGATGATGCTCCTGCCCTCACGGCGACCGGAGCTTCCTGCAGGGGGGCTCAGCCCCTCTCACCATTTCTCGGGGGCTGAGCGAGTTGTGTGGCAGCCGTCACGCCACCGCTGGTTTAGGCTCCTGGGCTCTTCTCCTCCGCCTCGCAGCCTGGAGCCCAATCCTGTTTCGTCCTGCCCACAACCAGGCGTGGACCTCGCCTGACCTCCGGCGGCCTTCCCGAAGCAGCGGTACCCGCCCCAAGGACGTCAGCAATCACCCGCCCAATTAAGCCTGCGGGGCTCTCCCCTTCCTCACGGGAACCCTGCCTACGGTCAGGCGTCCTCCGCCTGACTTCCGGTTTTAGCGGCAACCATCCGCGACTTCACCGAGTGCGGGGTAGGCTCCCGCCCAAACGTTGGTCCCCTGTTTTCGCCGCTTTCAGGATTTGAGCCAACTGCTTGGGCTCAGTAAGCAAAACGAGGACGTGCCCCCACCGTGCTTCTGGCGTGCAAACCCCGCAAGCTCCCTGCGCATCAGGGGTCACCGATCAGCACCTCCTCAGGGGCTCCAACTGCAAGCATGCAGCAGCAGGTCAATCCCAAGCGGCGGTTCCTCCTGGCAGTCCGGCAGCCTGCCGGCCACAAGTTGGCGCCAAGCAGTACAACGACACATGGGGTCACAGCCCCAGTACTTATACAATGTCAGTCTTTGTTCTGCCCCGGCACAGGGCTTTGGACCCAGTTCAAACCAGTTCTGGGGGGCACTTAACAAGTGCACAACAGTCCCCATTGACAGTGTAGGTCCTGGCCCCAGACACACCACAGGGGGGTGGAGCCAGCATTGTACAAGGCAGGCACAGATCTATTCAGGATCAGAGGCTACTCCTCCCACTACTCCAAATGCAGATCAGGCCCATTCAGCCTAGCACTGACTCACCCAGCCCCTCTGGAGCCATTGCACCTCCCCAGCCCCTGTCACTCCAGAGCCAGACATGCAATAAACATCAGGCAGGCACAAGGACACATAGCACACAGAAATGCCAACTTCTAAAAGTGGCATTTCTAAAATAGTGATAATAAATCTGTGCACACCATTACGCAGCATTTATTACCACTATTCCAAACATACCAAACTTGATCACGCTACTCCTCTCAGATCAGGAATTACCGCTGAAACACTTATCAGGGAATCCCCAATGCATTCCTATGAGAGGCCAGTCTCACAGTAGTGAGAAACCAAAATGGCTGTTTGTCACTACCAGGACATGCCATACAATTAAGGCACATGTCCTACCTTTTACCTACAGCGCACTCTGCCCATAGGGCTAGCTAGGGCCTACCATAGGGGTGACTGATATGTAGTAAAAGGGGAGTGACCGACGTGGCACTCACTTTATGTGCCACATCACAGCGGCAGTAAACTGCGCACGCAGGCCCTGCAATGGCAGAGGCCTGAGACAGGTTTGAAAGGCTACTTTGGTGGGTGGCGTAAGCAGCGCTGCAAGCCCACCGGTAGCATTTAATTTTCCTGGTCCCGGGTATATGAGATACCACATTACTGGGGACAGATAGGTAAATTAAATTAGCCAAACAGGTGTAGACCAATCTTACCACGTTTTACCATAGAGAGCACATGCACTTTACACTGGACAGCAGTGATAAAGTGCCTAAAACCACCAACACCAGGTCAGAAAAAATACTAGGAGGAAGGCAAAAAGTTCAGGGATGACCCTGCAAAAAGGGCCAAGTCCAACAAAGAAAAATCAACTGTGATGCACATGTGTGTTTAAATTAGCTGAGGAAGATATGCAGCCTAGTCTGTGCACTACTGCAATGTTCACGCACACAGAGCTTGTTTTTGGTTAAATGAATGGTTGTATTAAAAAAGATAAAATAGTTTAGGCCATTACAGGGATAAAAGGTGTAATTGAAGGCACGTAAGTTAATTGTGAATAAAGAGAAATTAGCATTATTATAAAAGTTAAAAAGAAACACTGACTCTTGTTAGTTTGCAGGTGAATAAACGTTCACTCAGCAGCGGCTCCTCGGCTAAGGTGGGGGAGCGTCGCCCCAAGTGGCGGCTCCTCTGCTAATGTGAAGGCGCGTCGCCCCACTGTTATTTCAGCAGTGCGAAAAAGAAAATGATAATAACAGGACGTTATTATCATTTTATTTTTCTATGCGGGACTTGGAGCCAGGTCGGGGCGGGCCTGGGCTCTGTGAGGCCACAGCAGAGTGAGTAGTGGTTTGCACTCCTCTAAGTGCGCATGACGGTTTGGCCGGCCCTCTCGGGCCGGCCAAACCGTCATGCACACTAAGCATGTTCTCCACGGGGCTGTGTTGCCCAGCACCACGGAGAACATGCCAAGGCTCCCAGGCACTGCCTGAGCGGCAAAATAGGCTGCTCAGAACAATCACGATGCTGCATTCAGCGTCGTGATGGGCTGGAAGAGTATGGGAGCCTGGGTGCTTCTGGTACTTCCAGCAATGAAGAGGGTGGAAGTGAGACCTGCGGCGGGGCAGCGGCAAAGGTAAGATTTTTTTTTTTTTTATCTCCCCCCTCCCTCCGCCCACCACCCCTGTTCCAAGGCAGCCGCCACAGTAAAAATAAAATGATAACACCATGTTATTATAATTTTATTTTTCACTACTGGCTCTATAGGTGCAGGGCTGGACTGGGCTGCCCACAGAACAGGGGGAGGAGTGGTGGGCACTTTCTAAGTGCGCAGGACGGTTTGGCTGGCCATCTTGAGCCGGCCAACAGTCATGCGCACTTAGCATTTCGCCACCCGGCTGCATTGCACAGCCTTGGTGGAGAACATGCACAGCCTCCCACTACCTGTCTGAGCGCTGAGCCATGGCACTCAGACCAATCACGACGCTGCTGTCATGCTGGTGACAGCGGCGTTGTGATTGGCTAGGAGAGTCTGGGAGCCTGTGGGCTTCCTGTTTCCTGCATCTACTGAAGATGATAGAGTCCAGCAGGTAAGTTAATCTTTCTTTTTTTTTATCCCCCCGGCCCACCACTAGTGCCCCATAGCAGCTGCTACTGCAGTCACAGGTATACCACTGCAATACATATGTAAAACTCAGAGTAGAACTCAGAAAAAACTGTAATATACACAAAATAGTTCATAGTAAAACTCAGAAAAAATACAACTTTTCTGATCAGTAATTTTGCACTTGTTTATTTTTATTTGTTGCTTCTAACAGGAATATACATTACATCACAGGGCATATGCTGTACCACTGAATGTGTATAACTAGAGAAGAAACCTGTGAAGTAAAAACAGGAAGCCAAGTAACAAGTAATGAGAACAAAAGACTAAAGCAGAAAAATATTATTTCAATGTAGGCTGGATAGCAAAATGGCAGTGCTACACAGGGATAAAAGAAAAACATGAAGAGGTTATTTAAAGCATTCAAGTAGATGCAAGATTACATTGAAATAGAAAGCAAGGAATGTGAACACGAGAGAGCATTTGCAATATTGTTTCATTGCTTAGGAAGTGAGGGCCAAAATATTTTGAAAACATTTTGATCATCTGTCAGAATACACACCAAAAGATGAGTTAGAACATCTAGATATGTATGCAGAGCCAGTAATGCACCCACATAATCATTTTTTTAACTTTATTAAACAGTATTGTGGAAAGGAAACGTGTTTTACACAAGATAGGGTGTGGCTTAATGGCTAGGGCCACCGACGTTGAAGCTGGGGAACTAGGTTCGAGTCTGGCAGGAGACTCAAACATCCTGTGTGCTGGGCAAATCACTTATTCTCCCCCTAGCACCCCCCTCCCACCCTCAACCCACCTCCCCCTAAAAATGAATGTGTCCTTCTGTGATGCAATTGGTGCTCATATAAAGCGCTCTGATACCTTCGGGTCGAGTTCAGGCTTTATAAAACTACAAAAATATATATATCAGCAAATGCATGAGCCAATCAAAGTATAGGTAGATGTAGCTGCATTACACATACTAGCAGCTTCATGAGAATTTGAAATCTTTGTAGGGCAGACGATTTACGATGGAATTGAAGCACATTTGTATAAAAAGAGTGCTTATTAGCTTGTAGGACTCCAAGTTCAGAGCAGACAAGACAATTTCTGTTGCTAAGATCAAGGAACAACCCATGGAGTCGTCCAAGTGTTAAAAGAGCAGGTTACTGGAAGAGGCGGGAGGCCATGATGTACAGTTTGTTAGCAAAAAAGATAAGAAATGAGTAATAAGTATAAGAGGAAAAACAAACATATTCAGAGAACCTGATCGCCATAAACAATGTTTAGGATGTGGGTATGGCAACTGCAATGGTTCTACACTGTGTCCTGCTTACAGCAAGAAGTGAAACAATTGAGAACAAAATTTACATTTTTCAAAAATATGCAAAAGTAAAAGAATGGAAAGGGTGTATATGATAGATTAGGTTGAGTAAATTGAGCAATGTTGGGATACTCTTATTTCAGCTTTTGATGAAAGTACTGTTGACAAACCGTTTTGTATTGTAAATACTCAGAACTATATTACTGAGGAACACGACAGCATTTTAGGCGAGCACCATTTGAGAGCTTTGAAAATTACATTTACCCCGGTGCAGGGCCCCAAATATCAATTTGTGGAAGGCTAAAGTTAAACTGTTGACAAAAACAGTGATGTTTTACTAAAAAATTATGAAAAACGTCAAGGTTTTAAAGATGCTAATAAATAATAGCAGGGGAAAGAACTATAAAACTCCCAATTCGTGAGGAACCTGTTTCAGCAAGGCAAGATGTAGCAAAGTTATTTAAAATTGTGTGCAGATGACACTATTGAACCAATGAAAGCATCACTATGGTTATCTCCAGTGGTGGGGGGAGAAATAAAAATGGTACCAATATTTACAACGGAGTGGAGAACTGGGAGAAAATAGAACTTAACTATACTAAGTTCTGGAGAGAAAAGCTAACATAATTTTTTTTTAAAACGTACCTAGAGGGACAACAGGGGAGAAAGATTTCTTGAAGGGGGGATGGAATGGGTACCCAGAACGCAGATTAAGGTGAAGGGACCAGGGATGCAGATTGACACATGTTGTCATCAAAGAAATTAACAATTGCATTGCAGAGGAAAAATACAAAAGGGAAACAACTCAAACCCCATTTCAATTCATTACAAAATCCTTGTTGCACTTTGGTACCCAACACTTCCTTTTCTTGTTACTCTCCTCCACACCTCTTCCACTGGGGCTCTTGTTGTAATATATTATTCCATTTTATATACTCGTCCTTTACCCTCTCAGCTGTTATTCCCTCCCACCCTCATTTTCCCTTACTTGGAACATTCCTATAGCGGTTATGCTTGTAATGACTCTCCTGACAAGAGTCCAACTGTCATTTTGATCTCTGACTGGATTGTGATGGTGTAATATTAAATAAACTGGAACATAATTTTTGCTTCAAGACTTTATGGCATCACTATTGACGATTACGAGCTGTGTAGGGACGGCGACACCATCGACCCCATATACAGTGCCCAGTCAAGAGCCAAGAAAAGATATCATCTGGACTCTCCTCTTAGGTTAGTATACTATTGAAATTCTTCAGCTACATTACCATGTTGTTTTCTTGGCCACCGCTAACGGGCTGCCTATTCTGACTGGAATCACACTCCCTTTTTTTGTGTACAGGAAATTACCAGTCATACCAATTTCTCTCATCACCGCCTTTGCTGTGTTCTGTACCCTTCTGGCAAGCTGAGACTGTGTTTTACTCTGGCGATAAGGCCCTGCCGACTCGACTCCCTATCGGCACACCTTCTGCTTTATGGGCTGAGAGGGCATGATGCGTCCTTTATATTATGTCCTCAGTAGATGCAAGTATGCACACACATAGAAACAGCATAGTTAGTAAGGAGGAAGTCATTGTTTCATATTGAATAAAGGCAAATCAAAGCAAATATAAAACATAGGATGATGAAACTCATCTTTGTGTAGAAAATCATATTAATGTAGGTGACAGAGTTAGATTTACAATTCTGACTAAGGTGGGTAAAGGTGAATCAAGATTTCATGTCCTGTTCAAGTAGTAAGGAAGAGCAAAACAATTGAGGTCAGTGTAGAAGCAAAATGATGCAGTATACATAGAGTTTGGAAGCACAGCACAGGAAACAAAATTACTGGTTCAGATGAAGCAAGCAAATGCAGAGGCAGTTTTAGGAGGGAGGCAGCTAAAAGAAAGCCATTTTTGGTTTCCCAAAACCGGACTCCTGCCTGAATGGGTCTGTTGGTATGTATGCATATTCACTCACTCATCCACTCAGTGTGATGAGCACCCATTCCAGACATCTGTCTGTAATGCACGTCACTCCTGCGAGCGATGGAAGCCTGTACAACTCAGCGATGCTGGATCTGTTCTGAGGGAATGGAAGACTGCAATTATTGCTTTCAATGAAAGAGATTGAAGCTTGCTTTCCTTTTGCCATGCTGTCCCTCTTCTTAGAGAAACGAAGGTTTGTACTGCTGCTGCCCAATTTGTACCTGCTAGTTCTGAGGCTACCGCCCTTTGAAGGAGGAACGCTTGCACTGTCTCTGTTCCAGGTGAGCTTCTAGGAAAAGGGCTGTTTCTACTGCTGTTGCCTCGTTGTATAAAAAACAAAGTATAACTTGAATGCCATGAATAACAAGCCCATGTAAGTAAAAGAAGCTTTTATTAGACCCAGGCCAAAACTAGTTGTGGGGCCTTGACCCAGAGACCCTGGTTCTAATCACAGCTTCCCAGCTTGACCAAATTGTGTAACTCATGGCAATTACTTTCCTTCCCTCTGCTTCCTTTTCACAGATCATCACATTTGAGAGCAACTTGAAATAATTTAGTTCAGGATGTGCACTATACAAAAACCTCTCTTGTATATGGTTTAATAGACCATATTTTTGCCCCAGCTATAAAAAAAAGGTTTTTATAGGATGAAATAAGAAAAGTATCTTGCCTCTTGAGCTAATAATAAAATGGTCATAGCAGAAATGGCAAGGTTCACTAATTTTAATAAAAGGCACTCAGAGCAAAGATAAAATCTAGGGTGCTAAAGTGAAGCAATCCAGAATACACTTTTTAAGTAAAAGTTCGGACCTCAGCGATAAATAAAATGTCAGTCGCCCACATTTGCAGAAGAGTGGGAGAACAAGGGTGAGTCAAGAGCTGTTCCCTCAAGCCTCCACATCACTATTCTACCAGACAGAATGCAGCACAGATGGGGCTGTGGAGCATTATGGGACCTGGCGGTCACTGCTTCTGCCCCACTGGTGAATGCAGCGAGGCAGGAGATCCTGGTGTTGGGCATATAGTTTACGGTTTAAAAGTCTATGCACTCACACTGCCCACACCCAGTTGTGAGTTTGGCTTAGCAGCATGGGCATTGTCTGTTTCACAGTGCAGGCTGTAATTACAATGACTCGCCCTGGGCAACATGCTGCATAGTGACAAGATCGCCAATAGCCTGTTACGAGGCCTGTCCCATCACCAATGTCCCTTTTGAGGCTGGCGAACATGTCCTATGAAGCAGGGATTGTTTTACAATATTTGATGGAGGATACATATATTCCCAGGAAAGACGAAAGAGCCCAAAGAGACAATATACAGGCACCAAAGCATGTTCACAGAAAATAGAAGTGTTGTCTATTCCTCATCCCTCTCCACAAAGTATTTTAATACCGGTCTGACAGTTTAACACAGGGAGCACATAAATGGTGACATATTATTATAACCTCATCCACACTGGGGAACCCATAACTAGGAGACTGTACAACCATTGGGCAATAGTATTTTTGAATGCTTCTCAGTGCAAGATTTGGAACCCACTAAATACGCATACCACATTAGGTAGATGAGCACTCATTATCCTATATGAGTACATAAATGTATGGTAATTCAATAACAGGTTTGGCTATTTCTTAGAGGAGTTTTGTACTTCCTGCATGTTTATGTCTGTTTAGGTAAATTATACAACAGTCCTTTAATGCCTCTCTCTCTTTAGTGTGTTAGCTACCTGTGTTGTACCTGTCCTATATTTGTAAGAGAATCATGTCATCTTCTTTCTGCTGCTGCCACCTGTCCTTAATTTATTATTTGTGTTAGGGAAGTTGCGCTGCGGCTGTCCATATTGTGACATTATTATGTTGTGACGCTTGGTATACGGCTTACCACTACGCATAAGAAGAATTGATTTGCATTGGCAATGCTTGTTTTAGTGCATGATGTGAGTGATGTGAGTGAAAGAAAGAGTGACCCCTCACAAAACATGTGAGCAGAGTTTAGTTTTGGTTTTAAGTGAAAAAAAGCAGTTTTTGAAATGGAGTAGGTTACTTTGTAATATTCTAAAACAGCTGATGAATTGCTCCATATCATGTGGAACACCTCCAGCCAATTCTGCCATTTTAGCTAACGACATGCAGGAGTTTGGATACCATAATGAAACAGTTTAAAGCAAAACTACAAGCCCCACAATGCATCATGCTGTTGGCTAGAGAAAAACAATTATGGCATCCTATGTCCTAGGGCCAAAGTGCAGAGTTGTGAAATGCAAAATAAAATGTAATACCTGACTTTCTTTTTTTATTTTCTTGTAGGCAATCACTGGTTTAACAGCCCAGTGGATGAGAGAACAGAGACAGCTTTTCAGATACAAATGCCAACATCTGCTAACGGGCAATCATTGACACCCCTCAGAAAACAAGCATGCTAAAATGACCTAGTACTGGAACAATGTGAGCATCAACAAGAGACACAAAGAAAAGAAAAATAATGACCTTTCACCCCCTCTTTGCCAGCCCATCCATGGGGGGTTTGTGTGATTTAGCTGGTGCGCTGACAACACAGCTGTGAGGCACCCTCCCTTAAATAAGTGCAGCACAGGCTGCAGGTTCTGTCCTTTGAAGGGCACCTGACGGTATTATGTAGGCAAAGGCATTACAATAGCATTTGTAACCCATTGACACAAAAGTGCCCTGGGCACCTGTTTATTGGGGTGTCTGAGTAGAGTTTGTAGGAAGGCATGGGAAATGTCAGGGGGGCAACCTGCTTTGTAGCCAGTGAGAAATAGGGAATTGTGATTTTTTTCCATAATAATTACTTTTTTTAAGTCAGCCTTGCCAGTGCAGCTGTCTGCTGACCTATTGTTACCAATTCTTTAAAATATGCATACAGTGGGCTTCGGCTTCACCTAGAGGAGTGTTTCTCTCCCACCGCATGCTCTTAGCTGTTTGATGTATCATTCAAACTTCCAGAAAGTGATTCCTTTTCAAGTATGATGAACTATTTACATCAGAAGCATAGACTCAATCATATATTTTGTCACTGTCAACTCTTTATCCTCTGTATATTTTCTATACAAAAAGCAGTCTTTTTTGCTACTTTTTCCCTGCATTGGCAAAGCCAATAGGGCTGAGTTTAATGCAGGCTTCTCCAACGAGTAGCACATGAGCTACTGGTAGCTCTCCAGCCACCTGTAAGTAGCTGTCCTCTATACAGTCCAGCTTAATAAACTAGAGGCTTTTGTTTGGCTGAATTAATAAATGTATACATGAATTGAAAAGAGTGTATTTGAGATAAAAATGTGTGTATTTTCAAAACTTATAAGCTGATGTTTGGCAAAAAATAGTTGAATTTCCAAAATATATTTCAATTTGATATTGAGTGATAATCATGTGGTGTTGGGAAGACCTATTACTAACATTATCACCTTGGTGCCAGGGGCATTACAGCTATGGCTGTTATGTATTACTTATGCAAAGGCATTCCAAATTAGTAAAGACTTTTATTTACATTACCTCTGGCAACCCTGCCTATTGCATTGACATGGTTACTATGGGTAAACTTGCATACGGGGCCCACTAATGTAATCTTGTCTGATGTGGTCACTATTACAACACTAATAATATTAGTAACTCAGGATGGTTTTCATTGAACATAAGTAGCTGGTAATATAGAAAAGGTTGGTTTAATGTGATAACCAGCATTTGTGCATGCAATGCATGGAAATAGTACGTTTGAACGCCTGCCTTGACCTACAGTGGTGCACTAAAGCTGGACCTACTGACTGTACAACGACTGTTTCTGTGTTACTTGCTACAGTGGAGCCTCTCCTGTGTCCTGGTGTGTAGAGGAGTTTTAACCTTTGTTCAATTCCATGGCACTCATTTTATTGACCTTAAAACGCTACAAACCTGAGCTGGCCCAGTGGCGCGTGGGCGGACCTTAGCCTTCCAGGTTAAACATAGATTTTTGCAGCAGATGCACATTAACCCCACTGAGCTATTTTCGTGAAGACAGGATGCAGATATAGAGCAGCGGTCACACGGCAGGGGAAGGTCAGAGAGTTTCTGTCTTGGGATCAGGGCCAAAACCTAATGAGAAACGATTGGCAAGTCTCACAACCCCCCTTCCTTCCCTGCTCACTTGGTACGATCCGTAAACTACTAAAACGTTCTAAAGCACCACAAGCAGCCATCTTATGCGCTTCTGTTCCTGAACAGAAAGAAATCCCACGATTCCATGGCATCCCTCGTGCCCACATGTTCCTTTCCAGGGCCCGCTGCCGTCAGTCTGATTGAACGGGTGCCACTTCCCCCACAGGACACAAGGGGGGCTTATTTACAGGACTGCATTCTTCGGTAGAATACCAGGGCTGCCTGTACTAAATCAGTGTGAGAACACAGGAAGCCTCACTTCCCAATTCCTGAAATATCTGCCGGGGGAAGGAAGGTATATTGTCCTTCTCTTGACTCCGTTTTCTTGTTAACCAAAGCAGTATTTTCTGTTTCGCCTCCACAGCAAACCTACCCCGCATGAGAAAACCGGCTGCCCTTGGTAAATGCTGTTTCAGCTGGCTTGTACACAGTGTCCTCTTGGTTTGTGTGACCTGTTTAGCTTAATGATTATGTGTATACTTTTTAGACTCTTCTGTACAGTGAATGCTGTGGGGAACATTGCGGTACATTAAACTGCAACCGGGTTAATGTAAGACTGCACTGTAGTTGAATAACTTGACGAATCTGCTGATTGTCTTTACAAAACTGTGACATTTGTCAGCTTCTCCTTCTTTGTGAAATACTGATAAATATATATAGTAAAACAATCTAAGATGTATTATGTTGTCCTGTAATGATAGCATTCCATATTACATGTTGAAAAACATAAGAATATGTGTTTTGGAGTTATTTGTCTTATTTTTTTGCGCGTCCTTTGTTCTGTGAGAGGGTGTAATATGGGCCACTGTGGTGCTGGGTGGTTGGTAGTTTTAAAGTAGCTCTCTGGTGGAAGATGTCACAATATATCTTAACTCACAAGCAGGCGTCATCAAACAAAGCAACTTTCTAGAATGCTTGTTGTTGGTGATTGTTAGTGATGCAGGGATGGATAAAGAGACCTGGTTTTCTCTTCAGTGGATGGCCCGATTAAGGAGCCCAATACCTTTGTATATCAATCAAGTGAACTTACTAAGTACTGTGTGCTCAGTGCTGATAGTTACACCGCAGGCAGTGCTTAATTTGTAAAAGAATGAGTGCCAGTGGCCAAATCTCTCCTTAGCAGCCCGTGGCCAGTGCAATTTAATGTCAGTGCACAATGCCAAGGCTGTGTAGTCTGGATTCCACTGCATTCCTCTTTAATCCACTACCAGACACTTCCATTTATCTCACTCTTACAGGTTCCCGCTTTCGACTTTTATGACGGTTTTTCTGTCTTTCTCTTCCTCGGTCTTTCCACTTTGTTTGTTTTTCTCTCTGAAGCTCTCATTAAATATCTGATGCAGAAAAATAAGTGCTGACACCAAAAATCAGTGCCTGTGACCCCCACTGGCTCAAATTAAGCTCTGCCGCAGGTAACGTTAATTCCAGGGAGCCTTCATCTCCATTTGCAGACTGGGCCCGTCATTTTATGCCACTGCCTTGGAGAGTAGCAAGAGCTAATATAAAGTGGCAGTGATATAATAAACCCATGCCCATTAATAACATAATAGGTCTTATGAACACTTAAAAATACGTGTTTAATTAAAAAAAAAATTGGAATTAAACCTAATGATAGGGATACATCAATTACATTTGTCAAAATGTCCTTATTATCTCTATGCAGTACTTAGTTTGTGGAGGTGGTGGAAGATGGTGGGAAATGACACTCTATTTTGTAGACTTGGACTTACTTATCACTAGACGTACACCCAGAGAATAAGAGAGAAAGGCAGGGAAGGGTGAAAGAAGAAGGGAGAGAAAGATAGGAAACAATGGCAAAAAGAGAAAGGAGGGATCAAAAAAAACCTGCATGATGGAGAGAAAGAGGCAGGAAGTGTAGGGTGGAGGAAGAAAGGCATGCGCTTGAATCAAAACTAGTTAGTGTTGGTATTTAGCAAATTCATCATTCATCAGCGCTTGGCTCCTAAGAAAATGAGGGAACACACTCTTGAGATAGCGCTGGCACTTCATGTGTGCTAGCGCAATCAGTATTACAGAAGGGTGTCATACAAGAGTCTGCAGCCCCTTCTGTAATACCAAAGTGCCCCGGTGGCTCACAAAGAGGGAGCACATGCCCGTTGCACCCCTGGGCACTTTCTGTAATACGGCCAAAGGTGTCAAAAAGTTGCAGAAAGGTCTCTCTTCAGCCAGTGAGAAACTGAGACCTAATTGCAATACCCCAACATGTATTCAAATCAAAAGTCTGCAATGACATGCACAGTAAAACCAGTGGCGGCCAACATAGGTAAGTGAGGTGAGGCAGGGCGGGGGTGGGTGGGTGTAAGTAAACATACGACAGGATAGTGAAAATAAATAAAACCACTTACCTTGCGCCCACCGCATCGCCAACTAGGCAATGCGGCGAGCACAAAGTAAGTGGCTTTATTTATTTATTGATTTTCACTATCCCGTCGTATGTTGACTTCCGCCCTGCCCCACCGTGCTTACCTGCACGGGCCGCGACCGTGTAAAACAAACAAAAGTACAGACCAGGCTATTACCTCTTACGTGGAAGAGGTGTGGTGCAGCGGCCAGGGCGGCTGACTCCAGACCACGGGGGCTCACGGTTCGATCCCCGGCGCCAGCGGCAGGTTAGCCCAGCACCTTGTGACTCTCGGCAATAGCTCGCTTAATCTTCCCGACGGCCCCCAGTGCTGGGACACCTCGCCTGAGGTAGATGTGCGCTTTACAAATGCTGGTATTATTATTATTTATTACATTACCAGTTCCTTTATACCAGTTTCCAAATTAAGGTGCAATTCATCAGAGTGAATATATAATAGTGCTGTTGCTGCTTGAGCTTTATATGCTCTATGTGAGGACCCAATATAACGTACACATGTTTGTTTATGTGGGAGTTTAGTCTAGCATCTATGAATCTCACCTTATGGCCACTTTGGAGCACTGTGTTGGGCATGTGATCGAGTAAGAGAATACAGGAATCACAGTGTAACAGGATAGCCTTGGTTGGTATATCAGTTTAGTATTGACTGTCCCGTTGATGGTGTTTGGGGTCTCAGTGGAAAGTGGTCTATTTGACAGGACTGGTGTAGTCAGAGGTCTCAAGATGAGGGTCATGCTGTGGTTGCATAGGATTTAACTAGTGCATGTTGTTTGAGGGACCCCAACACAGGATCTGGGGAGATAATCAAGTTCTGTCAAAAGTGCATGAAATTCTGTATAAGGCCATTTTCAAGTCTCAGCTGAATTTGTGGCAGTGATGTGAGATTAAACTTGATCCAGAGTCAGACTCTGACAATTGTAATGATTCTGCATTCTGTCTCTTCATCTACAGGCAGTCTATAATGACTTGTTTTAATTCACAGGCTGGATGTGACGTATGATGTTCACAGGTTTTGAAGGTGACAGTGGCCTCTGTTGCAACAACAAAAGGTCCTGAAGTAGATGCATTGTTGGATTTGAACCCATTGAAAGGATTTCAGTCTTTTACATCCTTGTAGCCTGAGCCAACATTTTGTTTCCTGTTTTAATAGTGTCCGTTTGGCATACTGACATATATTCTGTCTCATTACTCAGGTCTGGAGAGAGGATGGGATCTGATTGCTTCCTCCAGGTGTTGACAATGCATCAGGTGTATCTTCTCAAGCAAGGACACTTGGGGATTTATTGCATTTTAATCATCCTTCCCACATTAGCCTCTCCTTGAACCCTCTAACAGTATTATATAGCTGAATTTATCAGTTTCTTTAAAACATAGGACCAGATGTATCAAAAAAGCATTTTGCAATTCCCAAATAGCGATTTTTACAGAATCGCTATTTGGGAATCGCAAAATGCAATGCAGGAAAAATTTAGCAAAAATATAGCGATTCGCATTCGCAATTACAGATTCCCTATTAACGATTCTGTAATAACGAACTCGCAAAATAAAAAAAATCGCAAAATAGCTAATCTGCTATTCTGGTGCAGTTTGCTGACATCACAACCAGGAAGTGTGTTTCTCCATGCTGTTTCTGAGTGCCTGAGGCTGTGTAAGAGGCTGAGAGCAGGAGCACACCACTCAGGAGAACATCGAGAGTGCAGAGACAGGCACAAATACACATCATGGCTTCACAGGAGAAGGGAAAGGAGGCTGCAGGATGGAAGAGAAAGCAAAAAAAGTTTAGTGAAAAAGAATTGGAGGTCCTAATTGAGGAAATAGTGAAGAGCCATGAGCAACTGTTTGGAAAGAAATCCCTACACATCCCCGAGTCAGAAAAGAGGAAGATCTGGCTGGACATCCAAGCCAAAGTAAATGCCATAGGGGTCACACAGCGCTCCATAGAAGACCTATGCAAGCGCTGGTACGACTTCTGGACGCCAAGAAGACCGGTGGAGGACCATCAACACAGCCGGCGTCCACCCCACTTGAGGCCTTTGTGGAGTCCACCCTACAGCCTGAATCCATCAGTGGCATAGCAGACATCGACAGCTCAGCCACAACCAACACCAGCCAAGGGAGGATGCATGCTAAATTACACCTGCCCCTTTACTCACCCAAAAACCCACTTAGAAATAACTTAATGAAAAAAGTGAGATTGCCACTCCAGTCCACATTTTTGTTACCACCCATCAATGCATCATAGGAGATGCAGTCAGATACATAAGATAGTAAAGCAATGATACTAAGAAACATATCCGCAGTTGAGACCCACCAGTAAATAACCAATTAAAGCACACCATTTAGGTATACCAACTCAAGTACATTTCATTTCCAAATAACAGAAAGCAGGACACACAATAAGTAGTTTTGTTATATTCACAGATTAACCTGCTCCACAGGGTGAAGACACACCAATAGATGAGCCAGCTGAGATCCAGGAACAGGCAGGGGAAGATGAGTCAGACACCACAACACTACCAACACCTGCACCAAGACCACATAGGTACATTGTGGATCCACTACAGGAGTTGGAGGTAGAAGGGGAAGACATCCAAGAAGGGCCACAGTCAAGGCTAGATGAGCAGGCACAGCCTCAAAGTGATCAGTCTCTCGTGCAGCGTAGCAACACCAATCGGAGGAGACGCAGAGCAAGAGCACACGGTGCCGCTGAGGAAGGAGAGGGATCCTCTGTCTTTGCTGGGCTGGAGGGCACTATGGTGAAGGTGCAGCGGCTGCAATTGAAAAGCATGCAGTCAATGCAAAGGCAGCTGGTGTGTTTGAATCACAACATGGCTGACATTAAGGACAGCATTAGAGGGAGATGAACAACACAGTGGCAGAGGGCCATAAGGCAAATGCAGAAAGTGTAAGGGACATGACAGCAGCGATTAAAGAGCTCTGTACCACCATGCAGAGGGAGCATGCCTCCAAACGCCGTGAAAAACACCACCTATTTAGCCACTTGGATGGTTACACAAAGGCAGTTAACCGTCTGTGCAATGCCATAGCTGTCCTGTCCAGACGCACTGTGTCCATGCAGGTGGAAATGGACCACTGCAGTAATGATGTTGCCAGGGGATTGGTGCAGGCCACCACTGCTGTTGAACAGCTACAGACAGCTACTATAGCTGGGACAGGTATACTGGGTGCAGGGGACAGTGAGGAGGCCTCCAGCCTCAGCAGCATTAATCCACCGGTGACTGAGCCCAGACGGCGGAGTGGAAGGCAAGGTACAGCATCCGAGCCCTCATCAAGGGAGGCCATTGTAAGCATTGACCGCTCTAGTGCTGTGCGTGGCCGAAAGAAGTAGTCTGGGGTGTGACTGAGGCATGCAAATGGGTGAGGTAACCCATAGCATATGACGAAAAGTGCTGAATGTTGTGCATGGTCTGTGTATATGCCATGTTGACCTACTGAAGCCACACACAAGAAAGGAGTTGATGGCTGGGTGCACACAGTTTACCTGATTTTAAGGAGAATAAAAACACAGTTGATCAAAAGTCATGAGGTGCATTGTCTCATCATTACTCACCTAGAAATAGTTGCGTGTTATTTCATCACGTCTCTGTTGGCCATCTGCTGCACCTACACCACCTACTGCTCTGTGAGCTGGACGTGGTTCATCCTCTTCATCAGACTCCAAATCTGTGAGGTCCAATGGTTGTTGCTAGGTTGTGCAGCATGGCACAAGTGGCCACAATTTTGCAACAGATCTCTGGCCTATACTGCAGTGCAACCCAACTTTTGTGTAAACAGCGGAAACTACTCTTCAGTAGGTCAAATGTCCGCTCTATGACATTGCACGTCGACTTGTGTGCAGCATTGTATTTTCTTTCACTCTGAGTTGCAAGATTAAGGTATGGTGTGAGTATGAATGAGCGCACAGCATATGCACTGTCACCTACAGGATGAAAGGCAATAGGTTAATCACTGTCCTATTTCTACAGATCTAAGGAGTCTATCATAGTGAGTAACATGCATTTACCTAGCAGGTATCCTTCGCCAAATTCACCCCCAGTGAGACATGTGTATATTCCACTGTGTCTGAATATGAAAGAATCATGCGTACTACCAGGATATTTTGCCACTATGTCAGTTATTATGTGTGAGGCATTACATATGATCTGGATGTTGAGTGAATGCAAGGATTTCCTGTTCCTAAACACATACTCATTATCTGAGGGGGGACAGATGGCTATATGTGTCCCATCAATGCACCCAATTACATGTGGAAATTGTGCTATCTGGTAGTAATCCAATTTGGTCTGTTGCAATACCTGTTGTGTAGTGGGGAATCTAATGTAATGGTGTATCCTCTGTACCATTGCATCCAAGAAAGCATTCAGGAAGAGTAAAATGCAACTTTGGGACACCTATCCTGCTGCAGCTATCACCCCCTGGTAGCTATCTGATGCTAGTAGGTGCAGTGAACATAGGACCTGCACATGTGTGGGAATGGCTTGGGTCCTGCGGGTCTGATGCTCCAGTATTGGATGTAGGTCAGCTATCAGGTCTAGTATTGTTGCTGAGTCTAGTCTATATTTGTCACGAATTTCTTCCTCTGTCTGCTGAAACAGGGTTATGCGCACTCTGGAAATGCGTTCCTGTCTCCTCCACCTTCTCTGTGCTGCTGCTTGATTCCACATCCTCCTCGCTATGACATACAGCGCTGCCATTGTAAAAGATTCTGAGGCCCTCTAGGCCTGTTTAAATAGTTTGCACCTGGTTACCACCTGACTTGAGTTGGTGTTAATTTGAAAGTGCAAAATTGCGATTTTTGGGTCATTCGCAATTTGCAAATGTTTCATACACTGGCCTGCGATTCCCAAATTGCGAATTCGCAATTTGGGATTCCCAAATTGTGAGTTCGCAATTTGGGATTCGCTAAATCGGGATTCGCAAAATTGGGATTCGCAGTTTTTGCGATTACCAATTTTGTGATTGCGAAAGCTTTTATACATTGGATTAGGCCATATTGCGTTCGCAAACGGCCGAATTTTGCGATTCGCACCGTTTGCATACGCAAAATAGATTGATACATCTGGCCCATAAATCATGACACAGTTCCCTATTGTCCCCAAGATAAGCTTTAACCTCTTCATTTTTCATAAACCAGTTCATATGTTTACATATTTCAAATATTTTCAATATCACACCCTAGCAACAACTGACACAATTTCATTTGATGTAAGCTAGGATACTATTACCATATCTGGTTTAAGTTTAAGCCATCAGACATTTAGCCTCAGCTTCAGTCTCTTATAAAAATACCTAGCTGCCTAAGGCTTGACAACACAAAGATTATTTGCTGTTGGATTTTACTACAAACATAATAATGAAGAGCAATATACAATGTACAATTACAATCATATCTAAGGCAACACAATAAATAGAAAAGAGGTAAATAGCTTAAAGGAGAGTTAATTGTCTATTTAGATGGCCATGGTTGTGTAAGAACCTTTAGGATGTCATGAATTCTCAGAGGGAGAGAAGAGTTTTGGTTAGTGATTTTGTGGCCAAAGTATGAGGGCCTGGACAGTAAATAGCAGAGAACTAAGACATAGGTTTGAAAACAAGATTCATCCACAGAAGGCATTTTATGGATAATGGATATAGGTAGGCATAATTTTGCACACATGGTATTTATCTGTGGCTGCTCTATTGTTTGTCTGTAAAAGGTACCAAATACTTAAGTCACTGAAATCAGTAGTGTGCAGTGCCCACTCTTGGTCATGGGTTTGGGTAGGCATTCTATCTTTGGGACTCCGTTCACTTCTTTATCACCAAATACAGACTGGTAGGCTGAGTATTTACTAAACTCATTTAAATCATCATCCTCAGAGTCTGATACTTCCAAGCCTACAAAGTTTAAACCACGTGGAGGTTCAGGCTTCTGTTTCAAAGGCTGTAATCATTCAATAATTGAACAATCCCTCTTTCTACCTTAATTAATTAAAAAATATTAACTTCAGTCTGATTCTCCATCCATGTCTAATATCATAGAACACACTGCTATGCCATTCCGCCCTACCAAGTGTGTTCTGGCATTGACAACTAACCCGTACAAAGCCCTTCTAAACATCTGTAATGACCTACATAAAACGATGGACCATGGAAGCAGCAGTACGTTTCAACATCATTGATCACCTGTGTTGAAGAGATCAAGGCTGTCTGGCAGGTTCCATAGCATTCCACTCTAGAACATAACTTTAGAGTTGAGATGATGACTGTTTTAGTGTACTTGAGACCTTCTTCCTCTGCACTGTAGTACACCGCACAGTGCTCATAGGAAACCGCTCAGCCAATAACCTTGTGGTCACAGCAACGTGCTCATGGCCAACCTTCAGCAATATTTGAGAGTGTCCACAAGCCTCCTTGGCTAGATTTTACAGTGAGCAACTAACCTAAATAGCAAAGACGAAGACAAAGTATGCCAAATGACAGCAATGACAAAACGTCTGATAAATGGGTGGTTTTCTCACAGGGGATTCTCTCTTTCCATAAAAAAGAACTTGACTTTGACCCTGAGTTCTGCAAATTAGTTGAAAAAGAAGCTCTGGTATGTCACTTATGTGCTGCTGTGAAACAGCTGTAACTATGAGTCATAAACAAGAATAACTGGTACTTCTACCTCACACAGGAGACTACAGCATGCTGGCTACTGACACACATGATGCAATAGGTGACCTTCTTGGAATGTGGCTCTAGACAGCAACGACTTAGACAAAACAGACGGGTACATTGTTGAACTGGTGGAATATGCTAGAGATAACCTCAAGCTAAAGCGTTAAATAAAGAATATATAGGCCATTTAGGTGTTATGTTTTATGTGACTGATTTGGAAAACCATTTTAACCTTATGACTGTGCTATAAAACATCCCAGTCTGGAGAAGATTGCTAATGATTAATTACTGCAACAAAGATCACCTGCGGAATACCACAAGCGAGAAAGCTGCATTCTAAAGAAAACAGAATGTTAGGAAGGGCTAATGAAAGATTGACGTTTATTATCTGAATAAATGGGAAAGGGCAGTAAGTATAACAAATATAAGATCACAGACTCTCGAAAATTAAAACCATCTAAAGGATTCGGATCGTTTTCATAAAGGTAGAAAACCATATTAAGTGAATGATTTTGTGCTAAACTTAGTGTCACAACATGTTCTGATGCCAATAATAAAGGCGCCTGAAAGCAGATTTACAAACAGATATAAACTTTGTTAGACCTGTCAGCCCTAGGGTGGTCTTCCCCTACATTTTTTCCCTTTTTTTTGCCTCGTTGTTGTCCGCCATTTTTGTTGGATATAGGACTCTGGGCGCCTTACCGCTGCTAAACAGTGCTGAGGTGCAGGTGCTCTCTCCTAAAAACATGGTTGCCACAGGCCCCTGCTACTGCGGTGGGGCCACTGTCCTATCTGCGCACTAGTAGTTGGGATAAGGCTGGGACTTAATGCTACTGTAAGCTTGACCGTCCCGCCTCTTGTCACCATAGACAGACACCACAGAGTCCCTAGATTCTTCCAGAATCTTCCATACCCCCAACTTGCTGCCTTTTTGGAGGGTCACCTGACTTAGGGGTATAAAAGGAAAGGAGGGAACCCCCTAGCTTAGTGACACTACTGGACCTGGAGACCCCCATGTAGGAGTGGAGGCTGCAGCGCTAGGAGGACTGCTACACTACTGAGGCTGACCGCTCCCAGGAACTGCTGCCCCAAGATAGCTGGGCCGTTCAGCCTGCCTACTGATCTCGCCCTGCAAGGGGGGGGAGGGGGAAAGAGGTAACCTCTCCAGGGTGCCTTCCCAGGGACTGCCATAATCTCTGCCCCTGCAACCGGAATCTACAATTGACCCCAAGCGCTGTGCCAGCGAAGCGCTGTGTGACCAGAATCTACAATTGACCCCAAGCGCTGTGCCAGCGAAGCGCTGTGTGACCAGAATCTCCAATTGATCCCTGCGCTGTGAGGAGAGAAGTGCTGCGGTGCTCAAGATCACCACCGCGGCCCCTGAGGTGAGAGCGGCGAAGCGCTAGGCGTGGGGAACTCACCGCCGCTATCCGGGGTCTGCCACGGTGCTGAGAAATCCCCAGGGAGCGCCGGGCGGAAGGGCGCTGTGGTGCCCAAGATCACCGCCGCCGGCCCGGGAGCCTTGAGGAGAGCTGCGCGGGCTTCCCCCCGTGACGTCAGGGGAGCTGCGCTGGGATTGGTGCCGGCGCGAGGCGGGCCCCAGCGCCGGAGGCGTCAGCACGGCGGGCCCCAGCGCCGGAGGCGTCAACAAGGAAACCCCTCCAAGGCCGGAGGAGCGCAAGGCGTCCCGATCCGCCCCTGCAATCAGCTGGATGCCGCCCGGAGAGGCCGAGGAGACCGCACTGCCCAGATATCCCACCCGGACCGGAGTCCAGGGAACGGGAGGGTGCGGCTGCCTCGGGCGGGGGCGCGGACCAAGAGCGGCTAAATCCACCCGTGCCGAGTGATACTGGAAGGTGACACAGGCTCCTAAAGACGGGGACCCGGATCTAGTCAAGTGCAGGTTGGAACTGTTCTGGGTGCCCCAGTACTTCCCCTCTAGGAGACCGCGCCCAGGTTAAAAGACCCGCCCCCCCCTCCTCTAGCCGTCAGCTCGTTCTCCGGTCACCCAGGCCTGGGACTGTACTAATGATTGCCCACATGGTTGCCTAGCGGAACTGCCAGAGCTGGACGGGCTGTTTCCTCTCCCCAAGGACACTGCCCACAAGTAGTACCATTCAAGGGTGTAATTCCTGGGGGATATGACTATTGTTGATTCTGCCTGAAACCGAGGTAAAGGTATTTTCAGTGTACTGAAACGCTGTACAAGAATTACTGTCTGTATTGAAGTGAAGATATGCGAACCTGCTTACCTTGCCCGCG
This sequence comes from Calotriton arnoldi, assembly GCA_963921515.1. Classification (NCBI taxonomy): domain Eukaryota; kingdom Metazoa; phylum Chordata; class Amphibia; order Caudata; family Salamandridae; genus Calotriton; species Calotriton arnoldi. The sequence goes on along the minus strand of CAWUFW010000797.1, from coordinate 3,203,463 downwards.
GTGATAACTGTACTGTTTTCAAACCTGACAAGAAGTTAGATAAAGATAATTGTTTTCATACATAACACTGGAGTGGTGTCCCCCTGATTGTGTGTGCTTTACTGCGTCAGTGTGGATGCGTGTTGCACAACTACTTCACACATTGCCTCGTGCATGGCTACCTGCCTCGCGCCAAGCTACCTCGTCGGAATTGGTGGTCCCCACTTGGACTAGGGTGCAGGCTCTGGCCAACTGGAGACCCCGGTTCTAACATTGGTGTTCAGCGGTGGGATTAGGACTTGTATTTGTGCAACACCCTACAGTGGCTCAGTGTGCGCCACAATCTTACACCTGATGTAAGGCAAGCTCGAAATTCTCCCTGATTGCCTGATTGTAAGTGCTCTGGTTTAAAGCCTGTTGCCTAAGTCCTAGTGGTTTTCCCTAAAAACGTCCGAGGCCCCACCTAGCAAGATGGAATTCGAGCTGGCCAACCTGGAAGTGTACACGGTGGCGCAGCTTAAGGGGTTCTGCGAGGGGAAAGGGGTGTTCTTCAAGCAAGGCGCCAAGAGGGAGGAGCTTCAAAAAACCTTGAGAGCATGGGCATTGGCCCACCCGGAAGGGAGAGGGGACGAGGGGCAGGTAGAGCATGACGCTCCAGGAGAGCTGGACTTACTGCATATAGATACGAGCGATAATGTATTGCCAGGAAGGCGTTCCAGGGCAGGCAGTAGTGTCTCAGTAAGGAGTTTGTCTGCAGAGGAGTTCGAGGACAGGAGCGAGGAGAGACAGCTTAAGCTAGAGCTTGCCAGGTTAGAGAAGGAGCGTGAAGAGAGGAGGCTGGCTATGGAGGAAAGAAAGCTTACCCATGAGCTCAGCCTGAAGGAGCTGGAAATCAAAGCCCTACAAATAGGGGCTAACAGCAACACAAATGGTGGCAGCGTACCTACTGAAACTTCACGGGAGTCCAGGTGCTATATGCCTAAAGATGTGGTGGCCAGTTTTAACATGGGGGATGATATTGACAAGTGGCTAGCAGCCTATGAGGTGTCCTTAAAAGCCCATGGGGTCCCCGAGAGTTATTGGGGGGGTAGCCTGTACAGGTACATGCCTCCGGTGGGGAGGGACACACTCCTGACACTAGACAAGGCAGATCAGACCAACTATCCTGTTATGAGGGAAGTGTTACTTAAGAAGTTTGGTCTTACCCCTGAGAAGTATAGGCAGAAGTTTAGAAATAGCCACAAACTTCCCACCCAGAACTGGGTAGATTTCCTGGATTACGCCCGCAAAGCATTGGAGGGTTGGATGCGGGGCAGTGAGGTGACTGATTATGAAGGGCTGTATGATTTGTTTCTAAGAGAGCACCTCCTAGAGAAATGTTTTCCAGAGCTGCGCCAACACCTGGTGGACCGCAAGCTGACCGTCCCTAGGGAGCTTGCGGAGGAGGCGGACACCTGGGTCAGTACCAGGGTGTCCAACAAGGGATCCGGGGGGGACCCCCAGAAGGGACAGGGTTTCCCCCAGAAGAGAGAGGGGGGAGATAAAAAGAAGGAGTTCTCCAAAGGCCCCCAAAACAGATCGCAAGGGAGAGGGTTTGGATCCCAGCCCCAATCTGGCTACCAGAAGCCTGCTTATCCTGACAAAGGTCAGCAGCCCAGAACTGTCCGGTGCTATGAGTGCGGGGAGGTTGGACACTACAAGGGGGATCCCCAGTGTCGTAAAAGGACCCCAGCCCCTACTGGGGGTAAGAACCCCGGGGTGGCTAGTGTAGCGCTGGGGGAGGAGCTGTCCCTAGATAAGGGGGGTGAGTGGGCAGGATTGACCCTAGTATCCCTGGGAGACAGTGAGATGGTCCCACAGACCCAGGTGCCCTCAAATACCGCCAAGTACAGGCAGAGGGTCCTTGTCAACGGGCAGTCGGTGGAGGCTCTGAGGGACACAGGTGCCAGCATGACGATGGTGAGGAGACAGCTGGTGTCCCCGGAGCAGGTGATTCCTGATGTATTCCACCCGGTTGTGATGGCTGACAACAGTGTGGGTCACTACCCCGTGGCCCAAGTTCCCTTTGAGTGGGGAGGGGTTTCAGGCCTTTTGAGAGTTGCAGTGAGCCCTGCCATGCCAGTCGACTGTCTGTTGGGGAATGATCTTGAGCATACTGCCTGGAAGGAGGTAGAGTTCAAAGCACACGCAGAGATGCTGGGATTACCAGAATGGACCTGTGCGATGACACGGTCCATGGCTGCCCGGCGAGGGAGTCAACCAGGGCTGGAGCCTGAGACAATGGCCCAGCCAGCTGCTAGCAAGGAAAACGCTGTGGAGAACGCACCACGTGAGATGGATGGGGCACCTGCGGTGGTCGCACCGGAGTCCACGGAGGGTGACGTTCCCGTGGGGGACTTGCCAACCCCTGCAGAGTGGCAGGTGGAAGGAGGGCCTACCCGGGAGGAGTTTTGCCGGGCACAGAAGGAGTGCCCCACCCATGAGGGCATGCGGCGACAGGCCGAAGCCCAAGCAGCCGGAAATGCTTCAGGAAACTACCACATTTATTGGGAGGACGGCCTCCTTTACAGTGAGCCCAAGGCTCCGGTGCATGGGTCATCTAGGGCCTTAGTGGTCCCCCAGTGCTATCGGGCCTTTTTGCTGGAGTTAGCACATGAGATTCCCTTGGCGGGACACTTGGGCCAAGACAAAACCTTTGCTCGTCTAGTCCCACATTTCTATTGGCCCAGGATGAGGATTGCCTCTGATACTTTTTGCAGGACTTGCGTGAACTGTCAAGCTAGCGGGAAGACCGGGACCAAATTGAAGGTCCCCCTGGAACCACTACCGGTCGTTGGTACCCCTTTTGAACGGGTGGGCATCGACATTGTTGGACCTCTAGACCCGCCGACTGCTGCTGGTCACCGGTTTATCCTGGTTCTAGTGGACCATGCCACCCGGTACCCGGAGGCTATCCCTCTGAGGACCATCACTGCACCTGCGGTGGCGCGGGCCCTGATGGGGATTTTTACCCGAGTGGGCTTCCCCAAAGTGGTGGTGTCGGACAGGGGCACCAACTTTATGTCTGTCTATATGCAGGCCATGTGGAAGGAGTGTGGGGTGACCTACAAGTTCTCCACCCCTTACCACCCCCAGACCAACGGGCTTGTTGAAAGATTCAACAAGACCCTGAAAGGCATGATCAGGAGTCTGCCTGAGGGCCTCAGGAAGAAGTGGGACGTCCTCTTGCCCTGCCTGTTGTTTTCTTACCGAGAGGTGCCGCAGAAGGGGGTGGGCTTCAGCCCCTTCGAGCTGCTATACGGGCACCCTGTCAGGGGACCTCTCAGCCTGGTGAAGGAGGGGTGGGAGAAGTCTCCTAGGAGGCTTCCCCAAGACGTGGTGAGCTACATGTTGGCGTTCTGCAGCCAGATGGCGAAGCTGTGGAAGGAGGCATCGGACAACTTGGAGGCCAGCCAGGCGGTCATGAAAGAGTGGTATGACCGGAATGCCCATCCTGTGGAGTTGGATACTGGACAGAAGGTGTGGGTCATGGAGCCCGGAGAGCTTAGCGCCCTCCAGGACAGATGGACTGGCCCGTATGAAATACTGGAGAAGAAGGGCCAGGCCACTTACGTAGTGGATCTTAAGACCCCGAGGCAACCCCACCAGGTGTTGCATGTCAACCGCCTCAAGCCACACCAGGAGAGGTCTGAGCTTACCCTCCTGATGGTGACAGATGGGAGCGAGGAGGAGGAGAGCGAGCCTCTTCCGGACCTTCTGGCGTCCCAAGAGAAAGACGGATCGGTGGAGGGAGTGGTTCTCTCCCCATCCTTGACCCTTGAGCAACAGAGGGACTGCCGCCAGGTATTGGAGCAGTACTTTTCAATGTTCTCCCTCACTCCTGGAATTACCCACCTGTGTACCCATGATGTGGACACGGGGGACAGCCCCCCTGTTAAAACCAAGTCTTACAGGCTGTCGGATAAGGTGAAGGCCAGCATCCAGAGGGAGGTTGCTAAGATGCTGGAGTTGGGGGTGATCGAGCCTTCAAGTAGCCCCTGGACCAGTCCGGTGGTGCTGGTACCCAAAGCGGCTCCACCGGGCACCACACCTGAACTCCGGTTCTGTGTGGACTACCCAGGACTTAACTCCGTGACCGAGACGGATGCTCATGCGATCCCTAGGGCGGATGAGCTCATTGACCGGCTGGGGGCCGCCCGATACTTAAGTACCTTTGACCTCATGTCAGGATACTAGCAGATAGCCCCGACGGACGGAGCCAAGGAGAAGTTTGCTTTCTCTACCCCAGAGGGCCACTTCCAGTTTAGAGTGATGCCCTTTGGATTGAAGAACGCTCCTGCCACCTTTCAGCGGTTGGTAACCCAGGTGCTCTCTGGCCTAGAGACCTTCTCCGCGGCCTACCTGGATGACATAGCCGTCTTCAGCGGCAGCTGGGAGGACCATCTAGAGCACCTCCAGGAGGTGCTTCAGGCCCTACAGCGGGCCGGCCTGACCATCAAGGCCAGCAAATGCCATATTGGACAAGGGTCCGTAGTATACCTCGGACACCTGGTGGGCGGAGGTAAGTTGCAACCCCTACAAGCCAAGATTGAAACCATCCTCGCCTGCGAGCCCCCCAAAACCCAGACGGAGGTCAGGGCTTTCCTGGGCCTCACTGGTTACTACCGCCGCTTTGTCAAGGGGTATGGCAGCATTGTGGCCCCCCTGACGGAGCTAACCTCCAAGAAACAGCCAAAGAAAGTGATTTGGACCGAAGCTTGCCAGAAAGCTTTTGATTCCCTCAAGCAAGCTGTGTGCACTGCCCCGGTGCTCAGGGCCCCGGACTTCTCTAAGGAGTTTATTGTTCAAACTGACGCCTCTGAACATGGCATTGGGGCGGTACTCTCGCAACTCAACGAGGAGGGCCTGGACCAACCCGTGGCCTTCATATCCAGGAGGCTACTCCCCCGGGAACAACAGTGGAGTACGATCGAAAGAGAAGCTTTTGCGGTGGTCTGGGCCTTGAAGAAGCTGAGGCCCTACCTCTTTGGCTCTCACTTCCTGATTCAGACCGACCACCGGCCCCTTCGTTGGCTCATGCAGATGAGGGGCGAAAACCCTAAACTGTTGAGGTGGTCCATTTCCCTCCAGGGTATGGACTTCAGGGTGGAACACCGACCCGGAGTAGACCACGCCAACGCTGACGGTCTCTCTAGGTTTTTCCGCCTTAGTGATGAGAACTCCCTAGAGGTTGGGTAGCTCTCCCCACTTTCGGCTGGGGGGGATGGGTGTTAGACCTGTCAGCCCTAGGGTGGTCTTCCCCTACATTTTTTCCCTTTTTTTTGCCTCGTTGTTGTCCGCCATTTTTGTTGGATATAGGACTCTGGGCGCCTTACCGCTGCTAAACAGTGCTGAGGTGCAGGTGCTCTCTCCTAAAAACATGGTTGCCCCTGCTACTGCGGTGGGGCCACTGTCCTGTCTGGGCACTAGTAGGTGGGATAAGGTTGGGACTTAATGCTACTGTAACCTTGACCGTCCCGCCTCTTGTCACCATAGACAGACACCACAGAGTCCCTAGATTCTTCCAGAATCTTCCAAACCCCCAACTTGCCGCCTTTTTGGAGGGTCACCTGACTTAGGGGTATAAAAGGAAAGGAGGGAACCCCCTAGCTTAGTGACACTACTGGACCTGGAGACCCCCATGTAGGAGTGGAGGCTGCAGCACTAGGAGGACTGCTACACTACTGAGGCTGACCGCTCCCAGGAACTGCTGCCCCTAGATAGCTGGGCCGTTCTGCCTGCCTACTGATCTCGCCCTGCAAGGGGGGGGGGGGAAGAGGTAACCTCTCCAGGGTGCCTTCCCAGGGACTGCCATAATCTCTGCCCCTGCAACCGGAATCTACAATTGACCCCAAGCGCTGTGCCAGCGAAGCGCTGTGTGACCAGAATCTACAATTGACCCCAAGCGCTGTGCCAGCGAAGCGCTGTGTGAACAGAATCTCCAATTGATCCCTGCGCTGTGAGGAGAGAAGTGCTGCGGTGCTCAAGATCACCACCGCGGCCCCTGAGGTGAGAGCGGCGAAGCGCTAGGCGTGGGGAACTCACCGCCGCTATCCGGGGTCTGCCACGGTGCTGAGAAATCCCCAGGGAGCGCCGGGCGGAAGGGCGCTGTGGTGCCCAAGATCACCGCCGCCGGCCCGGGAGCCTTGAGGAGAGCTGTGCGGGCTTCCCCCGTGACGTCAGGGGAACTGTGCTGGGATTGGTGCCGGCGCGAGGTGGGCCCCAGCGCCGGAGGCGTCAGCACGGCGGGCCCCAGTGCCGGAGGCGTCAACAAGGAAACCCCTCCGAGGCCGGAGGAGCGCAAGGCGTCCCGATCCACCCCTGCAATCAGCTGGATGCCGCCCGGAGAGGCCGAGGAGACCGCACTGCCCAGGTAACCCACCCGGACCGGAGTCCAGGGAACGGGAGGGTGCGGCTGCCTCGGGCGGGGGCGGGGGCGCGGACCAAGAGCGGCTAAATCCACCCGTGCCGAGTGATACTGGAAGGTGACACAGGCTCCTAAAGACGGGGACCCGGATCTAGTCAAGTGCAGGTTGGAACTGTTCTGGGTGCCCCAGTACTTCCCCTCTAGGAGACCGCGCCCAGGTTAAAAGACCCGCCCCCCCCCTCCTCTAGCCGTCAGCTCGTTCTCCGGCCAACCCAGGCCTGGGACTGTACTAATGATTGCCCACATGGTTGCCTAACGGAACTGCCAGAGCTGGACGGGCTGTTTCCTCTCCCCAAGGACACTGCCCACAAGTAGTACCATTCAAGGGTGTAATTCCTGGGGGATATGACTATTGTTGATTCTGCCTGAAACCGAGGTAAAGGTATTTTCAGTGTACTGAAACGCTGTACAAGAATTACTGTCTGTATTGAAGTGAAGATATGCGAACCTGCTTACCTTGCCCGCAGTGATAACTGTACTGTTTTCAAACCTGACAAGAAGTTAGATAAAGATACTTGTTTTCATACATAACACTGGAGTGGTGTCCCCCTGATTGTGTGTGCTTTACTGTGTCAGTGTGGATGCGTGTTGCACAACTACTTCACACATTGCCTCGTGCGTGCCTACCCGCCTTGCGCCAAGCTACCTCGTCGGAATTGGTGGTCCCCACTTGGACTAGGGTGCAGGCTCTGGCCAACTGGAGACCCCGGTTCTAACAAACTTGAACTATGCAGAATGAGAAGTATGAAATATATATATCGAGACAGGTAGAGACTAGAGGATAGAAAAGGTACGTTGGTCAGAGGACGGAGCGGTAAGTATATCAAATTGAATTAAGGGAAGCAATTAAAGCTTCAAAAAATGGAAAGAGAAAACCTAAAGTAGTGAGACCCCTCATGTAGAAATATAAGGACTCATGTAAAAGACTGAACCAAATGAAGCAGAGGAACTTTAAAATATTTTGATGACATGGAACCTCTTCTAAGCCCATCCTACCCTTCAAACCATTGCAAATACCTATACATACCCTACAATGCCCATGGACAATGTTAAATATCCAATAACAAGCTAAATTGCCCAATAACATTCTCAGCCACCAACATAAGCCGAAGTAGAGCACATACATCCAGGGCATCCTAATATGATTTAGTCACTTTATATGTTTTAGGTAATGCATTCTGTCTATTAAGTATTAGGACATTGGAATGTTGGGAGCGCCATTGAAAACAATGGAGTGCTCCGGGCTTCTAATGGCCGGTAGAAGCCCAGAGCCTCAACATTCTAATGTTTAACAAAGGCCTCACAGAGCCCGAGGGGATTTCAACCCCCTCTGGCTCCATGAGGCCTTTGTTTTACAAATAGAACATTCTACCCTCTAGGGGCGGAATGTTCTAATAGCCATAGAGCCCTCCTTAGCATCTAGAAATTCTAAAAATGGTTGGATGTCAAAATATTAACCACAGAATCATCGTTTTACCCAAATATCATGGCCAGAATATCAAGGACCAAAATATAATCGAGCTAAATTCATATAGGTAATTATAGATTATATTATTAACTCTACATACTGTAGATGTAGAGTTAACATTAAGTGCATATCTAGAGATCTGTACATAGATGTGGAGTTAAAAATATTAAACCTATACTTACCTATATGTACTTACCTTGTGTATGATTTGGTCCTTGATATTCTGGCCACGATATTTATGTAGAATATACAATAACCTCAAATGCTTAACTATATATATCCTCGTTTGGTCAGTGACGAATCTATGCCCAGTACAGCCTCATATCGTGCACTGCAGCTCCTTGATGAGCAGTGCACATTCACATACTTAGTCTGCACTGATAGGCGCAGTGCACTCTCTTATAAGCAAACAGACATTATGCTCCCTACATTCCCATAACTCCGTAGTGCCCGGTATTATTGTTATTATTATTATTGATGTTGTTGTTGTTATTATTATTTCATCATCATCAAATGTGTATCCAAAGCTGTACATAAAATGTGTAGTGCATAAAATGGAAGCAGCAACAAAGTTACAGCAGGTCATGGTTGGTGTTATAGTACAAGACATTAGTCAGTTTGCAACTGTTTTTAACAATGGACAGAGATGTTGCACGCCTTATATGACCAGGAAGCTCATCCCACACCTTAAGTCCTAGGAGCTTGGGGATTAGGAACAGATAATAGAGACAGGCAGCAGGATCATGAGGTCGAGTGAGTGAAACCAAACAGCACAAATAAAGCGAAGCAAAAGATTGAATGTACTCAAAAGTAAAACAAAGAACAAAACATGAAAATTAAAGTGAAAACATAAATGAAGCCAATAAACTGGGGCGGAATTTGCAGAAATATGCTAGTGATAACGGCAGTGTTATGAGACCGGACTAGGCCCATGTAGCGAAGCTACTCATTTCTTACATTGTCCTATTTTTCACATTAACATTTCTGCCATGAACTTTTGCACATATTTGCGTGCACACCATGTTGGATTAGTTTCCCTGAAACTACTTTGTTTACACATCTAGCTTCGCACAACATTATCACGATGCCTCGAATATCGTGTACAAGGAACTTCTACGCACTATGTACAAATGTCGTTTATATCTCCATCCACGGGGCGACAAGGCTATCTACACACCATAACATCGCTAATTTATACACACATAGCAAGGCTGCTTTCTATTATAAATAAAGATACTCCCATAAGATTAGCAGAGGAGGCACTTCAGCTGACACAGAGGGTCCCTGCATGCTGAGAGGTCACCACACAGTGGTCTGTGTTCTCCGTGAGGGGTGTCAAGTTCGTAACCAAGATGGGTCCTTTATTCTCTCCCGCCAGGTAATGGGGTTGGATCATCCCTTGGGGAGGTTCTTGGCTTTTCACCTACACACACTCTAGGTACACTTAGAGTAGGGTTTGCATAGTAGGAGTACTCCCGATTACTGCCTTGTTTGTATGCCTGCATATATACACTGTTTTAGCACCATGGTAGAACTGTATCTACTATATTTCTCTGAGCACAAGTAAGTCGAGTGACTGAGCGAAAGGTCCTGATCTGTTTCCACGGTCCGTGAGGAGCCAGGGTTGTCATGTTCAGTGGCTGCCAGAAACCATTCGGTACCTTTTAAGGTTAGGGGGCTTACGGTGGCACTGTGAGCTAACTGTTCTCTAGGCCAACATACTCTGCGGGGGTGACCGGAATCAGTCTAGGCACCTCACCCAAAGTTTATGTTGTCCAAACAAATGTCCTACTAATTAGTGAGAACTACACTACAGCAGTGAATAAGGTTGGACTGGCCTATTGTGCAATCTGGCAGAGCCAGAAGCACTGGTCTAACAGGTCAGTGTGTGGGACATTTTTATGGCTGCTTATGGGACTGGTTTATGGTCTGGTGGGGCCAACTTTTAATGTTGATTCCCCAGATATTACTAGAATCTTTGCCTGAAGCAAACACAAATGCTATGCAGTCTCCTGCACCTTGCAAAACACCCATACAGTATGTCCTTACAAATTCAAACCTGCTTCACAATGCAAATGTGGCCACTTCTTAGGTCTGGCCGAAGACAGCTCATGCGCTGTCATTTGCAAGTACTTTTTAATGCCCCACCTAACCTCTGTGTTGCCTCTCCTCTCTCTGTTTCCTCCAAACTCTCCCTCCCTCCAACCAGCAATAAAACAAAAAGCGATATGAAGCAGCTAGCGCAGGCCACGTCAGAATGCTATTGTTTTCAGGTATGCTGCACAGCAGCCAAGCTGCTGTACAACATGGCTAAAAAAAAAAACATTGACAAGGTCAAAACCTGAGTAGGTGTGGCCTACTGACTTTTCGAATGCTTGTTTAGCTATCTGGGGCTCTATTATAGCTAGAGAGACCTTTTCCTGTTTGTGCCAGAGCGCATCTTTAAGCAGCTGCAGAGGGTGAAAACAGGGAAAATGCAACCTATTATGCGGAATGCGCTGTTCTCTGGCAGCCGCGTACTTGCGCTGCCCCCAGGATAGCACATTTAAGAGTAATACAGAGAAGCTGTTATAAAAATGATCCTTATTTCTCTGTGTAGGCGGTAACCCAACTGCACTTTTAAGAGGGATTAGAGATCCCCTTGCAAGCGGGTGCAGTACGTGACTGTTCCCAGCTGCAAGGGGATGTCTGGGGTCCACGGGACCCCCTTTCACCCCCCAGAGGGCTGCCATTAGGAGGAGCACTTAATGTGCCACCTTTTTATGGCACACTTTCAGTGCGCCTTCTAAAGGCATTTTTGCCTCTGCGCTCATGTTGGTAATAAAAAAAAGAGATTCCCGCATTTGCTTGGGGCCATGCCCCCATGCAAATGAGGGAACACCTTCTAATGATAGCGCTGACACCAGCGTAATCAGTATTACAGAAGGAGACGTACAAGTGTTGGCGGCCCCTTCTGTAATACCAAAGTGCCCCGAGGGCGCACAAAGCGGGTGCAAATGATCATTGCGCCTCCGGGGCATTTCTGTAATACGGCCCATGTTGCATTATTGGGGGCCACTTTTATTTGGTGCAAGGGCTATTTTCTGTCCCAGTCTGACCCAAGTAGTAAAATGTAAAAAATAACAAGACTGTTCAGTGCTGTAGCTTGTTTCTGTAATACATTTAGGAGGACCATCATAAAGTGAACAGAAATAATTGTCCGGTAAAGGACTAAAGTGTGAAGCAGCAGTGCAATGGTGTAATGCAAAATGATGAGGCCCCCTGCAAAATGAGAAGAAGGGCACCTGATTCTTCCATATCTCACTTATATTCTTTAGTCTTGGATTGTCATCACAAGTAACAGTGTTTGGTTTTTCTATACCAAACGTTCTCCTTCTTGTAGTTCATGTGGCTGTGGGCCAACAACTATGCCGCTGCCACCGGTCACCCGGCTGCCTTCCAGCGTACACGCGGAAGGGATCACGGAGCGGTTACCGGATCAGGTGACCAGTGGCAGCGTCATAGTTGTTGGCCCACAGCCACATGAACTACAAGAAGGAGAACGTTTGGTATAGAAAAACCAAACACTGTTACTTGTGTTGACAATCGTAATTCACAACGAGAACCCTTACGTGGCAATGGTTTGAGAAATGTTTTCACCCGGGCAGGGATCGTCATCTATGAGGCGTTAGGAACACATGAATGGTCTCTGTACGTGGAGACAACAGCATTTAGATATCCTTCGGGACGGAATTACAACCGAAATTAAGGACCTGAATCACAGGAGTTTAGCCCAGAAGAGGAACAATAAACCGAGATACGAAATCAAGCAGTGGATCAAGAACGTTCTTATATTGTCATTAATTTGTTTGTAAACTGCAGGCGTGTGCAGGGGACTGTTGTGCTATCTGTCTGTGGTCTCACCACATCCTAGGGAGAGGGTGGTTCTCCCTACCCCTTTGCACTGCACTCACACTACGTTACACCCAAATAGTATCTGCGTACTGCCTAGGAGTGCCATCACCCTATTAGACCAACCACCGGACGTGCAGCTTGAACAAGGAGTGTAGTCCCAAGATGCTTATATGAAGAGCCAGGTCTTCAGCTTCTTACTGAATTCAAGTGAGGAGGAGGATCTGATGGGTTGAGGGAGGTTGTTCCATGTCTTGGGTGCAATGTAGGAGAAACAGCCACCTACAGTTTTGCTTTTGCAGATGCAGAGAGTGTGTGCAAGTGAGAATGAGGCAGAGCATAGGTGTCTGGTGGGTTGGGGAAGGTGTATGCAGTTGTTCAGGTATTCAGGTCATGTGTTGTGTAAGGCTTTCTATGTGTGCATGAGAAGTTTGAATTGACTGTGCTTATGAATGGGGAGCCAGTGACGCTTCCGGAGGTGCGGTGTGTTGTGGGTGTGGCATGTGAGGCCGAGTATGAGTCTTGCTGCTGCATTTTGGATGGTCTGGAGTCTGTGTAGGAGTTGTTTGGAGATTCCAGTGTAGAGAGTATTGCCAAAGTCCAGCCTGCTGGTGATGAGTGCTTGTGTGACAGTCCATCTGGTGTTTCCAGGGAACCATTTTAAGATCTTTCGCAGCATGCATTGGATGTGAAAGAAGGCGGTGGGCACTGCGTTGACTTGAGCTGTAATGCTGAGCTAGTCATTTAGGATGATTCCTAGATTTCTTGTGTGGTTTGTGAGTGTTCGTCCAAGCTCCGACGGCCACCAGGAGGAATCCCATGGGGAGGTCTTGCTGCCGAAGACCAGTACTTCTGTCTTGTCGGAACTGAGTTTCATGCAGTTGGTTCGAATCCAGTCTGGTACCATGGTCATGCAGTTGATGAAGTTGGTTCTGCTGGTGTTTGTCTTGTTCGTCAGGAAAAGGATGTGTTGGGTGCTATTGGCGTAGGAGATGAAGGTGATGTCTTGTGATTGGATTGTTGCAGGGATTCTGCGGAGTCACAGAACTATGCTGAGGCCCATGAACCCTAGTAGACAGGGACTGAGTTATCCTACCACCTTAGTACCCATGAGCCCAGGACCGACTAGCTATAGTGTCTCACTTGCCCCCCTACTCACTCACAGAGGAACAAGTAATTAGACATACCAGAACACAACTCTCTCAGGAATTGCGGTGTCAGGACACACCCTTTCGCTCTCACACTCGTACTTGTCCACAATAAGATACAGACAGAAACACGAGAAAAGTTTAAAAAAGTTTAAAACATTTATTTTAACTATCGTGCTCTAGTATTCAGTATACGTGCCAAAATAAGTAAGAAGAATGCTAACACAAATACGTTCAGCATAGTAAGTGATCCATAGATCATAAAAGGAGCTGTCATGATAATAGGCAGGGTAGACTAACCCCCCTCCCCTTCTACAGAGGCAAAGTGATTATATATCAAAAGATCTCTGGGTGTTTGCAGCGGACCCTGTACCTTAGCATGCACAGGTGAAGTGCTACATATCAGGTGAAGTCACAATCTCAACCCACCCCAAACTTCATCATCTTCTAGACAACACACAATCAGGATTCAGAAAGAACCACAGCTCCAAAACAGCACTCATCGTGGCCACAACCACATTCGAAGCATCCTGGACTGAGGAGAAACAGCGGCCCTCATCCTGCTCGACCTCTCCGCGGCCTTCGACACTGTCTCCCACAACACACTCATCAGAAGACTTCACAAGATTGGCATACCACGATCAGCTATTAAATTAATCTGTTCCTTCCTCATGGTAAGAACCCAAGGATCAGGATGCCACCCTTCACATCAGAGACCAAGAAACTGATATATGTTGTCCCACAGGAATCGTCCATCAGCTACACTTGTTTCAACATTTACATGACACCACTAGACAACATCATCCTGTCCACATGGCCTTCTCAATCACTTTGGCTGGATAGGGGAGCAGAGAGGTGGGTCAGAAGTTGCTGAGTTGATTGGGATGTGGGCTTCTTGAGGAGGGCGTTGATTTCTGCAATTTTCCATTCATCCAGGAAAGTGGCAGATGTGATGAAGGTGTTGATGATGTAGGCCAGGGTGGTGCTGATTGGTAAAGTTCCCTGATTGTAGATGTGGAGGGGGCATGGGTCCATTGGGGCCCCTGAGTGGATGCTACGCATGATTGCCACTGTGTCGTTTCTGGTGAGGATTGTCCATTAGGTAAGGTGGCCGTTTTGGTTGATGGTGGGTATGTTAGTATGTTAATATGAAAATTAGTGTTTTTGTCTTGAAATAGCACACTTTTCTCACAAGTGACTCCTTGATGTTAGAAGATAGCAATTGCTGTAAAAGGAACTGAGGACCAGATTAAATCATCAATAAAAAAAAGATTGTCTAGTTTTTTGGCTGAAGCCTAGACATGTGCCGCTTTCTTTTAGATATAAGGGATTTAGTTCCAGGGTTTAGCTGCAATGTTTTAGTATGCCCAGTCTCCCAATCTAACTGGTTTCATTTTCTTAGTCTGTAGGTGACAGCCTCTGATCATCTGGAGGGTACTGGCTTACCAGGTCATCTGGAATTGAGGGTCAGTTCTATAGAAAAATCTGATGGGCTGTAGTGAGGAATTTGCAGCCGAAGTGCAGCATCATATGAATGAATGAATGACAATTTGTTGAGCGCGATAGCTACCCTTAGGCGTCCTAGCGCTGCGGACAATACGGGCATAAAAGACACTTGGGGCAGTCCGGGTTTATTGAAACAGAGAAGTTTTAAGGAGCTTACGGAATGAGAGTATATTAGACTGCTCAACCCCATCTGAACCTCATATGCTCAGTACAGACCCTTACGCAGAGCAAGCGCCCTATAGATTTAGTGTGATCTCAAATCTCAAATATTCAATGTGGCTTCATGTTCAGATCTTGCTCCTCCCACCCATTCAAGCCCCAAATTTACTTTCAGAACACAGGCAGTCGTGGACGGCATGACTCACGGGCGAGTGGTCAGGAGGGAAGGGGGGTCACGCGGGGAGGGGGGTGCTTAAATAATAAAATAAATAAATCTTGCCTTTCCCGGGTCTTGCGTTTTCTCAGGTCCAGCTCCGGCTCCTGCTTTCCTGCCTCCGCAGGAATAGGAAGCAGGCAGCCTCTCTCCCCTCTTCTCCCCCATCCCTTCCTCCCCTCCCCTCCCCTAAGCCAATCACAACGCTGCAATGGCAGCGCTGTGATTGGTTGGGACGCTGACCACACAGGCGTCTATGGGGAGGCCATTTTTCCCATGTAGGCTGCATGCAGCCTACATGGAGAAAAGGGAGAGTGCGCATGACTGGTTTGGTCGGCCCCAGAGGGCCGACCAGTCAGGGCCCGCAGCATTGGGGAAGCCACTCCTCCCCTGCCCGTAGCTGACCCACCCACCCGCCCGCAACCAAACCCTTCTGCTTTCTCGCAGTGCGAGAAGCAGAAACATAAAATGGTATTTATAATACCATTTTATGTTTCTGCTTCTCACACTGCGAGAAAGCAGTGGGGCAACGCTCCTCCACCCACATGGAGGAGCCGCCCCTGAACAAAGGCCAAGCTGGGTATTTGTGGGGTCTCTAGTGCATAAGCGGGCATCTGTTGGCAGTGAAGGTAGGAAGAGAGTACTGTGTCTTCTATCCGCATTGCCCTCACTCCCACACCTTATGCTCCATTGCAGGGAGCAGTAGAGAAACAAAGCACACCATTAAGTGTCCCCCTTAGGAGTGTGGACCCACTGTTCCAGGGAGAGGAGCTCTCAATAACGGGACACCACTCACTCATTATGACCCAGGTATGAGTGTGAGCCAGGGTCGGACTTGGACAGAAAATAGGCCTGTTACCAAGTTAAATGTGGCCCCATTAGCGAATCAGATAGCTGAAAAAATGGCCCACGTTTGCAAATCAGGACAGTTTCAAACTTGTAAAGACATGCAGTAAAAGTATTTTTAAGGTACGGGAGACTGCATGCATTTGTGCTTGCTGCAGGCAATGTTTGTAGTAAAATCAGAGAAATCACCAGTAAAAACTGCCCCAACAGACCATAAAATAGGCCTACAAACAGCCACAAAAATAGCCCATATGCTGATCTGTAAAACCAGCCCTTTGATCACTTCCAGATTGCCCAATAGGCCAGTCTCACCCTGCATGGGCACGGAAAGATGGAAGGGTGGCCTGCCCAGCATAACATGACATCGATGCAGATGCCCTTCACAGGATGTCCACACACCCTCCCTCTAAAGCATGCTGCTGGTTTTGGAGAGGGAAGAAATGCTTTTGACCCATTGCCCTAGAAGTCACAGCAGTGCTTAATTTGAGCTGGTGGTTGCAGGTGGGGCCCACCGGCACTCTTTTTTGGGAACCAGCACTTATTTTTCTCAACATACTTTGATCCAGAGCAAGTGAGAGAAAAACACAAAGGGGGAAAGAAGGAGGAAGAGAAATACGGAAAAACAGTGACAAATGGACAAAGCAGGGATGAAAAGGAACCTGTAAGAGTGAGATAAAGAGGCGGGAAGTGTCTGACGGTGGTTTAAAGATGTGTGAGGAAGAATCAAGACTACACAGTCTTGGTATTCTTCACCCCAACTTTCAATTGCACCTGCTGCTTGCTTTTGAGCGAAACATTGAACCCCAGCACTTATTCTTTTACAAATTAAGCACTGGGCCTCAGCGATGCAAAAGTACACGTCAGAGGCTAGCGACTGCTTTCTCTTAAAGCACCCTAGAAGACGTCCAGAAGACAAGCTCATTACGCTCCTCTGTGAGTAGCATGCATGATGCCAGTACTGGTTTAAATTTGATAATTGTGCTTCCCCTAGTAACCTTGTGCAGTGCATTCCAACAGCTATAATGAAGTTAGTAATGCTGACTGAGATGGAGTGTTCCAACAGAAATACTGCACTTCGGAAAGATAAACTCAAGCACCATCCAAAAATAACTCCAGCATGCTACTTTCTAGCCTTTGTCTTTTGTTTTGGAACAACGAAAGAGACACACCCTCTTTGAAGGAATGAAAATCCACAGAATTACAAAAAAGGACATTTCTACATCAAATAAAGTGGTATCAGAGCTCTTTGAACTCTCTGGTCATCTTCTGGCACACTCACACTCAACTCACAATAAAAACAGTGAATGTCCACAAGCATAGCAACAAACAAAGTCGACACTGTTTTGATGTAAAATGACCATGAAGAGCTCTTGGCCACATACAAGACCGGTGTTTTGAGCCAAGTTCCTTCATGTTAGCAGAAGTGTCCTGCTCTCTCTCGAGGTGGATGCGGACGCGCAGTCGGCTCAGCATTTTGAAGAGCTGTGCAGTTTGGCCTCCGTGGGCTTTTCACATCTGGATGAGTCGGCATTCCTTAGGAAGGCTGAAACTCTGTCTATGTTGGCTTGGATCTGTGTCCTTGATGTGTAGGGTTTTTTTTCTCCTTAGAACATAGCAGGCTCTGTTCACTGAAGGTGGCCCAAAAAAACAAACAGTTCTAGCTCTTGAGCCAAGCGTTTCCTCATGCTCGCTGCTAAGGCTCTCAAAAACGTAAAAATAGTACCCGGGTAATTATAAAGAGTACAGCTGTGTAGCGAGCCGTGCTAGTAGGAGAACTCCCACAAGAAATCAATGTGCTATCTAAAGAGTTATTTAGGTCGTGGGTTATGAAGGTCTCTCTATGTATGATATATTGGGAGCGCCCTTGGGTAGTAGGTGACCACTAGAGTTATCTTTGGACAGGCGCACATAGATGAATCCGCCATTTTGTGGCCCGGTTTCAGATGAATGAGGAATCGCACCTGGGGCTTTTGTACACATTATCCACCCTGACCATTGGCATAGCTTCATGGGGAGTGTTTGAGGCTTTACACCCGATAATAAATGTATTTTTGGGAAAATAGTTGGGTACAGGTGCTCTCAGTCGGGTAAGGTGGGGTGTCTGTCGGATTTCACAAGGAATCTTTACATAAACACAGTCAAAAACGCACACACACGCTCTTCCCTCTCTGCTTTGACAGTCTTTAAAAATGTTGGTTATTTTACAAAATAATGTGTTTTTTCTCACTTAGTACTCCTTCCTGCCAATCTGCATTCATCATTGATTCCACAGCCCCTTTAGCCCCTCCCATGTGCCCTGCTTGTGGTATAATGTATTTTAAGATTATATCCCAGCGTGACTGTTGGAAAATCTGAAGCCGCCTCCAATCTTACTGACCAAGCTTCGCCCCTGACCCTGATAGCCCTTCGGTTTTCAGAGAACCTCTGCCAGCATACATGGGTTTCCTGCCAGACCAATATGCTTATGCGTGCACTATTTTATTTCGTCCAGTTCACGTTATAATATGATAATAAACATGCGTCTCTTTTCAAGGGTTTGCGCCCTGTTTCTGTGCAAGTATTGGCAACATCCTAATAAGTGAATGTGCATGTGCCATACATATAAAATTCTTACCATGGCATTTTATGCCCTTGGAGCCTAGAGACCAGGGTCCGAATCCTTGATTTACAATGTAACCAAAGTAGTTGCAATGTTGAAATGTTAGCACTCACCCATATACATTTTCGGTAGTCCAATTTCCATTGGACCCATATACAATTTGCTTAGTACATATACATTCAATAAATATCCAGTCTTGTAGTTGTCCAGAGTATGCAGGTTTTTTTTCTTTCTTTTATTTGGTTCCAAAAACGTCTTGACAGATGTAAATAATCGTAAAAGTAGCCAACACGTGTTTTGTCGATGTGGCAACATTCACCACCGACTTCCTCAGGGCATTAGTCTACAATCTGTAAGCAGACATTGGGTAAGTATATATCATTCCGTAATGTCCAAAAGGTATAAAATAAATCAAGATGGACCATGTATGTCTCCTACGCCGTGCAGGGGAGAGTACACCCCAGCACCTTGCTCAGCAGCGTTCTCGTCTCTATTGGGCCCAGCCCATCTCACCACACACCATACATACTCCTGTAATTCCATGTGCAAAGTGCAGCAATAAAGTATTCCTCTGTAAAGCACTTTGATGCTCCTTAAAGTTGGGACAGCTACAGTGGCGGCTCCTCCGCTATGGAGGAGGAGCGTCGCCCAACTGCTTTCAAGCAGTTCGAGAAGAGGAACATAACATGACAATAACTTTCAGTAATTATCATGTTATGTTTCCTTTGCGGGTGGGCGGGGCTGCTCTGCTCACAGAGTAGGGCAGGGGCGGAGTGGTTTGCCCACTCAAGTGCGCAATGACTGTTTGGTCGGCCCTCTCCGGCCGCCCAAAGCAGTCATGCGCACTTCCCTGTTACATACCTACCCCTACAGCCCCTGGCTGAGCGCTGTGTCACGGCGCTCAGGCCAATTACAACGCTCCATTGAAGCATTGTGATTCGCTTAGGGGTGGGAGCCTGGCTGCCTGCTTCCTGTTCCTAGGAGCAGACTTGGGAGAGCAGGAGCACAGAAGATGCGGGACCCAGCCTCGATGTAAGTTTAAAAAAACAAAAAATTCTAAATCCCGCTGTCCTTCCGTGCGACACCACCCCTAAGCCCCCCACGACACTCCCCACAGTCCCCGCACCCGCCCTACCACCCGCAAGCCATGCCATCTGCCCCTGGACAGCTATTAAATACCTAGTATTTTAGTTATATTTTGGCACTCTGCTTCAGCTGTGCCTTTGTGTATTACATGGACATACCCAACAGCTGATTAACAAGGTCACCAGTAATAGCAAGAAGATTATTATTTATTTCAAACATTTAGGACAATTGTAATGCTCCGACGTGGTCAGCAATGCTCTAAAGAGCGCCTAACTAACTAAATAAATTTATAAGGCCGTAACTGCTAAATGTTTCTAGTGGCTGGAGTACTTCGAAACATAAATGCTCTTAAAATAATAGCTTACAGAACGGATGTCTATAACAGAGTGAGGAAGGACAAATCTATGCCGAATTTTCAGGATGAGCACTACATAAATGTGTTAATTTACACTCATTGTATGTAAACGCATCTTCTATGGATACCCTTCAAATCTGGCATATACTCAGCCCTCAAGGACTGATATTGGCTGGCCAATGCCTTGAGTTCATATTTAGAAGCGGAGAGCGCATGCCTATGGGACAGACTTCCGGTGCTCCGGCGGGAGGTTCACAGGATGAGCTTCCGCTGTAGTCCCCCATCCGATGTCATTCTGCAGGCGATAAGGGCCGGGGAGCACGGGTGAGCTCTGATGAAACCCCTCTGGACCCCCCAGTGCTGAATGCCGTGTCAAGAGAAACGAACAGTGCTGGCCACAGAGATGCGTGCGGCCCTCAAGATGGCGGAGGAGGGTTGTGACTAGCGACCGAGTGAGACCCATCGGCACCGGAGGCCTGCTGCTGAGAGAGTCTGAAGCCTGAGACTACCGGCAGGAGTAATGGAGTAGCAAGAGTGCCCCCCCCAGGGGTACCTCGAGTACAGATCCTGCGGCGTGGATGTCGGGACCCAGTGCTGCTGTGGGTGCTTGAGCCCAACAGGAGACCTCACTTTGTGACACGAGCTCAAGAACAGCCCCGGGATCCAGCATGCCGCCTCTGCCCACCACCACCCATCCTTCTATGCCTACGGCCATCACTAGCTCGGGGATCCCTCCAGGCCCCAGACCACCACCCATGAGTGCAACAGCACCCTGAAGGCCTGGCTGAATGAGCCCAGGAAAAACCCCAACAGTGGCGAGAAGATCTTGCTCTGTAAATATGTGATATATATTTGTCCAACCATAATTGCTCCAACTTTTCTTAAAATGTAATCTTGAGTGAATTTGCAACGTGTATATATGTAACTCTAGCCACCAGTATCTGTAGTAGATATATGTACCTACTACCATTCTTATGTGAGTTTAGAGTTTATCTGTTTCGCATGTTTTATGTAATTCATGTACTCTGAAGTCCTTATGTAATGTAACTGGTTCTGTTGTAAAGCTCTCTGATACCTTTGGGTAAAGTTTTGCATCTTTTATGTAGTTCATGTACTCTGAAGTCCTTATGTAATGTAACTGGTTCTATTGTAAAGTGCTCTGACACCTTCGGGTAAAGTTTGCGTTATATAAAAACACATAAATAAATAAATAAATAGCCTGGAGAGTAGAAGCAAACACTCGTGGATTTATAATACTGTGTAACCCACAAGAAGATAAACTTAAATTATACAAAATTAGAATACCTAAATCACAACAAGCTAGAAGCTCGCGGACTAATACGTTGGAGGAGCATTAAAGCAACACCGCTGCCTTTCAGAATTTGTTTTTTCCAGTGTTCAGTAGGAAATTAGCTTGGGGTATATTGACACATGCTTTGCACAAATATGTGCAGGACAATTGGCACCTCAACTAAAGTATGTTCCAGCAACATCGAAGATATCACTCATTATGCAATGCCCTGTTTAAGCCTCTAGCTATCACCCTACACCCCTCATTGACTGGTTAAACTAACGGTTTTATAGATCCCTTTATTGGTCGATCAGGAACACCGAGAGTGCATTGTTTTGAGAAACACGGGGGACAGCTTGACTCCGTTCAATGTTTCTTCTGTTGTCACTGTTCTGTCCAGTGCTATGTATGAACCACCACAGTAAAGGACTTTAACCTTTTTCTGATCCCTGTTTTCAATCGACTTAGTGAGACATTTATTATATGGGTTTATTCCATGGCACTGGTGTTGTTTATAGCTATGACACATGAAACTTTTACTGTGACTCCAATTTAATTAAAATGTATGCCCTAGTACAATATATGTGGCCGGAAGCGGAAGTGTGGCTGTTCACATGATATTAAGTTATTAGGTTTCTTTAGACAGTATTGTTGCATCATGGTATAGGCTCTTGAAAGTGATTGTACGGTGTAAAATATAATAATAGGTCATCAGAGGCAACTGGGCGGGTGGAGTTGGAGAGGACTGTTTTTTAATGGTCCCCCATGTTGAATGGAGTGGGAAACCTGAAGCCTGAGGTACACCTATGTTTGTCAGCTAGACCTGAATTCTGGTAACTCATAGGAAGAACTAGTGAGGTAGGCTTAACAGAAATGTCATGTTAAGTGGAGACTCACACAAAAAAACACAGTTATTACATTGTCTATTTGGTCTTTTGATCAACCAATAAATAAAGTAATAGGGCACTCCAAACACTAATAGATTCCTCGTTGTGTTCCTAATGGGAAAAAGTTTGTTTTTGACAGGTTTTCCTATAGTACAGGGAAAAACAGAGAACTCGCACATTCAAAAGATCTAAACGAATATCCAATCGAGGCCAGAATGTATGGAATATTTCTGAATCACAAGATGAATTCAGAGGTGTCCAAATCGGAATTTTGCATGATTTTCCAACAAAAGTCTCACCATATTTTGCCTGCATTAAACTTCTGGCCAAAGAGCATGGATATAAAATATGCAGAGTTTCTCAGTTCCAAGAGATAGCCCGTTTTAGGTCTAACCTTCGCGATAACTTTAGCTGTCTCACCAGACACATGCTTTTTCAAAAATGAATTTAAAAATATATAAATATTAAAGACGAACACACAGGGGGCATTAGGTCAGTGATCTTCATCATTTGGTCTGTTACAATGTCATTCACATTTTGCTCCCGCCCACCAGAGCATACAGCATGGGGCAATGGTTCGGCCCACTTTAGCCCTTGGTTTCCCTCTCTGTGAGTGATGGAATTTTACTTGTACACAAAGTGCACAGGGCAGGTGGGCCAATATGTTGCTAGGTTGTTATTTTATTTAATTTTTTAAATACGTTTTGCTTTTGTTTTTTGATTTGTGAGGGCCGGCAGCTCTTCACACCTTACCACAGGGCTAACTGCATTGTGCTGCATTCCATATGGACACTGCTATTAGTAGCCATTCAATGATAGCCACTCTTTGAATGATTTATATAGTTTATCATTCTTTACAGTTTCAAGACTGTCCATTTTGTTCACCATCCTAGAAGGGTAATGAATTATAAGTTATCCAAAAACATTCTAACTGGCCATCCAGAGGTGTGCACGCACCAGTGGCCATATTTGAATGGTCTTCCACAAACTTTATTAATAATAAAGAATGGTATACCCCATTTTAACTGCCTCTTTGAACAAAAATATTGGCAAACAAAAATAGCTCCACAGATGACCACTAAAGGGCAGAACTATTGGTTTTTCCAACGTTTGTTGCTTGCTGTCCTTGACAGTGAGTCTGCAATCTATTATTAAGAGGTGGCAAGGCCAGTACATCCTCTAGCTACCCCTAAATTACTTTCCTGCTATCTGACAGGCAGTGATAGAAAGTAGGGAGATCCTGTTGCTTCCTGGTTCAGGCAGCTGTTTATGGACTCAGGGAAAATGTGGAGTGCTTGCCCTCGTGTCATTTTCCGACCCTGGGACATAATTCTGCAGCACATAGCAGCAGCCTGAAGGCAGTGAGGGGACTTTCTTATTTTCACTTCCAGCTGGGCACAAAAACAGGCCTTATTTCAAGGGCCATCAGCCCTTCTTTTGTTCAAGTATCAGCCTGGCTGGGAGCTATATTGAGCCTATTACCTAGAAGCCAATGGACGGAAACAAAGGCACACAGCTTATCACTGTGCAAATACTGTGAGGAATTATGACTTGGAAGCAGGTTTTTGACTTTGTTCAACCTCCTATGTAAGAAATGAGCACACACACTAAAAATGTAGGATTTGTGAGTATGAGTTTTCACTAACAATTATTTAAATTGCACTTAATATAGTGTGTATTTAATTTATTTACAGTGCTACTCATACCAGTGAAGGGTGTCAAGAGCACTTTACATCACCCACAGAGCCACAATAAATCATAGTGTGTAAATCAGTACAGGAAATGTTACATAAGGCGAGAAGGGTTATAAAGGATAGGAATCGCATATCATCCATACTTGTAGACTTTATCTGTTAAGAGTGAATGGCCAGGAGAAACACTAAGTCGGGATATAAAATGCAGTGCAGTGATTGTGGTTGTCTGTACTAACAAGACTTTATTACTTCCCAAATTAATTCTTTCTTGCAATCTTAGAATAACAACAGTTTGAGGGAAAAACAATAAGTATCTAAACCCATGACTTACAGTTTGCATGCTGCTAAATAGATCATTGTGCTATATCAGAAGTTTGCAACTTATGAACTGGAAGTAACAACAATATCTCAGAGTCAAAAGCATTAGCCCACTTACCTATCTACATGAAATTCAGATCTGTGATCTGCATGGTACACTGTGTGCTTTGCAACAAGCACATTTACCGTCTATGCTACTTTCAGAGTCAAAACGGTGACTAGACAATATGCAGACCTCTCCCAGAACTGCATTAACCACTAGAGGTATCCTACCACTATTAAAATCCCCTCACATTTGATGGGCACACAAAGCTCTCTGCAGCAGGTGTCTTAACCATGTAATATATCTTAGAATGCAGCCTCTTTGTGGCCAATTAAGTATGTTAGAACAGATTTACTGCCACATATGCCCCTGTTGCCAATTTCTTTGCTGCAGGTTTTAAAAATAAATAAATGTGTAAGTTGATTGTTAGACTCTGCTTTTAAGGGCCACTGCCACTCTTCACCCCCTTTGCTTTGCCACTCCTTGACCGCCAATTTATGGGTTCCCGGACCAATTCCAACACTGCAGACAGGACTTGTTAGCGCCTTCGGGGCAATAGTGCTGCACTGCATAAGTGGTAAAGCTCAAGCAAGCAGTCCTGTGGCGGTCGGTCCAGGAAACAGCTTTACATCTGGAAGGTGACATAGTTTAGCTCAGTCGGTGACTCATATTTTCTTACCTCTATAAAAGCTGCCGGGCAGCGGGGATTCTTTAATGAATTGCGCAAGAGGTGAACCTGATTCGTAATATAGACTCTCTGGAAGTACAGCCATATTGAAAATAAGGTAAATGCCACAGTCACTAAAGGATTAACAAAAAGTCACGGAATGTCTGTGATCTGAACCTTGGCATGACAAAAGAGGCAAAAAAGATTACAAGTTGTTTTTTTAAATAGCGCTTCATAACGCACTTCAGCCTTTTTAAGCGCTGTAAAATAAAATACGCAACTATTACTCACTTTAATAGTATTGCTATATAAACAGAGTTACGTTTCGTGACTAGGTCTGGACATCTCTAAACCTGGTACTCTGGGTTATGGTAATGCGCCTATCAACAGTATGTGTGCAGTTTCTTTCATATATAAGTGCTGCCCCTCTTGTGCAAAAGCCCAGTACTGCCTAGCAGCGTGTCATAGCATTGACTGCTGAGGCAAGTGCTTCAACAGGACATATTCGGGTGACTCAGGAGAGTGAGGTAGCAGATAATCACCAAGGCTGCTGTATATGCATAATAGCAGCTTTCTTTCGAGCATACTTCAGCATGTTTTTCTTCTTGCAGCCATTAACGTCTGACAGTTAATCCCATTTAAGTATATTATTCCTAGCTCTGTGGTCAGATTCTCGCGGGAGGGTCATCTTCTATAAACCACAGCTGAAGGCATCATTTGTCTGGAATGGATAGTTTAATTAATGCATGTAAGAAGGATTCCTCATAGGGATGTGCTTAGTGCCTTGTTCCCTAGCCCCACACCTAGCGTCTCTTAGATTAATACATTTTTAGGTCGAGCCTACAGCACATGCGCTGTCTGCAAGTCCTGCAGTGGTCAATAAAGGACTTTATTCCCGCCTTACTCCCACCTCCCACTCCTGACTGGTTCAGTCCAGTGTGGCTCTTATTTGCTGTCACCCAACTGGTTCAGACAGCGATACGTCATTTCCGGTTTTCCTCACAGGAGCACCGGCCAAGTACTTTTTTTGTAACGCTTGCATTGCTCTTCTGTTCTTTTGGCAGAACTCTTTTCGCTTTTGCGCCCATCACTTTTTGCATGTGTTTCGCTCACTCCGTCTCTTCCACAGCAGTCCCTTCAGTTTTTAGAACGGTGGATGGCGGTCCAGGCTGCACGTGCGGTGTTCGTGAAATGGTTAGCTGTTTATGTTAAAACGCTAGTTTAGACCTTTTAGTATGTTTGGCCTAAACAGAAGGGGTGCCTTTTATGTTTGTGAGCTTTGCTTGCTTCTAAGAAACGCAGCCTTTTGCGCTTTCTCAATGCACACGAGATTGAGTCTTGGCCGGGCCACCATTTTGTGCATTGTGGGATACAAAGGACGACAGTGGGCAGCATTATATTTAAGAGTCATATACATAACGCTGGCCAGACCGCTGAGAGCGCTTTACAACATTTATCATGATGCTAACGGACACACATTGTTTCAGTAAACAGCATTGTCTGTGTCGAATCTGCTTGAGGCCTGGAGGGGATCATAGCAGTGGATCAAAAGACAGGAGATGTAGACACCCTCTTGTTAAGGTAGATAGTTTATCCGCTAGACGAGATTCCTGTAGCAGAGGTCCTCTGTCTGGCTGGGTGGTTGCCATCCAGTTGGTTGAGCTTGGTTGAGGAAGAGGTCTTTGAGCTGTGTTTTGAAGTTTATGAAGGAAGGGTTGGTCCTGCTAAGGACTGGGATGGAGTTCCAAATTTTAGGAGCATTTCCAGAGAAGGTGCGTGACAAGTTTTTTTGTTTGCGAGTTTTGGGAGGAATGAGAAGTAGTGTGTTTGTGCTCCTAAGATTTCTCGTATGGACTGCCGTTTTGAGTTTGGATGCCAGGTAGGCAGGTTTGCCGGTGTGAAGAGCTTTGTGAGTGAGATATGCAGTTCTGAAGTCGGCGCACGCTTCAATCGGGAGCCATTTTAGTTCTCTTATAGAGGGTGGATGTGGTCATATTTCTTTACTCCGGTGACCATCCTAGCAGCTGCATTTAGTTTTGTTCAAAGGGGGGCTAAGTGAGATTTTGCCGTGCCTGTGAAGGTTGCATTCCGGTTGTCCAATCTGGACAGAACCAAAGACTGTGTGGCCTGTTTAAGATCGTTGAGAGGGATGAAGGGTTTGATTTTGTTGAGGAGTGTTAGGTTGTAAAATGTGCTCTTCGCAGTGCTCTTTATATGTTTGCTCATATTCAAACGTGGGTCCAGAGTGATACCCAGGGGTTTTACAGAGTCAGCCAGGGTAAGATTGCAGTTAAGAGCATCAATGGATTTTAGCCATTCTTTAACTTGGGGGGTCTGTTCATTATTGGATATGAGAAGGATTTCCGTCTTATCTTGGTTGAGTTTTAGGTGGTTGTGTGATAGTCAGTGCTGGACTTCTCTTAGAGTGTCATTTAGTCTATGTATGTCTTCTATTGAGGATGTTTCCAGGTAGATCCGAGTATCGTCCGCATAGAGGTGGAAGGGGATGTTGGCTTTTTTTAGTATGACGGTGAGGGGCTCCATATAGATGTTATACAGTAAGAGAACTGAGCCTTGTGGGACACCCCGGGTTATAGGGAGTATGTCAGAAGTGGAATTGTTAATTTTTATTTGTTGAGAGCGGTTTTGTAGGAATGGGGTGAACCATTGTAGGACCACCTTGTCCGCTCCGATTCTTTCTCGGAGGGCGTTTATGAGAAGTTTGTGGTCAACCGATTCAAAGGCTGCCGATAGGTCAAGGAGTATGAGTAGGCAGCATCGGTCTACATCGAGTGATTTGTATACATCATCTATAACATTCGGGATCGCTGTCTCGGTGCTGCACCCTTTTCTGAAGCCTGATTGGTGAGTGTCCAGAAGGTTGTGGCTGTCAATGTGTTGGTTGAGTTGGAGGAGAACACATCTTTCAAGTATTTTGGCTAAGAAGGGGAGGTTGGAGACAGGCCTGAAGTTGTTGGGGTTATTTAGGTCCGTGCCCGATTTTTTTAGTAATGGCGTGACTTGCCCGATTTTAAGACAGTCTGGCATAACTCTGGTTCTCAAGGAGCTGTTTATAATCTTGGCCCAAAGAGGGGCTAGGGCGTGGTTCAGCTTTTTTGCCAGGTGAGCAGGAATAGGGTCAGCTATGTGGGAGGAAGGTTTGGACATGTTAATCATTTCAGTGATGTCTGCTTCTGAGATGGGGTTGAATGTCTTCCAGCACCTGTGGGAGTGCGTGGGGGAGTTTCCTTCATTACTGGAGGGCAGGCTTTCGTTGGATGACAGGATGTGGTCGTCAAGGGAGCGTTCAATCTTGGTGATTTTATCATTAAAGAATTGGCAAAATTGTCACATAGTTCTTTGGAGGCCTGTGCGGTTATTGTGAGTGGCTTGGATGTTTGTTGTTTAATGATATTGAAGAGCTCTTTGGGACGTTTTTTTGCATTGTCTAATGCGCTGCGGAAGAAGGCAGCTTTTTCATTACTGATGTGTTTTTTATATTTCCTGCGTTCTGTTTTGAGCTGGTCAAGGTGGGTTACAGATGGGTTATTCCGCCAAAGTCTTTCAGCAGCTCTGAGTTGTCTTCTTTCAGGGTTTAGGTCTATATTGAACTAGGATCTCAATGGAGTGTTCCTGACTCTTTTTTGTTTCAAAGGGGCTACTTGGTCTAGTATGGCTGTCATTGTTGCGTTGTAGTGTGTAGTAAGTTCGGTTGTATAGCGGTTATTTGCAGTGGGGGGGAAGTAGTGTCCTCACCCTTTCCTCCAGGTCGGCAAGGGGAATCTGTCTTAAACTTCTTGCCCAATGAGGGGATTCCTGTGTACGGGGTAAGTGAGGAATCTTTTTATTAATGTGAAATAGAATGATGTGGGGGTCTGACCAGTCAACAGTAAGGTTGTGGTCAATAGTAACTGTATCTTCATGAGCTATAATGACGTCGAGGATTGAGCCTCTCTTATGAGTTTGTTCTTTGCAGTGCTGGATAAGATTTTTATTGAGTAGAAGTTTGTTTAAGGATTGGATTAGAGTATTGTTCTCATCGTTCCAATGAAGGTTGAGGTTGCCTAGTATTATGTTGTTGGAGTTCAAGAGTGAGCAGTGTGTTATCAGGTCGGATAGATGTTCTCCGAAGGTTAGTGTGTTGCCTGGCGGATGGTAGAGGAGGTGACAGTATAGTGTTTTGTTGTCTTTCATCGTTAAGGTGGAGGTTAGATATTCAAATGTGTTGTAGGGTAGGTGAAGGTGTCAGTTTCAGTTATGGTAATGTTGTTCTTGTGGATGATTGCAATGGCCCCACCACAATGGGTTTTTCTGTCTTTCTTGATGAATGAGAAACCGGGGGGCACTAGCATGTCAATGATTGGGTAGGAGGATTCATTCAACCAAGTTTCTGTGATGAACATGATATCAATGTCATGGTTCAGGATGGTTTCTGCCAATTCTGTTGTGTGTTTGGTTGCAGATCTGCAGTTTATAAGCATGCAGTTAGTCGTTCCCTTGTTGTTGAGTTTCTTAGGGGGCGTTGCCATGGGAATATTGATGTGGTAAGCTGGTGGCCTCATCGTTCTTGGTGGAACGCAGTCTCTCCCAAATCCAGTGATTACCTGGATCATGGAGCTGGGGTTGTCATTAGTTGGTGATGAGTCATAAGAATTGGCAAGATCTGTCACCTCTCTCAGGGACATTGCGGCACTTGTTCTTTTGGGTCTCTGAGGCTGGTTTTTAAAAGGAGTCGAGTTCCAGCTGTGCGGCTGTGACTTGGGAAGACTTGGGTGCTGTTTATTGGTGCCGGCAGTTGGAAGGTGTAAGCGTTGGGCAGGCTCCGGATGTGTGGTTAGGTTCATTAAGATTTTGTTTATACCCTGTATTACTATCTCTAATTGGCTTTCCATCAGAGAAAGTCTCTGATTAATATTAAGTGAGGAGGGGGTAAGGGTGTTTAATTTCAAGCTGTCCTGTGTGGGGCAGTCCAGAGATGGAGAGTGTCTGTCAGGGAGAGTGTGGTTCACGGTGTCATTGGTTACTATGTTGTTTATGATGGGTATCGTGGACATGTGGTGTGAGCACTCTTGTCTTGTTTCAGACAACAGATTGTTGAGTGCTGATGGTAGGATGTGAGAGTCGGGTGTATTTGTTAGTGGGTCGACCTCATGAGCAGCCTGTGGGAAAGAAGATTGTGGTAAAGGAAGGGTGGAGGGGGGTCGACAGGGGGTTGGAGAGTCGCAACAGTGACGTTCCTAAGAATTTGTCTGGATAAGATGTTTTTAGTGTGCGAGTGAGGGGTAGTGGTAGAGGTAGAGAGCGTGGTGGCAGAGGGGGTAAAGTTAAAGTTGTTGGTGTGAGTCGTGAGATTGTTTTGTGTTGTCACTAGTGGGGGCGGTTGGTTGGGGGAGGGGGAGTTGTGCAAGTGGGTAAAGTGCAAATGAGTGATGGCGTTGTGTAGCGTGGGGAATAGGGATTCGTTGGCTTGATGGTAGCAGAGGTGTTCCCTTTGAACGTAGGAGAGATTGAGTTAGAGATTGTCAGTTTGCCGCTGTGTGGGGTGCTGGTTGTTTTGGATATAAGAAGGCAGGTCCTAATTACAGTGTTCCATTTCGCAGGTTGTTGGGTGTGGAAAATGAGATCCATTTTCTGTTGGCCTTTAGAGGAATTGTAGTATATATCAGCGAAGAGTGTTTCAGGGTGTTGTTTAATCAGCCTATGTTTTAATTTTTTTTCGCCTTTACTGAGAGAATAGAGGGGATGAGGATGGAGAAAGAGTTTGGGCCATGGGGTTTGATATACTCCTGAATCTCTGACACCCCGGTGAAGGGTGTGCATGAGGGGGTGGCAGAGGCTTACATTTAAAATTTTGGAGTGGCAACAGGAAACCAGCATGGACTCACTGGTACCAGCATCACGTTGCTCCTAGTCAATGACACACATTGAGCATTGACACCGCCTATACACATGTGGGACAGAGTAGAGGTGACTACTTCTCATGTTCCTTCTCAGTGTGCACATTTACATTTAAATGGTTTGCTGAAGATAGAGTAATTAGAGTATGGAGCTGCAGACAGGCTTTCCAGAAAGTGGTAGAAGATGATACAAGGAGACTTATTCATGCATCACTTGAAGGGAAGCATTTACACCTCTTTTTATATATTTTTAAACTTGTTGGAAGGGGCGATGACAAATACGTGTAGGGTGAACATTACAGTGGAAGGCGCTATTAAAGTGCATGCGATTCAGACCCCTCAAGGACAACAATGACATTTTCAATGAGCGCTGTCAGAAGGGATACATGCACCATAGACATGCCCATCCAAGTACCATGGCCCCTCTCTGACATCCTTCTGGTGACATCCCCACAAAGAGCAGGGGGTGATCTGGAGGCACGGGTTTCCGCTCAAAAGTGGTAACAAATAGAGATATGACGTAGGCTGTCACAGCTCACCTAAATTACACAGAGATTGTATTTCACCCCAGGCGACCCCAGAGCAGTGCCTGAATAGCTTGTGGAACCTTCAACATCATGCCTTTGTGAAGAGTATGGATGTAATGGAAACTGAGGAGTGGGCGGTCACTGAAGGAGTTGGAATCTGTAATGTGAGTGAGTCTACTTTGGCAAAAATGTGGTGTTGTAGAAAGCTGAGAGCGGGTGAAGCAGCGCTAGTGCTGAGTAACAGCTTCACATAAATGCGACCTAAAAAGGCATGTGCTTCTTCACTAAACATGCTGACATTGGTGTATACCTGATTGGCATATTTGAGGTACTGGTAAGTCCCTTGTAAAGTGGTATACCATATACCCAGGGCCTGTACTTCAAATGCTACTTGTGGCCCTGCCACACTAATTGTGCCACCCACAGAAGTAGCCTTTCAAACCTGTCTCAGGCCTGCCACTGCAGTGCCTGTGTGGGCAGTTTACTGCCACTTCGACTTGGCATTTAAATCTACTCGCCAAGCCTTAAACTCCTAATTACATATAAGTCACTCATAAGGTAGGCCCTAAGTAACACTAAGGGCACAATGCTAAGGACACAATGCTATGTAAATAAAAGGTAGGACATGTACTTTTATGTTTTGCATGTCTTGGTAGTGACAAGCAGCCTATTTCGTTTATGTCTGCTGTGAGGCCTACCAGTCTCAAAGGCCATCATTGGGAATTCCGTAATACACGTTTAACCTGTAATTCCCGATCAGAGAGGAGTAGCTTTTTCATGTTTCATATCTTTGGAATGGTAATGATAAATCCTCCTTAGTGGTGAATTTGGATTTCACATTACTGTTTTAGAAATGCCACTTTTAGAAAATGGACATTTCTCTGCACTTTCTGCTCTATGTGCCTTGTAGCCTGTCTCCAATACACGTCTGAGGTGGGTGACAGCTACACTTTGTGCATTCCTTCTAGACAGCCACAAACACAGGGAGGTGAGGCTCATCTGCATTATGAGCACTCATCTGCATTCTGATGGGTCTTCCTGGGCAGGGAGGACTGGGGGGGGCTGACATTTACACTTCAATAGGTAGTGTCCTGTCCACACACAAAGCACTTATTTACCCCCCACAGATAGCCTGGTAGACAGGACTGGGTTGAAAGGGATCCTTATACACTTCAGAGAGCTGCTTTGAAGTCACCCCCTACATTAAAGGCCCTTTTGGGTATACTTACTGGGTCTCTGACCACCTAAAATCAGACACTTCTGGATCTTGAACAGAACCTCTTTCAGAAGGACTGCTGTGCTGCTTAAAGGACTGCTTTTCTGCTTGTTGCCCTCCTGCCTGCTGCTTCCTGGCTATGCTGAAGGAGAGATGGACTCTGCGTTCCCTCCATGTGATCTCCAAGGGATTGCTGGCTTGCCTCCTGTTTTCTGAAGTATCAGGGACACAAAGGACTTCCTGCAATTCTACTGGGGCTGCTGGACTCTGCCTTCTATGACCTCTACCCTTGCCTGAGGTACTCGTTGAAAGTTCTGGGCCTCAGAAGTGGGTTCTGCAGCTGTTGTCCTACAAAACTGACGCATCATCACCACTGCGCCAATCGGAACCGACAGGTCGCCCTTCTATGCCGATGCAGAGGCTGTTCGACAACAGTGGTTCTACAGCCTGCGCGGCCCGACGGCGGCGCTCTGCATGGTTTGACAATGACGCATTGCCTTCACGTCGTGGAAAAGATCGACACATTGTGCCCTCAGCGTAGATGCTTTGCTCCATCCAAGATACTTTCTTAGTGTCCCTGCGTGGGTTCTGTAGTCGGTCTGCCCTCCATCGCAGTCAACCTGAACTTTGGATTTGCACCGGTCCCCAGCGAACTCAAGTAACCTTTTGACCCCTAGTCACTTCTAAGCACTGATTTTGCATTTAATCTTTAAAAATTCATATCTCAACTCCTTCTACAGATTGGATTTTTGCCATTTTGGTCTTATTTTGCTCTGATAAATATTCTCTATTCTTCTAAACTGGCGTGGATTCTTTTGTGGTGTATTCATTGTGTTGCTGTGTGTGTGTTTTGCACAACTACTTTACACATTGCCTCTTTAGATAAGCCTGACTACTCTGTTCCAAGCTACCAGCGGGTGAGCACAGGTTATCTTTTAGTGTGTATCTAGCTTACCATGACTAGAGTGGTGGTTCCTGCAGGGCCTGGGTGCAGACCTCAGCCAGTCAGAAATCCCATTTCTAATTCTAACAACCATAAAACAGGCAAGTAACTGTAAATACTTTTTTTTCTCCATGCAATATCCTTCCTGCGGGGGGGGGAGGACAGGCAGCACAGACACAAAGAACTGTAGCACAGGAACTCTGTAGGAGGAGGAATAGTATCTACAAGAACGAAATAAATCACCACAGCATGAAGAATGACCGGGAGTCACTATGAGCTGCCTGATTGTAAACACCATCTATATCTTCCTGAGTTGCATGGAGGAAGGCCACCAATTGCACCACTGGTGACATTGCTGACATGACTTAATTCCCAAGAGAGTTACTCTTGCCAGGGACTCTTTCCAGCACACAGTGACCATGACGCATTTGTTTTCCAATCTACTATTTTCTAATTGTGATATACGGCGCAGACCCACAAACAGTAAGTGCAGTAAAGGCAAAACTCAGTCTCACTGCATGGTTTTCATATGCAGTAGCGATTAATAATAGCACATGTGTTTTTTCTGCTCTCCTTAAACACCACGGAGCAAGTGTACCAGAAGCACAGACTGCACTAGCTAAATGGCTGTACCCAGGATGTCAAGATCCTTCCAAAAACTGGAGACCGCACACTTCATTGCCAACACTCTCACATGCCTTGCTCCTACTAGTGGCAGCAGAACCATTTTTAGGATGTGTTAGACAAACCCTACCACTTTCTGGCCAAATCTCTTACAGAACATTAGCTAAGCTGATGACTTCAGGCCAAAAGCTTAGTTAAAGACTACCTCTAACAATGCATGCGGTATGTTGGCAGACAAGCCATAGGCCTACGTCCATAAGCAGTTTACATGTAAGATTACTTATTGGTAATCATCATTACTCTGAGTCCTCGTCTTACTCGTCATTCTTTAAGTAGTGAGGTTTGTCTTTTTACACAGATGTGATTTACTTAACTTAGTCCTAAAATAAATTTTAGAAAAGTACGCATTATCTCTTAAATCCCTTAACTTACCCTTTAAGGCTCCATCTCCTCCTTAAGAGAGATAAAGAGGGACTCCACCTACCATTTATTCTGAAATACTAAGCACCTCAGCAGCCTTATTGTCAAAGCCAACCGGGTAGGAAGTGTGGGTATCAAGGAATGTGACAAGGAAGACGAAGACTTGGAGCAATGAAGATTACCAGTGCATAATCTGGGCTTTTCCTCCACAGTCATCTTCCTCGACCCAGTCTTTTCATCATGAGGAAGTACACAGGCAAAGACAACAGACCAGAGAGATGCCAAGAAAAATAGGGAAAAAAACATGAAATAAAATTATTGCTGAAACCACGGTATGTGACTTGTTTTCCAAACTCAACGGATAATGGTGCGTAGAGGCCAGGATCTGAGTACTCCCCACAGGTCATTTAGACTCTGCTTCCCCTTAGCCCTGGAAGGGTACAAACAGGGAAACAGGAACAGCCAGAAGACCATAATGCTCAAGGGAAAGCAGTAAAAATCCCTAGGGAATGCTGCCCCCAAACAACAGACCCAGAACGAAAAGCAAGGAATAAACTATTTGAGATTCATAAAATACAGTGCATGTAGCTAAAAAGCAACTCAAATCTACCAAAGGAAGAGAACAGAGTTTTGAAGGATAGAATAAAAACACTCTGG
The DNA here is from genome assembly GCA_963921515.1 of Calotriton arnoldi. Lineage (NCBI taxonomy): Eukaryota > Metazoa > Chordata > Amphibia > Caudata > Salamandridae > Calotriton > Calotriton arnoldi. The sequence continues at coordinate 3,168,562 of CAWUFW010000797.1, read as the reverse complement.
ATACAAGGAATGCTCATGAATTTGCCTTAGGACACTCGCTGTGAAATTAAATACAAAATCTAAAACCTACCCCAAGAAGGACCCCAGTATACAAACCTTCAACTGCCTATGGCATTCATGAGTTGTGAAAATGTCTAAGTGTTCACAGGAGAACTGAAAGTAGGGGCTTTTTTTCTTCTTCTTTTTTAATAAAATGGCTGAGACTCACTGTTCTGTTCTAGCTGTTTTGCATATACTACTCACGTGTATTGTCCTCCTGCCGATAAGTGAGGAGGCTATAGCCTGCTTCATAACCGACTTGGAATGGAGCACCACTCATTACTCAATCTAGGGTCCCGGAGTTCTTTCCAGAATGCTATGATGATGCCCAGCTTAGCATGGACATTGGATTGACATAGCTGAGCTTTGGCAATCCACCATTCTCCAGTTCCTGTATAGCCCATCCTCCCTCGACTGAAAAGGAAAAGGAAAACCTGCAGAATCATAAACCATACAATGGGGGATCCACAATTTGAATGGGAGATGGTCCCATTACAGAGCACGGAGAGAGAAAAAAAATCAAACCAGTCAAAGCGTATTTTAGCCAATAACAAGGGCTCCCTGATAACCACCGTAAAGGTTGTTTCATAATATGAAAGTCATTGAGTCTTTTGAGAGAAATATCAAAACCATTGTCATTGAATAGTCCTTCAAGCAGACACATGCCCATGTTGGCAATTGGACATCAACTCTGAGGATGACATTCTGAGGTCTCAACCCCCAGGCCATGAGTGGTGTTCCTGAAAAAGCAGAACAGGAAGCAAAAACTGAGACTTGAAGCACTCTGAAAAGAAATAAGCACCAGCAACAGAATGAAAAAAACACATTGATATCGCTAAACAACAAGCGGGACTCAAGCCTTTAACAGGAAGATCAGACTCCGAAACTTCCATGATTGACTCGCCAAGTAATACCAGATCACTTTGAAGCTCTGATTTGGATGGGATTGTTTTATGTGTTATAATGTGTTTTATTGTGCATTGTATTGCAATGGTTTTAATTAATCAAGCAATAAAAATATACCTACCATGAAATCACTGTGAACCAACTAAACAACTAAAATAAAAGAGTAACCATCAATTAGTCAGAGAAAGCGAGGCGAACCTGAAGCTGGCTGAACCTCAACTCTAAGAGAAAGAACATGCTCTATAAGAGAGTAAACTCAGAACTTATATCATTAAGCAGAAGCTGCATTAACTGTCATAGTCACAGGTAAAACACATCTCGCAGCATGAATCAGGCAAAGCTAAAATATTTAAATAAGTATTTGCCCCAGATCCAGCTGTATGGCAACACCATGAGTGGCTTATGTATTCCATCAATGAACTGATATAAAATCAATAAAAGCAGAAGATAGATTAAACTCCCATAATATTTATCTTGTAAAATAACCTCACCTTCTCCCTAGCTTCAAATTTCCCATTATCATCCCTGTACACTCCTACCCTCTCCTCTATCACAAAAACCCCTTATAATTCTGTCATAATCCTATCTCATGCCTAACATACTCTTTGAACAATCTCCCCCATCACCAGACTCCCTCTCAAGCCCAAAACAAGCACCACTTCACTTTTTTTGTCATGATTATTTTTTTTTGGTTGACTCTTCATGACTACAGGGTGTTGGGATAGTAACCATGCCGCTGAGTGCCCCTGAAAAATGGCATGAGTGGGGTCAAAGGCTCTCTTATCGAAGAATATTTTGAAGCGACAAATAACCCTCAGTCTGAAAATTGGTGTCACTGGTGCTCCTCTCCCCTTTTCTGCCTCCCCTACCAAATTGAAAACTGGTGTGATTGGTGCTTCTTGCCATACTATCTGTTATGTCTGGACCTTCCAGCTGTAATTTAAATGTGCTTTTAGATTCTGTAAATGCAATTACTAATTTTGGTAAATTCCCCAAAAGTTATACATGAGTGGGTGGCCATTCCCAGATCATTCCTCGTAAAACACCCATGGGGATGCCAAAAAAACGACACATAATAGAAAATCTAAGAGGGTGTAAGACACACAAGTGTATGTCAGCTGTGCTGTCTTGTGTCACTGGTTTACGCTAGGTTTTGAACTTTTATAAATAAGGTGTACATTATGCAAGTTATTTATGCCTATTTATGAGAATCAGAAAATTTGCTTTTGTAAACTCGGCTCCTAGAGAGGAAACAGATGCCACACTCGGTGTCACGGTGATGTGGGTTAACTCCTATTCAGAAGAGACAACTGATGTGCATTGCTAATTAGGTTTCGTCAATGTTTATGTTTGAAAATTGTGGCAATTCTTCTGATATGTCTGTCAGGTGCTGATAGTACACAAAGTAAGCGTGTGCCATCTTGCATACCTTGCCAAGTTATAGCCAGTAATTATGAATACTGGCAGGCTCTGATGCATTAATCAGAAGATGTTCAGTAATCTGAGTCAGGTCTTGACAAAGTGAGAGACATGTCTGCTTAAAAATTAAGGTTCTAAAGATGAGATGTTAATTATTAACCTTAGATTGTTTTCACCAACCCGTCCTCTTATTTTATATTCTTATGGGTCCAGTATTTTAAATAGATATATCTAGATTACCTGGAAGCCTTAACTCCAGCTGCAACTGATAAAACAGTATTATGTTATGCAGAAACCATGATAATTTATATAATGTGGGCGTAATGGGGCAATGTAAACAGGGCGGTCAAATACGCATGCGCAGATGCGAAGGGGGAGATCATTCCGATGGGGAGATTAAAACGACGGAACACCTGACTGGCTACCGGGCGTTTTGGCATGCGGCCGAGCTGGGGGCTGATGTCACTGCGGTGGGGGCTAATTTCGTTTATGGAGACCTGCGTGTGCTTCGAAATAAACAAAGCAAAACGAATTTCGTTCAGCACACGCAGGTCCCCATGAACGAAATCAGCCCCCAGCTCGGCAGCAGGGCCGGCGCTAGGCATGGGCAGCGTGGGCGGCTGCCCAGGGCCCCTCGTCTGGTCGCAGCAGTGGGGCCTCGCACCTTTAAACACTTCAGTGTTTGGAGGCCCAGGAGGCCCCCTAAAAGTTTAAAGGTTTTCTTTTTTTATCCATTTCCCCCTGCTGGTCCCTCTCTCAGGACCTAACCGCTGCATCTGCATGATGATGGCAGCGATTTGATAGGTACTTAAACTGCCCTTACGTGTGAAGTGCGCCCTGCCCTTGTATGAATGAAAAGCAGGATATCCTGCAGGGCGCACAACAAAGGATAGAATGACGTCCTGTCGCGTGAAAACTGCTCACCTAGGATGAGGGAAAGCTGGGAAAGGAAGCATAGAGGTGAAAAAAAAGGGGGGAAGAGCAGATAGGTGTGAGTATGGCAGTGAGACAAGGGGCGCAGGCAGACGAGCAGACACAGCATAACCAAGTGGCTGGAGCAAGGCTTTATGTGTCTTAGACCCAGCAGTAAATTAGAACGGACATTGAAATGGGCCCCATATCTTTTCCTATATTCATGTACTTACTTGACCTGCAAAAAAACTGGTCTAGTGTCTGCACGTTGAAGGTATGACACGTTTGCAGGGTCGGACTGACCTATAGGGCAATCAAATCAGGCTGTGCCCGACGGTCTAATCTGTCAGGTCAGTATGTAGGCTGTTTTTTGGTTGTTTATAGGCCTGCTTTATGGTCATATGAGCCGTTTTTTTTACTGTTGATTTTCGTGATATTAAAACAAACATTGCTTACATCAAACTCAAATTTATGCAGTCTTCCATACCTTACAAAATCGTATACAGCATGTCTTTACAAGTTAAAAACTGCTCTAATTTGCAAATACAGAAATTTTTCTAGCTGCTGAATTCACTAATGGGGGCCACTTTTATTTCGGTGCTGGGGCCTATTTCCTGTCTCTGTCTGACAATGCATGTTAGGGTAATACATGGCAGCAAATTAGTTCCTGTTTGTAGTTCACATGCTTCACTTAATTTTGCATTCCTTAAAAATGTTAGGTATTTCCAGGATGTGTGTTTCTGTAAGTCGTTTCGCAGCATATTACTCTTGCATGGTGCACACTTTGTACTGAGTCGCCTCCAGGTGTTTATAACAGGCTACAATTGAGAGCTTTGAAGTTGAGGCTGAAGGCAGTACAACTTTCTCACTGTGCCCACCTGGGGGTCAAAAGGGTGTTCAGAATGCATGATCATTCAATACATGGCCTCTCTGCAGAGAACACAGAGCAAAAGTACAGTATTCAAGTTGCAGTTGTGATTCTGTGCAAATGTGTGTGAAGGAGGCCCTCATTGGTCAAAACAGTGACAAGGTGAAAGTAAAATAATTTTTTGTTGTTACTCATTTATCCTAAACAGCTAACAACCATTGACAAAATCAATACTCCTGGCTGTTTTTAGGTGTATGTCAGTTGTTGTGTTATATTTCTGTTTTCAATCACGGAAAGCCTAGAGAGGAAACAAAGTACAGGTCAGATTGAACTCCATGTGGAATCACAGAAATTTAGATTACCTGTTTAAGCTACACCCTTAATTACATAGACCACACCCCTTTTAGAGACCCACTCATTTTTTTCAGCCAGCTTAAAGGCCTGGGCTGGCAGAAAGGGAGACAGGGAAGAGGAGAGATGGATGTAATGGGCAGAATCCATGCAAACAGGCTGGTAGAGAGATTAAGAGACAAGGTGAAGGGCATTACATTCAAAAGACAAGGATGTAAGAGGGGTAGAATCCATGCAAAATGGTAGGAGGCAGGGAAACTGGTGAACTTTGAAATGCAGAGGTTCCTAATGAAACATTTATTAATTTGTTGTGTGCCAGGCATGCCTCACACTTCCTAGTGGTTTTGGGGTTTCACCCTCCTCAAGAATACTTTGAAAAATGGCAGAAGATAGTATTTTTGGCCCATTTTCCATAAAAAGTGGTCCACAGGTCATGTGTGACCCATTCTTACCAGTCTGCACCACTTTCTTGTGCCTCATTCTCATGTAAGAACTGCACTCCTGTCTTTTCCCTTCTGTAGTCCCCACTTTCCCATATGCTCCATTTTACCCTTCAATCAACACACTTTCCTGTCTGCAACATTCGCCCCCATTAATCACCTCTCTTTATTGTGTAATGTTCTCTAGTGCGCAACATTCTGCTCTCTAAGCTCCTTTCTCTTTAGAACACCATTATAATCCCATGTGTACTGTGCCTGTGTTGTCTCCTCTCTTCCTAGTGGACAAAACAGGAGCAAGTGCCATTTGTATGTGAATCTTATTGTAAACATTACTGCTAAATCAGGTGAAAATTCTTTTTGCAACTATTTGTGCCATAATTGCAATGGTTAGCAGGTCACAAGTTTGAATTTTCCATTAATAAAACATATTTACAGAGCGGCAAATGTGTTAAAGTAAGTGATTTATAAAAAAGTTAGTGTTCCATTTACTTTTCTTTGCAATTGAAGCATTTCCACCCCTTGAAATGTGTTCCTACTCAAGGGTAGACATTGCCAGTCTAAAATAGTCAATCAAATTAATATATGTCTGGTTTATGCCAAGGACTCTCACTGTTTTTCACAAAATATATGTTTATGTTCAAACTCGGAAACAGGAAATACTGCAACACAGGAGATACATGAGAGAATAGTGCCAACAAACCATATTGATCCATTGTCCCAGCTCAATGTACAATTATGGTTACTACTTAGGGAATCCATCTTTATTTACACATGCAAAAAGGCTCTGTTACTGGACACTCAAAAAGTCAGCATGCTGTGACAGTCTTCTCAGGTAGGTGACACTGTATGATCATAGGTGATTCCCAGCTCAAAGATTTTTCACAGTGTGATCATAGGCTAAGAAAGCTGACCCAATGTGTGACCACCTGCACAGCATGCTAAGGCTTTAGTGTGAAACACAACCTGGCCAGTGGGGAGCAAAACGGACAGGAGAAACAACGAGCAGTGGAAACAGTTCAACTTACCAAGTGGTACTGAGACAGGTTTCTACATACCAGCTCTTCTCTTCTGGTTCACTCAGTCCTCGAGTCTGTGTCTCTGCATGAGTTTGCTGACAACCCTATCAGAAGACAGGATAGGAACAGGGGCTGACCCTTCTACAGCCCCACTGTATCATGGCTTCTGATAGGGCTTGGGGTGACAATGCTACAAATGCATCACCGCCCAAGCATGCTCCTGTGTTTCACAGATGTGCATTTCAGGGAGCATGCTCAGCTTCTCTATGGCTTGTGAATGTGTGAAGAGTGCGAAAAGGAGCATAGCGCTGACGAAAACAAACACGCAAACTGACTGTTAGTTTGGGTGTTTATACTTTTGCCTTTCAAAGCAGTTCAAAGCAGCTTCTTTTTGCCTGTTGTTACTAGGCAGCGGTGCTCTAGCGGCCTCAGGCACCAGCTGGCACTGGTAAAAGGATTGGGGATAGAGGAAGGGTAGAGGTGGATGTAAAGAAGGAGAACAAGTAAAACTAAATAAGAGACTGGGGGAAGAGTGGCGAAGATCAGCACATGGAGATCAGAAGTAAATGTTACAGGGTCAGAACCAGCAAGAGGAGAGTAGAGATGGGGGAGAACTGAAACATGAGGAGTAGAACATGGAGGGAAGAGGTGGACCTAAAGAGTGCAGAACCAGTGAAAAAAACTTGAGGTTGGAGAGAAAAATAAAAGGTGCAAGATAGTGCATGAATGGGAACAGTAGATATAAAAGAAGCATTAGGAGAATTTAAGTAGCAGGAAGAGGGGAGAGTGAGAGGTGGATGTAAGAGGTCACGATCACCAATACAAGGTAGGAGGCTGGGTAGGGAGGGAGGGGAGAGGTAGCCATTACAGGGGCAGAATCAGTGAGAAAAGATTAGAGGCTGGGGAGAGATGAGAGATGAAGTGTGCAGCAGGGAGGAGAGAGGGGGTGAAAGAGAAGCAGAATCAGTGAGAAAAATAAGAGGCAGATGGATGTAAGAGATTCAGAAACAGTGAGACAAGGTTCAAGGCTCGAGTGAGAGATGATAGGAGAAGGGTAGCACATGGATGGGAGCTGGTCAGAGACACAGTGCCAGCAGAGAACTAAAGTGGAGGGGGAGAGAGAGGGACTAGTGAGAGGTGGATGTAAGAGGGGCAGAATCAATGGGTACTCTAAGAGTCAGGCATTCCCAGCATTGTGGCGGGCGGTGCTGTGAACACCGCCCGCCACAATGTTGGGAATAGGGGATACCACCGCCACCGTGGCGGTGGCATCCTAATACTCGCGGCCGGACCGCCGCTCCTATGGCGGACGGTCCCATTCACCGCTACAGTGGTGGGCGGACAAAGTCCGCCCGTCATCGTAATGACCTCCTAAGTAAGTAGCTTCTTACAAAGAGGCTTCAACAATGCCATATAATCTGTGATCTCTGAATAAACTGCACATTTTACAAAACGCAGCAGCTCTTCTCTTAATGAGAATTCCAAAGTTCAAATCTTTCTCACATGTATTGTTGGAGCTACACTAGCTTCCCATTAGAAAGGAAGTAGCCTTCAAGGCACTGTATACTGCTCACAACATAGGTCCTGAGTACCTTAGAGAAAATTCATATGGTACACACCTAGGGGAGCTCTTTGATCAACCCCCTCGGGAACAGTGGAAACCCCTAAAATAAACAAAGAGTCCTGGAGTGGCAGAAGCTTTATCTCTTTCCTTGCAAACTCTGAAACAAAATGTCTTTGCATTTCAAAGCCCAGTCCAATTTCATCTGTTTTAGAAAAAAACTTAAAATTTGGCTTTTTTCAACTATGTTGCCCAATTAGCTTTATTTACTGTCACAGCTGCAGACGCCAGCGCCACATTGGCACGCTCTATAAACAATATCAATATAATTAATGGCCAATTGAAATGACTTCCTATGATGTCACTTCCTGTGAAGTTAAATCTTATGCAGATTATAGGGGCCTTGCATTTTGCTATTCTGCCCAGGGCCCCATGAATCCTAGGACCGGCCCTGCTCGGCAGCATGCCAAAACGCCCAGTAGCCAGTCCGGCCCTGAATGTAAACAACCCTTGGATTCCACACAAAGTAATTAATGTAGTGCAACCACGCTTTGCGTTTCAAATAAAACCATACACAAATAATGGGCAAGCTGAATATTGCATAATATTTCCATGTGTAAAGCATAATTTCAGAAAAACTATACATTATATGGCTTATCCTTACGCTTTATATAGCATTAAGGACCTTTAAATCATCACAAATATAATTGAGATTAACAAGCATAGCTTATCAATAAATAACATTTAAAGTGAGCACAAATATTTAAACAGAGACTTTAATTACCGACAAGTTACTATGTTCAAACATTCAATAGATTGGCAAATGCACAGCAAATGTATACGGCTGTGAAGATTAAAAAATGTCAACTAAACAGTGGTCCCTTTGGAGTCACTAAAATGCCATGTTAGATCTGGGGAGCCCGAAGAGCAGACCCCACAATCAGGGTAAAACACATGACTGATTCACATTAAAGGACATGTATTTTAAGGCTGAAATATAATCGACAAACATACTTTTGTCAAACAATGGTGATTCAGGTGTCTATTCAGTGCAAGTGACAAGGTGATATCGTGAAAAAAGGTGCACATGTAAAAATGCAATGGTCATAAATCTAATTATAATTTTATACTCCAAGACATCCACTGATGTACAATGGTAATCTGTTCATAATTCAATTGCGGCCAGGCAAAAGTGATTTTTTTAATATAATATGTAGAAAACAAAAATTATGGAATATCATGGAGGTCGGGCAACCTCTTGTTGAGCAGGAGACAAGGAGAAAGAACGTTTAGCACTGCAGTCAATGAAGGACGTAACAGGTGACCATGTGATTGAACGCTTCATGGATAATTGAATGGGGTGAACAGACACTGTATCCAACCTGTGATCTCTTTCTCACTTGTCTCTCCTTCCCCTCACATGATTTAATATCATCATTTACTGTTTATGTATTATTATTATTTTTCCGATAATTGTAACATGTTTTATATATTACCAACAAATAAAATTTCTTTTAAACTGAAAAGTGATTTTTTTACGTTTTGACTCTTATGACAATGTATCAACGGTGTTCATCAGGAATTGAAAACAGGAAGCAACCTATAAAGAACGATAACCATGCCTAAATGTCCATAAAAAATTGGGGGAGGGGAGGCTGGGATAAATTATCCACAATTACAGTCATAGGGAATAGCTCACCTCAACTAGTCGGGTATAAACTTTGCTGACCCTCTTGTCTGTAAGTATCAAACAAGTTCACTCACTGAAATTAAAAGAAGATGTAGAGCATAAATGTCCTTGGCCATCACTTGGATAATCAATAACCAATGATTGTTTATGTGCAGATTACCACTCTCAGTAGCACTTTAGAATGAGAGCTTAATATTCCGCCTTTTCTTCTTATAAAAATCAAAAGAAAGAAGGATAAAGTAGTTCAAACAGAAACAATCAATGGATGCAAATATACTGTACACTGTTCCATGTGTACAGTATACTTATAAATGCCAAGGACTTCTAGACTCTCACCTCCTGATCTTCGGGGCACTGGGGACCCTGTGGAAGGACAACTAAACCAAGCCTCAAACACATGAGGTTCTGCAGATCTTACTCACCTTTGGTAACAGTCGCCAAATCATATCCTGGTTATACAAGTCACTTCAGGTGATGACTGCTGCCCCACTGACATAACTGAGATCATATGGGGAAGGAGCGATTGGGCAGGTAATGAGGTAGACAATGAAACTCTATAATGGCTCACCCTCGCAAGGTGTCCAGAACACTGTCTTTCGCTACAGGCAGTTTAATTATTTGCACACCACCTACCTCACGCCACATAGACTGAATGTTATTTCCTTATCCATAGACAAAAAATGCCCCAGGTGCAAAATGGTTGGTACAGACTTTCTACACATGACATGGACGTGCTCATCCATTCCATAGCTAGATTTTGGCAGGATATCAGCACAGCTCTAGGGAGGGATTCAGGTGGGGTACACCTGCTTACCACAGAGGTGTGCTTACTGGGTCAGAATGCTTAGCCGCAGCCGTGGTGGGTGAATTCCAGGTTCATGGATCTGACACTTGTGCTTGCCCGCCGCACCATAGCAATGCAATAGAGATTGTCTGAGGAACCCCACCCTCTGCCGTTGTAAGGAGGAGGTGCACAATTGGGCAAGAGCTAAGGGTACAGCTCTTCAAACTGAGGAGCGCCGGGGACTCTGCAAGCATCCTATAGCTGATATCTGGAATGAACTGGTAGACTCTTTTGATGGGCCTGACAACTAAGCCCACTGTAATGCCATGCGATTGGCCAGGGGCGGCTCCTCCATGTGGGCGGAGGAGCGTCACCCCACTGCTTTCTCGCAGTGCGAGAAACAGAAATAAAACAGTATAATAAATACCATTTTATGTTTCTGTTTCTCGCACTGCGAGAAAGCAGAAGGGTAAAAGGGTTTGTTTGGGGGCGGGCGGGTGGGCGGTCCTGCTCTAGGGCAGGGGAGGAGTGGCTTGCCCACTCTGAGGGCGCTGACGTTTTGGTCGGCCCCAGGGCCGACCAAACCAGTCATATGCACTCTGCCTTTTCTCCATGTAGGCTGCATGCAGCCTACATGGAGAAAATGGCCTCCCCATAGATGCCTGTGTGGTCGGCATCCCAACCACTCACAACGCTGCCATTGCAGCGTTGTGATTGGCTTAGGGGAGGGGAGGGAGGCTGCCTGCTTCCTGTGAGGAGCAGAGAAGCAGAGACGACGCGGGACCGGACCGAGCTGGTGAAGGTAAGTTAACTTTTTTTTTTTTAAATTAAACCTGCCCCTCACCCCGCGCAACCCCTTCCCCGTGCGACCTTCCGCCCCCCTACCTGCGAGTCATGCCGGCCGCGATTGGCTATGGTGCAGGGGGACTGAACTAAACTGTACTAGGTGTACTCTGACCCAGAGTCTGACGGTACAGAAGTGGGATGGAAAAGGAGCTGCTGCCAGTGAGTGCCATAAATCAGATTCTCATCCCTACGTAGAAGCAAGTTGTCGGGCTGGGTAAGAGTTCTTGCTTTCTCGTACCTCTTTGGTTTTCACATTATTTTCATATGGCTGCTATTGAAAATGACTCCGGTGGTACCCCTATTTGTCATGAGCATTGACCAGTTATGGTATGAGTGCTAAACTGGGTTTCTCTGTTAAACATTGCACAACTGTGAGATTAATGTTATGTGACACTGCCACTCTTAATGTACCTTCAATAACGTAATAACAACTCGACTGTACTCGAGAATGCAGCGTGCACCGCTGATATGCGTCCCCCCTGCGCAGCGCGAATGGGAGAAGATCCTGGGTGGTCCTTAAGAGGAGGGTACTTGGGCATACTGCTGCACACAAATTAAAGCACTGTCACCCAATTATAGATTGCGGCTCATCCACTTCAAGTTCATACACAGACTGTATAAGACCCCTGTCTGGCTGCACAGAGCAGGTTTGAGTGAGGATGCGAGGTGTGTGCGCTGTCGAGCCCCGGAGGCCTCCTTGCATCTGGCTTGGGAGTGCCCGGCGGTGGCGGAGTATTGGGAACATATTTTTGAGATAATAGCCCTGCTAACAGACGCGGCCATTGAATGCTCCCCTTTGGTGGCCCTGCTGGGGTATGTCCGCAGAATAGCTGTAGAGCACAGGAAACTGGTGGCCATGTTGTTACTTCTAGCGAAGAGAAGAGTAGCTATTTGCTGGGGCCGCAGGCGCAGTCCGGCAGTAAAGGAGTGGCTTAGGGATGCAGCATTCTGCCATAACCAGCTGTCTGTCTACTGGGAGTTAATGCCTGCACAGTCTCAACACAAAAACATATGGGCGCCACTGCTGAGCTATCTAGAATCCTTATCCCCTGATTGCGGCGACAGTACATCAGTGGAGACGTAGGTACTGCGCACTGGTTACACTTCCAACTCATGCCCACAGCGAGACTACCGCTGAGGTGGGCGAGACTCACCTTCATTAGGGCCAGGGAGGAACTCTTCCCCCCTCCCCCTCTTCCCACTCTCTGATCCCCCCCTGTTCGTTTTCTTCTAGTTTTCTATCTTTATATTCCTTTATACTATGGCCTGCGAAGAGCCGCAGAATTATTTCGGGAAGAAAGCTGCTACAAGAGACAGTGGGACACAAATGATTCTGGGCTTTCTGCCCAGCTATACCATCCAGGATTACTAATTGATGACCTTCATTGTCTCTCTGTTCTTGTCAAATCATAAAGATGTACGCTTGAGCCATGTAATTGTTCTGATTTTTTGAGAAATTCAATAAAAAGAAATTTTAAATAAAAAATAAAATAAGAATAACGTAATAACAAAGTTAAAAAAAAATACTTGTGAATGCCAAAATTTACCAGGCTTTTAGGATTTTCGTAGTGACAAATTTAGTCCTCGGAGCTAGGTTCTAGACATCTGTTGGTGGCACCACCTTTATTAAGTGGTGAATACTTTCGTGGGCATTCTACATCAAGGAGAAAACCAGAATCATACCCCTTTCCCACTATGGTTATCTGAGAGATGCCCTTTAACAAAATACCTGCCTACAAGCGTTAGCACAGTGAAATGGCAATCCACCCTTAAACACCTATTGGCATTAACATGTGCTTTTTCACAATAGATAAGTTAGGTCTATTTCGTTTGTCCTAACTTTTCATAATAAACAGACTAGGCAGATAGCCTTGATCAATATTTTGTCACAGTAACCAACTCATTCCTGCGGTATTGATCAAAACCTTTCCCAGAAGGCAAAAACTGCTATACAAATACTCTTTTTCAGTGAAAGCAGACATCTTTTGCCCAGTCAAAATCTCTATTTAAGAGAATCAACATTTGGATGTAGACAAAGCCTCTCCCTCAGTAGTCATAAAATTACAAATACGTACAAAATGACAGGTGGCTAAGCAATATTCAGCCCTTTCTAAAATGGCAAAAAAAAATATTTTCAGAGTGCAAACTTTCTACCCACAGGATTTGTCACATAGGGTAACCAACACCAAAACCCTTGCCTTCGTCAGTAATCTGTGAAATTCCTTGTAAAACATAGCTGTCTACTAGCTTTAATACAGTATATTAACAATCCACCCTGAGCTCAGTGGCTTTAACATATACTTTTCTCAATAAATAAGTTAGGCCTACTGCATTTGTCATATGTTTTGATAATAAAAAGATTAGGCCTATAGCCTTGATCATTGGCTTGTCACCATAATCAGCTCAGTACTATTGTGTTGAGCATAAACATTCCCAAAAACTGCAATACAAGCACTCTTTTCAGTGGAAGCACAGAACTTCTGTCCACTCAAATTCTTCTTTGAAGGCAACCAACAAAGCCCCTCTCTTAGTATTGCTGCAGTGCATCTTAAAAGTTATTTTGTTGTAGCTCATGTGAGGTATGACGACAGCTACCCTGTCAAGCAAGACCTAAACACTGACAAGGACTCATTCCATCATGGCACAGACATGAAGAAAGGCCTATGCATCCATATGGCTTTGCAGTCTCCTCGGTGCCCAAGACTCAATCTCTAAAACGTATTACTAAGCATGTTGACTGGTATAGACTACTCAACATGAGTGTGCATAGTACATTTATCCTCAAACTCACAAAACTGAATCAAAGTGAAAAATAAAGTGTCCCCTTAAAGGTTGTCACAGCAACACAGCACACAATAAGCATTAATAAATATAAGTTAAAAAAACATATCCACAGTGCAAAATAAGGTAGCATAAACATTAGGAAACAAACATACCAAAAAAAAGAAAGCAAAATCACCCCTTGTACTCACATAACTTCAAATAATAATAAAAGAACACAGAGAATATTAAAACATAGTTTAGCTGTGTGAGGACCACCGTTAAAGAGAAGTGTTCTATTGATTTTGGGTGTTATGAGAAGGACAATGTGATTTGTTAAAGGAACACAGCTTTGTATTTCTGCTTCTATGGCAGCACCATTACAAGAGTAAATTCATAATTTTAGTCTCTGGGTCTTGACATTAAATCAAATCCAGAATACACTTTACCAGAAATGGAACACAGGGGTATGGTGCTAATTGACGTTTGCTGTATTACAAGGGTCACAGAGATAGTCTGACAAACATACTGATTGGATGGTTTTAATAATCTTTAACATGTAAGAGTTCTCATGTGCAAAAATAAAGTAATTTGTTATGCTGATTGACTACAGCCTAACTCTCAATCAGGCAGATGTAACCAAATATGTTTTGTAAGTTTTAGGTGTATGAGGGCATGCTGCAGCGCTGGGCCAATCTTCTTACCATGGGTTATCCAATAGACCTTTTTCGCTGACTGAGCGGTAAAGAGAGTTAGCATTCAATCAATTCAATGAACAGTGCAGCCCATTAGGCTACACAATAAGGACCAGGAATCAGTGACTATAGTTAAGAAGGTTCATTACAAATTAGCAGTCAGAATAACAACCAGGTAACCCAACCTCCTAAAGACGTTTAGGCGTACCAGTATAAGGCAAACAAGAAGTTCAGTCACAGTAATACAAAAGATCAACAACCAAATCTGGTGCTCAGAGAAGAGTTTCTGATTCTCTCTTCAATACGTGTGCATAGTCTAAAATCATCTAAGTAAAGTCCAAACTAAGGAGGATGGTTCAGTAACCTAAAAAGATCTAAAAAAACTGGGAAATGCAGAAAAATAAGAAAAATGCGGGGAAGTGTGGGAAGGTGTCAGCATTTCAGAAGCTCGGTCAAGAGTCTTTTTGGGGGGGCGGGGGGGAACTAAGTGTTAGCCTAAGCTACACTCAGCAGGAATCAAAGAGAATAAGCATTGAGGTCTAATCCTCTCAAAGGCCAAAGGAAAGTGGCTTAATCTCAGCCAGTGTGAACACTAGTTATTTCCATTAGAATCTCGAAAGTAACACCCCTCTGTCCACAAAATCAGGGGTTCCACTTTCCTTCCCATTCTCACGTTGTAAGCTACAACATTTCCCAAATATACCAGGTCGAACATGGGAACGATATTGTCCTTGATTACCTGTGACTCGTTGAAACATTAATAAATGGAAACTTTCAGTTGACACTCTCCATGTTCCTTGTCAAGGTCCTTTTCTCAGACTCTCTCTCTATCACTAGTACAGTGTTGTATCTATTCTCAAACTAGCAAACCATGTGAATTGGTCCTGCAAGGAAAAGACATGCAAGCAGAAAATGTAAAACAGTATTTTATGGAGACAGAAATATGGGCCTAGCAATGTCAAGTTAGCGTATTAAATCAATTGTGCATATTTAATATGCGTGTGCACATTCAACATACAAATAAATGGAAAATATCAGTACATTAGAGTCACGTTAAACATTACATACAGATTAAATCTTGAGTACGGGTGTATAAGTATGACTAAGAACTACATTTAAATACAAATATGGAACAGTGCACACATCACATAAATCCTTTTTTCGTTTCTTAAGTAAGTTCATTTTAATAGTGTAAGGATGGCTTCTATTCAATCATGCAAACAGTAAATATCATTTAATGAATTAAGGCACACAGTATATATGAATTCTCTAATTCTACAATTAATGCACTTTAATAGTGATGTCAAGTGGAACACTTACATTAATATTGTTAGGGCACACAGAAAACAGGTGCTAAGTGCACGTTTATATTGCACATTTGTGACGTGTAAGGATGGAGCCAAAATTACGCTGCTCCAGGCTCTTTAGGTATCAGGTGAAGCTTTGGGGTAAGTTTCTAAATATCACTAGCACATTGTTTCATTCTATGATGCAATGTACTCACTTGAAATGTCTGCCTAATCTATACATAGGTGAATAATAAAAAATACAAATGCTGTCTGTGGTGTTAGGCATGGATTGGAGAGTCTGAACATATTAATATCTGCACATCATGGTTTGAAGAATTCAATTTCTAACCCGTAAGCAATTGGAATTTTAAAATGACGAAAGTGATTAAATGAGGAGTCTGCTTTTGTTTGATTGTCCTGGTATTTTTTTATAAAGTGTGCTATTTAAATGGATAAGATGCACATCGGCTTGCTGGCTCTGTGCAGCTTCAATGTGGTTACTGGTATGAATCCCAAGCAAGCATGGGTGCTATCCAGCAACTACAAAGGAATTTTACAAAATTAAGAAGGGGAATAGCATTTTAACAGTCCTCGTACATTAGGTCAGATTTTTCCACATAAACTGAATTATGAGCATATGTCTGGTTAGCACTTTGTACATGAGGTTGAGAAATTATGTCATCTGAGACACCTCAACAAGTCACTACGCAGTAGAAAATGAAAGGACGTGAATATTTTTTGACAAGAAATGAGACCTTTGTCATATTCTGTTTAGTGACAAGGCACGGTCATTTAAAAAGGATGAGGGGATTGTTTACTAAAAGATTTTCAGTGGTGTGAGCCAGTGAAAAACTTTAGTAAATCAGGTTCCTTATCAAGAGCTCTGTGCACAGGTGCAGCACAGAGCTGTGCACCTGTTTTTAACGAGAGTGTGCAGTCAGAAGGGGGTGCACGAAGTTGGTTGCACTACAAGTGTGTGTATGAGCTGGAGACAGCACAGCTTAGAAATGGAGAGAATTAGTTGATGCGCTGAGATTCCAAGCTTTTTGTGAGCTCATGCATTAACTGCCAGGATTACTCAGTGTGTGCATACAATGTGGGATAGGTTGTGCATTTTTGCTGAAAATAGATGAAAATAGGCGACCATCTTCATTCTGCAGTTCTACAAAGCACCCATGAAACTGCTCAAGACCCTCAGACTCTACTGAAATAGGTTAGAAAATCAGGAGGATAAGTAAGTCAAGTTGATTAATGTTCAATTATTTAAAATCATTAGATCTGAGCCGAGTAAGAGAAAGGGTGAAGCAGATAAAAGCAGAATAAAAGCATACAATAGCAGAGCATGATAAGAAACATTACAATGTGATTAAGGAATGTCCATACTGTTAAAGTGTGGCCCAATAAGTGCAGTCTATTAAAATCCCAAAGTGCTTCATGCTTTCAATAATAAAACATAATCATTTCTTTTCTTTTGCCTCAAGGGAGAGAAAGAGTAGAGATTGATCTGCTTTAAAGTGCGCGCCTCTTCATAGTTCCTTACTGGTGGGGTGCGACTCTGAGGGGTATGATCCAGGGAGGTCAGGCATGGATGCCCAGGATATTGAGGGCATTTTTAATTTTCTATTGCTGCTTTCCTTCCTTTATGTGAACCAAGGCAGTTATTGGTATTTCTAGCCTACTACAGCTACCTTGGGCATCTTTGGATTTCCTGTTGCTGATTTTATAAACTTTATGAAGCACCCAGAAAGCTGGCATGATTCTCTTTATAGACAGGTTAGGACAGCAGCCCCACATGTCCTTACGTTTAGGATTCTAAGTATTAGTCAGAGCCAATAGTGCCTAAAGGTTTCAGAGCTTCACATGTGCAGATTACGTGTGTTAAAGATTGTGCATCGACTTCCACCTCCTTACAACCATACCATACCGCTCTTAGGGGGATTAAGTCAATACGCATTCTCATGAGGGCATACTTCGCATTATAGGGGAGCGGTGAGCTCAGGTAATCTGGTAGGGATCCAGGACAGTAGATGTACGTGACCCAGCTGCCATGTTGTTTGGATTTTAGATCACTTAAGTCCTGCTCCTATGAGATTATCTTTGCTTGTTTTGTTAGCAATTTTGCTATGGTTCTTGGTGGTAAGCTGTTTTATAGTCATCTTCCGCACTTAGGGCCTTGATTGAGTTTGCCAGGAGCAAACCCCATGTTAAACCAGGGTACTGGAATTTCTCCCACAGCAGATGTTTCATTGTGCCTGCTGGGGCCATTTGCAATGTTCAGCAATAAGTTATAATTTTTGGCCATCAGGATCAGATACTGCTTTGGCAATTTGAATTCTAGATGTCTTTGTGACTGCTAGCACAATCTTGAAGGGCGAAGATACCCTGATAGCAGATACATTGCAGTTTGTCTAACCACTCATAGAGGTTGTCCTTAATCACATTGCGCCATATGTCAATGCGGGATTCACCTTATCCGCCACCACTGTTAGAAGGGCCTCCTTGTTTTGGCATGCAATGCTTATTTTAAGTTGGCCCATCTTGCATGTCAGGTGTTTTGCCATTGTTTTCAAGGAGCCCAGTTGGGCGTTCTTACCCCCTCTTTCATCCAATGTGACAGTGAGGTACTTGAAGCTTGTTGTTCTAGTCTTGACCCTCCGATGGACCAGGTGCCCTTTTTTGATCAAGTGTCTGCCAAAAGTCTGCCAAAGATCATTGTTTTAGACTTTTTCAAGCTGATGATGATTTCATTTACTGTGAAATAGTGTTCAAGTGCATCCAATGGTCTCTGAAGGCCAATTTGAGTGTTGTCCACTACCACCATGTCATCTGCATAAGGGTAAGTTTGTCCCCCACAATCCCATGGATCTCTTAAAAGCTGTTACTCTCTCTACTGAGGGGCTATGGATCACTCTCTCAAAGAGGACAGATCCCAGAGCACTTGATGGTAGTTGC
Organism: Calotriton arnoldi; assembly: GCA_963921515.1. Classification (NCBI taxonomy): domain Eukaryota; kingdom Metazoa; phylum Chordata; class Amphibia; order Caudata; family Salamandridae; genus Calotriton; species Calotriton arnoldi. The sequence continues at coordinate 3,150,034 of CAWUFW010000797.1, read as the reverse complement.
ACCATGTGAACCTCCCAGTGGTTATGGTGGGTGAGATCTATTGGGAACGACAGACCCAAGTCTTTTTACTTTTATCACAACAGTTCCCAAGATTTGCGGTAAAGAACAACCATTCCTGCACTGTGTATTTTATTTAAGATGTGTGCATTATATTCTACATGCCTCTATGGTTACCTCTACGTGAAAGGTTAGCATTGTAATGTTACAAAATATTTTTTACTTTTAAGTTATGCATCTCACACTACCCCACACTCACTAACCCTGCCCCATGTGTTCTCAGGATCACAGTCCCATACTTTTTTTATGCACTTCAACCGCTAGATCCTCCTAGTGACCATATGTTCCTGACAGAATCCACCCAACTGAGACAGAGTAAAATTATCTGGAAATGCTCAGGGATTACACATGTCCTGTGCTTAATGTCGTCTACGAGTGGGAGCAGCTGTTTCTTCTCTGAGCATGTAGTAACAGTTTTCGTCTACTATCCATGTTCAGTCACGAGTTCTGCAATTATTTTGGTCTGGTCAGATTTACCAGGGCTGCGTATGTAGCAATAATCTGGTCCCAGGCATGTCTAGTCTACAAAATAATGCACAGAGCAAAAAGAGAAACATCACCATGGTGCGGTTCTCAGTCAATCTTAGAACAAAATTACAACAGCTCTGAAGGCTGTACAAAGAAAGTTAAAAGCAGGAGTAGGCAGTTTAGAAGTACTGTAACTGACCATTTAAAGAAAAATATTAAAAAATTGTGTGGGAAAAATGAGAACATACAAAAATGGACAATAGTCCAATGTATATACTCTTTGAAGGCGAAAGCATGAGTCATTTCTGGAGATTTATCAAATGGATGGATGGAGTCGACATTAATATTCATGGAACAGTGTTTGGATGCATAAGTGGGTGTTATGAACCACAATGCTATACACAAACAGCCCCCCTCTTGAGAGGAGAAGCAACTATTTGTTAGTGTATAAAATGATAGCCTGGAAGGCCAAGCAGAGTTGGCCTCTCCTATCATTTATATTAGTCTGGCAAGGACCAGAAAAGCCCTGCAACGTACTGAATCCTTCAGAGGCCCACATGGATGGCCATGTCCATTGTTTAAATCAGATGTTACTCATCCGGAGGCATGGCTAACAACTCTGGTAAGAGCCGCATTGCACACAGCACAAGTCCCTGGTTATTGGAAAGGATGAATTTTACAGCAATGCACCAGGAGGGAGATAGAGCAGAACCAACTAATTATTGGTTAAATGCACCCCTTAAAATGGCAAAAATGTATCCTAAGCTTCATTTGGAGAAAATGGAAGATTTGGCAAACATGTCAAATTGGCTTTAGATTTCAGTGTAGCATTGTAGATAATGTTCTAGCCTTCTCATTTCTGGCTTAACACACTTAAGGACATATATTTTAGGCATGCTATTCTGACTATAGTGCTGCATTTCAGTGTATAGACTGGGATTTCTGATGAGGAAGTCTAAGTACCTGGGGATTCAAAAGCCACTGCTAAGAGCAATGCAATCCCTATATTGTGGCACGTGGGTCAGAGTAAAGGTCGGGAATGGTTCCAGAAAACATATTCACAAATAATGGTTTTAAACAGGGGTGTATGCTACCAACCTGTTATTTAGTCCTTACACTGCTGACCTAGGTAAAACTCTGCAATTAGTGAAAGCATAGCTATCAAAAATAGGCTAGCAGCACATCCAAGTGCTGAATCCACTGATGAGATAGTTATAATCGATAGAACGCATATTCATTTACAGATAGTGCTGAAGGGACTGGACATTATAATAGAGTTAAAAAAGCTGCTGGCTAATCAAAGCAAAGTTGGCACAGTTTCTTCCACTCGTGGTATATGGGAGTTATACTGCTTAGTTATGCTCCAGTTTATAACGAACTAGGTGACAGCAAGCATGATGCTCTTACCGAGTCATATAATTTAATGACTAAGCAAAACTACCTACCTGAGCCAATGGGCCACCTAAATAGGCAGCGAATCATATGCATACGTGTCCTTTTCCATCTTTTCGAATTTCAGGCATGGGTGGGAAAAGTCCCAGAACGATTAGTGCATGTGCAGTTTGTGTTATTCATTAAAGGAGGGGTTTGATCAGACCAGACAAGAACATTGCTATTCCAGACAGCAACGATAAGCTATGTGTCGATGTATGGATCGGCTTGCAAGTGTTACACGTATCCTGTGCCGAAGTACAACTAAATTGCAGGTTGATGTTGAAAAACAAAGTGTAGAGTTCGGACGCAGTTTCATCCATATAAAAAATGTCCTGGAGGACTGACAAACCACCAATGCCACTATGCATAGTTCAGTCTCACCAGGAGGTGTCAAAAATTGCGCAGCACAACAGTGGCATTGACTACTGTTGCAAGGGGCAGGAGCAGTGAACTCAACTTAAGCCAGAGAAATGAGTTTGCAGGCAAAGGAAAGACAAAATAAACTTATTGTCAATTTACTACGGGTTTTCTTGAATTTGCTTGTAGTTTTGCTTCAAAAGTAAAACATAATGACAAATAAATGATCAGAATTATAGGAACATTTCATTTTCTTCACGATTATCTGTGAAAAAACCATTTGTGTTACTATAATACAGTAGAAATTTCAGCATCTATATTTTGAGTATGGCTTAATTACCTGTTTGACCAATTTGGCGTGCCCTGCCTCTGCTGCCTCTCGTCCTGGTTGTGTTGGGTGTGAGTGTGGATGTTCATAGTCTTCATCAGAACTGTCCTTGCAGGTAGCTATAATTGTACTGCTTATTTCTGGTGTGTACTCCTATGCTAATCCACTTTTATGAATGCAACAAAACCTCCCCTTCACAATTTTTCAAAAGTGCGCTCTATCTCTGATCTTGTCTGCTTATGTGTGCTTTTGTATCTGTTCTCCCTTTTAGGTACAGGGTCACAAGCCATGGGTATATGGCATAGGACCTGCTGCCTACATTTCACAAAATGCCATTACACTTCAGCAGACACAATGTGTACTATATCTAAAGTTTAAATTGCAATGAAACTTACCAAGAACACAACCATCGCCAAAATCTCCAGTCGGCTGTAAAGGCCAAAAGAGTCATGAGTACTCCCTGGGTGTTCTGTTACTAAATCTGGGATAATCCAAGTTGCATGGCAAACTATTTGAATATTCAGTGAATGGTGATTTTTTTCTATTTTGATAGAAATACTCTGTTTTGGAAGGCCGTATTTGAATGTTATTGCCATCCACACATCTTATTACATGCGAAAACTGAGCAATGGCTCAACCTTTGTGGCATTACGTTCTGCTAACCTGATTCAGAAAGAAAGGTGCAAATGAATTTTGGATAATATTGCATTTAAAAAGTTGCTAAAAATCCTTGCAACTGCACTTTATGATATCCCTGAGCAACTGCCACTATCCCCTGGTAGCGACGCCTCTATTATTCACAGGGAGCCAGTTGCCGTGTTTTCGCAGCAGCCACCGCCGACACAGTTGTTGTATTCCGCTTTAGGTGTCCGTATATAGGTTTTCCTGAATCATGTCCTTATATAGGCACAATTCGCATTGCCCTTATATAGGCATAGAATCCCTGTCCTTATTTAGGCATTAACCGTGCACTCCAAATACAGGCATGGTCACCGACATCCGTCCACCCTAACGTCACAACGAGTTCTTAGAAACCAGACCCTTAAGCTTCGGGAGTTCCCTAGCACAGGACTATTGATTTCTCCAAGAACTCATCTATTATGTATGAACCGTTATACCTTAAGGGTTCATTCCTGACGTCTTCCTCTGTCCGACTTCACATCAATGCTAACATTCCGAGGCACCTATCAGGTATAAATATACCTTCCCTCGCCCAAGCAAGTTAGAAGAGACCTCGACTTCAGAGGAGCCCGTATCCCGGCCTGACGCACTGAGAAGACGCTGTCATTCCTGCTAGCAGAAGAATCCATCTTCCAGTGTTCTGACTCCCTTCGCGGGGTGTTAGAGTTCGAATCCGGAAAGAGATTCCCACCTCTCTCATTCTCAAGGTATGGAGCTGACTAGAACCTTGAGGGACTCTTGGCATACTAGACTTAACATACTCTTAGTATATCATACTAGAGAATACTTGCCTACTTCTTACCTTACACTACACCTAGACTAGGTTAGGCACATTGGGGTAGAACTAGCTTAGAGACGCATCATATGAGTACTCACATTTTTAGCTCATGTTATTTATGTACGTGAATATATGCTAAAAGATAATGCTAGCGCAATATTATTTATTTCTACTGCTTACGCTGTACATTATTTATCTTGCATACTGTCTTGTGATCATAACAGCACATATCTCTTACACGAGAAACCAGACTGTTCAATAAAACCCTTTTATTGAAACGCCCGTCTTTCCTTTCTGTGTAACTCTGTAGAAACTAAGCATGCACGATTGACTGAGTGTAACTGTTATCTATTGTTTCCACGATTCTGAGACGTGTTCCGATTCTAAAGGGAAACAAAGTGGTCATGTTTATGCGGTTGCCAGAAACTACTCCCTTCTTGTTCTCAAGGAGTTTCTAGTGGCCTCTGAGCTAGCTGGCACAAGTAATTAAGTTTAATATACTCGATAGGGACATACCGACCTCAGTCCTATGTCAAGCCTATAGGTTATATTATTCCAATGCGCAGAGCCTATTAGGGAAATAGGAACTACACTACATGGCGCCCAAACGTTTGGTAAGGCAGTAATTTAACGCTAGATACTGAGTAACTCAGTCGTGCTTTTCTCAGAGACCCCTACTCACATACTCCATAAGACGTCTGGAGTGGGTAGGGTTAAATATCCGCCATAACTAAATAGGACAAAAACCGTATACATTAGTTGTTTGGTTTGTTCAACGTTGAAGGATACAGTGTTCCAAAATATTGTGCACCTTATCTTATGTTTCCTTGAAACTTGTACAACATTTTTCAAAAAACAAAATGTCCATAAACGGGGACAATAACACCGGGAACGGTGGAGCTGCGCTGACCCAGTCGTAACAGCTTTTAACTTTACAGGTTTAAATGAAACCGAGGAGGGTGTTATAGACATCCATCCAAACTTAAGAAGAGCCATCACTCTAAAACTTATAAAACATGGCCTATCACCAAGAGGCGGTAGAGCAGTTTTCGTGATAGAGGCACACGAATCCTTTCAGACAGAGGTATTCTATTCATGGATAGTATTCCCAGAATCAAATCCAGTAACAAGAGTGTTTCACTTCTACAAAGAAGATGAACCACCAGAGGAATATATTTCTTTTGAGGATATTGAAATTCCACTAACATACCAGGAGCATCAGCTCTGGTTTAAAGGCGCCCTAAAACATCACATCCTGACATCGATATAATGTCAGACGAGGAATTACTTACTCAACTTACAGAGTTAATAAAAATTTACAGACAATTGGTCCAATATGTGATGCGGACTTTCACAGTCCAACCACCATTGACCATTCCAAACCAAACCCCTCAACAGGGTAATACACTAAAAATTACACAACAGACTTTATACGCAGTCATGGGTAAAATGCCCACAAAATGTGAGCAAATTCCATTCTGGATAGCTCAAAAAATTACTCAAATCGAAGCAGTATTTCCTAATACTAGCCCGTATGAGAAACACAGAATCCTAACAATCTGTTTACCAATGGGGATCACACCACAACTGGAAGACTGCACCACTTGGGGCTCAGTCTTTGCTGCCATCTATACTAAAACACATGGTATTCCGTCAATTGCAGTAATACCAGATGTCCTGAAACAAATTCAAAACGAATACGGGGCAGAGCCTGCTCTGAATTTAGGTATGAAATTACTGAAATATTTCGACCAGGTCTCAAAAATAATATTATCTAATATTAAAGGGGAGGCAGCAGCAGTGGCGATCCACCAACGATTAAGGGAATTCGATGTTACAGAACATCAAACAGAACTACCCAGAATAATAGAACAATCTTATGCAGAATTAGGCAGAGATAGTTTGGGTGGAAGACCATCGAAGCCAAAACTATCTGAAAGTCCTGAGAAGGACTCTATTAAACAAACTCCTACATCTTCTAAAAAGAAGTGGGAAACTAATAAACAAAATTCAAACGAGAAACGTTCTCAATCCCGAGGTAGGTCTCCTCAAAAGGAGCTCTCTGAAAGGAGGTATAACCTCAGGAATAGGGATAATTTAAAAAAGCCTGACAGGTATCAAGATACTGATACACGTTCCTCTCGTACCTTTCAGATATCATCACAGACATCGGAAAGAAGAGGACGGTCAGAACATAAAGAAGAACGCGTGAAATCGAAAGACGACAAACACGTTCCGAAAAATAAATCAAAACCTCAATTCTCAAAAAGAAGGTAGCAGGTCTGAAGATCAGACATGCCGAGGATACTGAGAACACAACTCAAGAACGGAGAATGGGCTCAGACAATGCTGGACAGTGCGGCAGAAGTCACAATAGCTCGCCAGAACCTGAAGGAACTTCTGGAGATAGTGGACTTGAATGAGTACATTACAGTTGAGACTGTAGACACCAGGGTTAGTACTCCACAAAGGTTATATGAAATAACACTCCGAATGGAGGGAGACATACCGAGAAAGGTGAAAACACTCTTTTGGGAAAAACTTTCACGGGATTATGATATACTTCTAGCAGAAAAAGACTGGCCACCACAATTTGTCAGGGAGTGCCCACATGGCGATGACATTATTATGCCTGCCTTCTCCAACCATATTCCAATTCATCTAAAATATACTTATGCCAGGAAATGGGCAGTTGCCCAGGCCCCAGCATTATACAAAAATCATGTAGGATGGGATGAGGACTCACCTCACCATAAAATACATTTAAAAAATGAACCTACTGCACAAAGGCAGTACCCAATAAAGCAAGAAGCTAAAAAACAGGTCAGGGAGATCTTAGATCAACTTGAATACCAAGGGGTGATTGAAACATGCACCTCCTCAATGAACAATCCTTTGTTTCCTGTATCCAAACCAGACCATACATATTGTCTAGTTTTGGATTACAGACACTTAAACACTTGTTCTAAAACATTTGCAGTGCAAAATGCACATAGTACAGCATTAATGAATAACATTGTGCGTGAAAAATATAAAACCACATTGGACATCTCAAATGGTTTCTTTTGTCAAAATATTGCACCTGAAAGCAGGTACTTAACAGCTTTCTCAATAATGGGGACCCAGCGTCAATTTTGTCGACTCCCACAAGGGTTCAAGAACAGCCCAGGGTTATTCTCAGCGAGGGTAACGAAGTTGCTACAAATTTATGATAATGAGGCATTGTCATATGTCGATGACATCTATCTGACAGACGATGACCTGGATAGGCACTTGAACAGGGTGAGTACCATTATACTGGGCTTCGCTCTGAGGGCTATAAGTTCAACTTTAAAAAATCCAGAATTGCCCATCTCAATGTCCTTTTTCTAGGATATGAGCTTTCAAGTGAAGGAAAGAGCTTGGCAGCCAACTTTTTAGAAAGGTGTGCGCTGCTCCAACCTCCAAAAACGCTGAAAAACTTACAATCCATCTTGGGTTTCCTAAATTTTGGAAGAACTTACACTCTAAATTACACAGAAAGGGTTAAACCTCTCTACGCATTAATAAAACCTGATTTTTGAATCAAAAATTGGACACAGGAACACACAGAAATCTTGCGTTCACTCCAAGCTAACATGTTAGCAACAAATCACTTACAAACACGTTTAAGTCAACGCAATTTGGTGATCCGAATAATTTCGGGTCAATGCGGATTCACCTACTTAACATTTAATGAGGGTGAAAAAGTACCAATAGCATACAAATCACATTTGTATACACAAGCAGAAATGCGCTTCACTTCAAAAGAAAAAATACTGACAGCAGTTCAAACTGCAGTAGCAAAAGAAAGAGCTCTAGCCCAAGGGAAACGCATTATTGTCGTAACCCCAGTACCGGCCTTAGAGGCGGTAACTAAAGCGAGCATTCCAAATGCTAAAGCATTACATCCTAGATGGATACAATGGGTTAATTCTCTTGCTGCAACAGATGTTGAATATGTTTTTGATCCTGATTTAAAAACACAAGCGTTCCTGCAATATGAACATGAATGTCCTCTGCCCACTGAAATTCTGCCTCTCGAACAGTATGAATTCATAATTTACACTGACGGATCCGCACAACCCGCTACAGGGAGTAAGCAAGCTTACAGTGCAGCGTGCGCAATCGTTAAAGGTCGCATGCGCGATGGTAACTTCAGACCAATGGTCCCTAAAACTCAATCTCTAGGAGATTGCACAGCTCAGCAAGCTGAACTACAAGCATTCAAACTGGCACTTGAAAGTACAGATCGCGAATTCCCCACACTAATAGTGTGCGATTCTTTCTACTGTGTTCAGTCGTATAATGAATATATACAAAATTGGCTTGAAAATGGGTTCAAAGATGCAAAAGGTGGCACAATAAAGCATAAAACGCTTTGGGAACAAGTAGTTCAGTTAAAAAGCGAACTACCAAAGGCTCACGTGATACACACGCTGAGTCATCAACGTGATGGCGTTCACGTTGCAGGGAATTCATTGGCTGACGAAGCCGCAAAGGGGGCTGTTCAGACGGCTTCCGTAGCTGCGATCACTCGTTCAAAAACGAGAATAGACAGTGAGATAATGTTGGCTGTCAATGCTACGAGCAAAGGCAGTGGTGCAGCGTACCAAAAAAGTTTCCACTCAAGTACTCTTATGTAATTGATGCGAACAACCTTCCTTTTGCTCGAATCCCTGGAGTGGGGGATAGGGTAATTCCAAACAAGGAACGTAGAGCAGCTTTGATTTATGAAGCACATCTGGGGGAGGGTCTGTCACATCAAGGGATCTCTAAAACAATATTGACATTAAAAGAGATGTACTGGTGGCCTGGAATGAATACACAGATTCACATCTTCATCAATGACTGCATAGACTGTAAGGTACAGCGTGATGCAGAACGCCACCAGACACCATGCTACGAAGTAGCCTGCCCAATACAGACACCATTGTTAGACAGCATTAGACTATCTACGCGCAGGCGTCCTTATGGACAAATGCAATCCCACAAATACTAAGTCTAGGTTCCTATGGATATGGCCTCATCGCTCGGCTGACGCTCGAACTGTTATAAAGGATTTGCGAGTCTTTATCGGCACATACGCAATAGGCACGCTACATTCTGACCAGGGCCCTGCGTTTAGCTCTCAGGCTTACAAAGAAGCCATGGCCAGTCTGGGTGTTGCATTGCGGTACTCCTCTCCGGTTCATACTGAGGGAAATTCTGTTGTGGAAAGGAAAAACCGGGACATAAAGCAGTCTATAACAGCTAGGGTATTAGGTTCGGGTGATGGGTGGGTCAAACATCTTTATGGGGTCCAACGCTCATTAAATAATTTGCCAAGAAGTTCTTTAGGGGGGGTCACTCCATATGAGGTCCTATTTGGGACAAGAATGTGGGTTCCTGATCTCGAATGTAAAGGCACAGTGGTGGAAAATAAACCCTTTGATATCAAAGATCGTTTGGCTGTTTTACAGGATCTAAATGAACTAAGATATAAACAAAGCAACGTGTTCCTGAAGCCAACCACCACTGGGGAAAATCCAGCAGTCCCAGCAAGGCCTGTCTGGATTCCAAAAGTTGGGGATCTAGTCAGAGAGAAGATTGCGGACAAGAAGGAATTTGGACCTTCTTACAGACAACCAGTACCTGTCCTAGCCATACACGGAACCAGAACAGTACTTCTGCCGCCCCTTGCTGGATAAAAGGAGAAAAGATTTGTGTCCATCGACCTCATCAAACCACAGTATGTGGCCAATACTAAATAGTAGGCCTCGTGGACTCCGACCTATTAGCAGACGCACTCCTCTTGCTACTATCCAAGAGGTTCAGACTGACAGACTGATAACCATCGAGAATTCAGCAATAACAGATGAAGGACTGAGCAACAATGCTATGGAACTCATCCCTCTTGAAACTCAAGTAACAGTTCGTCCAAATACACCTGTCTACACCAATGTAACAAGTGATCAACTGGTTCCAGCGATTTCAACAAATCCTGATGCAATTCCAACAATTGACAGAACTGCTTCTGGCTATTTCATTAACTTTGATACGTTTTCTGAGGATCCGAGTGAGCCTGAGACGTCGCCAGCATCAAAAACTTTTAAACAGCAAGTACAAGACTTTTTTCATTTTTTGAGAAAGACTTATCTGGTTTCACCATGGATTGAACTATGGATTATTTCTGGAATATTTTTCTTTCTGCTTTGGCTAGCTTTGGTTATGACTATCAGCGTGCTTATAAATGGCAGATACATCCATTTGGACATTGAAAGTAAAGATGTGAACTTACTTTTGAAACCTCACAAATCATCCCATCGTGAAGCAAGAGACTTGTCAGCAGTGAACATCACAGCTGTTCCTATACAGGATGGTATAGAGTGGGGCAAAACAGATTTCGATATCTTCGGCCCTACGGAACAATTGAACATTCCACATTTATTTAAGATTTCACTAAGTGATTTTATCTCGTCCAGTACCTATTCTGATGATTGGGACTTTGAGACTGTAAATGACATGATGTTTGATCTAGAAAGGTCTGCTGCATTTTCTAATAATGAATATTTAGAGGGTTCATCAGACTATGAACAGCTGTATTGCTATAACCACTATGGTCATCATTTTTTGCATAAATCTGCAACACCTAGAAATGTGTTTATGTTTAACCAATGGGAGCATTGTCCTACACCACCAAAAGGTAGTTCAAAAATGTTTGCTAAAAAGTTTCCATATTTTTCAGGATACAATACATCTGATTCAGAAACATTTTACTATAAAAATGTAAACAAAACAGGACTGAAAATTATGTCAACTAATACAAAACAGATTTACTCTGCAGCATTTATTGCCCAACTGTCTAGACATGGTTTCGACTTGTGGAAAGACACAATAGACACAAAATCTGTCTGGGGTACTAAAGATTGGCAAGTGCAGGGGATAGAAGCTTTGTTTAGAGCCTGTATCATCCCTCAGCAAATAATGTTTTTGAATGACACTGTGCAACAAACGTCTTGCCTTGGTTTAGCCAAGATCAAAGACATGAAAACACCTTCTGTACCAACACCTGCAAGTGATAACAATACACAGGCAGCGGTTACAGTTGACACAATACTACAAATCAACAGAATAAATCCTGATTGGAGAAAATGGTTGATCTGGCCCACAGACACAAACATCTGTCAAGAAAGATTCCTGAATAAAACACAGGGGTTTACTATTCATAGGCCAGACCCACGATACGTCCAAAGACAACATCCGGGGGTAGTAACAACATACAGTGTATGAAAATTATGCCTCGATTGGCTGCAAAAATCTACACTTAAGGATGTGAAACAACACTTATCTTTACTTAAAGAAGACGCAGACCTTAGGGAATTCTTGCTTGGACCAAGAAAACTGCGTCAAAAACGTTTCATATATGCCGGCATCTAGGCTGCTTATAATGAAGCATGGAAGGTGTCACAGGTAGAGGCCGCAGAACGAATACGTGAACTTGATCGTATTAACTTAGAGAAAACTCTAACTGTGGTCGACAATGGGTTAACAAATTTGTCATCCAGAATTTATTCACTGGACGGCATTGTATCCTCTGCTATCGACATACTGGAACAAGATTTAGCCATGTTACAGCAAGGCCAATCTCAGTTACGTTCTATTATGTTATTAAGCTGGACGCTGCAATCTTTGCGTGCGGGCTATGTGCCTTGGCGTTTTATCAACACGTCGGCTCTGTTTGCAGAATACAATCTGACTGATAAACAGATCGAACTGGCACAAAGGGGAGCAAAGTATACAGTGCTGAGCATTGAAAAACTGGAAAAATTACCATTCGCAGTGGCAGAAAAACCAGCTACAGAATGGCTTATTCATGGCAAAATCACTCTGCCTGTGACTACTTTTCAGTTTCAGTATTGCCTCAAACAAATGCAAGCAGGTAAATATGAGAGGTTGGGTAAAGAATACATTAAGACATCCTGGACTTTACCTTACACATACAGATGTTGGAGTGGGGATCGTGAAGTGTTTCTGAGCGGTACACACTGTGAAAGTGCACTAAGCGGTTCACTAATTTGTCAGGACATTTCTTTACACAGGGCTTGTAATGGTTCTGTGGCAAATTTGTCCTGCCATCAGCAGGGTACACCAGCTGCTGTGATTAATCCAACGTTTGGCCAACTTTCTAATGGGAGTTACCTCATGTTGAATGATCAGAGTTGCTGTGGCATGTTGCCAGGCATCCCATATCTAGTAACGGTGGACTCCAGGGTCACTTGTTGTATGCAAATATTGTTTGCCCCAATAGACACAATCAGGGAGTCGCCTTTGTGGCCTTCGTTGAATGTCTCTTTTATACGATTTGATACTTTAAGCAGAATGAAAGCCATGCTTATACAACAAACAGTGCCTCTGACCTCAACCAAAGAAATCTATGATTTACAAGTTGCAAGGACTTCGGCTGAGATACAGGCTTTAATTCGTACATACTGCCCTATACATTTCGTAGAAATGATAGGACTTATCTTTAACATGTCTGATACAAGCGGAATTGTACATGTATTTAAGACCATCTGTTCCGGACTATTAGCACCTTTCCAGGCAGTCCTCGGAATCATCCCAAACTTCGCACATTCGGTGTTTGGTGGTGTGCCATTAATTCTAGCACTTGTTGCAGGAATTCTATTTCTATTCCTCCTGCTACGCTATGGCAAGCCTATTCGCCGACATCACTCCGAGCGATGTGGAGAAAGCTCTCCTTGAACGGAAGTGCCGTGAGCGAATAGTACAGCTTTTGGGCATGCCTCGTCTATGGGAACTTAATACAACGTGGTTCCTGTCATTCAGACCAATCTGGCAAGATTGCATCTTACCTGTTCTACGCAGCTTGTTTTGCGGTGAAGAATGCGTGCTAGACGCCTGTCTAACACTCCCATCAGTCATGCCAACGGATATCGATACTCTGCTGGACCCGATAACGGCCCATGCTCTGTGTTGTCCCCAGAGGCTACCAATCCTGATGACGGCATTCATTGAGATCTCACAGACGATTCCGGCAGCTGCTGAGGTACGAGATGGATCAACAGGCACACAGGTAACAACGGACGCGAACATTGCATCTTCTGCTGAAGGCGATGTTTCTCATCTCTGTGCAATTAACCTTCTGAACGAGGTGTTCCAAATGTCACCAACTTCGGTGGACGATATTTTGGCTACGGAAATAGATGATCTCATGTTTACGCCAGACCCATACACTGACTTTGATTCGGCTCACAGTGTACCAGGGAAGCAATGAAATTTGGCCTTCATATTTTCAAAACTTGGAACTTTTCCCAGAATTGAACTTTTTTCTTTTTAAACTTTTTGAAATGACATGGCAAAAAACAATCTGCTTACAGTAGAACTAGTCTTATGAAACGGACTTCTTTGAATACTTCCGGGGACACAGTGTCACCTTACTTGTCTAACATTTCATTTAATTCCATGATATGCAATGGTTTTGATTTTTGAAAACTTATCAACCATTTCATCATATGTATATGTATATATTTCTGTTTATTCATTCATGTGGCATTTAATTCCATTATATGCTTAGAATGATAACGATGCTTTAAATGTACAGTACCTGTTGCATTTCAACAGTTTATTTTGAGCTTCTTTTAATATGCTTTTAGAAATGTTTTTAGCAACATGTGGTACTCAATTTTATGTTTAGCATTTAAATGTCTAGCATTTAGTATTATCGTTCATTTGAAAGTGGAGTGGGTGTTGTATTCCGCTTTAGGTGTCCGTATATAGGTTTTCCTGAATCATGTCCTTATATAGGCACAATTCGCATTGCCCTTATATAGGCATAGAATCCCTGTCCTTATTTAGGCATTAACCGTGCACTCCAAATACAGGCATGGTCACCGACATCTGTCCACCCTAACGTCACAATGAGTTCTTACAAACCAGACACTTAAGCTTCGGGAGTTCCCCTAGCACAGGACTATTGATTTCTCCAAGAACTCATCTATTATGTATGAACCGTTATACCTTAAGGGTTCATTCCTGACGTCTTCCTCTGTCCGACTTCACGTCAATGCTAACATTCCGAGGCACCTATCAGGTATAAATATACCTTCCCTCGCCCAAGCAAGTTAGAGGAGACCTCCACTTCAGAGGAGCCCGTATCCCGGCATGACGCACTGAGAAGACGCTGTCATTCCTGCTAGCAGAAGAATCCAGCTTCCAGTGTTCTGACTCCCTTCGCGGGGTGTTAGAGTTCGAGTCCGGAAAGAGATTCCCACCTCTCTCATTCTCAAGGTATGGCGCTGACTAGAACCTAGAGGGACTCTTGGCATACTAGACTTAACATACTCTTAGTATATCATACTAGAGAATACTTCGCCTACTTCTTACACTACACCTAGACTAGGTTAGGCACATTGGGGTAGAACTAGCTTAGAGACTGTGAGAAGTTGGCCTGGTATATGCTGTTCACTAATTAAAGTGGACACCTTGCACCAGAACAATTCGACTCTTATGGTAGATAGGTTTAAGACAACCTTTATAGAAAGCTATCCTAGTGGTAGCTGTGGAGAGCAGCCTTCAGGCTAAGTCTTGAAGGAATGTAAAGCAGCTTGTTTTACCACACAATCTCTTGAATCACCAAATGAAAAGACACCACATAGGTATATATATCAAATATATATGTATTTATTAATAAACACTCTCTACTAATCTCTTTATGAGATTAGAGGATAGGAACATATGTACAAGTCAAATATTATCAGGATAAGTTTAGCACAATTGAATATTACAATCTTAGTTTGCTAGACCTAGGTCTAGGGCATCTAGAATCGAGGGACCCCCAAGAACCACCCCAGGTAGTTGTAGGAGACCCACAGGGGACGGACGCGTTGACCTGCCACCGATGCGAATCCTGTACGAGTCTATGCGCTCAGACGCGATTGAGATATCAATGTTCAAGGTCCCTTGCGTGTTCGAGGCGAACACACCGATCGGACTCAGTACGAGTCGAAGGATACGGTCTACAGATAGGATTTGCAAGGGAGTCGGACGCGGTGTGTCTAACACAGACGCGAACCAGGTACGAGTCAGTGCGAGAATCGCACGGGGAAAGTAAGAGTTTTAGGATACTTCTGGTGAACCTACAAGCAAGTCACTTACAGGGTAAGTAGTTCGAGGGCCCACACCCACAGGAGTACCGGAGTGCTGGAGTTACCTCACCCAGGGAAGCCGGGTGCACAGGTGTCCTTTGGTGTCGAGTCGCGGCGTCGTTTTCAATGGCGAGCAAAGAAGACTTGCTGCTTGTGATGGTGTGAAGAAGTGTCCGGTGGAATCCAAGCCTGGATTCGGTGGAAGGATGACCTGAAAGCAGAGGGGACAGTGTTCAAAGTCACTTGGCAGTGACTCGGGGCAAGGAAGATGAATGCCCACCGTCGTCGCAGGGTTCAGGTCGTTCACAGTTGCCTTGACTCTTCAGCCACGAGGTCCAGGAGGCGTCGACGATGACCAGGAGCTGGATTCGGCGTGTCCCACGATGTCTGCGGATTACTGCGGTGTCAGCAACGCGATCGGAGCCAACAAGCCTTGGTAACAGCAAGTCTCGGGGAAAGTGTGAAGAGGCAATGGCGCAGACCAGCAAGGTCTGTGGAACTCACCCAGTGAGGGTAAGTCAGGGCAGGCCTGGAGCAACCAGGGGAGCCCTTTTGTTTCTTTGGAAAGTCTTCTGGGGACCCACAAGCCGGCTGGCAAGGGATCACAAAGACGCCTCGGGAGGATTCTCTCACAGGGGCCCACGGTCACTCGGGACGTGGTAGGCCGCTGATCTTAGGAGGGATTCCTGCTAGAGGCTGGGACCACACGTGGTCCAAAGCACAAGTTCGTGGAACGTTGTGAGGTGGTTGCACTCGACAATAGTGCACGGTACCCAGGGGTCGCGGTTCCTCATTACTCTTGGGGTCCACTGGCCTCAGCTTCGCTGGGGTCTCACGATGGCCTTTGAGAAGTCAGGAAATCCACTTCTTGGGCTGCAGGGACTTCGGACTCCGGCGGGAGCGGCGTAGTTTGCGACCGTCGTTTGTAGTTTTTGGTGCCTGCCAAGCAGGGGAGTCACTCCTTGACTCCAAGGGAGATTCTTCAGTCTTCCAGAGGTAGTGGAACGTCGAAGGTCCGGGATTCTTCTTGTAGAGCGTCGTCCAGGGAAATCTAGGGTGCAATGCACAGGTTCCCCCTCTTATACTAAAAGGAGGGGAGGGACTAGCTCTATGACCCTACCTATGGGAGGGTCAGGGGGTGGGTGGCTACACCCACTTCCCTTTGTCCAGTTTCGCGCCAGAGCAGGGACAGGTAGCCCCTGAGCCGGTTTGAACTGGCATATGCACAGAGGAGCCTTCTGCTCCCCCAGTGCAGGACTTCAAAGCACTCTAAGAGTGCACCCACCCAGCCCCAATACACTAAACCCTGTCTGGGAGGTGGTCACACCCCCTTGGGACAGGATATCTATTGTTGGGCTTCCTCCACTGCGAGTGTTGGTCATCAGCAGGAGGGCAGCCCAGTGTCTGTGACTGGTGTCATCCATTTTGTGATGCCAGGGCTCTGTCGGATTCTACCGCGTTTCCACAGTAGGTACATGTCTATCCCTCTAGAAGGGTGGAATGCTACCCCCGCCGCCAGGACTGGCGGGGGGGTAGTATTCCAAGGTGTTTGACACCAAACACAACATGTTTTGATGCAGCCATTCCAAAGTTAGCATTTTACCGCGAGGATATAATGCACTTAAAAGTATATGGTTTTTACCGCATCCACAAACAGCACCAGAGAATGGACTCTGTGAGCTGCAGAGGGGCCCTGCTCAGGCAGAGGCACCTCCTCACATAGAAGCCAAGCACCCTGCCCTCAGGATTGATAGGGCCTGCCTTCGGGGTGACTGATAGGGTTATATGTGTGTGCAGGAGAGATATAGGGAACCTATATCTCAGTGAGGGGTGCTAGCACTTCCTCACTCAGGCTGCAGTAGCAGGCCTGTGGTGTCAGATTTAGTCTGCTTCCCAGGGGTGGCATAATACATGCTGCAGCCCCTGGTAGGCCTGTGGAGTACCTATGCCCTTGGTACCTAGGGTACCATATACTAGGGACTCATAAGGTACCACAGTATCCAATCACTAGTGCACCTAGAGTGCACTCCAAATCGTTTAGAGAGA
Organism: Calotriton arnoldi; assembly: GCA_963921515.1. Taxonomy (NCBI): domain Eukaryota; kingdom Metazoa; phylum Chordata; class Amphibia; order Caudata; family Salamandridae; genus Calotriton; species Calotriton arnoldi. The sequence goes on along the minus strand of CAWUFW010000797.1, from coordinate 3,132,720 downwards.
ACAGAGAGGCTGGGGCCCTGATTAGCAGGGTCCCAGCCTGACTATAGCCAGAAACCAGTGTAAACATCAGAAAAAAGTGGGGGCAAGATAAGAGGCAGATCCTACTCTCCTACACAACCCCCCCAAACGCAGGGACACTAAACTAATCTTGACCAGTTGAGTCTTCGTGTTCAAAGTGGAAATACCTTGAGAGTCCATCTGCATTGGCATGTTGGGTCCCAGGTCTATGTTCCACTGTATAGTCCATCCCCTGTAGGGAAATGGACCACCTCAAAAGTTTTGGGTTTTCTCCTTTCATTTGTTTAAGCCATAGGAGGGGCTTGTGGTCGGTCTGAACTATGAAGTGAGTACCAAACAAGTATGGCCTCAGCTTCTTCAGGGCCCATACCACAGCAAAGGCCTCCCTCTCTATAGCTGACCAACGTTTCTCTCTAGGGGTCAGCCTTCTGCTAATAAAAGCTACTGGCTGGTCTTGACCTTCATCATTCAGTTGAGACAGTACAGCTCCCACACCCAGCTCAGAAGCATCTGTTTGGACAATGAACGTTTTGGTGTAGTCTGGACTCTGTAAGATGGGGGCAGTGCACATGGCCAGCTTTAGGTCTTCAAATGCCTTTTGACAGCTAGCTGTCCACTGAACCTTTTTTGGCATTTTCTTTGAGGTCAGATCATTGAAGGGGGTCACTATAGATCCATATCCCTTGACAAACCTCCTATAGTACCCAGATAGGCCTAAGAAGGCTCTCACCTGTGTCTGGGTGGTTGGAGCAACCCATTCCATTATGGTCTGGATCTTGCTCTGTAAAGGCTGAACCTGGCCTCCACCTACAAGGTGGCCCAGGTACACAACCTGACTCTGCCCTATCTGGCACTTAGTGGCCTTGATAGTGAGGCCTGCCTTTTGCAGGGCCTCCAAAACATTCCTGAGGTGGACCAGGTGATCCTGCCAGGAGGAACTAAAGACAGCAATATCATCTAGATAAGCTGAGCAATAAGTTTCCATCCCTGTCAGAACTTTATTCACCAACCTCTGAAAAGTGGCAGGTGCATTTTTCAATCCAAAGGGCATCACCACAAAGTGGTAGTGCCCACCAGGGGTCGAAAATGCTGTCTTGGCTTTTGCATCATCAGCTAATCTGATCTGCCAGTAGCCAGCTGTTAGGTCAAACGTGCTTAGACACTTGGCTGAGGCCAAAGTATCAATCAGCTCAACTGCCCTTGGTATGGGATAGGCATCAGTCCTAGTGACTGCATTGAGGCCTCTGTAGTCTACACAAAACCTCATTTCTTTCTTACCACCCTGGGTATGAGGCTTGGGTACCAGGACTACTGGACTAGCCCAAGGGCTATCTGAAGGCTCAATTACACCTAGCTCCAACATTTTCTGGACTTCAGTCCTGATACAGTCCCTGACATGGTCAGGTTGCCTGTAGATTTTATTCTTGACAGGCAGACTGTCTCCAGTGTCCACCTCGTGGGTGCACCAGGAAGTCTGACTAGGAGTCAGGCTAAACATATGTCTAAACTGTTGCAGAACTTGTCTGCACTCAGTTTGCTGATGGTCAGTGAGGCTGCTTGCCAAAGCAACACCATCTACTGACCCATCATCAGGGTTCTGAGAGAGCAGGTCGGGGAGAGGGTCACTCTCCTCCTCCTGGTCCTCATCAGTTGCCATGAGCAAGCCCATGTCAGCCCTGTCAACATATGGCTTTAATCTGTTGACATGGAGCACCCTCAGGGGGCTCCTGGGAGTTCCAAGATTCACCAGATAGGTGACTTCTCCCTTCTGTTCAACTATTGTATGGGGGCCACTCCACTTGTCCTGGAGGGCTGCTGGGGACACAGGCTCCAACACCCACACTTTCTGTCCTGGCTGGTATACAGTCAGTACAGCCTTTTGGTCATGTCAAGCTTTTTGTAATTCTTGGCTGGCCTCTAGGTTTTTGGTTGCCTTTTTCATGTACTCAGCCATCCGGGAGCGGAGACCAAGTACATAGTCCATCACATCTTGTTTGGGGGGCTTGAGAGGTAACTCCCAGCCCTCTTTTACCAAACACAGTGGACCTCTCACAGGATGCCCAAACAGAAGCTCAAATGGGCTGTAGCCAACCCCCTTCTGTGGAACCTCTCTGTAGGCAAACAACAGGCAAGGAAGAAGAAGGTCCCATTTCCGCCTAAGCTTCTCTGGGAGTCCTTTAATCATTCCTTTCAAGGTTTTGTTGAAGCGTTCAACTAAACCATTGCATTGTGGGTGATAGGGGGTGGTGAACTTGTAAGTTACACCACACTCCTTCCACATTGCTTTTAGATACCCTGACATGAAGTTGGTACCTCTGTCAGAAATGACCTCCTTGGGAAAACCCACTCTGGAGAAGACTCCAATGAGGGCTCTTGCCACCACAGGGGCTGTGGTGGTCCTCAGGGGAATCGCTTCTGGGTACCTGGTGGCATGATCCACTACCACCAGGATAAACCTGTGCCCAGATGCAGTTTGAGGGTCAAGGGGACCAACAATGTCAATCCCTACCCTTTCAAAGGGTACCCCCACCACCGGTAGTGGTATCAGGGGGCCTTTGTTGTGCCACCTGCCTTACCACTGGCTTGGCATGTGACACAGGAGCGACAAAACTCCTTTGTGTCCTCTGACATATGTGGCCAATGAAAATGTGGAACAAGCCTGTCCCAGGTCTTGTTTTGGCCCAAGTGTCCTGCTAAAGGGATATCATGTGCTAAGGTCAAGAGGAACCCCTAAACTTCTGAGGTATTACCAACCTCCTGGTGGCTCCAGGGGCTGGGTCTCTACCTTCAGAATATAGGAGTCCCTCATCCCAGTAAACTTTATGGGACCCACTAGCACTCCCAGCAGCCTCAGCAGCAGCCTGCTGTCTGAGGGGTTCAAGAGAGGGGCAGCACTGTTGCTCCTTCCTCAGATCTTCCCTAGAAGGGCCCCCTGCCCCCAAGAACTCAACCTGATCAGGCTCAAGTCCCTCTGGGGCAGTTCCTTCTTCAGGATCTGCTTCACCTCCCTCTGGGGGTGAATCCGTGATCTGAGACAGAGGGGAAGGCACTGCCTTTACCCTACTGCTCCTCCTCTTGGGAAGCATCTGGTCCATTGTTCCAGGATCCAGAGCTGGTTCAGTGTCATGCATTCTTGCTTGTGACCTGGTCACAGCAAATACCTCTGCAGGGATGCCCAACATCTCAGCATGAGTCCATAACTCTACTTCAGACCAGGCTGAAGTCTCTAGATCATTGCCCAATAGACATTCGACAGGGAGGTCTGCACGGACTACAACCTTCTTGAGGCCAGTTACCCCTCCCCAGGAGTAATTCACAACTGCCAGACTATGGTTGGTCTTGGTGTTGCTTGCATTGGTCACCTGGTACATTTCGCCCAGGATGATCTGTCCAGGGTCCACAAGATCCTCTGCCACCATGGTGACACTAGCACCTGTGTCCCTAAATGCCAAAGCCTGTTTGCCATTTATTACAGGCTGCTGTTTGTATTTGCCCAGATTACTGGGACTCACTAGGAAGGACATATTAAGGTCTCCCTCACAAATCAGCATTGCCTGAGTGGGCACTCTGACTAGGTCAGAGTCCACTTCAGAACCCAGGGTCAACCCTACTAAACCCTTTGTCTGTGTACCACCTCCACCAGTAGCTGAACTAGGGGGAACAGTTGCCTTAGGGGCAGGAGTGGTGGTGGTTTGGTCTTTGGACTTGTTACAGTCAGAAGTCCAGTGCCCTTTCTGTTTACAGAATTTGCACCAGGGCTTCTTTTGGCCTTTTCCCTTGTTGGATTGTGACTCCCCACCAGATGCAGATTTTTGGGGCCCTGGTGAAGACTTCTGGTCTTTTGACTTATCCCCACCTTTCTCAGAGCCCTTAGGATCTTGCTTCTTGGTGTCATCCCCTTGGTTCTGGGGTTTCTGCCTCACCCTGGTTCTGACCCACTTGTCTGCCTTCTTTCCCAATTCTTGGGGAGAGGTCAGATCCGAGTCCACCAGGTACTGATGCAACAACTGGTTCTGGCAATTATTAAGGATTTGTTCTCTCATCATCAGATTATACAATCCCTTAAAATCAGTAACCCTACTGCCAACCAGCCAACCCTCTAGAGCCTTGGTTGCACAATCAACAAAGTCAGTCCAGTCCTGAGTCTGTGCCTTCTGGGTGTCTCTGAACTTTAACCTGTACTGTTCAGTGGTTAAGCCAAACCCATCTATCAGTGCACTCTTCAGGACTTCATAATCATCAGCATCCTCTTCTCTAACAGTGAGGAGCTTGTCTCTCCCTTTATCTGAAAAGGAGAGCCACAAGATTGCTGCCCACTGTTTCTGGGGGACCTGCTGTACTCTACAGGCCCTCTCCATAGCAGTTATCCACTTGTGGATATCATCCCCACTCTGGTAGGGAGGAACAACCTTGCTCAGGTTCCTATGGTCTGGAATAGATTCTCTGCCTCTAGGGACACTGTTGCTGCCACCAAGGGGTTCTAACCCCTCTCGTCGAGAAGTTCTCTGGATCCCCAGGGCTTCTCTATCCAGTGCCAACTGCTTGGTTCTGAGGGCAACTCTTGCTTCCTCATACTGCAGCAGTTTGCACATTCTTTCAGAGGAGGTCTCTCTTATGGGAAAGTATGAGTTCCTCTGGTGGACAAATTCTCTGCCAGAGTGATAAGAGTGCTCAGATTCCCTGGAAGGGGACCTATGCCTCTCATCCACTGTGTCAGTTCTCTTAGGGAGAATTCCTCTGTCCTTTTCAGGCCCCTTGAGGCCTGGCCCTTCAATCACAGAGTCCTGGTCATTCGGATTTTCATCGTCTGACCCAGATACTGTAATTGACCCACCCACTGATTCAGACCCATTGGCTCCTAGAGCCAATCTAAGATCATCTGCTGTCAGCAGATCTATCAGGTGCAGGGTTGAGGGACTCTGTCCTAGTCTCAGGTGTCTTTCAACACACATGGCTCTTAAGTCAGAGAAAGCCATGTCCTTGTACTGAGGCTGAGTGGATCCACTGGTTCCACCCTTTAAGGACATTCTAGTGTTGTGCAGTGTTGTACTACCTACACTAGTTTGTGGCCTACTGATCCTAGCTTGAGCTGTAGAAAGGGTGTGCTATCCCTTGGCACACAGCTCTAAGTTCAGTAGAACTTATCGATACTAAGCTTGACTTTATATGTACCTTAAGTACCTATAGTGGTTTTCAGTTAGTAATTCAAATAGAGATTTTCTGGTAAAACAATAGCAAGCTGGAATCCCACATGCTGCCCACCAATGTGAGAAGTTGGCCTGGTATATGCTGTTCACTAATTAAAGTGGACACCTTGCACCAGAACAATTCGACTCTTATGGTAGATAGGTTTAAGACAACCTTTATAGAAAGCTATCCTAGTGGTAGCTGTGGAGAGCAGCCTTCAGGCTAAGTCTTGAAGGAATGTAAAGCAGCTTGTTTTACCACACAATCTCTTGAATCACCAAATGAAAAGACACCACACAGGTATATATATCAAATATATATGTATTTATTAATAAACACTCTCTACTAATCTCTTTATGAGATTAGAGGATAGGAACATATGTACAAGTCAAATATTATCAGGATAAGTTTAGCACAATTGAATATTACAATCTTAGTTTGCTAGACCTAGGTCTAGGGCATCTAGAATCGAGGGACCCCCAAGAACCACCCCAGGTAGTTGTAGGAGACCCACAGGGGACGGACGCGGTGACCTGGCACCGATGCGAATCCTGTACGAGTCTATGCGCTCAGACGCGATTGAGATATCAATGTTCAAGGTCCCTTGCGTGTTTGAGGCGAACACACCGATAGGACTCAGTACGAGTCGAAGGATACGGTCTACAGATAGGATTTGCAAGGGAGTCGGACGCGGTGTGTCTAACACAGACGCGAACCAGGTACGAGTCAGTGCGAGAATCGCATGGGGAAAGTAAGAGTTTTAGGATACTTCTGGTGAACCTACAAGCAAGTCACTTACAGGGTAAGTAGTTCGAGGGCCCACACCCACAGGAGTACCGGAGTGCTGGAGTTACCTCACCCAGGGAAGCCGGGTGCACAGGTGTCCTTTGGTGTCGGGTCGCGGCGTCGTTTTCAATGGCGAGCAAAGAAGACTTGCTGCTTGTGATGGTGTGAAGAAGTGTCCGGTGGAATCCAAGCCTGGATTCGGTGGAAGGATGACCTGAAAGCAGAGGGGACAGTGTTCAAAGTCACTTGGCAGTGACTCGGGGCAAGGAAGATGAATGCCCACCGTCGTCGCAGGGTTCAGGTCGTTCACGGTTGCCTTGATTCTTCAGCCACGAGGTCCAGGAGGCGTCGACGATGACCAGGAGCTGGATTCGGCATGTCCTACGATGTCTGCGGCTTACTGCGGTGTCGGCAATGCGATCGGAGCCAACAAGCCTTGGTAACAGCAAGTCTCGGAGAAAGTGTGAAGAGGCAATGGCGCAGACCAGCAAGGTCTGTGGAACTCACCCAGCGAGGGTAAGTCAGGGTAGGCCTGGAGCAACCAGAGGAGCTCTTTTGTTTCTTTGGAAAGTCTTCTGGGGACCCACAAGCCGGCTGGCAAGGGATCGCGAAGACGCCTCGGGAGGATTCTCTCACAGGGGCCCACGGTCACTCGGGACGTGGTAGGCCGCTGATCTTAGGAGGGATTCCTGCTAGAGGCTGGGACCATACGTGGTCCAAAGCACAAGTTCGTGGAACGTTGTGAGGGGTTGCACTCGACAATAGTGCACGGTACCCAGGGGTCGCGGTTACTCTTGGGGTCCACTGGCCTCAGCTTCGCTGGGGTCTCACGATGGCCTTTGAGAAGTCAGGGAATCCACTTCTTGGGCTGCAGGGACTTCGGACTCTGGCAGGAGCGGCATAGTTTGCGACCGTCGTTTGTAGTTTTTGGTGCCTGCCAAGCAGGGGAGTCACTCCTTGACTCCAAGGGAGATTCTTCAGTCTTCCAGAGGTAGTGGAACGTCGAAGGTCCGGGATTCTTCTTGTAGAGCGTCGTCCAGGGAAATCTAGGGTGCAATGCACAGGTTCCCCCTCTTATACTAAAAGGAGGGGAGGGACTAGCTCTATGACCCTACCTATGGGAGGGTCAGGAGAGTGGGTGGCTACACCCACTTCCCTTTGTCCAGTTTCGCGCCAGAGCAGGGACAGGTAGCCCCTGAGCCGGTTTGAACTGGCATATGCACAGAGGAGCCTTCTGCTCCCCCAGTGCAGGACTTCAAAGCACTCTAAGAGTGCACCCACCCAGCCCCAATACACTAAACCCTGTCTGGGAGGTGGTCACACCTCCCTGTGACAGGATGCCTATTGTTGGGCTTCCTCCACTGCGAGTGTTGGTCATCAGCAGGAGGGCAGCCCAGTGTCTGTGACTGGTGGCATCCATTTTGTGATGCCAGGGCTCTGTCGGATTCTACAGCGTTTCCACAGTAGGTACATGTCTATCCCTCTAGAAGGGTGGAATGCTACCCCCGCCGCCAGGACTGGCGGGGGGGTAGTATTCCAAGGTGTTTGACACCAAACACGACATGTTTCGATGCAGCCATTCCAAAGTTAGCATTTTACCGCGAGGATATAATGCACTTAAAAGTATATGGTTTAACCGCATCCACAAACAGCACCAGAGAATGGACTCTGTGAACTGCAGAGGGGCCCTGCTCAGGCAGAGGCACCTCCTCACATAGAAGCCAAGCACCCCGCCCTCAGGATTGATAGGGCCTGCCTTCGGGGTGACTGATAGGGTTATATGTGTGTGGAGGAGAGATATAGGGAACCTATCTCTCAGTGAGGGGTGCTAGCACTTCCTCACTCAGGCTGCAGTAGCAGGCCTGTGGTGTCAGATTTAGTCTGCTTCCCAGGGGTGGCATAATACATGCTGCAGCCCCTGGTAGGCCTGTGGAGTACCTATGCCCTTGGTACCTAGGGTACCATATACTAGGGACTCATAAGGTACCACAGTATCCAATCACTAGTGCACCTAGAGTGCACTCCAAATCGTTTAGAGAGAACAGAGAGGCTGGGGCCCTGATTAGCAGGGTCCCAGCCTGACTATAGCCAGAAACCAGTGTAAACATCAGAAAAAAAGTGGGGGCAACATAAGAGGCAGATCCTACTCTCCTACAGAGACGCATCATATGAGTACTCGCATTTTTAGCTCATGTTATTTATGTACGTGAATATATGCTAAAAGATAATGCTAGCGCAGTATTATTTATTTCTACTGCTTACGCTGTACATTATTTACCTTGCATACTGTCTTGTGATCATAACAGCACATATCTCTTACACGAGAAACAAGACTGTTCAATAAAACCCTTTTATTGAAACGCCCGTCTTTCCTTTCTGTGTAACTCTGTAGAAACTAAGCATGCACGATTGACTGAGTGAAACTGTTATCTATTGTTTCCACGATTCTGAGACGTGTTCCGATTCTAAAGGGAAACAAAGTGGTCATGTTTATGCAGTTGCCAGAAACTACTCCCTTCTTGTTCTCAAGGAGAATCTAGTGGCCTCTGAGCTAGGTGGCACAAGTAATTAAGTTTAATATACTCGATAGGGACATACCGACCTCAGTCCTATGTCAAGCCTATAGGTTATATTATTCCAATGCGCAGAGCCTATTAGGGAAATAGGAACTACACTACACAGTGAGCAGCGAGCAGCGCGCGGATTGGCGAGGGAGCGGAGCCGCGAGGGAGCCGCAGGGGTGAGCGGCAGCGGCAGCACCATCGTCATCATCACCACCTCACCGCGCCATTACAGCAGCTTTGTGCGGTGACCTACCGATAGTGGGAAAAGAAGAAAAGAAGAAGGAAAACAAGGCGGCCGCAGCCATGGAGATTAAGAACTACTGCCAGCACTGGTGTATCCCCGTGGCAAGTGCGGCCGCCATTAGTCGGCGGCCGCAGTAAGTGTGTGGCCTCGGCAGATCGCGGAGGCGGCCCGGTTAGATCGGGTACAGCCTGCGATTCTGCCCCGTGTGCCCCGCTTGCCTAATATCAGCTCTTCACTTGCCGGTCTCCCCTTGCTTGCCCCCTCGATATGACGATACGACGATAGAGCAGCAGGGGCTGCAGGGGCTGGGGCTGCAGAGCAGAGCAGCCGCGGAGCAGGAGCCAGAGGCTGAGTCAGGGGTGGAACCAGTGCTGAGCAAGGGGGGTGTGCATCAGCACCCACTAGAGAGCGCCCTGCGAGGTTTTTTCCCCTGCGGCAGAGCTCAGCTTGAGCCCGAGCAGCCAACTAAGCCAACTAAGCCAACCAATTAACCAAGTTGAGCGGAATCAAGCTGAATCAAGCTGGACCACCGGACCGACTCGACAGGGAATTCAGGTGCGTTACTGCCACCAACAATTGCCAGTGTTACTTTACAAAAACAGGCAAGCAGTGGCAGCGACGGCAGCAATAGGCGGGCGGGCTTTCATACCATACAACACCTTGGCCACTGATCGATAATCCTACCGATCTAATCCATTACGGACCCGCAGTAATCGAATCAAACATCCTAAAAAGGATCTCTAAGGACTATAAACTATGAGGTCAGGGCGGGTACGCGGGGCGGCTAAACCTGCCAGAAGCACAAGTAGTACAAACAATACAAGCAAGCGAAAAAGGAAGCTGAAAACGCCTGGTGAGCCAGAGGGCGAACCACAGGCAAAAATCGGACCTGCATCACAGGAAGAGGGCGCCATAATTGTAATAGCACCTGAGCCAAGCAATACAACGCAGAGGAGCAAAGCGGGAAAGTATCGCCTTTTTCAGCCCAAAATTGATACAAAAGTTTTTTTTTTTTTAAACGCAGGCGACACCCTGCTCTCACGCTCCACCGCAGTTACAGGGCTACAATCTCCACTCCCGCCTATACGCCAAGAGGACAGCGGCAAGGGGGAAAGGACTGAAGCGATTGACGGCAAAGGAGGTAGGGTGGAAAGGTCTGATCCAGTCAGCCCCAAACCAGCCCTACAGGGACAAGACGCCCCTGTAAATCGAACCCTAAAGACCCCGGAGACCTCGGAGAAAAAGCTCAAGGAACGACACAAAGGGGCAATTCAAGAGCCACCTCAAGACAGGGGAAAAAAGCCCGAGTCCAAGGGAGCATGGGGAGCATGGGAAATCTTCACAGAAACATGAAGCGATAAGTGTAAGCCTGAAATTGCTCCAATGGCCACCAAGGTCACAACGCCTAGGCTTACTGACCAATACAAATATGACGGGGGCAATTGTGTTTCTACAGACCCATTAGATATTTATGAGCTAGAAAAACCAACAGGAAACTCACTGGTGGGAACCAAATCCGACCTAATATCGGCCGGGCTGGAGGAACAGAAGATAATAGGGGGAGCACCGGAAAAACCAAAGGAAAATCTGGGCTCAGAATATGAAGCTCGGACTGATTTATCTCAAATTAATCCAGTAATGTTCCAAACTAGTATGACAGAAGACCCAGAAGAGCCAGAGCAGTATTCCTATCTCGACAAGGACGAGTGGGAGGCACTCCTGGCAACCTATCAGGAGGAGTCGTGCAGGTGCGAATCCACAGAAAATTTAAAAATAGAGGGGAGTAAGGAAAATAAGGCCCTCCAGCTAGTAGAGGGGTTATATGCACCATCTAAATGTACATCTAAATGCACAACGGGCAAACCTAGAACTCATCAAAGTGACATAGAAAAAACAGTTCATGGTGGTGACCTCGGCAACTCTAAAGACGAAGAGCAAAAATCAGACCACGGAGATGCCTGGGCAAGCTTGCTTAAAACCGTGCAGCTTTTGGTAGAGGCCTTTCAATATCAGACCGATAAAATGGACATGCAACTAACCCTACTGAATACCCTGGCAGTTTTTGTGGTAGCAATTGATGGCAAGCTTGGCACACTAAATACTACACTGCAAAGCTTCCAGGAGCACATGCCAGCCGAGCATCGTACCTGCGGTTGCAGCCCAATTGTGGATAAATTAGCAACCCTCCCATCAATGCTGACTGATTTATGCTCACAACTCAAGAAGGCATCAAACCAAGACCTAACACAGACTAGAGGAGGGCACACCCTGAATGGGCCTTGGAAAGACAGAGCGATCCATCGGGGTGCACCCGCACAAACGGACCAACCGGCCACTATGAACAAGAATTCACATACTAATGCTCAAAATGAGAACAGCAATCAAACATTAACATCTATTTTCAGTCAAAGTCACATGTTGGAGCTTGCTGAGGCAGATAAAGGGGAAATGAAACTGAACGCAAAACAAAGATGGGCACAAAAACAGAAGGGCAGGAATCAGAAACAAAGCCTTAATATGGACGGATTTCAACGACTTTTTGGGGCAACGTCAGTGCAAAAAGGGACAATGGATCAAAATAATCCAATACAGATATAACTAACACAAAGCACATTACCAACATGCCTGGCATGATCCAAAATCCTCCAAGTGGAAAGCAAGAAAGCCCTGTGTCCGAGCTTGTCTGGGAGGCCGAGGGAGCCGTCTCACCCCAGTCTCATTCAAACGGAAATTCTGCTGTAAATCAAATCAAAAATAGAATCGAAGTAAAAACAACAATGAGCATCCAACCGAATGAGACAAAGCAGGATTTAATGCCCTATGGAAATTCGTGGACATCAACCACACCTGATCCCACCCTGAAGGGAGGAATATAATTTTGGGGAATTCGATCAACCCCAAAAACAGACTCATCGTCAACAAGGAAGAAGAGAAGGCATGGAACAGGCAGTTTTTGAACAATAGCACAACCAACTTACAAATACCTGTCATTAACATTGAGTCATTCAAAGAGCTTAACCAAACCAGTCATGGCATAAAATTGCAAGGAAGTACGGAATATGGGGTCCAAAACGTTCAAGCAGGACCCACTGACGGGGATCAAGTGGAAAAAGGATGCCCCCAAACTGAGACAGGACCGCCTTCCATAAGAGTCCAAAACAATGTCCCTAAAGGGGCAGGAGAGAAAGAAACAAATGCCATTTGGTTTACTCCAGAATACATCTCCAAAGGAAGGAATGACGTCTTGAACCGAGGCAATATTTTGCGGCTCCTATCACACATATCATCATTGGCGGAGAGAAGGACGACGGACCTGGAGTCAATAGAGTTTATTAATTGTACGGATCATATGGCAGGAGAAAGAACAAGAGCAACATGGACCTACTCAATAACTGCACACAAAATACTCCTAGAAAGTGAGATTTTAAAGTCTTGGGGGATAATCATTGCTCCGTACACCAAACCAGGCTATCCAGATCCGTTAAACCCGCAACCTATGAGGGGATCTGATGGGAATGGAAATAGATGAGTTACATCGGTGCTGAAAGGAGCCATAGGGCACCGCAACACGGACATGGGACAACAGCTGGAGGAACCCAGAATTTGTGGAAACCCCTTCACATTGCAGGAACGGGAAGTCGACATAAGATGGATTTCGAGAATCATAAACAATAAAAAGGATTGACGAGATCTTCGTACCCCACATATGGTTAACGTTAATGGGCTAGTACGGCTATGCTCCTGGAATGTAAACGGACTCGCTAATAAAATAGTAGATCTGGAATTTGTCACCTACATTAGGGCCTTTCATATAGTTGCTCTGCAAGAAACTTGGGCATTGGACCCGCCACATCTCCAAGGATTTTTGCGTTTTTACAAAAGTGCAACTAAGACGGCAAAATATGGCCATTTGCCAGGATGTCTGGTCATATATGTTGTGAATACAATTATCCACACTGCCCGCCTCTTTGGCCCCAAAATTCAATCATCATTAGCAGTAACTGTATCCTTTCCATCAATAACAAATACAAGGGATAACAACATTACGATAATAAACGTGTACATTCAACCGAAATGCAAAACTAAACAAGCTAAGGAAATGTGCTATTTTGTGGAAACATGCATAAGAGAAGGCCCTACTACTGATCTTATCCTCACTGGGGACCTTAATTACAATTTAATGTGTTCCTCCATGGACGAAAAGGTGCTCCAGCAAAACCTAACTTGGAATATCCCACCACAAGGGAAACAACAACTGGGCAAACACACTAAGTCAGGACAATCAATCCTGGAGGACCTGGAACATCTAAATTTAGGGGCACTAAATGGTAGATCAGTCGAAGATAATCCTCCTGGAACAACGTACAGTTCAACGAAAACAAGCTCAATATTGGACTATACCTTTGTCTCCATAGGTCTGTTTCATCAAATAGAATAGTTTTGTTTGGGCAACAAAGGTGACAGTGATGATCGGCCGTGGAAATAGAATTAAGAATCACTACTCCAGCATTTGAATGCTGCCGGGCGCCACAGGGATTAGATGTCACCATCAACCTAAAAAGAATAAAATTTAATATAGCTGCTGGCAGCAAGATGCTGGAAATTGCAAAACAGCACTTTGTCGCCAGATCTGGAGAAGGGGAAGTTGAGAAATGGCTAAACTTTCTAACAATGATGGAAGTATACGCGTCTAAAATCAAACTACCAAATCAGCAAAGATTCAGCGGCACAAAACCTATACCATATACCGCAAAGCAAGAAATTAAGCTTGCCAAAAATCATATTTATCGAACATTGAGACACCTTCGGCATAAGCCCAATGATAAAACTCAATTGGATTTACTACAAAGCCAAAGGGTAAATTTGGAAAAAATGAAAAGGAACATCAATAGAGCTATGGAAGAGGAATTCTGGGTCAAATTATTTGCCGATGTTAAACACAATAACAGCACCAGATTTTGGAACACAATAAACCAATTTATCCACCACAATCATGATGGCATTTCATCGAATATCGCAGAGGAAGATTGGGTAAATTACCTCAGTTCCCATTTCCAACAAAGCATTGAGCTCAGTGAGCAGGGCCAAAATACTCAAAATGAACCAGAATGCCACATGACAATCAAGGCCGGTACTGGAAATAATCCCACCGATTTTGGGATAACAAGGGGAGGTTTTTCATCTGAGGATCTCCAATCATCTCATATAACTGCAATCAAACGGCAGATTGGCAAGGGGAGAAGGGAAGGTGCCCCTGGCCCTAATGGAATACCACCAGCATTATACAAGCAGGAGGCAACCTTCTGGGCAGAAGCATTGGAACCACTCTTTAGAGAAATTAGGATGCTAAACATCCTGCCTAGCTCATGGAAAGGATCAATCATTTCCCCAATTTATAAATCCGGTGAAAAGTCGATACCACAAAATTATCGATTAGTGGCTTTATTAGATAATGAGGCAAAATATTTTGCTGGTACATTATTAGAGGATCTCCAGGCATGGGCCACAGAAAGATCTGCAATTCCTTTACAACAGACTGGATTTGTAAAATCAGACGGGACAATAACCAACATACTAAGCATGGCAATGCTTATGGACAAGGCAGAGGCTGCACGGACACCTCTATACTTATGCTTTATTGACTATAAGGCCGCATTTGATCACGTCAACCGCACTAAATTATGGTCCAAACTGTACAGATGGGGGCTGCCACAGCCCTTACTAAACCTGCTAATAAACTTGCACACGGACACATGGTTGCAGGTGAAGTTGGGCAACTGTACTTTCCTGTCGCGGCGTATTCCTACAGAAAAAGGGCTGAAACAGGGTTGTGTCTTAGCACCGACTCTCTTCAACCTATATATAGCTGACTTAGTACCACTTCTAATCAGCTGCAACTCACATGCCCCAAAACTAGGAGACATCTTGATACCCTGCCTCCTGTACGCGGACGATATAGTCCTGATTAGTAAAACAAAAGTAAGGCTACAACATCTTTTAAATGCAACGCGGGACTTCTCTAAAGCAAATGATCTAACGATCAACCTGGACAAAACGAGAACTATGATAATCAGGAAAAAAAGGAGACAAACTGGAGCTTGGTTTTGGGGAGAAACTAAAATTGAGGATACAGCGGAATACAAATATCTGGGTGTGAAGTTGGATATAGGGGGACGCTTTTTGGCACAGAAGAACAGCATCAGGCACAAAGGCCTAGTATTGGCTACCTCTCTTAAATCGCTAAATTCTAAACTGACGGGACCATCGATCCTCCCTTTGATTGAGGTGGTTCGGGCAAAGCTGCTGCCAACAATCACCTATGGCAGCGAGGCCCTGAAAGGCAGAGACGCAAAAATACTCGATGCCACAGTAACAACAGCATATAGGGTCATCTTTGGGCTGCCCAAACATACCTCGCCTGCACAAATTAGGCTTGAATTTGGCGTTCAAAAACAAACAGTTGCAAGACAAGGGGCCTTTATTATTGCGTGGGATAAAGTGCGAAAAGCTCCGCATGGTACATTAAGTGAACAACTATGGAAGGAGATACAACAACACACCACAACACCCGCTGCGACATATCTTTACAGCAGTTTAAATAGGATGGGGCTATGTCAGCTATGGGAAACATCAACAACTAATACCATTTTTAAAAAACTAGTTTGGAAGACAGTGAAACATCTTTCTTGGCTGGAGGACAAGGCCTCACTGACAAAAAGGGCCCATGTTTGGATGACATTGAAGTCATATACAGAGTTGGCCGCTCAAGCCTACTTCAATCTGGGTTATGACAAAAATATTAAAGTTGCCTTTATGAAGTACAGACTGGGGCTGCTACCCTGTATACAACATCTTCCACCCTGACTAAGAGAGAGAAAGCGGGCTCTGTATGCCGCTTATGTGGATCAGCATCTGAAGATCTGCTGAATTTACTGTGCTCCTGCAAAAAACTTCTTAAGGAATGGAAACAACTTTTGAAGCAACACTTCAACCAACGGGGAATTCGCACCAGGAGGCAAGCTCTGCTGGCATGCTTCGCACACAATGATCCACAATTGAACTGTAGTCTAGTGAAGTTTTTGAGACTGTGCGAAAGAAAAATGCCTGAAATGCTGACATAAGGAATCTAGCCAGTAAATTCATGGGCAAATTTCCCGAGGCGCATCAATGAGCTTTTTCATACACAATAAGAACTTTGTATCTGAAGCATGTGGTGGTTAGATAGTACAGCACCTGAGGGCAAGTTTCATGGAGCTGCTAGTTTTCTTACAAGGGTGGATCTGCCAAGGCCAGATGGGCAAGCCAATGCCTGACGGAAAGTTTCTTGACCTACTGGAATGCTCCCCGCAGCACTTGGACAGAGATTAGATAATTCGTTGGTAAAGCTGCTTATTTATAGAAAATTTTCAGCAGGCTTTTAAACATAAGAATCATGAAGGAATAAGTTGTATATGTATATATTTGTTTGTTTTTAGGAAAATGTTGTCGTTTTGCAACGGTTTTAATTAACTATGCAAATAAATTTATACCAATACATATACCGTGGTAGCTACCAGAGGCTAGAAGTTGGAGGGAACTAAGCAGATGGAGGGAAAAAAGCATGTGTGTGTGGGGTGGGGGGTATGGCCTGGCTATGGTGTGTTTGCCTTCTTAAAATTGGTTTAAGTTAATCCATAATGACCTAGCCAGCTCAACCTGCATTTAGTATAGACTGCTTACTCTGTCTTGCATCCTAAAAACCCTCTTTCTCCTTTGTTGCCCCTGTTGTGTAGCCAGGATGCGCATTCGCCTCACCAGAGTATAGAATGCAGTAATTTCAAAGGTTGTAATGTGAGCTTCCTTCCTTTTCTATTTTACACCTAGTTACCACTGGTGTCAAATTTTTGCTCTTGTAATTTCCCCCCTTGCAACTATTGCAAAATTGAGAATGCTTAATACATTTGATTGCGATTCGCAAATGCAGATTTGTTACTTAGGAATTGCGAAAGTACTGAACTGGTAATTTTTCGATTAGTTGGGCCACTTTAAAAGATCTTTCCTATGAGCCCTTTTGTACACTAAAAATTTCTTTTTTAGTGGTCACAAAGGCATTTGCGTCTGATTATCGCCTCTTATATTGTTTGTACATCAGGCCCTAAGTGCAGTATACAAGAGCAGGCGACTAACAGAACTTCGACATGCTGTTTGAACATGTGTGCTGCTCTCTGCATAATGTTCACATAGCTCACATCGATGCATTTACATATTAGCTCTCGTGTATAGATATAGTGACCACAGAATGATACACTTATAAGACAACAGTCATGATGCATAAACATCTAGTTAATCGCTTGATGGCTTTGTTAAGAAATCTGTGAAGAGTGGTGATCGGTCTCCCACCACACACGCATCACAAGGCTGCACAACATAGGCATCCAAGGAGCCACTCTCAGACGGATCGCCACTTTCTTCACCGGAAGAACACAAAAAGTCTGCCTTACCTTTTTATCTCTGAACCCAACGAAATCATCTGTGGAGTACCCCAAGGATCCTCGACCAGCCCCACTCTGTTCCCTGACACCTCTGGCCCCTCTGGCCTGCATCGTCAAAACCCACGGACGCCACATCATATCCTACGCTGACAACACACAACTCATCCTCACCCTCTCCGAAGACACCACCAAGACCAACTTCCACAACTGCATGACAGAATTCACCAGTTGGATGAAGGACAACTGCCTGAAGCTCAATAGGGACAAGACAGAGGTACTGATGTTCAGAAACAAAAGTTCCCAATGGAAGGCATCCTGGTGGCCCTCAGAACTCGGACCTACTCCTAACCTCACTGACAACGCATGGAACCTGGGCATCATTCTGGACAAGAATCTAACCATGAAGACTCAGGTCAACTCAGTCTTCTACTCCTGCTTTGAATGGACTACGGCAATGCTCTCTATGCATGGATTGCTGCTCCTCGAGCGACAACAGATAATACAGAATGTCGCAGCCAGACTCGTCCTGGATCTCCTTAGATGAACCCACATCATCACTCTCTACCTCAGGGAACTCCACTGGCTCCCTGAACAGAAACGTTGCCAGTTCAAAATCCTGATCCCCGCATACAAGGCCATACACAACTGCGGACCTGCCTACTTGAACCACCGCCTGAACTTCCATCAGTCCACCAGACACCTCCACCTCATCTCCCTTTCTTTAACCCTCACCCCCGCATCCGACGTAGCAGATGTGGAGGCCGCTCCTTCTCCTACCTAGCAGTGAAGACATAGAACAAGCTAACTTTTCATCTCCGGATCTGCCCATCTCTTCCAGAGTTCCAAAAGTCCCTGAAGGCCTGGCTATTTGTCTAATCAACTGGACCCTGCCAGCACCTGGATACCCTCACGGGTGACAAGAAGCGCTCTTCAAATCTGCTGATTGATTGATCGGAATTCATGCTTTGTTCACTTTGCAGTTGAATAACTTTGCTATAAGTTTGCTATCCTTAAAAAAAAAACACATATATATTTTTGGAAAACATTGCTGAAGTCACAACTACAGCCTATGTATACTTGTCATATACTACAACACCCAAGATAAACAAGGGAAAGAAGAAATGTACCCAACAGCCCATTTTCCATGTTCCTGAGAGAAGGAGAGCAAGAGAAGCAGTCTTTATGGAATATCTTGGCAAAATGCATAACAAAGCAGTCAGTGCAGACTCCTAGCTAGGGCTAATGAGGTCAGGCGCACAGTAATAGAAACCCTAGGATGCAGCGATATGGAAATTATATGTGCAACTATACATACCAGAGGGTTGTACTACTGAATGTCAACCTCTAGAATTTGTTAGTACTAGAATATCGAGGACAGACTATCAAAGAACAAAATATCGAAAGGTAAATGAACATATGAAAGTATAGATTTACTAATCCTAACTCCACATCTGCATGCTTTGAAGATATATATATATCACCAAGCTTTATATATGTGGAGTTAGGTATAGAAAATCTATACTTACGTACATGTCAATATTTCAGTTTTGATATTTTGTCCTCAATATTCAGGATGCACAGTATGCCTGCGACTCAGAAGACCCAGGGGAAAACCAAAGTGGCAGGGATAATATTCCTGGGCAAGGGAGACTGGTGGCAATTACTATGTTCTAAAAATAAAAATAGCTAAAAACTGACAAATGTTGAGTTCAGCATGTTCCTCGAGCTAATTACAATGAGGGAGATTTAACAACCATGATAATATCCTTAAGATGGGTAGATGTGGAAACTATATGGTTGTGGTATGTTTCCCTATGGTCCTGTGGTTGTTTACAAAGAAATAGGGAGACAAAGCCTGCAAAATTACAATTGCAAAAAGAACAATTGATGGACAAAATGCCGAACAATGTCATACATTCACCCCAGTACAGTTTCAGTGCTCCGTCCATCATCTCCTTGTGTTTGCTTTGTTTGCCCTAAGTTGGCAGGGTATGCCCAGACATGGGTCCCTTGCTCACTTTGCCACTGGATTCAAGCTAGCCTGGCTGATGAGGGGTGTACCCCGAAACCGGTCCCAGGATGCTTTTTTCCGGTTCAGGGAAGACCTGGCTTGGCAGCTCGGGCTGAACTGTTCTCATGAGGAACAGGGTCAAGACTGATTTGCATATAGCTGGCTCTGAACTGAGGTGGCAAAGTGAGCTAAAGAACAATGATGGATTCAACCCAGATCTGTTACTGGGGGTGAGTGTCTGAAAAGTTTCAGCGCTCCTTCCATCATCTCCTTGTGTTTGCTTTGCAAAATTACAATGTCACTATTAGCAGAAGCTTTATTTCTGTGCTGGATTGGCTTGGACCCTTGTGTGCAACTATATATACCAGGTACTCACGTGTTGAGGAGACCTAGGGGATCACCTATATAGGTCAAGCCCCAACAGCCATATGTTCCTCCACAAGGAAAACAGGAGAAGATTATTACTTTTTGGAACAAAATGACTGAAACTTTTGCAAACATCTTGTTCAGCATGTTCACCGGGCAGGCCAATCAGACAAAGGGAGGTCTTGCACTCAGTGAAAGAAACCTTAGAATGTATGGTTGTGGTATGTGTCCATATGTCCCACGTGTTACCTGTGACCAAAAGTCTGGTACCCTAAATAATTTTGCATTCAGATGCTTTCCAAATTTCATGAATGAACTGCACCCTGTTTATTGCCCCTGAGCACTGCCATACTCACAGCATCCTGTAAACATCTGGTATTCCCATGCTCAGGAGGAACGTGTGGGTCAGCTCTTCCAGGCTTATGTTTCTGCATGAGAAAGTGAGGGTAGAATTATGATGTTTTGTTTAAAAAATATTCTACAAGTCTGTAAAACATGTTCAGCACATTCTCTCAGCCAGCCAATCAGAGTGAGAGATGTCTGACAACCAGCAAAATAAACCTTCAGATGTGAAGGTGTTAAAAATATCTGGTTGTGATATGTTTTCATACAGCTCTGGGGTGGTAGCCTTAACCAACATTTACCTTACAATTGCTTTCCAAATTCCCAAAATGCATTGCATTCAGTTTCTTGCCGCTGGGCACTGTCAACCCACAGAAAGCCATAAATGTATAGTACTCCCAAGCTCAGGAGACCCTGTGGAACAAAGGTGGAGGTATAGTCTTGGCAGAAATACGTTCCTGCTTGAGGGACAGAGGAGGGAATTACCATGTTTTGGAAAAAAGTTCTAAAAATGTCCTGCTCAATGTGATCTCCCAGATAGCCTATCAGGGTGAGTGAGGTCTGGTATTAGTCAAAAGAGTGTAGAGCTCTGAATTATATGGTTGTCGTGTTCCCATTCAGCCCAGGACCAAAAAAGACAAGTTGCTTAAACAGCAATTCTCATGCATTTGCTTTCTAGATTTCAAAAATACACTGCAACCAATTTATGGCTTGTGTGCGCTCTTAACTCATAGAAAACGTATACAAGCCTGGTATACCGCTTTTATGTTACAATGTAAATTAGTTATATATTTTTATTATAAATGTAGAACAATATAAAAAGAATGCTACAACACTATTTGGATTAATATTGTATTAATTTTAATATACTAAATTACATAAAAAATATTTTTCTGAAGTTTAAATTAAAAATAAATCCCACCTGAAGTAAAATGATATAATTTTTTTATTATGTATTATTCATTACTAAAAAATGGTGCATTGGAATTAAAAGTAAAGATGAAAAAACCCTGGGTCAAGCCTTCGAAAAGCTGCATCTTCTGCAAGGGAGACTGGAGGGAATTATGATGCTATGGAAAAAAAGATGCTAAAAAATCTGACAAACATCATCTTCAGTGTGTTTTACTGGCCAGGTAAACAGTGCGTAGGCTGTCTCGCTTACACCAATAGATTCTTTCTGTTGCCCTTTGATATTTTCCTTATAGCTCAGAGATTGAGAACTGTCCTCAAATGAACAGTGCACCATAAACAGTTATTCTGACACAATTTTGTGAGCTGGGCTAACGTTACTCAATTGATTGTGCAGATTACATTCCCAAAGAAAAGACACACATTTGGTATTGTCAGGCTCCAGGCATTCCGAGCAACATTTCCTTGCTTAGCATTCCAGGATTTATGTTTATCCATTTGAGAAATGCAACAATATAGTGAACAAGAGTGTTAATTTTGTTTTTAAATATTTGCATTTTCCATTATATATTCAGACTGCAATGAGATATTGATCTAGTATTTACACCAATACATAGTCCTGAATGTGCTGTAAAATGAAATCTATTGATTGTATTGGTGCACGTAGAAATAAAAGGGGTATATGTTTTTAAAGGACCAAATGCTGATTTTTGTAATAAGCTCCAGCACCGAGATGCACAAGCACCCTGACTATGAAAGGTCCAAAGGTTTAAAGCCAAAATTTGGTTACACTCGCAGCTACGGTGCTTATATAAAAATCATAACATTCATCAAGCAAAGCAGAGGTTTTAATAATTGATATTCAGACTTTAAATCAAATTAATGACTTTAGAAAATGACCTTTCTAAGATACCTGAAAGAGTGTTTTCTGCTTCTGAACTCACACCATAAGTATTTAAGACTGTGAAAGATACCATAGAATCTTACATAAAGTAACATAAACAATAGAGGCCAGTGCTGCTTTGCAGTTTTCTTTACAGACACTGAAGATGCATTGAGTGCACTGACCTCTTCTCAGCAATACAGTTATTGTCCAGCCAAATGCTTTAGAATAAAACGAATGATTGATTAGTAAAAGACACACTGTTTCCAGTTTTACCATGCGAAAAGTCCATCCTTTCTTGGCTAATACATGGTATAATATTGTTGCTTATGCATATAAAGAGATTTCAGTTTTGTTCAGGATTAAATACAATGAGGTTGTATTCCAACTTGGGAAATTACTGACAATGTTTTATAAGTGGAAAAAGCTACATGATCTCTACTGCTTGAGCAATGACTCGCCAGCACCATTGAGCACACTGGAGTGCAGCAGTCCATTAGGGACCACACTCATCTGTAAGCAGGCCGTATTGTATTCAGAACCTGATCTTGGTGTTCTACGAAGAAAACTTTCCCTGACTTTGAACCAAAACGTATTGTCTCTGAAACGGACACGTTGCTCTCTGCAAGTCAGTTTCATATACATAGTAACTGTAAATGGTTGATGTGTTTAGGAACTTCTCCCATCACCAGAAAAAGCAGTCCTTGCTTTATTGGCCTAACTCTGGCAAGTTTTCCTATACAACTCCTGACAAATAAGCAAACAGTATTGGTATTAATGAAACAAGACTTACAGGTAACTACTGCAACAGACTACTATACATTACACAACTGCACAAAGTGCAACACAAATAACAGTTACTACAGCTTAAAGGATTAAAATCATTGATGCACTACGGTCTAACCTACATGCCTCCAACATTACATGGGTAACCACCAATCGCAGATGAGTGATGACAGGTTTACTGCTTTTCATCATACTTCTGGGTCATTCTGTTGCATCCACAATTTTCTCTGGCATTTTAAATTAGAAGAGGAATGATATTTCGTCTATTATTCACTCAAAAGCAATTCAGTGCTGTCTGGCAGGTTTGCATCCTGGATCCCTTCCTTTTTATCATGTATATCAACCATCTAGAGGGGGTACTGTCAGTCCAGGAACTAGATGCACCAAGAGCTGGGGGGAGATCCCTCCCAGTTCTTTTATAAGAGCTGGGGGGAGATCCCTCCAAGCTCTTTTATATGCAGATGATGCAGTCCTGATCGCGCGCATTGCTAGAAGTCTCCAGCGGCTGTTAGATCTTTTTATCAATTTTATGAATAGTCTGGACCTACTCACCAGTTTTAAGAAATCTCACGTTATGGTCCTGAGTCTGAAAAACACCAAAAGCTCTACCTTTGTGGCGCAGGGCCAGGTTTTAGGCAAGGTGAATACTTTTACTTATTTGGGGATTTTAATTGACTCGGGTCTCAGCTGGCAACCATTATTAAAAAATGAACCTAGGAAGTCTTAAAAGGGCTGTGCCAGTGTCACTGATTTCTACCCCTGGCTGGGCCAGGAGCAGTTGAAAATTATGCTTGATATTTATAAAGGTAAATGTGTCCCTATTTCTACGTTTGGTTGTAAGATCTGGGGCTAGGTTAATATAGCCCTGATCCTGGTGGAGGCGAACACATTTTAAAGGGTCTCTTGGACGTTGGGCAGTGTATGCCCTCTGAGATCTTACACGACGAGCTCGGGTTGAACTACATTGTTGATTTTATCCATTTACGCCCACTTTCACTTTGGTGTGCAGTATGGCTAAAGGAGGAATTTAGCCTTAACAGGCTAGTTTTTCGGATTGTCTGAATTTAGATAATTAATCTAATATTCCATGGTTGCGTTATGTGAAGGAAAATTTCAACACTCTTGGGAGGCCTGAGCTTTTCTGTAACCCAGAAAGCATTGGGAAACATAATGTTGTCTGGTTAAGGCAGGCCTTTTATCTCAGGGTGGCAGCTGAGAGGTAAGCTTCTGCCTTGGTGAAAAGACATATTGCCATTTTGCCATGGTCAAAACCATTCCTGGGATTGAACCCCATCTTCTTCTTGAAATGACAGGCCATCAAGGGAGTTTATTAACCTGTTTCAGGCTGGGCATAGTTCATCAGCTGCTTTCCCCCCGAGGGCTTCTGGTTCAGGAATGCAGACTTGCCACCATGTATTTGTGACCAGATCTCCACTTGCGACATATTGTACTTATCTGTCCTATTTTTAAGACCTTGCATCATAAGTTTTTAAGACCACTCCTTTTAACTTTGGACATTAGACAGGCTAGGCCTGCTTTATTATATCTACAGCTTTTAGAGACACCCAAAATTTGTTTTCATGTGTCTCGATATGGGGCTGTTTAGCTCTAATCACTAGTCCCCACTTCCCTGCTTTTTTTTTTTACCTCGTCCATATTGTTAAATAGATGGATTTTTATCTGGGATGAGGTAATACTGTGATGTTTGTTAATGAGCTTTTTATGATGTGTTTTTATCCTTTTCATCTCTATGTTTTTAATGCTGTTGTTGTGCTCATATTTTTACCCATGTAATACCTGAGTCAGTGTTTTAATCTTTGTATGCTTGTATGATTTTACTTTTGTAAAAGCAAATAAAGTATTTGACCCGATTCCAGTGCTGCATACAATTGCTCAACTATGCTTCATGGACAACAATTGTACTTCATCTGTTTTTGATGGACTTGTGAAATAAATGGGTCCAGGATTAATCTCATTGCCATTTAACATGCAGCAACAGTGCTCAAGTATACAACTTTTCCTTTTCAACATTAGAACCTGCTGGAAATACAACAGATCATATTGCAGCATTGGCAGTGTGGAAATGTGACATGGTCACTCTCCAGACGTTTTATGCTGAATACGCAAGTGTGTGTTTCCTTCATGGTTGCTTTTATCAATATTAATAAACTATAGTGAATGATGAGCCTGTAGGTTGCTGTACAAAGATCAATGTGATTTCTTTAGCATTCAACTTTGCCAAGCAAAGGTAAAGTATGTTTTAAGTTTTCCAAGATTAGCACCAATCTTGAAGGCTATTGTGGGCTACCAGTAGCTCACAGAAGCCTTCAGAGTAGCTCCCAGCCTTGAGTTCATTTTTAACTAAGAACTGCAATAAATAAGTGTTGAGTTTGCCTTTCAAAGTTAAGGAAAGGCTATGTTTATTTTACATTATTACCAGGCTGCAGATAGCAAAGCCTGATAATGAGCCGTGCTCCACTCAGATTTATGACCTATGTGGATCACAGAGGTTCAGAACCAAAGCACTGAGGTATTTAACTCTCAAATAAAAGTTGTTCTCAACTCAATATTGGAGCATGAGAACAAAATTATATTTCTGAATGATTTTAAATGAGAAAATTTAAATGAGCCAAATAGACTTCTCTCTGAGCAACTTTGCTGCTTGAGTGCTCATCTCTACAAACCAAAGTCTTCAACTATTTTCCTCCAGTCATGCCTATTATAGAATGTTTGCACCATACACATAGATAACTTTACCAATACAGAACGTTCACATTTTTGCATTAATTTGTCGAAAGTATTTTTTTCTTTTTTGCATACAAGACAGGGGTCTTAATTTGTGAACACTAATTTAAATTACAAGACAGTAGTGTGACATGTAACAGTCTGCAATACGTATTTTGATGTGTTAATTTACAGAGCAGGCCTTGATAAATATTAACATGATCTGTATTTGAGTATACTACCTTAACATAGGTTTGAATTTGGCCTTAATTGAATGAATTTCTTGCATAAATTGGGCACAATCAGAATATTTTGTTTATTGTGTGAAAATCTGAACAATGCCTTCTATTTTATGCTGCTTAACCACATGTGCAGTGGATGAACTGTTCATGTCCACCACCCTAACTTCAGAGTGCGGTGAATCTGATCGGTTCCTCCACCATACTGCAGGAGAAAACCCTTCTGGTGCAAGTATCAGAAGGATTTTCTCTTAAAAGGAGAAAATCAAAACACGAGGGAAGAGCTTCTGCCATTTTCTGAATTGTTTCTTTTTATCCATGCCAGGGATATTAAAGAAAAAATGGGTAGGTGCCAGCTCATCCTGATATAAGTCCGCACCCCCCACCCTTAATGCCCAGTCTTTCCCATAGCAAGTGAGAGGACATTTGAATTCTTTTGGGTGCAGTTTTGACATATAACGGAGTAAATCCCAATTTTGTCTCACTTGGAATGAGGAATGGCTGCATTACTCAGGCTCTAGGTCAGCCGGCAACGCTACCAAACCTGGGCATTTCTGAAATCTAGAGACCCAGGGCAATTCAGGGTGGTGTGACATGCGTGGAACCCAACGTGTTTTCTTACCCAAAATGCCTTGTAAATATCAAAATGTAGGTCACAGGCTATTTAAAAAAAAAGTGACAGAAAACTTTGGCACCCCTAGGCAAAGGCCAAAGTCTTACCACCCTGTGTTTCCACATTTTCCCCATCTGAAATGCTGCATCCGTATGTGGGTGAACTTTGAGCACATCAACTGACTAAAACTGCAATCATGTGAAGACCTCATTGATACCACATTTACTTCACAGTGCAAATTTTGACTGATTGATGTTGTTACAAGCAATTGGCTCAGCCACACAAGTGGGGTACGGTTTTTAATGGGAGAAGTGTGGGAACACTGGGTGATAAGTATGTTGTGGTTCAAAAAGGCTCCAGAACTTTCCCTCACAGAAATGTGCCAAAAATGTGTAATTTTAGCCAAAGTGTGAGGTTTCCAGGGCCTTCTTGGTAGGAAAACGTAGTGGGATCCATGCAAGCCATACAATTCTGGACCTAGAAGGGTATCTAGTGTTAAAACACGTCTGGGTTTAGCTGTTTTCCCTGTGTGGCAGCTGAGCCCTGGGCACAATACCACAGCTACCCATAGCACTAAAAGGGGTCTGTTTACATGGCTCCCTGTTACGTTGTGTTGCTTATCTTGTTGCTGGCGATAGGTCCACCCACACAAGTGTGACACGGTTTTTACCTAGAGAACAGTGGGAAGAATGGTAGAACATTTATTATCAACTGAATATCTCTCCATTTTTGTCTTCCAAATGTATGCCAGAATGAACACATTTTTTAAAATGCCCTCTGAATCACAATAGTGTGGGTAACCCCAAATTCATAGTTGTACAAATAACCACTATTGCTAAACTCAGTATCAAGGGCACATTTCAAAATGCATGTTTCCTTCATACTGATTTTCTATTCATCAAATTTGACGGTATGAACTAATGCATGGGCGGTACACAACGAAATATAAAAAAACTGCTGCTCATTTGTTGGCTCTGGGTTCCGGATGTTTTTGGATAACCAACAAACACTTTGGGCCACTTTGGGCCAGATTCATAGACTGCAATTTGTAGTGTGTAAAGTAGTACTACAGTAGTTCTACTTACTACAAAATGCAATTCTCAAACCAATGATTGTAAATCTCCCTCCACCTCTCCTATCTTTTCTATGGGGACATAGTTTTAAGTTATGTTGATTTGTATGCCGCACTAATCACCAGAGAGAGTATTCAGGCGCTTGGGCAAGGTGTGTTTGTGTGTGGTCCCAAGATGCTTACTTGAAGAGCCAGGTCTTCATCTTTTTGCAGAACTCAAGAAGTGAGGAGGCGGCTCTGATGTGTTGAGGGAGGCCGTTCTGTGTCTTGGGTGCGATATAGGAGAATTAGCGACCTTCAGTTTTGCTTTTGCAGATGCAGGGAGTGTGCAGGAGTGAGGCAGAATGTAGATGTCTGGTAGGTTAGTGAAAGTGTATGCAGCTGTTCAGGTATTCTGGTACTATGTTGTGTAGGGCTTGTATATGTGCGTGAACAGTTTGCATTGGCTGCGCTTGTGAATGGGGAGCCGGTGAAGCTTCCCGAGTTGTGGTGTGATGTGAGTGCTGTGTGGGAGGTTGAGTAGGAGTTTTGCAGCTGCCTTCTGTATGGTATGGAGTCTGCACAGGAGTTGTTTGGAGATCCCGGCCTAGCGAGTGTAACCGTAGTCCAGCCTGCTGGTGATGAGTGCTTGCATGACAGTCTCTCTGCGTTTCTGAGGCAACTATTTGAAGGTCTTTCGCAGCATGAGTAGGATGAGGAAACAAGAGGTGCACACTGTGTTGACTTGAGTCATCATGTAGTGCTAGTCATCTTGGATGATCCCTAGAAATCTTGCTTGGTCAGTGGGTGTGGGTGTTGATCCTAGCTCCAACGGTCATCAGGTGGAATCCCATGGAGAGGTCTTGTTGACGAATACCAGTACATCAGTCATGTCGGAGTTGAGCTTCAGGCAGTTGGTTCACATCCAATCTGCTACCATGGCCATGCAGTTGGTGAAGTTGGTTCTGGTGGTGTTTCCCTTGTCCGTCAGGGAGAGGATGAGTTGCTATCATCGGCGTAGTAGATGACAGTGATGTCTTGTGAACGGATGATATTGGCGACCGGTGTCATGAATATGTTGAAAAGAGTGGGAAGAGGGATGATCAATGTGGGAAACCGCATATCAGTTTCTTGGTCTCTGATGTGAGGATGGCAGCCTGACCCTTTGGTTTCTTCCCTTGAGGATCCTTGTATGCCAATCTTGTGGAGTCTTCTGATGAGGGTGTTGTGGAAGACAGTGTTGAAGGCCATGGAAAAGTTGAGCAGGATGAGGAACTCTGTTTTTCCTCAGTCCAGGATAGTTCAAATGTCGCTCGTGGCCACGATTAGTGCGGTTTCTGTGCTGAGGTTCTTTCTGAATTTGGATTGAGAAAGAAGTGAAGTTTACTATTTAGGGCCCGATTCTGATGCGGTTTGGAAAGCTTCCCGACCAAATGGGTTTGGGAGTGGTTTCTGACCGAATCATATCGTGAGTCCAACCGACCGAGTATGATGCATCCGGATGCTTCCAGATACGATTTGGTTGGACTCCAATTGACTTCAAAGGGAGGCTTTGTTCTGACCGAATGAATAGGCTCCCATTGAAGAAAGGGTGGCTGGGGAAAATCGGGCACCCTGTGGTGCCTGCCACACTGTGCATGGCTGGTAAGGGGGGACCCATGGGTACCCCCACAGGTCCGATTGGGAAGGCTCTGGGTGCAGGGGGGCCCACTATGGTCCCCCAAAGTCTGATTCCGACTGCCGATTCGAGTCGGACAGCACGATTCAGAAAACCTGTCCAAATCCTGCATCATACTCGGTCGTTAGGAAACGCGGCCCGTAGAGACGTATGATTCTGTTCCGTACGGCTCGGTCATTCCAAACGCTGTCGGGTTCGGATTGGGATATTCCTAACGCCCAACTCGCTTGGTCGGAAACCATTCCGAGTCGGTCGGAAAGACACGTTCCTGATCTGATTTGGACAGAGCAAATGCCGTTAGGAGGCCTTCCTAACCGCATCGGAATCAGGCCCTTAGTAGTAAGTGTGGGAAGGACTAGGCGAGAGCGGCTAGAAAAAGGTGTATATTTACTGTTAAATTGGAGGGGCTCAGCGGCGAGTAAGGATGGGTTTTAAGAGGTGCAGGAAGGGGGTTTAGGGAGACAAAAAAAAAAAGAGTAAGACTATTGCTATTCACAAACTGCACTTCAAAAGTTACTACAGCCAAGAAGGCAGGTTATTTTAGATCACTGCAAGGAGGACTCAGTCTATCTCCTCACTGAATTGGCTAATAAAGGGCATAAGTCTTCAAAGGAGAAATTAGAGTTCTGCCTTTCCAGAGTGTGATAGCTTGGTCATGAAATCTCTAGTAGCAAGCGCTACCTGTCTCTAAATGAGTTGAAACTATTCATAAAATGCCCCATCCTATAATTGTTTCCAAGGTATATACCTTTCTGAGCATGGGTACTGCAGACAGTGGATCCTGGGCTACGCCGAAATATCAGAGCTTTTGTAAGATTATGTCAGAAAAGATACCCCCGACCCTTTACAGTAGTCTAGTTAAGCTGAAAATGTATTGTAAAAAAAGTGATCTCATCACCCCTGACCATCGAGCTCTGAATTGGCTACCATTCGAGGCCAGGATGCATTTCAAAATTTCTTGACCCATAAAGCGCTGTGCCATAATAACCCTTCCTACCCGTCTCAGAAACTGACCCTTTTGAGCGGAAAATGATCCACCAGAAAAACAAGAACCTTACTTCAAGCCACAAAAATAAAAGGAAACAAAACCTACAACCAATCCTTCTCTTGAATGGCCCCAAACATTTGGAACTCTCTCCCTACTGAGATCAGATGCAACCCATCCACATCCCTCTTCAGAAAAGAAGCAAAAAAATTTCTCTCCAACAAATCCCTCTCTCACTGAGGACTTGACCTCACCACCCCTCTGTTTAGACCCCGCCCTCCATCTGTCGACAGCCTCCTGCCACTCCGTAATTTGCCCGAGTCCTGGACCTATGTTACACTGCACTCCTCACGTAAATCTTTATATAACAATCTCTGGGAAAACTGTGCTCTGACTCTCCCTATCCTTACATCTCCCTTCCTCAACTAACTCAGACTTTTCATGTACTCTATCATTCGTATTCATCTTTGATTTATTGTCACTACGTACTTTCACTCACACTTTATGTAACTCTGGGTCTGGCTACTTCTTGCTTACATACCCAACTGTATTTCGTCTACTCCTTTTTTAATGTTAGCACTTTTTTTTTTTTGCTCTCTATGTACCTCAAGTTTCTGCTGTTGTACTTACTCGCTAGTTTCATGATCTTAAGGGCTATGAAGCCATGCTCGTTCACTACCTCAGGGAAATACTGTGTACCTACGCTCCCTACCCTTGCAACTCCCTACTATATCTACCTTAGAACTTTACGTCCTCACATCCCTCTGTCTATCGGATTCTTCTTTTATATAAAGTTGATATATATTTTTATTTATGCTTTATGTAACTCGAACACTTGCTGCTATTTTGCTTACATATCCCATTGTTTACGGTTTGCTCTTTTTACCTTTACTATATATTTTTATCTATTCTCGATGTACCTCATGTTATTGTTTTTGTGCTTACCCTGTAAAGCGCTCTGATACCTTTGTGTCTAGTTTGCGCTATATAAAACACAAATAAATAAATAACTTTTGCTGTGCTTCAATCTGTAGTTGTGCTCCTCCTCACCTCAAAAACCCAGCACCTTTCTAAAGCCCCACTGTCCCAGTCTGAAATGTTATTGTTGTCCACTTCTCACTGGTCCATCCTGACCCAGTGCTCATCCCTGAACCTTGCCTCTTTAATGCCCACCAGTGACGAGGGGGAACCCCATTATTGTATCATTGTCCAGTCCTTAAGACCAAACCCCAAGTGGACTTAACTGATGTGCCTATTCTTCACTGTAAGTTAACATTTCTTTTTGATGTATCAGGTCTCAGAAACAATGATTTACTGTTTCTGGTTATTTGGATATATCATGTACCTGATTGTGGAAAGCTGCCACCAGTCAAATGCGAGATCTGTTCAGGTTGCAGTGCTAATAGCTCCCACCAGAGTCTGCAGTTTAGTCAAGGAAAAGATTGTGACCATTTACACTGACTCTAAGTATGTATTTGGAGTAATGCACGACCTTGGAATCCTATGGATGCAAAGAGGTTTCTTAACATCGGCCGGGACCAATATTAAAAGTAGTCATGTTTAAAACCTTTAGGAAGGACAAGCTGTAACCGTCATGAGCAATCTGTACACCCGGGCTGAATGTTTTTGCGACTGATGTTGCCTATGTAATGCTTTGTATCGCTCTCTCTGAAGAAAATTTCAATAAACAGATTTTGAAATATAAAACCTTTAGGATATCTTACAGTTGCCTAAGAAGATTGCAGCAATAAAACGTGATGTGTACCAGCAACCCCATTATGATGTCAAGTTTTAGCAGCTAAGCTGCTTCAGCCGCTAAAAATGCTGCTTTGTCCAAAACCACGGATGCTGCAGTGCACGTTATAAGAACTAGATCTGGGCGGAGTTCCGCATGCCGAAAAATCTAAGCGCACTCCGCGGAGTTACGCAAGTGGCAGGGTGAGGCAAGTCCTGCTGATTTTTAGCGCCAGGAGTTTGTCCCGCGCTGAAAAATCTGCATCAAGAGCAGTGCAAGAGGGCACAGCTTATTTCTGCTGCTCGAGTAGATGTTCTACTCGAGCATCAGTGTACTCAATGCGAGCAGTAGGTTTTTTCAACATGAGCGGTAGTGACCTGCCGCTACCTCCCGCATAGAGAAATCTTGCCAGGAGGTGGTCTAGCATGCAATTTTCCTTGCTCGCGCTTGTCAACTTAACGTTGGTGAACCATGGAGGAGGAAAAACTCTGCTAAGTGGAGTTTTTCAGAACTACGCACTTTACGTGGAGTGGGAAAACTCTGCAAGCGGAGCAGAATTTTACACCCAGGCCTAATAAGAACTAAGCCTCTGAGTCTGGATCCAGCAGAAATGTAAAAGAGACTATGAGGGGGTATGGAGAGACAGGACTCATTATGAGGTCGCTTCAAAATTTCTACTCCCCAGCCTTTTTGGGTTGTATTATGGAGCAGCCCATGTTGATAGCAACAGCATATGTGCCGTGGCAACCCATTAGTATACATCCTTCTTTTCTTCAATAGCCCTAAATTCTTGCCAGTCCAGTGCCATTTATCTGTCACTCAATGCCAGAAAGGGTAAAAAGACCACCCCAATGCTCACCCTCCCTCTTTGGGCCCCTTTGTGAACCTTCAGATCGACTTTAACCCGATTCCAAAGTGTGCTAACTACTCCTATGTTTTGGTTACTGTGTGTATGGTTTCATGGGTGGAAGCATATCTCAACTCCATGCCAGTATAAATGGCATTATAGTAGCTAAGCGGTTAGTCTGAGATTTTATTCCTTGGTTCAAATACCATACTGGATCGCAAGTGACTCCAGTGCACCCTTTTTGTCAGCAATAGTACAGGCAGTTTTTAAAGATTTAGGAATAGACCAGCACTTCTTCCATTGAGCAGATCACCAGAGTGAGCAGACAAGGTAGAGTAGAGCAATGGCACTCTTAAAAACACAATAGCAAAGATATGTTCAGAGATTCAACTATAATGAACTGATGCACTGCTGCTAGCACTATAGTCCTGCACAGCAGTTCCCTCTCAGAAGACCAAATTGAGCACACATGAAATAGTCATGCGCTGACCCATGATGCTGCCCTCGGAAGCCCCACTCTAAACTGCTAAGTTGGATTTACAGTAAAACGATGATGTTGTTTTGCAGTATTGCAGAACAATTATACGTCTCTACAATTTCTGCTCTCATGTTCAAGCAACCTTACCTGAGCAACTGCCAGAGTCTGCCATTCCCTCCAGCCTGGCAACTGTGTGCACGTTTGTGTACACTAGAAAAAGTCTGCACTCCAGTCTCGCTGGTGTGAAGCTCCTGCTCATCACTAGCACACCCGTCAAATACCACAGCCTGATAACGTGGATTCATTCATCTAACTGCAAACAGCTGGAATGGAATTGAACTTATAGATCATCCTTTCACCCAAGAAAGGGATCTTGGCACTAGAAAAACAAGCAGAAACAAACCATAGAAAAAAAGCATAAAGCAGACCCTAGAGTTGTTTCTCCTACAGAAAACAGTGTTACTGCCTCTGGACCTGTGCCTGCCCAAGGCCCCTCTGCCAGAACAGTTTCTGTTGCTACCTTGCTGCCTTTTGGTGGGACTATTCCCCAGTCCACCTCCTTTGCATGCTCCACCACCACCACCACCACGTTTATGCTGCTCCTGCAACCTCTCACCAATACCACCTTTTTTGGAGGTAAGAAGCACCTACCTCAGATACCAGATCCCTCTAGTCAGCTCTGCTACCTTTGCCAATGGGTTGAGTGTCTGGTTTGTGGTGGAATACATCCTCGCTGCAGAACAGGGATTCATTTCAAGGTCTAACTGTACGGAACCTCTTTCCACACAGAGCCGCTGTCCTCCTTAGGAACTAATGTGTGCTGTTTCTAGAAAAGTACAAACGATTAAGCTTTCTTCTAGCTGGATTTGCTCACACTTGCCTGTGGATGCAGGGGTTAGTATCTTTTTGATCAGTGTTCCCAACAGTTACAACATAAATTGCCTTGATTTCTTCTACCGTGGGAGTCTACTGCAAGAGTGTGCCGGCATATGCCTTACTTCATATCAAGGCCTTGAAATGCTTAATAATCCTATGCTCCTTATGACTCATCTTGCACCGACAGAGCCGAGGATTTATCTGCGAGCACCATAAAGCAAACATCTCCAGTATTTTTGTTGTAAACAGTAAATGTGACTTTGTTGTCGAGAACATTCCTTTCAGATTGTCACTTTATGAATTCTATGTTTCTCATGCACTGTTGTTTCACAATTGCTATCAGCAAGGAGTCTATGCATACTTTATTTATGGATCCCAAGCCTATCCATGGTTGCCCCTAGATTGGACTGGGACTTATCAGGGATGTTTTATTCCACTGTTGTGACACTTTGGTGATCACCCTTTGCAGAGGTGGGGGCAAGAGGGAGAAGCGGGTTGCCTTTACTACTTCTAGATTATTTTCTACTTGAATTCCAATGTATTGAATAACAGTTGCTTTAGATGAGGTAGATGAAATGCAGACATCATGGAAAAGATTGCCAATTTCATCGCATTAGGATTAGTGGTAGATCAATTAGACATCCATGTCAAAATGCTGATTCCGAATAGGATAGCTTCAGATTACAGATCATAAGCAAATACCGCGGAAGCGAGGGTCTATGGTAGGCTATGAATGCCACACTCATCTGCCCAAAATCTCACTCAGCATACATGAGCAGAAAGAGCAGATCAAGGATAGGGCTAGGGAACTGTAACAGCCACAGAATGGGCTAGATTTTAATCTCAGTGGCACCTGGACATGGTTTTGAAGCATATTTTGGCACTGGATAATGCAACTATTTAAAATAATATTTGTAATATTTTAAATTGTGGCTGTTCTGTACGTACTAATAAAAACAAATAATGTGTTTCATCTGATGCACTTGTGAAAATAATGGTACCGCCAATACTTTTCCACTTGCTACTTTTGTGGGTGATGAGGACTGAGATAATGCATGGATATATTTTATAATCAAATATGAATTTTGTTTGCTTATTAATTTGAAGTGCCCTTTAGCCGCAATATGCCTCACAAGCTTCCTGCATCTCGTAGCAAAGCAAAGCCTCGCTTTTGATATCGACCAGAAGCATGGTTTTAAGAAAATAAAAGAAGTCAACAGCGTGTTCATGTATTGTAGTGGTGCTTCAAGAATGTCTCCCATTTTCTCTCTGAAGATCCTGTCACCTGCTCATTAGCTAAGTTAAACTGAAAGTAACAGGTTTCTGTCGCGCTTGCGCTCCATAGTCTTGTATAGATGAAATGTATATAATGTGTTCCATTTTGCATGCATTTTAGCATTACATGTTTCAACTGGCCTTTTATGGCGAGAGCTCTGGTAGGTTAAAATGACATCTGCCTCTTGATTATCTGCTGTGCTGCTCGCTATTTTTGCATTAAAAGCATATTAAACGGTTTGACTTCCCAACACGTTGGGTTTTATTTTAACACTGTGCATACACATTCGTGGGCTAAGGAAACCTACGAGGTGCGACCCCCCAGGGCCGGCGCTAGGCATGGGCAGTGTGGGCAGCTGCCCAGGGCCTCGCACTCAGCCTACCAGCATGGGGCCCGCACCGATCGTGTGTCCTGTTGTTTCCCTGCCAATCCAACTAAAAGAAAGGTGTCTTCTTGCAATTAGGGTCCATGGGAGGGGTCCTCTCCCCGGGCCTCTCAGGGATGGTGTCTGGAGGCCTAGGGGAGGGAGACGCTTCCTCTTGTCTCAATTGCAAGGAGACCATTCAGAGATACTGCGGGACGCCCATTGGCCAGCATTTTAGCGCCCCCAGTTTTAACTTTTAGCCCACAAGCAATTCTCACACCTATCCGGCTGAAGGTGTGAGAATTGCTTGTGGGCTGAAAGTTAAAACTGGGGTGGCGCTAAAATGCTGGACAATGGGCCTCCCGCAGTGTCTCTGAATGGGGTCACTTATGTAAATTAGAGGGGCCTCGCACATTCCCTTTTGGCCCAGGGCCCTGCAAATCCTAGAACCGGCCCTGCGACCCCCAGCAACAGGCTGTTTGAAGACCCAGAGATGGAAGTGAGCTTTGTACACATAACAGGTAAGACATGGGGGGCAGCCAGGGCACAACCACAGGTAGGAGCTGCACAAGCTTCATTTACACATGCACCCATACCGAGAAAACAGTTGCTACAACCAGCAGTGTACAGCTCCACACACTTTGCTAGGTGAATAATTACTGTGCAATCCTAGAACTGGCAAAGCTTAGGATGAAAAGATAAAAATCAGAACTTGCGAAAAAAATGTAAAAGTGTCAAAATATTGTGTAATGAGAAAGCCCGGAAGGGGTCCATTTTTAAATTTAAAACCTAGGCCACAAACAACCGTTCCAATTTAATGTCCGAGCTAAGTCTGTAGCAAAGCAGTAATGGAATAGAACTTTGCACGACCGGGTGGGGTCGGGGCTCCAGACTCTTGATGGGGGAGTCGAGGAGGCCCAAATCTAGAAAGCGATACTGCGACAGGGGATTGTTGTATGTTGTTGAAAGCACATCTGTAAAGCAATGGTGAAGTATCTGCCATCACAGAGTAAATTTATGAAAACTAAGCACAATCGAGGTTTGTTAGGTAGTATTAAATATTGATTGTGGGCTTTATTATTTTTAATGTATTTCTCTTGAAGATTGTATTTCCCTTTACTCCAAAAGTCGGTATGGATGCGGGGAGGGCGGGGGTATGCTAGGGGTAGTGCGAGCGAAGTCTTGTGTGAAAGGCAATGGCACTCTCCACTTTTCCATGTTGTTTCATTGGTCAAATTTGTTTTGCTGCAATGGAAAAGTAAAAGAGTTGTTGCTTAAATATGGGTTTAACATGGAGATAGCAGCCAATCAATAAACTGCAACGTTAAAGACTTGCAAGCATGTTGCACTGCAGATGAGGTCTGTATATCGCTGCAATGACAAAATGCATTTAAAAGCACATTAAAAAACATACTTCTTCGGGTAGTCCCTGGACCATACGGTTATGAACTTATACAGATCATTCATATGTTATTTGTGATGGTGACATGTAGCACTGATGTTTTCGTTTTTTCTTTCCCCACTGACATTGTATAGTGAAATGCTTGTGGATCACTTACTAGAGGACAACACTAAACGATAGTCTCACAGCAAAAGCACCAGAGAACAATCTGACTGATCTTTTGTGGATTAAGAAATGGACATTCAGACATCCTTGTATATACCAATAACCCTTTTTTAATTCTAAGTCACTCCATTGTCACGTAGTTCTATATTTCTGGCTACTTTACTTGGGGTTCTTTCATCACTTTTCTCTAAAAAACACCACTCACTAAATTTAATGCGCGGAGAGAAACATATGTATTGAGTCAAAATATAATCTTGTTGTATATTTCCTCTTTGCTTCATAATCAAATAAATAACTTAGTTCGGCTGAACTGAGTTTAAAGAAAGGCAATAATTGGGCTACTTAATTGAATTTATGCTTTGCATTGACTTGTGGCAGATATGTTTTGTCTTATTGAACAAGTTACTTACCTTCGGTAACGATATATCTGTAAGAAACATAGGTTAGTTATAGATTCCTTACCTTAGAATTACCCCCAGGCGTCAGACTGGATCCGGAAAGTTTTTTCGTCAGCAGTACCTCTGCGCGTCGGAAGGTGGCGTCGGTCGGCTCCGCGTCCGTCGTTGGCGTCGTGGATCCCCTTTCTGCCCCTCTTTCTGAGGTTCTCTTGTTCCTCCTTTCTTTGGCCCAGCAGGGCTCTGCTCTGAGCACGATCAAGGGCTATCTCTTGGCCATTTCTGCCGTTCTAAGGCTTCCTGATCAGCCTTCTCTCTTTAAGTCCCCGGTTGTAAATCGTTTCTTAAAAGGCATTACTCATCTCTTTCCTCCTATTCCCTTCGTAATGCCTCAGTGGGACTTGAATTTGGTCTTGACCTATTTGATGTGCGCTCACTTTGAGCCGCTTCACAACTGTCCTCTACGTCTTTTAACTCTTAAGACTGCATTCCTGGTAGCCATCACATCTGCCAGAAGAGTGAGTGAGCTCCAGGCTCTTTTATCCAAGCCTCCTTTTCTGGCTGTACATCCGGACAAGGTTGTCCTAAGAACTCGTCCATCCTTTCTTCCCAAGGTGGTCACCTCCTTTCACATCGGGCAAACCATCACTTTGCCCACCTTCTTTCCGCATCCTTCTAAAGAGGAAGAGAGGCTCCACCGTCTGGACCCAAAATGTGCGCTTTCCTTCTATGTGGATCGCACAAAACAGTTCCGGGTGGATGACCAACTCTTTGTTGGCTACATGGGCGCCACGAAAGGTCGGGCCGTACACAAGCGGACCATCTCTCGATGGGTCGTTTTGTGTATCAAAGCCTGCTATTCTCTAGCTAAAAAGGAGCCTCCAGTGGGGCTACGCGCCCATTCCACCAGGGCGACTGCAGCCACTACTGCTTTGGGACAGGGAGTCCCTCTGAATGACATCTGTCAGGCGGCTACGTGGGCATCGCTGCACACGTTTACAAAACACTACTACATGGACAGCCAAGTCCGGAGAGACTGCTTCTTTGGCCGTTCTGTTCTCCAGGACTTTCTGGTGTGAACTTGGTTTGCAGACCCTCCTCCGGGGTTGGTATTGCTGGGGTATCTATTCTAAGGTAAGGAATCTATAACTAACTGTTTCTTTCAGATGAACAAGTTACTTACCTTTGGTAATGATATATCTGTAAGAAACATAGTGTAAGTTATAGATTCCTTACCGCCCCACCCATCCTCCCCGTTCTGCGAACTGATTTCTAGGGTTAAGGACATCCTTTCAGGGCCCTAGTTTTGTGCACCAGTGGTCAGTGTCTTGCATGGCTCTGCGTTTCTGGCGCGGAAAGTCGTGTACAGAACAGACGTCAGCGTGCGAGGGCGGTGTCTAAGTAGCTACCGCGACGTCATTCCGGCGAACACGACGCCAACGACGGACGCGGAGCCGACCGACGCCACCTTCCGACGCGCAGAGGTACTGCTGACGAAAAAACTTTCCGGATCCAGTCTGACGCCTGGGGGTAATTCTAAGGTAAGGAATCTATAACTAACTATTTCTTTCAGATATCATCTTCTTTCTTCTTAAGTAAAACACAGAATAATATTCTGTGGTAATAAGAAATTGTTTCTAAAATAAGTTCCATGTGAACACTTGTTGTAAGCTGTAAGTCTATGAGAAGACAAGCTGGAGGATATCAAGCTTTATTCAATTTTTTTCAAATTTCTTTAGAGCTAGCAAACCTATAAGGCGAAAGCGCACTTAACATAAAATAGCAGAAGAACAAAAGAGAAACTGAACAGTTTGTGTGACATGTGTGACAATTTGGTTTTTCGCAATTCACAGGCGATCTCTCCCATAGGCTAACATGGGAGTTGCTTTGTAACATCTTAGAAGCATCACTTTTTATTGAGACTAGAGAAATGGAGTTTAGTATGCCTGAACTCAGTATTTAAAAATACATCTTTTGGTAAAGAAGATTTTTATATTAAGTGTTTGAAAATACCACTTTTAGAAAGTGGGTATTTTCTTGCCTAACCATTCTGTGTGCCTCTGCTGGTTTGTGTATTGACTGCCTGGTTTTGGAGTGACAGGGGCTGGGGATGTGCATTCACTGTAGAAGCCACAAGGGGGGTTGAGGTGTGTCCTGCCTTTCCTGGGTGACTCATAGTTGGGCTGAATAGGCCTGGTCTGCATTTATATTGGTGGGAGGAGTTTTCACTAGCACCTGAAAAGGCAGTGTCTCCTCTGCATAATGCTGTCTCCACCTCTTGTAGTGAAGCTGGGCCAGAGAGGGTAGAACTGGTTTGGACCGGGCTCAGAGACCCTTGCCACAAAGAGGACAAAGAGAAAATGTGGATTAAATCTTGGGGACCGGACCCCAGGACTTTAGAACTCTTTTGGATCAAGGAACCTGCCAAGAAGAAGAGCTGGAGAAACTGTGAGGAGGAACTACCACTTTGCTGTGTGCTTTGCTGTGTTGGCCTGCAGTGGCGGCTTCTGTCTTGGGAAGAGAAAGGACTTAACTGAACTTTCTCAAACTTCTTTGTTTGAGTTTCTCCAAGGGTTTGAGGTAGAGCTTGCCTCCTGTTGAAGATGTCTCAGGAACAGCAAAGGCTTCAAGTTCATTTGCTACCAGCACTGGGAACGGTGTGTTTTGTGCTGCAACAGAAGAAAAAGCAACCCAATGCCATAATGACGCAGCTGCCTGCTCTGTGTCCTGAAGACACCCCAGAGGGCACCGCCGCACTGCAACCCTGGTCTCACCGATGCTGCTGCTTGCACCATGACCTGTGAGCATCGCACTTTGCACAGCCTCGCTTCATGCCGCCACCCTGGTATCCCCGGCGACGCCGCTCCATGCCGAAATCGACGCTGCTGTTTGCACCGTGGTTTGAGGGCACCGCTTGTAAGTTATATGACGCACCAACCCATCCCAAACCGCAGCCTTGGTCTACAGACGCCATCGACTCCGGTTCGTCAGCCGACGAGAGCTTTAGCAACTACGCCGCTGCTCCTTGCACCGTGACCTGCCAGCACTGCGACAAGCACCGCACCATTTCGCACCGCAGCCCTGGTCTCACTGACACCGCTGGATGACCGTCACCGAGCCGCTGCCTGCAACGCGACCTGAGGGCACTGCGCACGGCTGCACTTCACATTGCATCCCCAACGCCCGCCGCTTCAACCGCAGGAGTTCGATCTGCAACGCTTGTGACTTCAAGGGCCCGACAACTCCTGCACCGACCTCCGGAACGGACGCCTGCTGACGCCGGCTCTTCGGAGCTTACCGCGAGCCCCCTGATCCCTGTATTTCTAAAGGTACTGTATTGCGGGTCTTCCCGACATCGTAGCTGGAACTGTTTGGATTTGTTGTTCATGACGCCGTGATAGCGCTGGACGTAGCTATCAACTTCAAGGAACTGTAGTTTAAGTCGATTTTGGCTTATTGATATTCCTAAGACTGTATGGTGGATTTTTATTGTTTTTGTTCTTGTTTTGCACATATAAAATATTGGATATTTTTCTAAAACTGGTGTGGTGTCCTTTTGTAGTGTTTTCACTGTATTACTGTATGTTATGTGCAAATGCTTTACACACTGCCTCTGAGATAAGCCTGACTGCTCGTGCCAAGCTACCAAGTGGGTGAGCAGGGGTTATTTCAGAAGTGTATCCCCTTATCCTGATTAGGAAGAAGGGTCCCTATTTGGACAGGGTAACAAACTGCCAACTAGAGATTCCCATTTCTAACAGGGAGAAATAAATGTCGTCTTAAGTAGAGAAATAACTAATTAATAGGCAGGATGTTCTTGGTTCCTCTTGCAATATTCTGAAAACAGAACTGAAATAGCTGCAGTACAGCTACTGATAAATGTTTGTTTTCACTGTTCTCTTTACCAAAACCTGCATTGTTAACAATCACCAACAGTAGATATCCCAGAAGGTTCCTTTGTTCAATGGGATCAGCGTAGGCCAGTTTGTGCTTTTGAGCATACTGTGACATTTACCGGATCGCCCCGTTAAAGAGGTAAATTGGTACAAACCTAGATCAACATATCAAAGTTGGGTATCTGTTGGAGACAAGAGGTGGGTAAAAATAAAGCCCTAATTAGCTAGACAAAACAGTACATGTTGAGTCTATCACAATCCATCACAAGTTTGTTGGGAGGGAAAGAAACCAAAATGTGGAAAATGGCTTTCTGTGGTGCCACAATGGTGAGGGTATAAAACTCAATGAATGACTACCCAGTAAGTATATCAAGAGGCAACTAAGCCTGGGCGGAGTTCGCAGAGTTCTGCATAGCGGAACTCTGCAAAGTGCCAAAAAAACTCTGCTGTGCTAGGTGGAGCTCCGCAAGCGGCGGAGTGCGTTAGATAAATGCCGCTCGCTGTGATTTTTAGCACCAGGTGCTTGCCTGCACTGTGCAATCATCGCGAACGGCACCATGCACAGCGCAAGTGGGCACTGCTTCCTTTCTGCCGCTCGAGTAGAATTTTACTCGAGCAGCAGCTTTCTCAACGTAAACGGACGGTTTCTCAACACGAACGGTCGCG
The DNA here is from genome assembly GCA_963921515.1 of Calotriton arnoldi. Taxonomy (NCBI): domain Eukaryota; kingdom Metazoa; phylum Chordata; class Amphibia; order Caudata; family Salamandridae; genus Calotriton; species Calotriton arnoldi. Next base: position 3,090,763 of record CAWUFW010000797.1, on the reverse strand, counting down.
AGCATAAGCGACCACTTGCAATGAGAAATCTGACCGCCTGCGTTGAGAAATCTCGCCAGAAGGCTGATTTTCCACGCTCGCGCTCGCCAACTTGACGTTGACGATCGCGAATGAGGAAAAATCTCGCCAGGAGGTGGATGTTCCTTCGCTCGCACTCACCAACTTGACGTTGAGGTGTTTTTCGGAACTCTGCGAGCTCCGCATAACGCGGAGTGTGGAAAACTCCGCGAGCGGAGCGGAGTTCACCGCCCAGACTTAAGAGGCAACCTGGGTAAGATAGGCTGTAACAAATAAATAAAAAGTCAAAATTCTTCCCTACACTATCTAGAACCGTTCAGACAGGACTTCACTGACCTAATCAATCCCATACCTATACTTGCAGTCATAATGTGCTAGACCTCAAGATGACACAAGAATTTCTCCATTAAGGTCAAAATGTTGACAAGCCAAGTGGGTAAATAAGTAATTGAAACATTGTTTGGTTTGAGTTAAAATACATTAGTATTCTCCGCTCCTCTGTGTATAACTGGCTCATCATTTGTGTATAATTGTACCTAAGGCCATCACTGTTTCATTTGTACTCCTGCGCAAACACACTGAGCCCTTCGCTGCTATTCACTTTTTATTAACTTTGTTGATGGATTCTGTGATTTTTAAATAACATCATGTAATCATGTAACAGTTTTTTTGTGTTTGTCATTTAACAAATGGATGAACTTGGATTACCATTAAAGTTAGGCCAAGCTAATTTTGGTTTCACTGCATGAGCAAAGATACAAACGCATGTGGCAATATCAGACAGGACATCTTTATAACAAGGTATCCATTACCATGAAGAGGGTGTAACAGTAAACAATGTGTTCTAGTATTAAACTCTAAAAGACCGTATGAGAATTCTACACATCAGTCAAAAAAGTGTTGCATAAACTGCCCCCATCCCCCCCCCCTTTTTTTTAAACATACTTCACCGGTGGAAAACTCTTTGGCATGGTTTGGAACTGTCAGCAGTGGGCGAGGGAATTAAGAAGAGGCAGCAGACTCATGATTGACAGCACAGCTCGAGTGTATTTATTTCACTAAAATGTATCTGGCCTTGCCACTGGAAGGCAGAAAAGTCCAGAATGTCTATTTATAGAGAAGGCCTAATTGTAGAGGTGAGGAGTTAGAAATAAAATTGTTAGTTCTTCAGTTACATTAGACATCTCTGGGGAGAAGTATATTGCTTCCTCCCTCTTTTGCTTCATTGCTTTCTGTTCTCTTCCAGAACAACAAACGTGCTGTGGTTTCCATTGTCCACGTTTGGATTTTAACACAAATGATAAATGTCCTGATTCTGCAATTTGTAAAAAAGAAAAAAAAAAAAGACACTTGACAGTTAATGTACATGTATAGCTTTTTATAATAAGAGGAAAGAGTGTTCTTGTGTCTGTATATACAATGTCACAAGGGGTCTATAAATTTCCCATTATATTTATTCTGCGTGGTAAAGGATCTGAGATATTGAGATATGAAAACCTTTCTCTGCACAAAAATACAAGCAGCAATATATACATGAAGACATTTTGGTAATAAGAGATCTAAAATATATTTTTTAAAGGAGGCCAGTTTTAATGCAAGTAAACCTACCTTGGCTTGTATAAGCCATTTACACCTTACGTGTGAAGATCACAAAACACAAGAACATGTATTTAAATCAGTTATAAATTAGAAATCTCACAACTGTATTGTGAAAAACATCTTTAAAAGTAGAAAAGTACTGATATCATTCCAGTGATTTAACAAGTGCAAATTTTATATCATTTTCAAATTGGTCCATTTGTTTGTTTTCCTTCCACAAAGGGATTTAATGTGAACTATTAAATCAAGAAGCAGTACAACTCGCTTTTGAACAGAGGTGATTTCAAAGAACTGTCAGTTTACCAAATTAGAGATTTTCCAATAATGCATATATTATGTAAATAAACATTTGTGAAACAATACATCTTTCTATTTAAAATATTTTGAATAGCTCAATAATACAGTATACTTTACAAATCCATGAAATACATCAACCATGTTTAGGTTAAGGATACCTGTACAGTACATTACAACAAAATAATTTACATTAATTCCTACTAAAAACAAATCTACTTTGCAGTACTGGAAACAAATAGTGTTGATTTTGCAAATTAATATTATCTGATTTTTAAAGCACTTATACACATTGCCTGGAGTATCTAAGCATCTATTGGTAATGAATAATTTCTCTTTTGAATGTTACTGTACGCAATGGAATGTCTTGAGATGAATAGAAGTTAGGTGGAAAGTTTAATGAAAAAGTGTTTGGGGTTAATTCCTGCAGATTTAATAGGACCCACCCAAGTGTTTGCACTCTAATACTATTACTCTAGTTTTAGGTGTTGCAACGTAACATTTAAAAGAATTTCACAAGAGACAAATGTTGGTCTTGGGCATCTGCAAATTAGAGACTGGGTTATTGTAAAGAAGAATGTAGCTAACGTAAATCAAGCACTGTGAAAATTGGGCATGTTTTAAATAGAAGATGAATTCTTCTCTGATTGTATACATTAAATACATTTGTTTACAGTAGTAACAGCTCTTATTTCAAATGGGAACTAAGCCTGCACTCCAACATTTTATACAGGGGGATTTTGAGGTACACATATAAAGAACGAGAAAACCTTTTATTAAAAAATTGTCATTATATTATTAGTACTTGATTTCAAACATATATTTCTAGAACAATAAATGTCTGAATAAAACATACAAATTTATACCACAAGCAAGCAGTTACTGAAAACGCAGAGCTTTACTGTTTTTGGAGCAAATGCCGATTGTGATGAAAGGATAACATACAAGGATGCTATATATATTTTTAGCTGTACATCAAATACTGTAATGGAGAAGTCTGCAACTCTCCTCACAAGGCTGTACCAAGCCTTGTACAAAATCAATAGCACAGCTTCTAGAAATTGGTGGTACAATTTCCTTACATGTGTCTAATCGCATTTATACAGTAGCGTCAACAACTACCTGCAGAGTTTCCCATTATTAAGTGCTTCTCAAGAATCAAATAATTTATTGTGAAAGTCTCAACATGCCTGATTAAAGTCAACGTGGCAAACTAAGAGTAAATAACAACTTCATTGGAAAATATGTGTATTGGCCATATTTCTCAAATCAGTGATGCTTTTCTGATGCAATGTTTTACTTAAAACCTACAGGTTTATTTTAGGGTTAAGTCATGTGATATGGATTTGGATATTAATATTTGGAAAAACCTTGAATAATCAACTATAATAAAGGGTTCAATTTAAGCAGCGGAATTATTAAAAAGAACAATGGTCATAAAGAGTAGCAGAATAGGAAGAGTGTACTGCATAACGGCTCAAACACTGCAACCTCCAGGAAATAAATACAAAACATGAAGCATCATACAAACATCTATTAATACTTAACACTTTGTGGTATTCATAGTTATTATCGAACTCAGCTGACGTAATGTTACAAAAGGACAATATCAAAAACAGTTTTTAAAATGTCAAACCGTAAAAACATTTTATAGCTGTACATCACTGTTATACCAAAATAACTGACATTTACTTGCCAATAAAAGGCATTTAATTTTTAAAACGCTGGCTAGGAAAACCTTGCTGAACAACTCCTTATTGGGAGCATTCTGTACCAGTAAGAAATATTTATACAATTTGTATTAAATATGTTACAAATACACGCAAACACATTAAGCGCCTGCAGATTATCTGCAATTGTGTAAGAAGTCAAACTGAATAGGCTTCAATCATGAAAAAATAGGATTGTAGAAACCTCTATAAAAGAAATGCAATTCAACTAAAAAGATTAATTATGGTTCCAAAAATATGTGGAGACTGATAGGCTTCCCCTCTCCCACAAACTTTTTAACAATAAAAGAAAGAAAAGAAGACAAAAAACAGCATCATATCAATTGACGTCGCAATATATTTTACAGTCCAGTAGGTATTTTGAGCCGTTCACAAAATGTCCAATGAAACGGACCACTATTGCGACTTTAAAACTTAAAGAAACGTTATCACTAGTTATAACTAGAACCATCACATGGCCATTACTGCTTCAATCTATCAGTTCTATGAATACAAGTACTTTATTTGAAGCCAAACTTCGTTTTGATATAATAATGTCACAGCTTCAAAAAAGTTCATAAAATGTCTAGGACACAAAGCTTAAGCTTAAAAAATGTTTGTATACAAAACATGAACCTGATACTAAATTATACTAGAAGATTACATGACGTAGTGAGTTTGGCACTTCATAATAATGGCATTTCCAACAGCACTGTTCACATCTACAGCAGCACATAGCCTAAACACGTGGACAAACATCCTGCACACTCTTTACTGTCAAGTCTTGCAATAAAGAAGAGGAGTAGATAATGATTAAAATAAAATGGGTGACGAAGGACATCTTTGGGCTTCTTATTGTGGTTCCGGTGGATGTAGTCGCCGTATTTTCAAGTGCAATCTGTTAAAATGTAATAGGATATGTATGATTAGCTTGCCAAATAGTACAATAAAATATTTTTTCTAACAGACTGCAACAATATGTTGCTTTAAAAATTTCATGCAGTGATCATAGAAAATAACTGAAAAAGAAAAAAACAACAACTAATTCTCAGTACCTAGTCTTCCATCATCAGCAATAAGGACTCCTATTACACCTATGCTGAACACTCTCCAATGGTTGTCAATTGAAGCCAGGCCTATTTACAATACTGTCGGCATCACCCATAAAGCTCTGGACACATCCACTCCCTGTTCCCTGGCGGACCAACTCAATCTAGCTGGCAGCTCCAGACAATCGTGAAACGCCAAAGCAATCCTTCGCATGAATCGCATCGCGCATCCATAATTTCCAACTCATTACCTTTAAATCTATGCACAACCACCTCACTGGCGACTTTCAAACGGGACCTGAAATCAAGTCTCCTCCAAAGATATTTTACTTAAGACACTGCAATCAACTCTTGGCACAGATATCTACACTACCTCAATCTTTTTACTGCTGTGTATACCTCTTGTATATTGTGTGTTATGTAATAATCTACCATGCTGTATTCTCGACCTCTATAATTAGTTATAGTACTATTTGTTCATCTTAAACCATCTGTAACTTCCATGTAACAAAATATTTTTCTTGAAAAGCGCTCTAGCACCTTTGGGTAATGTTCGTGCTATATAAATATGCATAAATAAGTAATTAAATAAATACCTTTGACTACGTCTTTAGATTTTAAGACTAATTGTAACATTATTTTTGAATGACCCTTTCAAAGGCACTTACTCTTCCAGTTCTGTAATTAACTTGATAGGATTCAAAGTTGAACTGTCTTAGTTTAATTCCTGGAAGAAGATTTGTAGAATGTGTGATTTCTTATTTTCCATACTAGTTTCCCATCTCAGAATAACATACTTTCTGTATATTTGTCAACAAAGCACATTTTTTATCTAGTTCACCCAGACATCCTGCCACCAAACATGTACCTACTATGTGGATCAGTCAATCTTCTTTAGATGCAAGGAAATCCACAATAATGAAACAATTGGCCACTCTCCTGCATGTATTTTCTGCCTTCCCTTTCCAGATCAAAGGCAATTTACTGTGCTCTTCTGTGGTAAATTGTATCTCCTGCTAGAAAACCAATCCCTTGTGCCTGCATTGTGCGTATGAGATCACTTGGAGTTAACAGCCGGTAATGCCTTAAACACTGTAAATAACTACCCAATTCTGCCACCTGTCGGTATGCATGCATACATTTAATTGCTTATGGACCCTAACCTTGATCACTTCTGTTTTTTGTCCACAATAATTGCACGAGCTATTGTCCAATTATATTTAGTTCTAGCCAGCCCTTACCCTAAACCTACCACCCTCAGCTAAGCACCGCAAGCATTTTACAATTGAGTATTGCCTTGCTTGCAGATTCTCCATGACCGTTCTAGTCTAATTTCGGAAAATGTACACATTTTTCTACTGTACATTCATCTTAATATAACCCTCATTACAACAAACAAATTCGCTCCAACTTTCGACAGTGGCCTGCAGTCTTGGGACTTTGGTAATCACTCCATTTTCTACATCTATGTCATTTCATGCTTAAAAACAAGGAGAAAAAAGCAGCCCATTCCAAATCTCTCCCTCTTTTAAATTTTGTCTTTTATTTATGAAATAAAAAAATACACATTTTATGTAATAACATCAGCCTGAGACTCACCCTCGTAATACTCTCCTTATGTCAAGCAAGGAAATTACTTCTAAACTCAAACATTAGTTTGGTCTGTTATTATGTATCAGGCTACCACTGTGGAAAGCTCTCCCGTGTCATTTTTGGGATCATACATTATCATATCACATGATAACACTAACTCAATTCCAGGCAATTTTCACCCATTTTCAGTCGGACTGAATTTACTGGATATCTCTGCAGAATACATACAATGTGATAAAAACAAATGTCACTAACACTGAGTAAACACCCTCAAAATCAGGCTTAAAGTGCCTCAGCTTTTTTTGGCCCACTGGGAAAGAATGTGGTCAATATTCCATGGACACGTGAATGATGCCAGTTAAACAAAGTGAGAACCCTTCATTAGGCATTGACGGTGTGAGTGGTTGAAGGAGTGTGAAAACTGGTACACACTAAAGGGGAGAGAAATGAATTTGGCCCACTTTACATCCTCACATGTATAACCAGATAAACTTAAGATATCACAGATGACCCAGCAATATCTTGATGGTAAAGGTTGCGAATATATGTAACAAAGTAAGTTGTCACCACTAACCCTGTAGGGTATGCCTACTTAAAGGATACGAGACCTTCACTCACTCTGGTGGCATACTTCATCATTGGGTCTGTTCCTGATCTTGAAGATATTTGATCTGGACAGGCTTCAACGCACGTGAACGATTAAGGTTTTTTTTCAGCAAGGGAAAGGACAAAATTACCTGGATGTCAATTATTAGTGCTCTATTGGGACAGCCCACCGTAAGGTTAAAAAAAAAATCAGACTGGCAAGATACACAACTATAATTGGCATCTACATCCCTTGATCAACATGTTTCCGCCTATTTGAGGAGTCAAAAAGTGTGTAAAGCCTCTTTCAGGACCATTCAATCCCCATCAATCAGTTGTATAGCACTGATTATCACCCGTGAGGGTATCCAGGCGCTGGGCTGTGGGTTTCAATCAAGAGCCAAGTCTTGATCTTCTTCCTGAAGTCCGTCAGCGATGTTCGATTGTGGAGGGGGAGGCCATTCCAGGACTTGGCGGCGAGGTGGGAGAAGGAGTGTCCTCCTGTGCAACAGCAGCGGATGCGTGGTGTCTGTGCGAGCGCGAAGTGTGCAGAGGTTTCTGGATGGTTGGTGAAGTTCAGGCGGTGGTTGATGTATGCAGGTCCTTGGTCATGGAGGGCTTTGTGGGTGTGGGTCAGTAGTTTGAAATGGCACCCTTTCTGGATGGGGAGCCAGTGGAGGTCTCTCAAGTGCTGGGTGATGTGGGTCCTTTTGGGCAGTTTGAGGATCAGTCTGGCTGCCAACATTCTATATCATCTGGAGTCTTCTAATGAGTCGCTGGAGGTGCCTGTTTTGAGCACGTTGCAGTAGTCCAGGCGGCTGGTGAAAGGGCCTGCGTCACTGTTTTTCTGGTGCTGATGGGAAGCCACTTGAAGATTCTGCGGAGCGTGTGGAAGCAGGCTGAGAAGACGGCATTGACCTGTTTGCTTCATCAAGAATTTGCTGTCTAGGATGATGCCAAGGTTGCGGGCATTGTCTTTTGGTATGGTGGTGGGTCTGAATTCTGTTGGCAACCATTTGTCGTTCTAGAGGGAGGTGTGGCTGCCGAAAATCAGCACTTCGGTTTTGTCCAGGTTGAGCTGCAGGCAGTTGTCCTTCATCCAGGCTGAGAAGTTCTTCATTCAGTTGTGGAAGTTTGATTTCGTAGTGGTGGGGTCAGCTGACAGCAAGAGGACGAGCTGGGTGTAGTAAAGAGTGCTCAGAGGAAGTTGTCCTGCCCCAGGCCTTCCAGCTAGGAATCCCAAATGGCAAAAAGCGGCCTAGGAATGATCAAACAACATGGCAAAGAAGGAAGAAAACATGGTAAAATCCAGGAAGGTGATCAAGTGACTACAAAAAAGGTATTACTGGAGGACGAGTGACCCCAACAGACGCAGACAATAAAGAAAGATGCGACAAATACACAGAGTTGACTCACACTGAATATGAACAATGATCACCTGTAGCCCTGTAAGAGACTGCCTCAGATAATCTGGTCCAGCAAAATACATGTTTGGATTGTGAGGTGGAGCCGAGGCCCCCTTGGGTAGTGCACTGGGGAGTCACAATAGCATCTGACACTGGTAGGTCATAACTTACTCTTACATAACGTAAGTGGTTGGGGGATCACAATACCCTTATTGTTCCCATTCCCTTTTTTAATATTTATTATTCCAAGGGAATATGGTTTGGAAGGTTTTGTACAGGTTGGAGGAACTGTAATACAATGGAGGGCCAACAGGGAGGAAAAACAGCAATGGGGACATAAGGGAGAGAAGGTGGCCCTGCCTCAAGTGCAAAAGGGAGGTTAAATGTAGGGAACTCACCTTTTGCAGATGACATGAACCATACCACATATTCACGACGTTTATTCTAAGATATAATCGCATTGATAATGTTGCTTCAACCTTCGCTGCACTTGTAATTCAGTTGATCACTCCATTTGTATAATGTGCACGTTTTATTGTTAAAATCATATAGTTTTTTTTAAAAGTGTAGGGAACTCACAAAAGGGCAGATGCAAAAGTCAATGCACAAGGGCATACTTTGGACTGACACAGGACTGAGTTCACACTTATATCCTACAATGTTAGCTTTGTGGCTAAATGAACATGGTACTTACCTTCTGTAATGCTCTTTCCGGGGGAATACTCTTTCTAATTTCAGATTCCCACTTTAGAATATCCATCAGGCACCAGACTGAATTCGGAGAATTCTGTAGCAGGGTTCCCACACACCGACAGATGGCACTGTGCAGCTCCACGCTGACTCCATACTGCCCAGAAGTGAAGCATATAAGCGCCACCCCTGCAAGCAGACGCCAGATTTTATTTTTATTTTATTTTATTTTCCCTTTCCGCACACTCAGACGCCGAGCTTGAACAATTGTGGGCAACAGTGTGCTGATCAGTAACTTGGGACCATTGTTCATGGTATGATTAATCTAAAAACTTAAACCCGTTTTAAGGTCCAATCAATGGAGCCTTTCCTCCTCTTTCAAGGGGTGAGATGAAGCAAAGAATACCAGTAGTCGTTGACTGCCCTACCTGAGAGGGAGTCATAACTTTCAGTAAGAATGCCACTTGAGCCTTCAGTACAAATTTGTTTGTAAAGAAGGTGGTGTAAGGAGGTTGCTCTGAAACTGCCTGTGAATCACTCATGCAACAAGCTGACTTAATAGCAAATAGGTAGAGTCTACAAGGTTAGGAGATGCAGCAAGCAACTATGCATAAGCTCAAAAGGCGTACACATGAGGAAGGTGAAGACCAAGTTTCAGTCCAACTATGGAATCTTAAATGGTTTGGAGGGCACATCTGTGTCAAATAAACAAGTTACTTACCTTAGGTAAAGATCTTTCTGGAGGAAATTCTATTTAACCGCAGATTCCTAACATTTTGAAAAACCCTCAGGCGCAGACTGGATCTGAAAGTTATCATCGCAGTGTTCCTGCGTTCCACTAGGTGTCCCTATGTGGCTCCACGTTGACTTTGTTCCGCCCATGGAAGTGACAGAACAGAGCTGCATAAAAGCGCCACATCTGCGCTTCAATGTCAGTTTCTTGCTTTACTCTTTTCTGCCCCATCAGACGAGCAGCACAAAACAATCCGAGTTACCAGTGTTCAGATCTCTAATTTGGAACCCTTTTTAGTTATAAAAAGAGAGACGTTCACAGAACGGTAAGGTGGGTGGGCAGTGAGGCATCTGTGGTTACACAGAGTATCCACTAGAAAAAGACTTACAAAGGTTCTTCTGATGGATGCTTCTAACCACAGAGCCTTCACTTTTAGAATTGATACCAAAGCAGTACCTCTAAAAGGTACAGGGTCTGTGGAGAGGGCTCAGACCAAAAAGTCCTGCTGGACCGAACACTTAAAATGGCCTTCCTGTCGGACCAGAACGGTCAAGGCAGTTGTGCTTCATGAACATGTGCACAGTGCACGTCATGGCTTGGCAGAAGTCAAAAACAGGCACTTCCAGTACCAACACAGCAGTAGCAGCCTTGGCCTTGGTGTAGTGAACCCTCAGTCCTTCTGGGGGCTGCTTCTTGGCTAATGCTTAGAAGATCTCAATGCAGAGAATCATCCACCTTGACAAAGTCCTTTTCTGTACTACCTTCACTTTCTTTGCCCCTGAAAACCCCACAAAGGGCAGATCATTCATCCGATGGTCTTTGGTACCATTCATGTAAAGACCTGGTCCTCAACATCAATTTAGTCGGAAAAAAGGTGGTGTAAGGTAGCTACATCGAGAGAGCCTAGAGTTCATTCATGCAACAAGCTGAATTGATCGTACTGAGGAAGACCGTTTTGAGAGTCAGAAGTCACAATGAGCAGTTGTGCATTGACTCGAAATGGGTGCACATGAGGAACATTAAGGATGATCAAATTAAGATCCCACAGTGCCATTACTAATGGTTTGGGAGAGAACATGTGCCTTAAACCTTAACCCGTATTACATCAGGTAATTTAAACAAGGACAGGAGATCTGGCAAACGGAAAAAGGCCAAAAGGGCCAACAAATAACCTTTAATAGGATCTATTAAAAGTCCTTGCTGGGCCAAAGACAAAAACAATAAAACATCCAACAGTTTGGATTGTATGGGGTCTGTGTTGCAGGCTCCATAGCAGGCCACAAATTTGTCTCAGCATCAGGCATATTGGACTTTGTTGAGGACATCTGACTCCTCCTTTTCACTCATTTTATCCACCACATCAATGGTAGTTAATGCGAGCTCTATGGATTAAGTGGTGGGTAATGACACTGTATAAATCCTGGAACAGGAAGGTAATAAATGCATTATTTGTCCAAGAATATATCAGAACCTTAGGTAAAGGGTTATTTGGGCATGGCTGCTAAATACAACAGCAATGATTACCCATTTTAAATAGTGATCTTTTCTACTTACTAAGCTTATGGTCGTGCATCATGTCCTGTATTTTTATCTTCTCTATTACATCCTGTCTTATTGTTTGGAAATCAGATAAAAAATGAAATATGGTATTGCGTGGCTGGGCATGGAGAAACACGAGGAGGCAAAGAGTCCAACTCCTGCCTGGCCATAAGAAGGAAGTACAGCAACCCCAATCTGACCTTCAAATCACTGGGGTAGAACCTAAGAAGTAGCCAGGTGGTGAGGAACATCCCTGCTGAAGTTAGAGGCCTACCAGGGGATGAAGATGGGCCAAAGTATGGGTGCAGGCTGGCTCAGGTGGTGGGTGCCATCCTGGTGGAAGAGTCAGCGTCCTGAGGGGCATGGACATTATGGTGCAGCATTGGTGGTGCCATGGAGACCAAAAGGAGGATCCAGAGGACACTAGGTTTGTGATCGATAGACCGCACTAGGTTAGTGAGAAATGGGAGGCCTCCCTGGTTGTGGGCTGCTGATGGGGGGGTGGGTGGAAGGTGCCACAGAAGCATGCTGCCTGTGCCGCTGGGGAGATGGTTGTCTTGAGTTATGGAGACCTCACCAGCAAGGCAAAATCTAGAGGCGCTGGACCTCTCGCTTGGAGGATCAATGTTATGGTATGTTAAAAATTTCTTGTAGAGCGTACGTACACCAATTGGTTTCTTTGCGCTGTCTCTAGGATTTGCCGGAGCCCTGTTGGTTTAGTCGAATGCTTAAATTTTAGTCATAAGCTTGGGTAAATAACCATGTCTTGAGAAGCCTTCTGAATCTCAGCAGGTCAGTGCAGGCTCTGATGTCAAGTGGAAGGGAGTTCCAGAATCTAGGTGCCAGTACTGAAAACCTGCAACGCCTAGTCGCTTCAGTTTGTAGGAGGGTATGACCAAGAGATTCATATGTGCTGAGCGAATCCCAAGCAAACTATTCACAATGTACTATCCTTTATATCAGACAAGGGGGAATGTCAAGGCCTATCCGCATACTGGTAATAGCTAGACCAGTTAATACAAAGGTTGGTTGGGCTCGTTTGACCCTTGTTCCAAGTTAATTGAGGGGAGGAAATTCTCTCAGGTGACGAATAGTGGGGAGGGAGAAGATGTGACAACAGCAGGTAAGACCCACACTAACACAATACTACTCAAGCTCTTGTCCCTGAACAGAAGGGCTAAACTCCCCAAATAAGAGGCAACAGTTGTGGAGTTATATCAGGAGGCATGACCTAGATGTCATCTTCTTGTACGACTACTGCAGCGGGACCAATTCTATAAGGCATAAACTCTACCTGGACTTCAGCGGAGACCAGGACATTGGGGGTTGCGGTCTTTTTTAGGTGAGATTTGGAGCAGAGCCCCCAACGTGAACTGCCCCTTAGAGAAAGTGAGGAACTGCTGGAAGCCCAGAATGAATCTGATGTTCTGTTCTTTTCCACTGTCAAGAGAGAGAGAAAATAGAACTGGTTCCCTTTGCTGTCCGATAGCATCTCTTTCAAGAGTCCAAGGGACTAGCATAATTCACCCTTACAACTAAAGGAGTAGGCATGGCAAATTTTGTTTCAAACGTGTGCGTCCAAATAAGGAAAATGGTTTGTTTGATACCCGCATGGACACCTTTTTATAGCAACATTAGTAAGGTAAGAAGCTCTTCCCATAAAGGGAGGTGGAAGAGGACTTTCAGTGCGTGCACTCTTGCTACAATCACTGCATGAAAGGTGATTTAGAAGGTAAATAGGCAAAAAGAGTTTCTCTGCACTACTCTTTGCGTAAATACAAGTTTCAAGGAATGAAGAATGAAAAAAATCCGGAAACGATTGGATAGCAAAGCTGTTTTATAGTGCAAATGTTATATTGGTACAGAAAATAGAGCAATAACTGAATTATTTTGGAAATAAACATTTGCTACTTAGAATTCTCAAATTTCAATCTGTTTTTCAGGTCAGGTCAGAGGCTACACACTCTATCCAAACATATCTTATCAGAGTTTCTCCTTTTGTCACAACCCTGGGTTGCATAAGTATAGGGTCAGTTTCAAAAGTTGTGTTCACAGCTCAATGTTCTATTGCACAATCCGATCAGTATTTTCCTAAATTTTAGTACATAAATTAGGTCAGATATTGTAACAGGCGATAGGCTGTTAGTACCTTTCCATTAGAGCACTCGCGCTCACCATCTTTGTTTAGACTGAGCATACCTCGATAGTAACCTTTCCAGCCCACAAAATCCTATATCTTAGAATCTGTCAGCGAAATGAAAGAAAGCTTCAAAGTAGGGTGTACAACTTATTTTTCACGACCGTAGCTCTGCGTGTTCAATGAGCTTTTTAACCAACGCAGGTCTATGTTTGAAGGTATAATCTTTTGGACATCAGTAACACTGGTTATTTCAAGGACAAATTTGCAGCACTGTAGCAGCATGTGTATTTAACAAGTACTCACTATAATAAGACTGCATTATATCTTTGCATAGAATCAGTGTCGGTAGGGACCCTTGTACTGCCTAATGCACTTTTCAAAGCTTTGGGGCAGAATCGCCACTTTGCAAGGATTTCTTCGCTAAAAGAATTGAAAGTTATTTAGATCAAAACGCCCATACATAAAAAGAATTGGTATTATAAAGCCTAACATTATTCAGTCACAACAAAAATATATCACCAAAGCAACTGAGGTAGGCGCTCTGAGCCAGCGAGTGAAAAGCAACCATAGAATCATCAGGTATAACACCAGATTGTTCTTTGACCTCTGAAGACATTCTTTAAGATCTATGAAGTAAATGCTGGAAGCTACATATGCACAGTGAGTACTGTAAAGCTTTGTTTTCAGTTTAAAAAACAGACAGCGGCAGGATTTGGCTCAAGATATTGCCAAGTTGACAGAGAATGGGAAGCAAATGACCAGGGCCTATACAAAACAGCATTGAAAATTAGCAGGAATCCAGAGCTACGATAAACTCTCTATGGTTGGCTTGGCAAGAAAGAGAGCCCCACCAACATAAGGAGACACACCCAGCATCAAGGGGTCACCGGTCATAATCTAGGCCCCTCCCACACTAAACAATGGCAATAAAAAGCATACTGCACTCTGTGCATCTGCATGTGGATAACTTATGTTATCCCTTGGATTATTACCTGCTCTTAAAAAATATTTTAAAACCATTCTCAAAGGGGCAGGTGTCCCTTGAGGAATCCTTCCCATTTGCGAATGGGTTACCACCAACTTTCAAGTGGCAGTAAATTGCGAACGTTTTGCGACTGTATTTCGGGTGCAAAACATTTGTGCATACCATTCCAATTCAGTATTAGAAAGGGACGTCCGCAACACACCCCTTCCTAATACCGACTTGCAAAACCCAAATTGCGATTCGGTAACAAGTTACTGAATCGCAATATTGTTCTTTGCACATCCCAAAAGCACTTTTGAGGTCGCAAACGGCCTGATTCTGCGAATCGGGCCTTTTCCGACCTCACAAACGATTTGTGCATGTAGCCCTGAGTGTCTAAAGAATGCTGTGAACATACGTGGATGCTTATCATGACACCATACAGGCTGTTCACTTGGTAAACAGTGAAATTAAGCTGTCTGCTGCACATGCGCTTAGTTGAGAAGCTTTGAACTGAAAGCATGTCCCACTGAAAGCATAGCACAGAGGGACAGATGTGCAAAATCGCATGTTCGCGTTTTCTTATAGCGAATTTTAGCGATTCGCTATTAGGAAATAGCAAACTGCGATGTACAACAGTATGTTTGACACTGTTAGCGATTCGCAGGGTCACAAATGGACCTGCCTCATCAATATTCATGAGGCAGGTCAGAATTTGCTAACCATTGTGAATGGCTACAATCGCAGGGATGGTGGCCTGCTGGGGTCAGCAGACCACCAGGTCTGTGATTGCTTTTTAAATGAAGCAATATTTTTTTTATAATGCAGCCTGTTTTCCTTAGAGGAAAACGGAATGCATTTCAAAACTAAAAATGAAAAGCTACCTTTTCATTTTTTAAGAGTAGGCAGTGGTCAGTGGGACTTCGTTACTGAGTTGCATTTTGCCTTCTGTACATGGCAAAATGCAGTTTACCGGTTGCAAACAGCCAATGATCCGTTTATGACCTGTAAAGTGCTTCGCATAGTGATGGTCCGTGCCTTGCGCAGTGCTTCTGTGCAGGTGGTTCCTATGCTCATTGATATAGGAATGCCCTCAAGGGCCGAGGGGGCCACCTGAAGAGAAATGCAGAGAGGACAGTGAGTTATCCTCCATGTGTCTGTGTCGCACTGTCTGCATGGAATGCGCTCAGTCAAAATTTGCAAGTGACTACATGGGCTGCAAACATTGCAATTTCTCTTTTAACCTGCATAAAGACGCAGGACGGCACCGTGTTGCTTTCCAATACACTCCCAAATGGAAATGTTGCAGATTTATTTATCATCGGCTCATGGAGTAATGGTCGGAGATGACTTCTTAATGGGAGCAACTTGAATACCTTGAGACATAGGAGTGCAAGACCAAGACAGACGGTGTACCAAGGAACTATAAAACTAAAAGAGGTGTACATCTTTTCTAGTTATCCTATGTTTATTTCAGTTATATGGCGGGAGGTAGGGGGGAAATTGTGTGATGCTTGATGTGTGTGTAGCTAAGTGGTGCAGGACAGGGTGAGTGAATAGAACGTTGTGTTTTTTAATCGTGCTACATAAAGACTTGCTTCAAAGCTCCAGTTTTCTAATAAGGGTGGATGCAGGAAAGAACAGTAATGGAGTTGTAATGTAATGAGGGCCTATATTTTGAAAACTTGTATAAACTTTCAGAATTACTGTAGTCGTTGATTTACTCATCTGTTCACTATTGCACATCAAAATGATACTGATATTCATGACTATTTGACACCTTGATCGAAAACTAGACTTTTAGATGGAATATATTACTAAACAATTTAACCTGGATAACTTCTATAAATATTTTTTTTTTAACATCGGCAAATATTTAGGGAAACAAATTATACATTTCTGGTTTCTATTACTACACAATACATTCTTTGTTGGAAAGAATAACAACTTGGCAGTGGTCAATAGCCAACAATCTGCTCGTTCTTTATGTCAATGAGTTAAGCTTTACGTGGGGACTGTGGTGCGGTTTCAAGCTGTTCAAGATCTAGGAAGAGTAGCAGGATAAAGACTTACCTATTCAGCGAAATCTAACCTGACACCCAACTATGTGTTGTTGTCTTTACGTTGTGAGGGAAATTTTGGTGGGGCAAAACGGTGTCAAAGTTAAAATCTGTTTCTCCATCCATGAGGTCATTACGAATAATTGAATCCATGTCACAGTCCAAGCGTTCTACTAGCATGCCATCCAAGTCACTGGGAAGTCTATCCTGGTGAACAGAAACAATGCCCACTCTCCCAAATCCATTACAGCTGTTAACAGAAGGGTATGGGTTCACAGTAGTCATGTGAATTGAATGAGGCACTTGTACTGATGTTTTGACTGTTGACAGCCTATTTAAACCTGCACTATGTGTCAGTGTATTCAATGTGTGCGACAAAGCTTGAGAATTAACTGCAGATTGCTGGGCATGTGCTTGGTGTGAGTGGGCACTTATGTTCATCTTGTTGTGAGATGGCCGGTTTCCATATGTTGACAATGTAGAATTAGTTACCATCAATATATTTGGAGTCTGCACTCTGCCATTTGACTGTGAAACACAAGAATCGACTGACGGCAGTATATCACAGTGAGGGGGTGAATCAGATGTAAGCAGTTCTTTAAGGAGTCCTGCTGGACAATTAAACTGACTGAGTGATGCATAACTTGATTTACTGTCCTGAAGAGTTTGTATAGGAATCTGGGGAAGAGAGTTCATGGAGACTGAACCGTAAGGAAATTTTCTGTAGTCTGGGTTGGTTGATCCCATACTTGTATTTGGTGATGTATATGAGTAGCCAACTGTCTGTTGCATCAGTGATGCAGATGAAGATTGGGTTGAAACAGTCAATGATGTGTTTGGTGACAAAAGGTTGAGATTATCCAAAAGATTTTCCATATTCTCTGAACTCCTCATTTCGGAAAGGCTGGGTAATGTAGATGACATTTTGGCTGATGAGGTAGGATACACCAAAGAGTGCACATCTCCTTCCCCCAAATCAACTTGTTCAGGCATGATTGGGGAAAGCCTTCCACTAAGTGTACTAGCATTTGAACTAGTACGTGGTCGAAATGTGCTCCATGCATCAAAGTCATCATTGCTGTGAGAACTAGGACTTCCAGGCCACTTTGAAAACTGAGAGCCCGGGCTGTCGCTATTACCTTCCTGGCTAGCCTGAAGAGCAGCTTTTTTCTTAGCAGCTCTGCCTCTGCTTTTTGCAAACTTGCTATTATTATCCATTGAGGCAGCTCTTCTTCTTGGGGATTTTCCACTTTTTCCACCTTCAGGGTTCAGCATCCACCAAGAACTTTTGCCAGTTCCTTCATTCTGAACTCTGATAAACTTGCTGTGCAGAGACAAATTATGGCGAATTGAATTCTAAAAAAAGAGAATGGAAAAATGTTAAAATTTGCAAAGATAAACAGATAACAAACACTCAATAAAAATATGTAATTCACCAGATACAAACGTCAACGGTAACAACATGGTAGAGCCAATGTACAAATCACGTTATTTTTCAGGAAATACTGGATTCCTTGGATACTTTTAAAACAAGGCCATAGTAAACTACATTGCAGTTTGAGTGCACCAAACTAAGGTATCCGAAATGAAAATGTAATTTTACAACTGATAGTTTAAGCATTACAACCCTCTATTCCGTACAGAATAGCAAAGTTCCAAAGGGCACGGTGGTTTAAACTTACAACTATGTATCATAATTACACATTGTACTGTACAGACTAACATATCAAATGAAAAATTAATTTTAAATAAGGTATGCTTGCAAACAAGCCACTGCACAGATTCTTACAGTACTGGTCTACTAGTTTTCATACTTCAATACCAAAGCCACCAAGCTTGCAAGACTGAAGGGTTTTGTGTGTATTGAGGGGTCTCTGGGTCACAGATCGGACAGCACGAATGGGGCAGGGCCCAGGGGTTCAAGTATCACCAAGGACATGCATGCAACTGAACATGTGCTGTAATGGCTGATGCACACACATCAGATCCAAATCGCAGTAACTGTGCCCAGTACGTTGTTGGACAAGTGAAACCCAGGAGAGCACTAAAAGGCAGTTCGTCTTAATTTGTGTTCCGATTGTACCAGATGGATATGATTTTCATGAAAATGACAAACACTAAAACGAATATATGCAAAATGAGATAAAGACACAAACATGAGATTAATGTGTACGTAGTGTTTTTGGAATTAATGATTGATTAATGGCCGTGTGGGGTTCTTTGATATTTCTTGTGTTTTAAAACTGATCCCTCCCCGCTTTATAGGCCTTATTGGATCAAACCTCTGTTTTGTGGGGGGCGTGGCCGAACCACGGACCATGATGGCCGCGTAGATTCGGAGCTCCGCCGCATCCCCCAGAAACGGTGGCCGTCCTGGAGCCCACATGCTAAGAGACTGCACGGCTACATCACGCCTGCTCTCCTCAAGACGTCCGGATACCAGCGGTGCCTCCCTGCCTGGTGACAGGGGTCGGAGTCCGTTGCGCCGCTGAGGTGCGTGCGGTGGCCTGCAGCACGCCATCAAGCCGCGGCCTCACGTAGTGCTCCCAGGCCGGCTGGGACGGTGGGCGGTCCCCCTTTGTCTCGGCGCGATTACGCGCACACGGAAGCGGTTGGCGGCGCGGCACAAATTGGAGCTTGTCGCGACTCGCCTGCCGAGGTAACCACGGAGCGCTCCAGATCTCTGCGGGCTCGCTAGATGACGGAGGGTGAGCCCGCTTCTGCGTTCCAGGGCCCGGGACAATAAACTACTCCTGATTGAAGCCTGTTAAACATATGGTGGGCCAAATTGAGAGACACCCTTCCTCACCTGCTGGATTTTGGCCATCGCAGTAGATTATTGCCGCAGCGCCCCTCCTGAGATTACACGGGCAGCAAGATGCACACGGAGGCACTCCAGGTGCTCCAGACTGAGGTGAGCCTGCGTCACCATACCTGTTGGGGAGCGCGTTCCCTCCCTGTGTGACCCCGGCTGCGGTGCGCTCCCCGTATTGAGGCTGCCGTTGACCTGCGGACTTTGTTGGCACCGGCCGGGCGGCCCTATCGGGGGTGACCACTCATGAAGGAGGCGAGAGTTGCACCAAGTGGTTTGTTGTCTTCGAAACGGGCTGGCCCTCATCGGGGGGAATTGTGAGGCGACTGGATTGAACTGCGTCAGGCTCAGCGCAACACCATCCCTTGTGGCCCCTCCCGAGGCCATGGGCAAAGGCGATCCGAAACAACGGAAACTCACATTCGAAAAGGCAGGCGGTGGCACGTACTCGACGAACGTCACAATGGCAGAGGGAGGAGATCAGACTACTGTCCCAACGCAGGCCCTCGCGCAGGGCAATGAGGCACTCATGGTAGAACTTAAGGCGGGCTTTCGAGCATTGGACACTCGCTATGACGCACTTGACAAACGGCTTGACAAAATGGGGGCCAGATTGGACCTACACGACAAGAGACTTGACACCGCTGAGGGCAGAATTTCAGATCTTGAGGATGGCTCGGCCCAGGCCACTAAGCGGTTGGAAAGGGTGGAGGGCCTCTTAAAGAATATCGCCATAAAGAACGAAGACCTTGAAGCCAGGGGGAGAAGCAACAACGTTCGCATTATGGGAGTGCCTGAATCAACGAATACGGGTCGACTGGATGGATTCTTTGAAAGCCTCCTAGTGGACCTATTTGGTCGGGGATCCTTCACTGGTACTTTTGTTGTCAAAAGGGCGCACAGATCCCTCAGTCCACGACCTAACTCTGGCTATCCACCTCACCCCATCATGGCACGGCTTCTTTAAGGACAGGGACACGGCATTGGGGTTGGCACGTGAATGTGGTTCGTTGGACTGGCAGGGTTCCGCCATCTCCTTGTACCCCGACTTCACCCCGATGGTTCAAGAGGCCCGCCGAAAATTCACAACGATCAAAACAGCGCTTCGCAAGGCCGGACTCAGGTACGGAATGCTGTACCCTGCGCAACTGGATGTGGATGGCAGGTCAAGGATTTTTGAAAACACCGGCGGAGGCCCAAGAATTCCTCAGAACCCGAGCAAACACTGGGCCCCCAAGAAAATAACCAACGCCAGAACGTTCGCCCCTGATGCCGAACTCCGGCTCCAGTATGGAACTGTTTTCAGCGAGCTGAGCGACTTTGCCATTGCAGCATGTTGATAAGTATCGAGTGTATTTGTTTTTTCATTATTTCCCTTTATCTGCGTAATACTTCAGGTATTGGACTCTGGGACTTGGCTGTGCTAAACTCTTTTTATTGCATGTTTAAATGTTTCCGGGGATGAGGCGAGGCGTTGCCTCCCCCCAGTGCGTTCGCACATTTTTGCAATGTTTATATTTGGTAATTGCAATGTTTGCTTTTCACTATTATGGGGTTTTGGGATTTCCCCTAGGTCGAGAACAAGGGGATGGGTGGGTGGGTGGGGGTTTCTTTAGTTTCACAGTATTACTTGTTCCTGACACGACTGATTTACCATTACGCCCCATGCAATAACGTTGACACATTCACACACTTTGTAGATATGACCACTTGTGATTAAATCCGTATTTCTAAATCCGTATTTGTAAAGCGCGAACTACTCACCCTTACGGGTCTCAAGGCGCTGGGGGCCGTTGTGGAAATTAAGTGAGCTATTGCCCAGAGTCACATGGTGCTGAGCTGAGCTGCCGCCGGAGCCGGGGATCGAACCGTGAACCCTGTGCTCCGAAGTCAGCTGCCCTGGCCGCTGCACCACACCTCTCCACCTGATTATGGCGGGTAGGCTCTCCACAGTCTCTGACATTAACTTCCTTACCTGGAATGTGCGGGGTTTGAACAACACTAGGAAGGGGACACATGTGTTAAATTATTTGCAGCGCCACAGGGCCGATATTGTGTTTCTACAGGAAACACATTTATCCCCCTCCTCCCCCACCATGTTTGCCTCTAGCTGGGGTGTGCACCGCTACTTCGCGAACTACAGCACTTATGCTAGGGGCACTGCCATACTTATACACAAGCGGTTGCCTTTCCAACTTTATAACGTTCATAATGATAGAGCAGGCCGTTTCACTTTGGTGACTGGGAAACTTATGGGTTATAGCATCGCCCTAATGTGCGTTTACGCGCCAATTGTTGATGACCCTGATTTTTTCCACTCTCTGCACGCCCTGTTGCTTCCCTTAGGCGCTGACTATGTTTGCTTAGGTGGGGATTTTAACCTACTTTTGCAACCAGGAAAAGATAGCATGGCAGATTCCCCCGCCACGAAACCCCGTGCCAGCAGGGTACTTGGTGACATTTGTGACTCTATTGGACTGGTGGACATATGGCGTGCACGTTGCCCCACCGTTAGTGCATTTACTCACTATTCAGCCCCCCAAGACACTTGGACACAACTGGACTTTTGGTTGATCTCACATACCATGGCTCCCTGGTTCCGGTCTATCACCCATTTGCCTAGAACGTTCTCTGACCATTCACCGGTTATTGTGCAGACCCGACTCCCCAGACCAGAGGGCAGTGAAAGACAGTGAAGGTCCCCGGGGCAGGATTTAAATGACGCAGTATTCTCTGCAGCAATCCGGAAGTCAATAGAGACATACTTTGATCAAAATGTTGGCTCCGTCAGTACATGGGCGACGGTGTGGGAGGCATTCAGGGAGTACATAAGGGGGGGGATGCATTGCTAAGCACGCTGGGGTACTGAAATCATTGAGAGGCACAATTGCTGGCATAGAGGACCATCTAAAAGTTCTGGACGAGGAACAACTCAAACACCCAGACCCTGCTAAGCAGGCCAGTCGCTGGTTGCTACTGACAGAATTTAGGGAGGCAGCAGAAAGTGAAACTCATTTTTCGGGGAAATACGCCACCGCCAGGCGGTATGGCGAGGGGGACAGACCGGGATGTACACTGGCGCAATTGCTGAGGCCCTGTGTGGGAAAAGCCTACATTACATCTATCCACACAGACGACGGGCAGAGTCACACGGACACAGCGGAGATCAGGGATGAGTTCCTTAGATACTATACAAATTTATATACAACACGTGCGAGGCATGACGACGAAGACTGTAAGGCCTACCTGAATGAGATGGCTATGGTATGGCTAGAAGACTACATGCAGAAGTTTTTGGCGGCGTACTTGCCCCGTATCTATTGGAGGTCTATACGAAGCCCTGAAAAATAAATCATTGCCTCCCACACTCCGTGAGGCAGTAATTGTCTTATTGCCCAAACCTGGCAAGGACCCAACGAGCTGTGGCTCTTATCGGCCGCTATCACTCTTGAATTTAGACTATAAAATCTTAGCTAAAATGATTGCTTTGAGGCTGGCGTTGCTCTTAGACCATATCATATCCCCAGTGCAATCTGGCTTCGTTCCCCATAGGTCTACAGCGCTAAATTTGCGCATGTTGTTTGCGGTGTTGCACAGAATTGCTCCAGAGGTTCCTGCTGCGGCTGTGTTGCTAGATTCAGAAAATGCGTTCGACTCCTTGGAATGGCCTTTCATATGGGCCGTGATGAAGAAACTGGGCATTCCTAAAGGCTTTATAGACCTCACGGCATTACTATACGCCCTCCCCACTGCGAGACTTCACTTAAATGGCACACTATCCATCCCGTTCGCTCTAACACGTGGCACAAGACAGGGTTGCCCTCTGTCTCCTTTACTCTTCATATTGGCCCTTGACCCTCTGGTCCGCCACTTTCAGGAGAAACATCTCCATAGAGGCATTCAGTTCAATACAGCCCCCCTCCTCATTTCGCTCTACGCTGACGATATAATGTTATATGTCCGCCGCACGCAGGACAACTTGGATCGACTCGGAGAGATTCTTCGTTTTAGTGGATACTCGGGATTGGGTATCAACTGGAGCAAGTCCGTGTTGTTCCCTTTAACGACGGGCACCATTGAATTGGAATGCGAATTCCCACTGAAATGGTGTCATGACTCGGTCATGTATTTGGGTATCCAGATACATAGGGAGGCGGACCAGATGGTGAGGTTAAATTACGGTTCGGCTATACACACCCTTGAAGCCCAGATCGAACGTTGGATAAGGCTCCCGCTTTCTATGTCCGGCAGAATTGCGCTTATGAAGATGATAGTTCTTCCGAAATTTCTATACATGTTCCACAATATCCCCATCCCACTCCCGTCAATTTTTTCAAGACTTTCAGATCGCATCTGATTAGGCTTGCATGGGGGGGCAGACGACCTAGGATACGATGGGAGACCATAACTATGCCATATGAAAGGGGGGGACTGGGGGCCCCGGACTTCAGAATGTATTACTTAGTGGCTCAAGGCAGCTTTGCCCACTCATGGTACCATCCGGATGCGCGTATCCCTTATAGTAAGCCTGAATCGGATCTGGTGCTCCCGACCCCACTCCAAGCCATTTTGCCTCAGGGATTTCCTCGTGACCCTAGGGACATTCAGACGGTTTCCACCTCAAGTTGGGCATGGCGCAAACTTTCACAACTGACTGGGTGTGGTTCCCTATACTCCTCCGAAATTCCCATAGCGCACAACCTATGGCTCCCTTGTACAAAAGAGAAGTTAGTTTTGCGTGTTCTTCGGTCTCACTCCATTATAAAGTTTGGTGACCTATTCCTGGGCGGACATGTATTTCATGGCGCTGGGGGGGGGTGTTGGACTGCCCTTTATGGACCAGTTCATTTTCAGCAGGGTTCACAGGGCCCTGCGTGCAAAAATATCGGAATATCCACTCGAGCCGCAGTCTTTTGAACCCTTAACCCTTTTAATTGCTAACTCTGACGGATGTAAATTGATCTCAAGGTTATACAGGGCCATCATGACTCTGGTCCCGTGCCACGACACTAAGGTTCGAGCGGCCTGGGAGCGTGATCTGGGACATCCCATTCTGGATGACCAATTGAGCCTATTGTTGTTCACAAATGAGGGAAATCTCCCTTAACAGTAGGCATAAGCTGATACATTTTTAAATTTCTATGGAGGGCATACATGACGCCGGCCAAAATACACGCCATTGACCCGTCCCGGCCACACAACTGCCTTAAGTGTGGTAGCCCTCAAGCTGACTTTCCCCACATGACGTGGTCTTGCCCCAAGATTGGAGAATTTTGGACATCCATTTACGAAACAATACCCTGGATGACATCGTTGGAAATAGTCCCTACCCCTGAGGTTGCACTCCTGGGATATGTACATAATATACCCAAGAAACTACGCAAGTTCGTTGCGCTGGCGCTGCTACTGGCTAAGCGCGAGATAGCTATTAGATGGGGCAGCAAACTCATCCCAACAACTGATGCATGGCTTACTAGTCTTATATTTTGCAATACGAATTGCGAACTATATGCCACAATGCTCCCACCCAAGCCTCGACAGAAAGACATATGGGGCCCGCTCAAGTCTTATTTGCAGAACCTGGAACCTGTCACCCCTAGTCAGGCTCTTGATGGTTTAGTTCCGACTGGGGTGGGTTGAAATGTCCAGTGAAACACAGCATTGTATATGATTTTAATGTTAATGTTGAAGAGGAATACATGAACGCACTGGGATCATGTGTTACAAGTGGACTTACCTGTACAGGTCAGACATTGTATTTTGTGTGTCACTGGACCACGAATTTTTGTGTATGGCATGGCACGATGGTACCGTATGACCAAATATTAAATGATTGTGAAGGAACAACTGTGAAGATGGCATTTGATATGTATATGTTGAAAAATGATAAAGTTTTTAAAAAACCAACAAAAAAAACCTCTGTTTTGTGTTTCACCTTTGTTGAAGGCATAGTCTGACTATCAAAAAGGAGAAAACTAAATGACTGATAGATGTTTGTATGTGTGGTATTGAACCTAGCCATATACCCTGCCAGACAAAGATTGCTACAGAAACATTAGCACAAAAATCAGTTTAATCATTAAATATTCCCCGACCAAGTATGTGGGTGTAGCTAAAAGAACTAATCTTTCAATGGCAATGTGCAACAATTAACTTAGGACCTTTTCAAAACCCAAAAGTCCACTTTACAGAACAGGAGACTGACTGGAGAAGTAACTTTTTTTTTTCTGAATAATACTTCTAAATGTTGATTCCTCAACTTGTGAATGGCAACAAAGCAATGCCCCCTCCAAGAAGGTGGGTCTTGGAAGTGGACTTGTCACCAGGAAGTCATGGAGGACCGAGGGAGCAAAAGGACATTCTCTGCAAACTTGTAAACTGGTGCAGCACTGGCTAATAAATTCATGGACCGATGCCTTAGTGGTTGCCTGGCAGATGTACAAGACGGACCGCCCCATACTATAATAGTTGTCATGGCGTTTGCTTTGGTGAAATGAGCCCAAAGGGCTTCTGGAGAATTCTTCTTGAACAAAGCATACCAAAGTTTCCTTTCTTTGCACTAGCAAGCCCAACAAACAACCAATATCACATCTGGTACTCCTTAGTCCTATCAAAGTAGAAACTAGGTGGCATGAGTAGTTATGTTAAGAGTAGATATAAGTGATTGATATGTAATCCTTTTTTTTCTCTTTTTCTCCCTCCTTTCTTCCTTATTTTTATTTATTGTATTATCATTTTACCTAGTTTGATTTTTTCTTATACTTTATTATATTTTATTATATTATGATGTTTTTATATTTCTAAATAAAATCTTTTTTCAACTTAAAAAGAAACTAGGTGGCATGCCGTGGATTTATTCGGTGAGGCTCTCTTCCCCATTCGATGGCTGTGGCTGCAAAAAGCGCATAGGAAGAGTGACAAGATGCCCACATGGAAAGGTGACACTACTTTCAGAGGAAAGGGTTCACAAGCCCTAATCACTAATTTGTCAGGAAAAATGTACTATGTGTAGGCTGAACTGATAAGGCCAGTAGCTCACCGACACAAAACACACAGAAGTCAAGACAATGAGATACATGGTCCTCAGAGTTTATAAATCTCAGAGTACAACTGCAAAGACGTTTGAACAGAGCACACATACAAAGTTAGAATATAATGAAGGGGGAGAGGACAAATTGTGAAAGTCCATTCAGAAAACACATCACAATCAATCAATCAGTATTTGTTAAGCGCGACTACTCACCAGTGAGGGTCTCAAGGCGCTGATGGGATATTTGAATAACGAGGGCTGATCAGACAAACATAGGGAGGACAAAACGGCCAATAAATAATCCTTAACAGTACCTACAGTAAAGCCTAGACACTCCAAAGATAATACGAACAAAAGTAGATCAGACAATTAGCCAGTAGAGAGTCTTCTACTTCTCCATGAACCAAGCCACAAACTTGTACCAGAGGTCCAAATAAAATAATATGGAGGAAGGGCATTGCACAGCCAAAATGGCACCAACCATCTCAGGTGGAAGACTAAAGCCCCTCAGTTTGTTCTTCTCAATCTCCAAAGATGAAGGCGTAGATTATAATCTTCGGGGGCAGCACCCTACCTTCCTACTGGGAAATTGGGTCCTCATGAAGACGGGTTTCCGTCCCCAACACGGAACGGAAACTGCCCTGATTGCCGTGGTCGAAGAAGCAAAAAAGATAATTGATCAAGGAGGTGCAGCAGCCATTATCCTACTTGATCTTAGTGCCGCATTAGACACGGTAAATCTGGACATCCTCATAGAGAGACTTAGGAGGGCCAGGGTGGCAGGAGGAGCCATCTCCTGGATTCAATCCTTCCTCAATGGCAGAACATTTCAGGTTTATGCAGGGGATTGCACCTCTAGGACTCTACCTCTCAGCTATGGAGTCCCTCAGGGATCTTCCCTGAGTCCGACGCTTTTTAATGTATACATGAGGCCACTGGCTGAGGTCATCCAGCCATATGGGGTCAAAGTTGTCACCTATGCAGATGACACTCAGCTGGTGGTATCTCTAAACCACCCTCACAATGCCCCAGCTGACTTAGAGTCCTGCCTGGAGAAGGTAGCCAACTGGATGCAACAGTCATGTCTCAGGCTTAATGGAGACAAGACTGAAATAATGTATCTTGGGAACACATCTAACAAAGAGCCCAAACTGTCATGGCCCATCTGCCTCGGACCCCTCCCAGTCCAAAGCCCAAAATAAAGAGCTTGGGCTTGTGGCTGGATAAGGCACTCAAATTTGACCAGCAAGCAGTTGCAGTCGCTGGTATTTGTCATGGCACCCTCAGAATGTTGCGGAAAGTCCTTCCCCTTCTTCCCATAGGGGCAAGGAGAACTATGGTCCAGGCCTTGGTTCTCTCGCGCCTGGACTATGGGAACGCATTGTACATAGGAGCACCCAAATCCACCTTGAGGAAGCTTCAGGTGGCACAGAACTGTGCCGCCCGACTCCTGACGGGAGCATCCAGAACGCAGTCAGCCTTGCCCAGCCTTAAGACCCTACATTGGCTGCCCATAGAGAAGAGGATTACATTCAAAGTCCTATGCATCGCCCACAAGACCCTCAGGGGGTCAGGTCCCCGCATCAACCACCCGCTTATTAAGGCGTATCAAACAAGGAAACCTCTCCGCTCGGTGAATTTAAATCTAGCCACCATCCCCAAAATTCAGAGGATGCGCAGCGGGGGTCGGTCCTTTTCATACAATGCAGCGAAACTGTGGAATTCCCTTCCCCTGCATTTGCGCTTAGAGACATCCCACCTCTTTTTTAGGAAGGGGCTTAAAACCTGGCTCTTCCAAAAGATTAACTGGTAACCGCCTTTCTTTGCCTGTTTTTGCCGCTAGCGCTGGGATGCCTTAGGGTAGCCATGCTCTTAATAAATGTTAATTAATAATAATTAATAATAATGAAGAGGAAGAGGAAGCCAAAGTGGAAGCAGATGCTCATGGTCAGCAGTTTAAAAGTACAATACCTTTCTGGTTCAATCCAGGGCCTCCAGACTGAGTTTATTCAGGACTTGTGGGACCAGTAGCAGAGGCGAACACATGCACAGAAGGGTGGAGTCCCACCTTGAGAAGGAAACTCCAGAGCACACAGGATGAACAGTGAGTATTTTCAGAGGTAGCAAAAAGGTCTGCCGAGGGTAGTCCCACTGAGTGAAGATACTCCGTCACCTTTGAGTGCACATGTCACTTGTGATCGACTAGAGGATGCCTGCTGAGCAGGTCTTCCTGACGCTGAGGGATCCAGCAAATCCTTTGAAGTGCAATCATGTCAAAGTCTAAGAGATTCTAGACGGAAGGCACAAGATCCTACTGCGCCGTGCTTATTGCTGTACCACATCGTGGTCATTGTACCTGTCAGCACCTAGATCGACCTGCCCTTGATGGAAGGCAGCAAGACCTCCAGGGCTTACTGAATGGGTCACAGCTCCAGAAGATGTATGTGGCGATGCTGCTCCATGTGAGACATGAGACCTCTGCTCTACGCCTTATCCAGATGACCTTTCAAGTCCAGAGATGACACTTCTGTCACAGCTGTAAGCTCTGGAAGGGGTAAGGAAAAGGACTTGCTGCAACAGACTTGAGGCCCCGGTTGGATGTACAACGGCAAGACAAGCAGTCTCAGAACTATCAAGGTCAGGAGAGCATCTCACATGGAACATACGAATCATAGTCTGAATACCCCATGCCCATTGCATGGCCTTCAGAATAATTGTAACCAGAACAGATAACCCTGATAAAGGAAATCGTCTGCTCAGATAGGAAATGGGATTTAGGCTCAATGATGGAAAATCCCATGGTGGACAGTAATGACACTGTTGTACTCCATCCTTTTAGGAGACCTTAACCCCTTGACCGCGATCGGAATTCCGCTCGTGTGCTGGACATTCCGATCGCGGGTGTGGTCGTGACGAGCTCAGCTCGTCATGCGCACAGCGCGACCGCGCAGCATGACGAGCTGAGCTCGTCACGAGCATCGAAGGGGTTAAAGTACCTGAGAAATACCCAATACCTCTTCTCCTTCAGTACCAGTTTGATCCCTCTTTTGATAAACACCATCAGTTCCTTCAACAGAATTGTGCAGAATTGCGGACGTGCAACACCACCAGTACCTGGGAGTAAACTAAGAGAGACTGCATCCAGAAAAGGAAGGGTATAACCAGAATAATTTGAAGGACCCATTGGCCCAATGTGATGAAATGCCAGTAAGGCAGACAACGTTGGATTCTGCTGCCTACCGATCTCCACATGAGATTTAAGAGTAAACTAAAAAGGTCTGGTAGTGGTACCTGGATAAGAGGATCACAAGAAGTGTTGCTGCTAACTGTGTCCTTTGGAACCTTCTCTCTCCCTGCCACCACAAAACCTCTACCAAATGTACAGGTGGTTGCTGTACAGACTGAGAAGGTTGTTACTGGAGAATCGCAAGCCTTCTTGAGCATTCTCCAGTATTACAGATAGAACTAGCAAGCACTGGAAAGTAACACCAGTCAGGGAGGGTGTAGGTCTACTATCTTCAAATTCTTCAAGGCTGCATCAGCCTCCTGAGCGAAGAGCCTAGACCCATCAAACGGCATATTATGGACATCCCCAGAGAATCCAGTGGAATGCATTCAGGCATGTCATCTAATAAAGATGCTGGTACCCATAGGCTGGGCAACAGCATCATCAATGTCCAGTACAGACATAGAACATGCTTTGCAGCATTACTATAAAAATTTACTGTCTAATGGAATAGGTTGCACACGTTCTCTGGCAAAGTAAGTAACACCTTGTGTGCCAGGGCGTATCTGTAAAACAAAAAAGACAAACTGCATTCAGGGAATGGAATGCCAAATTGGCAGGCAAATTACAGATGTGCTTATAGTGTTGATTTGTTTTGATTCGGTCACTTTCATCTATAGGAGGCTCAGAAGGTAAATCCAGGGCAGACTCTGGAGAAGTATCCAACCCACTGGCTTTTTGCAATTCGGGATAAGGTCCAGAATCAGTATAATGAGATGGAAGCAAATTAACTGTCTCCTCATCGTCATTTTCATTATGTGGGACCTGCAAGAGGCCTGAATAGCATCTGAACCCGACCCCAAAAAATTAACTCCTTCTTCCACAGGAATTTCTTTTGAGGCAGAGGGGCTGGAGAGCGCCCCTTATTGCCAGCATTTCCTTTGATGATTCATTTATTTCAATATTGGGTTGACTCTAGCTGAAGATTGTTCCAGATCTGGGCATGGAGCCGGTGCTGTAAGAATCGTAGCCAACTCCAACTGAGGACTAGAGGGCAGGGTCTGCAGCACAGGAGTGGAGGCACAGCCTAGTGCGGTTGGTGGAATGGACTGACTTCTTCCATGGTCAGTCAGGATCCGGCGAAAGTTCAACTGATGGCCGGAAGGGACCATGGGGCTAAAAGGAAACCTAGAGTGAACCAGAATGAACTTAAAAATCTGTAGCACAACCACAGCAAAATTGATGATGGCATGGGGAACTCTGGGCACATCGTATCCACGTTCGCAACAGGGTCCAAGTCAGAGACCAAAGGTGGAGTTGGGCGCCCTCGACAGCGAGAGTATGGATAGCAAAGATCTTCTTATGTTTTCTTTCTTGATATGCCCTTGGGCTTGTCTTTTGAATTCACCGTAGACCTATCTGACGAAAGAGTCCTAGACTGATACCAGTAAGAGGAGAACCAACGTCAGCATGCAGGGATGACCCTTTTCTTGCGGCTCCGTGTCATCATGTCTGAAGGTGGAATGGTGTCACAAATGAGGTCAATGGTGCACAGTAGCTATTGCAAGAGTTTTTCGACCTCGTCTGGTGCCAGGGGAGATTCACAATGCGAGGAATTACTGTTAAAAGAATCAATTAAAGTCACAAGTTTGAATCTCGACTACACCATTCATCCCTTCATCTGTCTGTTGTTGCAAAAATGAGTACCTTAGAAGCTGAGTAACAAACATCCATTATGCTTCAACAGAACAAAAGAAAACTATAAACAATCCTCTTTTGTTAGGATATAAAAGTACACAGTAGCACTAGCTCACAGCAGAAGTTGTTCCATTCACAAAGAGAAATTTCATGCCTCAGCGTAGAAAGACATATAAATTATTTTTCCTGCTTTCATACACCCTTTTGTGAGCAAGGTTCTAATACCAGCAACCAATACGTTGCAGGGCTTTCTTCTGAGAAACATGGTCAACGTAAAAATCGTTCCCAGGGGATGGTAGTCTCCAGTAAGATTCCCAAAGGATCTTCATAGTCGCATCAGTGCAGTTCTTAGGCTCTTCTTTCTACAATAACAACTACGGTATTACAAGAGAGAACACAAAGTAGTGCGCTAAGTATCAAAGACCGCACACACCTACCTATAATAAGAAAAACGTACAAATAATGACTAACTTTCCTAAAAACCTTCAATGGATAAAAACTAAAAAAATGTTAACTACCAGCCAATGCTGTGCTAATTGCTTTGCTACCAGAAGCAATCAATTGTCAAAAGAACAAACACTGCAATAGAAGACAGCTGTTTAATTGGTTACCGTGCTCTTATACATCCTGAAGTAATGGGAAGAAAACTAGTAACAAAGAAGGATTTGTAGAATACTAGAAGTTCAGATAATGTTCCAAAAGCCTTCTGCTGTGTAGAAACAGAGTTATGCATGCAGTAACCGACAGCAATCTGACGTACTGGCATGGAGTTTGTGAGAAATGGTTTTTGGGGCGTGATCTACAACGGTCCACTCATAAAATTATACAAATATTAAAACAGTGAGCATGCGGTTACTTGTAGTGATCTTTCTTTTTTTTAATCCCATACTTTAGCAAAGGATATATTGGTCTGCTGCGGAATGCAGCAGTGTGCAATAACAAAGAAGTCAGCTTTTTGTGGCTTTTAAGTTTCTATGTCCTTCCCAAAGTCAGATTACATTGCAATCGCCATGGTCAGGTGACCAAATACGCCAACCACTACTGGCAGAAATATTTCACAAAATTAACCTTGATAGGATTGAAAACTTGGAGAAAAAAAAATTAAAGATCCTGCACGGGCTTTTAAACATAAGAACAAAGAGTTTGCGAAGCAGTGCATAGCAAACAATGATCTTGGTAAAGACTACCATAAATCTGTAATAAGTGACTTTCAAGATTTAATATGGCATTAAGGGGAAACTGAGCAGATTATCTCTTCTACAAAAATGTAGACTATTTCAAAGAAGTTCCCAATGATAATCCAGCTTGACATCAGTGTATATGTATGGGGTCCTAGAATTGGGATACTACAGTGGTAAGTCTGCAACAACTTTCTCTGGTAGGAAGACATGAAGCTTATCTCATTTAAATATCAGCTTACAAATAGGATTGTTTTATTCGAGTAGGGCAATTGACAAATTGTTCAAAGTGATTGGCATCCATGTTTGAAAGCAGATACTTAGGAACTTATTAGTTACTGAGCCCTGATACCTGGATAACGTACAACCATCGGGTGATTAGGGTCAAGAGGCATGTTCAAATTAAAGCCAAACAGTGATCCAAAAAAGGAGCCTGAGTTCCAACTAACTGCCTGGACACTGCACACCATACCTAAAATGCCAATGTTAACCAAGGGTTTCAATACCTGTTCCCTGAGAACACTAGCTTCTAGAAAAAGTCAAGATTTAACATCGGTATACTGCTCCTTAGCTGCCTTTTTAGGTCGAGCCTGGGCAGTGCATGCGTTTCTCTGCGTGGCATGCTGTATTCAAGTATGGACTTGAAGGGGGCGTGGCTTGGCGCCGATCGTAATGGCGGCGTAACTCCGGAGCTCCGACAGGACCCGCGGCGGTAAACCCTAAAATCCGGCTCTGATCCGCAACCCTACAAAAGATACTGATACCGTTGGACCCCGGCGGATGTGAACCAGCGGTGAGTCGAGTTTCATCGCTCCGGACGCACGCACTCCGCAGCAATCTGAGCCGCTGGGAGTCAGCACAGCGCGGCCTCGAAGTTGACGGCAGGGGGCGGAGCCCCGTCACCGACAGCAAGACCCTGAGACCGGGGGCCGCGGTGCGCGAGGGCCGCAGCGTCGGGCCTACAATAACCGCACACATCCTAGCCCCTAAGAAGCGCCGAAAGCTTACGAACTGGGCACAACGATCACAGACCGAGCGCTGAGGTGAGGCCAGAGGGGGGAGATCACTACCGCTCATTCTTCCCCCCCACCCCCAAACGAAAAAGAGCACCAGAAACCCACATAGTGCACGAGAAAGCTGCAGCCAGACGGGAGATAACACTCCATAATCGGCTATCCCTAAAGGTACGAGAGGAACGGGCGGTATCCTACAGAGAGGTGTAGGGAAAAGTACACAGTGCACAGTGAGGAAGACCAGGTGCAGCAGAGAGGAAGACCGCGTGATTCCTGGGCTGGCCAACTGAAGTAGGCGCGCAAGCAAGCTATAGGCCGGGTGTGCTTCACAGCCCATAGACACAGGAATCCTACCGAGTGTGGGGCAGAAGAAGCGACGGATGGGCTGCGGGGACGCCAATATCCAGAAGCAATAGGCGTGATAACGGAGGGGTGAGGGAGACAAGACCGCGATCCGAGGAGCTACCAAAAAAGCGTATTGCTCAAAATCTACACCCCCATCTCCCAGAACCAGCGAGACAACACAGCCGCCACGCAGGCACATTGCTGCCCTAAAATACGGGCTATCCACTGAGTCGCGCAGCCCCCCGGTGCAAGACGACTGAAGCTAGAACGCTGCAGCGGGCCAGATAACTCCTCCATACCAAAATGACGAAGCCGAAGAGCGGGAACGCCGCCATCCAGGTAAACAAGATGGATAAATACGCAGTGCCACGACACCTCACGACTGACTCCGGGGTAAATGAAGAGAATACACCAACGGAAGAGCCCTCACTCAGCTCAATAATGGCAGCGATACGGGCAGTCGGGACTAACCTAGAGACCAAAATCGACAAGGTCACGATCGAAATGAACCTTATGCGGACTGATATGCAAAAAACGTCTGAAAGAGTCACGGCCACGGAAGGAAATGTGAGTGAACTACAGAATATCACACGTGAATTGGAGAAAAAGGTGCAAAAACTGGTTCACCAGCATAAAGAAATGGCACTGCACCTGGACGATCAGGAAGGAAGAGCCCGTCGTAACAACATACGAGTGGTGGGGGTGCCTGAAAATGCGGAGGGGCCCAGCATGGACCTCTTCCTGGAAGACCTTATCCTCAATCACCTCAAACCCAAGAGACTCTCCCCGCTATTCTCCATCGAGAGGGCACACAGGGCTCCAATCCCAGGGCCGCGGCCTGGTGCACCGCCCCGAACTATTATTGCCCGTATCCTGAACTTTCGAGACCGAGATGCAATCTTGCAAGCAGCTAGGGTGAAAGGAGATCTCCCTTATGACAACACGACGATCAGATTTTTCCCGGATTTTACCCTGAAGGTACAGAGAGACCGTCGCTCCTTTGAGGGTGCCAAGCGGGCACTCCGGGACAGGGGTCTAAAATATATGATGTTCTTCCCAGCTAAACTGAAGGTACTGGATGGAGAAAAATCTTGGTTCTTCACGACACCAGAAGACGCACAACGGTGGCTTGACGAAGGACCGGCTACGTCCCAGCGCCGCAAAGGAGAAACCGCCAATCGAAACGTCAATTCCTACACCAAAGACTCTGATCACAGACTCAAAGATATGCGACGCTCCCCATCAAGATCCAGAAGTTCCAGGTCCAGGAGCCCTGGCAGCGACATCGCACGCTCCGGGATATGAAGGACTGCAATGATGACAATGGTCGGTAGATATTTCACTTCTTGCCATGGTTATAATGATGGGTAGAAAGGTTCCGACCTGAACACCTCAGCGGCGCCCATGATCGAACTTGAGGTGCACTGTTTCAGTCGGGGACTAGAGACACTTAACTGCACCATTAGGGAAACTAAATGCAATTGGGACTGCTGCGGGTCCGGGAGGGAGAGACTATAGGCGCTACACCGCGCAACCCTACGTTTATGATTTATTCATTGTTGGGGATCATAGGCACTCTGCTATTGGGGTGGTGGGTAGTTTGGAACCTACTGGGCAGGGATGCAGGGAGGGGGGATGGGTTAGGGGGGGAAGGGATGGGTAAGACATTATTACTATTTGTGTATTTTTTTGGTAGAAATGTTTATTGTGTTATAGTTTTATTCATTGTAGATCTGCAATTGTCACTGTATACTCACTTCGAAAATACGCAAAGAATGACTTTCATACTTCAACATGTCGCAGAGACAGAAATACCCAATGGCGTCACATGACCTAACGACACAACGTCCTACACAGCAAAAACTGTCCTTCCTCACCT
This sequence comes from Calotriton arnoldi, assembly GCA_963921515.1. Taxonomy (NCBI): domain Eukaryota; kingdom Metazoa; phylum Chordata; class Amphibia; order Caudata; family Salamandridae; genus Calotriton; species Calotriton arnoldi. The sequence goes on along the minus strand of CAWUFW010000797.1, from coordinate 3,055,203 downwards.
GGAACGTCAATGGCCTGCGGGATAAGATAAAACGTGGATTGGTGCTACAGTACCTGAAACGCATGTCTCCGGCCGTTACACTAATACAGGAGACCCACCTAACGGGCTCTACCTGTAGGGCCCTTGACAGATGGGGGTTCCAATTGGTATCCCACTCCGAGTTCACCACTGGCTCCCGGGGGTGGGGATCCTGATAAGAAAACAGTTCCCCCTCATTATCCACCGCACCTTTAAAGATGACCAGGGCCGCTTTGCAGCAATTTCGATGCAGTGGGAAGGGCGCATGTTCAATTTCGTATCTGTTTACATACCACCTGCACTGCAGGCCCCCGCTCTACGAGATCTGGGCAAATTTCTCTTGGCGTTACCAGAAGGAGACCTGGTAATCGGAGGAGACTTCAATATGACCGCAAATGACACGCTAGATCGTACACCGGCTCGCCCACAGCATCGTGTTGGCTCCTCTCTGGCCGACTTCTTAGACGCACATGGTCTGTTAAATATGTGGAGGTTTCAAAACCCAAATGAGAAGCAATACACATTTCATTCAGGCGCTCATAACAGCCTCTCCCGTATAGACTATATACTCGTAGCCATAGATGGTTTGAGTAGGTTAGGCAGAGCCGCACATTTGCACAGGGGAATCTCTGATCACGCACCGGTTACGGCAGAACTGTTGAAACATGGTACTACTCAAAGGCGTTTATATCCTATATACCCGGGGTACCTCCTGGACTCTAAGATTAAGAAAGCCCTAATTAGAACAACTACACACTACTTTCAAGATAATGAAGCATCAGTCTCCTCCCCAGTCACATTGTGGGAAGCATACAAGTCGGTAGTAAGAGGACATGCTATTTCGCTAATTGAGGGACATAAGAAGGGGATAACACAGGGTATAGAAACTATGGAGCATGAGCTAAAACAATTGGAATCTCAACAGGCGACGAACCCTACAGAGGGGAACAATCGCACACTGCACATAAAAAGACAGGAATATTGTGAATGTCTCCGGAAGGATGCAAGATCCCGCATGACAACCACCCAACACCGGATCTACGAATCCGGAGATAAAGCGGGTAAGCTCCTTGCATGGTTTGACAAAAGGGAAAAATCACGCAGATGGATAGCACAGATAAAAACGGATAGGGGTGAAACCACATCTGACCCACAACTCATAGTGGATACGCTGGCACGACACTATGAACGAGTCTATACTTCCACGAACACCACCACCGTACAGGAAGCACTTGCCTTCCTTAAAGATATTCATATGCCTCGGCTCACACCCCAAGAGGCCGACAGACTAGAAGCTAACATGACAGTGGATGAACTTAAAGTAGCTATTACAAAAATACAATCGGGGAAGGCCACTGGTCCAAATGGTATTCCAATAGAACTATATAAATGCACAGCAGACAAGATAGCCCCATACTTGTTGCGTATGTATGAAACAAGTCAAGAATTGGGGACACTCCCTAAAGATCAACGATTAGCCACTATTGTGGCCATACATAAGCCGGGCAAACCTGTGGAAGAGTGCTCCTCGTATCGCCCGATCTCCTTAATTAATGTGGAAGGGAAAATATTAGCAAAAACACTGGCGCTTCGTCTTACATCCTATCTCACCAAACTGATTCATCCGGACCAGTCCGGTTTTATGCCCGGTAGAAACACTGCATTAAATCTAAGACGCCTACACGGCGTATTGGGCAGACAACACACCATATTAGAAGACGCCGCAGTCCTATCACTGGACGCAAAGATGGCCTTTGATTCGATGGAATGGGCCTTCCTATTCGCGGTACTCCAGCACTTAGGATTCGGACCGAAATTTTGCTCATGGATACGCTTACTTTACACCGACCCCATAGCATATGTAGCGGTGAATGGTCATATATCAAAGGAAATCACCCTGGGAAGAGGGACAAGGCAGGGGTGTCCATTGTCGCCCCTATTATTTGCATTAGCCCTAGAACCATTGGCGACCTGGATAAGGTGGGACCCCAGGATACGAGGTTTGAAGTGGAGGGAGGAATGGGAGGACCGTATATCCCTCTATGCCGATGATGTATTACTATATATTACCTCGCCTACACGATCTCTTCACGTCACACTCAATATCTGTGCTGTGTTCGGCTCAGTATCGGGATACACCATTAACTGGGACAAGTCGGTGCTATATATCCTACATGGGGCACCCCCACAGATGCCGAGAGACTGTAAGATCCAGATAGTCACGAATAGTTTTAAATACCTAGGCATTCATGTCACCTCAGATCAAGATTCCTTTTTTACTCTTAACCTACAGCCCCCCTTGCAAAGACTGAAACGAGATATTAAACATTGGAGGGCACTACCGCTCACACTGCTCGGTAGAGCGGCCCTCTTTAAAATGATGGCCCTGCCCAGATTCCTTTATGTCCTGCATAATACACCATATCCAGTCCCCGACACATACTTTAAGGCAATAAACTCAGAGGTTGCGGCCCTCTTATGGGACGGCAAACCGGCCAGAGTAGCTGGGCACAAATTGACACAGAGTTGGTACGATGGTGGAATAGCCCTGCCAGATGTAAAGGCGTACTATTGGGCCTCACAACTCACAGTAATCAACCAATGGCTGCACGTACCAGATACAGACCCCGCATATCACCTAGACAGAATGACATTGGGGAGTGGAGGGATTAATAAAGCACTTTACGCCCAACGAAGGACTAGCAACTTTATGGGCCCAGCGCTGCATACTGTTCGCACCTGGCATACGGTTAACAGGCACCTGGGATGGACGGGCAGATTTACACAACACACTCCCTATGGGATACAGGCCGACTAGGAACATTGGGCAATAGCAAAGGGTTTCAAAACTGGGACTTGATCGGTATCTCCCGGCTGGGGGACCTTTGGCGCAACGGGGAGGTGGTTAGTTTCACCTATCTGCAAGATCAGTACAAAATGGCCCCGAGGGAACAGTTCAGGTATATGCAAATAAAACATGCCATAGAGGCAGTCCTCCCTCCTGCTGAGATTCTCCCGGAATCATCACCCCTAGAGGACCGACTGCTCACGGACCACTTATGTAAGCGAGCAACTTCGCTAGTATATAAAAAAATAATCAATAACCGTACAGATCCGCTTAGCCGACTCAGGGAGGCATGGCAACTAGAGGTGGGAGACATGGATGACCCTGAGTGGCGGGACGCCACGGCGTCGCCCAAGGAGGTTGCAATCTCCTCTAGACTACGGCTGATACAGTTCAAAATACTGCATAGAACCTACTACACCAGGGTGGTTATACACAAGATGGGAAGGTCCCCTGACCCGAGCTGTCTACGGCAGTGTGAGGATGTGGGTACCTTCTACCACACATTGTGGGGCTGTATGAAACTAAGACCGTACTGGGAGACAGTGGTGAGGATTATCGCAGAGGTAACAGGGAAACAAGTCCCGCTGGAGCCTAAATGCTGCCTTTTGAATGTGTGGGGGCCTACGAATCTTACTCACGCCGAACGGCAATGGGCAACGACAGGCATGATGATAGCCAAGAGGAACATTGCGCAAAAATGGGGGTCGAAACTGTACCATCGGCGATGCAATGGGGTAACGATATGGATGTTGTTATGGTAGCGGAAAAGGCCACATTTATTAACAGGAAATGTCCCAAAAAATGGAATAGAATATGGGGAAAATGGAATGTATATAGAGGAGATATCTGCACCCCCCAGAGGAGGAGAGCGACTCAGATGATGATATATAATGATGGAGAGAACGGATGTGACGTTCAACATTCATAAATATATTGAATAACAGTAATGAAGTGTTTTGCAGATGATAAATTGTACATGCAGATCTCTGTTGTTTGCAATAAAAAAATTTCAATAAAAAAAAAAAAAAAAAAAAAAGTATGGACTTGAAGCTCTGCCCGTTTTCAGACCATTTTTAAAATTGGCTCCTGTTACTGTCCCTTCTAAATTGTTGCTTTTGATTCATGAATAGGCTTAGTAGTCCCTCCTTGGTACCGCCTTTTCTGCATTTGTAACCTCCCATATGGACTGGACTTTTTACACGGTCTGCTTTATCTAGTCTGTGAGAAATATTTTCTTTAATGATTTTCCCCTATTCCACCACCGACATGCTTACCTACAACGCAGCACGCCGCCCGATTTTATAATTTTATTAGTAATGGCTGCCGGTCCGCTTCAACTATAGCGCTGCTCACGCATAACCTTTTTTAAAAGCACCCGTTTTAAAACGCGCTATATGTTTTTTTCAAATGTGAGGCAGCCTTAGGTTTGAGAATGCCAGCCGCACGGCTCTGCCCAAATCAATCAAGACACTCGCAACAATGTCGCCCGCAGACCCAAATCCCCGCCCCGGGCGCCACGCTTTAAGTTTCAGCACGGCGCCCGCTTTAGATTAACAACACTGGCACTATGCTTGATGATTTTAGTAGGCGCCCACTTTTATCAGTGGTTTTTTATGATTAGCGTGGCGCTTGCTTCACGGACGTCATAAGCATTACTTTTCTCTGCACGGGCGACAGCTTTATATTTCAGTACGGCGCCCGCTTTTTGTGCCTGTGCTGCCAATCTCCCCAGTCCTCAGATTTAGGGGCTTTCCAATGAGGCAACAGTCCAGGCCCGCTCTAAGAAACAGAAAGTATTCATACAGCAGTTCAGTATCTCCCGCCACCCGCGTCACAACAGCAAGGGTGTTCACATTTGCTGCTTTCAGTGTGTGCCTCAAAGAGGTAAAAACATCATATTTAATAAGTTACCAATATATTTTTTTTAATGGTGTAGCGTGACTAGCCATCTAACGTTCCAAGATTGCTGTAAACATGACGAAGTTACAAAATATTGCTGGTTTCCCTTTGTGGTAATAAAATGTTTCAGGTGACATAAAAACTATACCAGTATTGCTGCTACATTTGCATGTCGGAGCTGGCAGTGCAACTGTGAATTCTTATCCTGTTTAGTCTTATCCGTTTCTTTTGTTGTGCGGAGTCACAATTGCTTTTACTTAGAATATCAAACACACCTTTATCTTTTGTTTATTGAGCAATTGTTACTTTAGGTTTATGTCAACACAACGAGGAGCCTGTTTTGTATCTGGTAAAATGAAACGCAGGCTTACAAACTGTTGACAGTCTTGGTAATCAAATGTACTGTTTTTAAGTCGAGCATCATCGCATATGCGAAGACCTGCTGTAATGAATAATACCACTTTTTTTCCGCCTCCTACTTACTATTGGTTCACTCCACTATCGCTTTTCCTTGCTGCCTCCTAACTCGTTGGACCTGCCGATACGTCACTTAACTGCGAGGCTTAGGAGCACCGGCCATAGTGCCATTACCGGCAACTTCTCCCACCCCCAGTCTGAGCATGCAAGAATGAATAAATACACAAGACAACTTTGTAGTGGGAAAATATTGCTGCAGGTTTATTCCATACAGGAGTATGCAATATGTGGGTTATCTTACGGGCGATCCAAGGGCGGGCAGCTGTGCCAACCTATGCTGCCCCCGCCCGCCTGGTGAGCCAGCACTGTGGGACACCCCGTCAGTGCTACCTTTGATGATCCTCTTCCGGATCACGTGACACGTTGGTCTGTTCTACTCACGCCCTTTTCAGGGCGGAGCGTGGCAGGGCAAACCCCCGGTTGGTCAGGCCCCCAACCGCCCGAAGGACTAACGGGCGCCGTCGCGGTTTTCCAGGAACCTGCCCTGAGGCTCCTGGTCTTTGGCTCTGGCACCCCTACTGTGCCGCGCAGAGGTACCCTTACTGTACCGGTCTGCCGCAGAGGTACCCTTACTGTACCAGTCTGCTGCCAGATCGCCCTGTAACTCCGCCACAGCTCTGGAGGCGGCTCCCGTCGCCGCGAGAGCCCCCCACCAAAACAGCTCATTTCCGACCTGCAACCTGCTTACTAAGGTTTCGTGCATGTCCAGTGGAAAGTATCCATGCCCACCTGTTACAATTGCACCCCAAGTTAGTCAACCTAACCTAGGCGTACGCCTGGATGGCATGGTGGCAATGGACCCCATCTTTAGCAAAGTAGCCTTTAACATTGGCCTGGATCATCTAGTCTCTGGTCCAGGACTTACGCCATGAACTGTTCACTCTTACAGGGATGTTCAACGGCCTCCTCTGGCTTAGCTCTGTGCCCCCTCTGCGGGAGATCATCTCGGACCACCAGAGTTCGCATTGACCCATGCGTTTGATGATTTCACCCAAGTCATGCTTCATGGTTTGTAATAGTGCCCTCCTCCCCATAGGAATACGGTCGTTGCCCCATTACTTGGGACGGCAGCACACTGTTGGCTGACAGCGTCACCCCCCTAGCGAGGCATCTATTACTCACCGGGCGGGCGTTTGCGCCTAACTGCAGGATCATATCACCTGCCCTCTTTTCTGGGGTGCACTCATTTCGCCCCGTTGCCCAGACGGATGCACAAACCCCTTAGCTCGCTACCCCGGTGAACACCTTAATGGTATCAAAGCTGGTTTGAAACAATAATGCCTTGCGCCCACTACTGGAGACACCTCACCCTTTCGTGCAATACAACTTACGCAGCGCACCCCGCTTGCCTAACTGCCGTCGGATCACAGATGCACAGTACCTACTGTCCAACTCCGACCCTGGATGCTTTAAACCTGCCAAGTGACAGAAACCAAGCTTCCCAGTTCCCTGTTTAGCTGCAGTACACCTTTAGTGGGTCCGCTAGGAGGTGCCCCAAACTGCATTGGTCCTGCAAACCTTAAGTACACAATTTCCACCTGGGCGCACCTCTAACTGAGACAGGCTCGACACAGCTGTAAGGCCAGAGACACACATATATGTGTTGTGCCCACTATTGGGGACAACTCACCCCTTCGTGGAGTGACAACTACACAGGGGCCTGCCCAAGTCACCCAACAGACAAGGTGGCCCTGACTACCTTGTGTTCTGGTGCCAGATTTGGAAAGAGCCTTGCCCTTACTTGCTGCCCCCTGGGAAACACCATGACCGTGCTCTGGCCGCAGCGAAGCGATGCCCTCATGTAGCATCGAACCCCTGGTCAAATAAGAGTGACAACTCCATCTACTCAAGACTACACCATGACCATGGGTGGAGTTTAGCTCTTCCCCAAACGTCTGCTAGTGTAACCCACGGTCACGCCTCCCGTTCAGTTCAATTTAGTAATTCATGGCACTGACCCACTAGGGCCTAATACTGGGCTGTGTAACGCGGCCCAAGGGCGACCTTAAACAATCGGCTTGGTGTGGATGGGTGCTAACATTACCTGGCTTAAGTGCCATCCCTTTGACAGTCACTCCTGACAAGATGTGCCAATGCAGGTAGAGCAAGAGTATCCAGCCCGCCTTACTGCCTGTCCCAGTTGTCTGAGGAAATTAGTGAAAGATGCACGTTTGAACTGGCAGCTGATACTGTTACTTATGCCTGCAAATGCCCTGCTCAGGGCAGCCCACTAGACAATGGCTTCCATTGAAATGCGGTGCCAACAGACCTCCCAGCACTTAAGGCAGACCCTCTGAGTAGGGCTCTAATCTAACAGCTGCCCCTTGCATCGGATATCGCCTCTGGCTGTAAGCCGCGCCGTGCTACTGATGCCTGGCAGTCATATTTAACCTTGATATCCTTACAGCATAGCAACACTCACCGCTGCCAAGTGCCTTGGCGCGAGAACGTCCGCTGGTCGTACTAGTCAATACATCTATTATTTAAATTAATAATACTGTGCATATGAATAAAACTATTTGCCGACGGCTGAGATTTTCACACGTTATTAAATGTGAAACCTTTGGATTTGCCCATCGATTTAAGCCAGTCACCACCCTAGGTGAAGTCTAGCCCTCTTGAACTTCTGCTAGTATACCAGGGAGCAAACAAGACCGTGGGAACATGATGGGACAATCTGTTTTAGACCCCAAAATTTCGGAACACCTTTCGCAGTAACCTGCCCTTTCGTAGAACATGCCCTTAATGGTACATGACCTTCTACCAGCACTGCGCAGAAATCCCCCTCTGACCTGCTCGAGCCTGCAGCCATTCTGCTGAAAGCCCTGTGTGCCTGGGGGAGGGGAGAGCTACTAACCCTCAAGTCCTCAGGAAGCTCCCTCACTGCTGCAAGTGCCCCAAAGCATTTATTATAAAGCATTTAATGGATAACAACCCGTTTTGCGCCCACCTTAATGTGCCAGGCTGTGAGCAATTAGGTACCTCACATATCACTTCCCTATGAAAAGATTAAACAAACCGGCCAAAGCACAATGCACAGGCAGTGAGTGTGCCCAATGAGACACCTCCAGTTCTGTGCGATACAAACCCTAACGCACCGTGTGTCAGTTTGTGCATATCATTCTGGGGTGACTAAGCCCTAATGTGCCCCTTTACCTGGATGATCCCCAGTACGAGGGTACAGACTGATGACCAAGTGCTGCACCAGCCAATAACATGAAGACATGGAGTGAATTTACGCTATCTCATGCCCTACAAGGCCGCTCGGTGTGCCACCTCGCCTAAACCAAGACATGGGTGGATCACCATGCCCTTATAGCCTGCAAACCCATCCGTCATCTGCACTGACGGATGCTGAGCCGCCATGCTGGCGTCTCTCCCCCAGCATACGTATCCCATAACAGTGCCAAGGTGTCCCAGCGTGCCAAAAAGTTGGCCAATGTATTTGGATATGAGGACATGGAGTACAACATGAGCAACTATGCCTGCCCCATCTGAAATAAAATGCCAACTGCACTGGTGATTGTCGGCGTTTGTGCCCCAACCACATCTTCCCAGGCTGTAGAAAGACTGAACACCTTTTATGAAGCTCCTGGGATGGTGAGAACGGAAGTATATCCCCATAACATGTGTCTATTGATACTCAACTTAATGGTGATCGACCTCAGGAGGATGAGAAGCTAGGTGAGCCTGCCGGGAATGACCAGTGACCATGGGTAAAGCACGTGCCCCTACAGGGGTGCCCTGACCCGCTAGCCACTAGATTCATGTCTGCCTTTATACAGGGGACTAGTGTTTTTTGTATTTTAGCACAGGAATATCCACGCATGCCGCGGTCCATTATTACTGAATAATTATCTAAACTGGCAAGTTATAGCCGGGAGGTATTGCCTGCAAAATGCTGTTGCTCCATGTGAGGCTAACCTCGGTGTCATGAAGTGCTTTATCATAATAACTGCATCTACCCCTGAGGTCTATACTGCTCCTTTCAGTTTCCTCGTAGAGCTAGCCTGGGGAGAAAACTGAGCCAGCTCAGAACGACAGGGACCATCAGCCTGACCGATGGCACCATGATACAGGCGAAAAGGCACGAAAAAGGCCATGCATGGGAAACATTCGCAACGCCCCGAGGGCATGCCGCGTGAGCCTCCCAGGAGCAGCGCATGACCACCCTCCACTGGAAGTCAGGCCGTCCCCTCTCCCAGATGACCAATGAACGTGGCACCCTTGCCCAGCGTGCCGCGCCGACGACACCGACGTGCGCCAACGACTAGAAGTTGTGCGAGAGCTCACCGGCGACCGAGCCGCACACAAGCTGTCCTGGGCCGCCCGGCTCCACAACTACGCAACGCGGCTCTTTTTGAAGTCCAGGGTTGACTTTCTCACCCTGTGTATTTCACGAAACGAGGCTGGAGCTTAATGCTAAGCTCAAATCTGTAAGGGGTGTATCCCTGTGCTATGTTGGCTGGGGTGAGAGTGTTTGAGTCCCTCCCCCTGTAGTATACAAAACCAAAGGTAATAGCCTGTATGCGAAGTACATGATACACATTAATTGTAGCGAGACTTATGCACCCTGCCAGCCAACCCTGTAAGCGGCAAAGACAGCGGCACCCCTCCCTAGCCAAGGAGAAAGTGTATAGCAGTCCCACCTTGTGGCCTGACACTTAAGCCATCGAGGGTTGATACAACCACTTCCTCTCCCTAAAGATGCAGGATAACTCAACCGGACGTACAACCTACCCCTGAACTCTATGGAGCACTAATGCCTGCTGCCCGGCCATAGCGTTGTGCCTCTGAAAAATCACCCTGGGTAACCAATTCAGGCCGTACCAATGCCGCTGTTGAAGCTACTTCATAACCCTGACCAGCTGCAGCGATGTGGAACACGCTGAGGTCCGGTTCATACTGCCCGGCAATGTAGCCATATAATCACCACTAATGCAATTCTGCCCTTTACCTCAGAATTGCTGGCAGAATTCACCTTATGAGCTAAGAGAAAAACATACCACTTCGAGCCAACCAGAAAATTTTCACTTAAAAATTGTCACTCTTTCCAGCTCGACTATACCCTTTGTAGAATTTTCCTCCCTTTCAAACCTCCCCTTAGACTTCTTGGCCTGGCGAAACTGCAGCTGATTTCAACAGCTCCAGCATTAACTGGACCATCAGCATGTAAGCGTTCTCTTCTCCGTCGCGCTCTCGCCCGCCCAATTAATTTGAAAACTCGTGTGCTCGCTCCCCTATGGGCTTAGCACATTTAAAGAGAAAGGAGGGATGAGGTGATATCTGAAGAGCCTCACGAACCTGAGGATGCACTGGACCCGCTGTGCACCGCGCCGAGGCGGCCCCCCACAGATCAACAAGGCAGTCGGAGCCCCTGGATTGGGCGATTCCTCGGGGGGGTGTTCAGATCCCGCACTGCTCTGGAACACCAGATATAAATGGTCTCTCGCTGTCAATTTATTTATTATGTGCAGACCAGGGCTTTAAGTGCGATGAATAAACTGGCGTGGCCAATGTACTTAAGGGCGTGGCTTAAAACACGTGCGCTAAAAATCTGTGATTAGACTGGTGTGCCACCCGACTTGATCTGGCTGTTTCTTTCATTGCATCCAGATATATGATATAACACGTAACATCAACCTACAACAAGTCAGGGCTGATGGCTTAGTCAATGGTTGCATAAGATAAATAAATAAGCAGCACTCGAGATGGGCCGCAGTCCTGACTCCAGCTAGAGCAGACCAGGGCTGGGACACGAGCCGGAACCCCCAGAAGCAGACCAGGTTGGGGGGGGGAGGGGACCCATGCGGCCGCCCAGTTCGGTACCCACGGCTCCCCCGCAACAGTCAGGCCTCCCTGCATTCACATCCAAAGAAAAGCTGAAAGCTGCTAACAGCCCCGCGGCCACCTGGCCCACTCACTCATGCCTGCAGGCATGCCCGCGCCCCAACAGAAATTCTGTCTCACTGTGGCGACCCCAAACTCCCTTTACCGCCCACCACCCACGAAGGGGGGGAGGATCACACATTTCATGACAACTGCACGTATCTTCTCTTGTGCCAAACCTTTGTTCACACCACAGCCCTGTGTATGATTCTGTTCCTGATAAGTAGCCGCGCGAGCGGTGCAGGAAGAGAGATCAGTCGATCCCACCGCAGCTGTGACTGACCCTGATCCGGCCCCCCAGTGACTCCTGCCGACGCCCGACACATTCCGCGGCGCGCACACCATCTGCTGTCTGTTCCCTGCAGCATGGCGCCCGTGTAGAATCATCCTGGCTGAGACCTACTTGGCGGCTAGCTCCCCGAAGCCAATGCCGTGGAGGGAAACAAACACGCAACACCAACTCGTCTCTGCTCAGCAAAGTCCCCGCTACTCAACTGTGACGAGCTGCAAGCACACCCCTGTGCAGCAGTTGCACCATGCCAGGGCGCTTAGAGCTGAGAAGCCGCAACGGGACACACCACCCTGGGCAGCCAAGGCCTAACGCCGCATCCTCTCCATGTCGTGGCAGCGTGAAACTGAAACAGAGGCAGCCCTTCCCCCCAGGGGGCACCGCCAGGTAGGCCACCGGGTCCCAAAGTAATGCGCGGAATCCCCGAGGAGAGTATCCAACCCATATCTGCATTAGAAAACTGGACAAAGCAAAGACTGCTCAGCTCACCCCACAACAACAGGACCGAAAATGCCTGCCTCTACTCATCTCGCTGCTAACTGCCGCTGGGACTCCCCCCCCCTCGGGAAAACACCAGAGGGGCTCAGCACGCAGTAAAGAACCAATTGGCAAGGTCCAAACGTCGGTCACTCCTCAGGGATGGGAGACCTCCCCGCCATACTCCCCTCTCTCTTCCTCAGGGCAGCGGCCAGCATGTGCAAGCAGCGCGGCAGAGGCCATCACCCCCGGTCCATGACTGACTAGCCTCAGTCGTTACTCCCTCTCTAAACCAGTCGGTATATAAGATAAACATAGCGGCAGGCTGAACAGCCCATCGGCACTTCGGAAATCGACATGACACACTATAATTGGCCTGGGTACACCCAAACCTCCAATCCTATGTTACCGTAAACATTGGCGGTACGACTACTCCCAGACGGAACCTAGAATACGTAGAAGCGTCGGATTGGTTGATATGTTACACGGAAGTGCTGACATTACGAACGAATGAGGACATCCGCTAAAGCTCAGCTGCGGAAGACCAGCCCCGAGCAGGCCCACCCCCGAGGCAGCCTGGGGTCGGCATGGGACAAACTCGTTGACCCCGTCGATACCCACCAACACCTCACGAGGAACCGACCGGCCCACCTCCTTTGGCATTGCCGACGGGACTTATGTCCACCACCTCGACGCCCAGTGCCACCCCTGCTCCGCGACTGCCCCCTCCACGAACCATCCCAGGGAGCCATGAGCACACCCAGTCTGGGCCCTCGGCCCCTGCTGTTCCCCCGCAACACACCACCATGCCAGGGGGCTCGGTGACGACCTGGGCCCCGAACTCCTGCCCAGCTCCACCCGTGCTACCAGGCTCTAACCACGAGGTCAGAGCCACCAACAGAAAGGGGAAACACCTTGAAGGGGGGGCGACACTCACCGGAACGAACCCGACGCCAGACCAGGGACAAGACGGCGGGACCTGGAGGAACCCACAGCGTGTCCAGCGGAGGACCGCACGGTGTGGAACAGACGGCGTGGCTGGCGAACAGAGACCGCCAGGAGGGGCAGGGGAGGCATATATGCCCTTCCACCCCCCCCATCGCACCGGAAGGACGTCACAGAGGTGACCTAGCTGGAGGGCTCCACAGCCCCTCCAAAGACTAGAGCGGGTGGGCAGTGCCAAAATGGCACTAAAGGGCCGCCCTGCTGAGGTGGCCCCCTGTGGGGGCCGCGGACAGCCGCAATTTACAGTTTCCTTACGATGTCCCTCTTCAGATGTTGTGTGGGTGAACTTTTTTTTTTATTGATGCTTTCTGCCGCAGCTTGTTGCAACTTGTATTTAGTGCTGCAGCAAGCGATCCTTTACTGGTACTGGTACCGGCACAGTTGTGCTGGCTACAGAGCTCCTTAAAATTGGCCTGTGCTGTAATTTCCCGTAACGTCAGTGTTATGCTAATGAGCTTTTTGCAACTTTACCTCTTTGGTCGTAGAATGTTAGAAAGTATGACGCATTGATTATAAAAAAGTGCATGTGCGTACTTTTTATATTACATTTCATGGGTTTATAAATCAAACGAAACCTGTCACATTGCCTGTCTTTCCAGTGTTTTGTAAAAGAGTTGGCCTCATTAGTAAAGTAGCGCCCATGTCGGTAAAGGACTGCGGAAATTGGCTCGTTTTTTAACAAACTCGGAGGCCATCTTAGAAGTCTGGCTGAAACCTTGAATTCGAAGTAAAATTGTTGTAGTAACTGAACATCTACTTTTTCTGACTATGTTTTGGACATTTAATGAGCATTTATAATTTAACAAATAGTTTTGCATTTTGATGTTTTGTAACTGGCAGTACTAACGTTTATTCCATTAAGCGTAACATTAACAAATTCATATTCAATGCACATATTTCATTAAGATTGATTGCTTTCAAAGCGCGATTGCTCTTAATGAATTCAGCTAGTTATTTTACTTTACAATGTAAACATGGATTGCTTGCGCTTGATCGAGTTCTCGTGATATTTTGAAGTAGTCCTGTCGCTCCCAGAGTGCTCCGCTGGCTCTTCCTGCGCAGCCTGAGGTAAGTGAGACATGGCACCTAGAGCTCAGAGAAGGAGTCTAAGTGTAATCCGCGGGGAATCTTCGCCATCCTGTCTCGAAAGCCTCCGGTTTCGCTCTTCCAGAGAACAAGATCATTCTCCCAGCCAGGTCCCTCCATGTTTACTAACTCGGTTGGGTTTTGGTGTGAGAGTGAGCATAGACTACTTAACCAAATATGTAATCTTGTTCACACTATTTAAATGGGGTAAAACCCAATTAAAGACGAAACAAATTACATTTTAATATTGAAAAACTTTTCTACCTATTGTTGTAATGCATTGTGTATTTGTTATCCCCATTGCTCCGATTGTTTTGGTTGCTTATTCTATGCATCGCTTTTTGTACATCTCCTGTTATTAAAAATAACAGAGCACTTTACAATGATGAGAAAACGGGCTGGCATGTTTGCTGCGATGATGATTACATTTTTTTTTTCTTTCCTTCTCCAGTTAATCTCTGAAAATGGTGCGCTACTCGCTCAACCAAGGGAGCAGGACTAAATGTAAGTCAGATTCACTTGTATGTCTCATATTTGGTATTGTCATGCTTAGATGATGATGATTGAACAGTTGTATTCACTGTAGGTGCGTGTGCAACCTGAATGTGTCCGGTTGTATTTCAGCTGGTCTACTGAGGCTTTGTGGTTTTTTTTTCTCTATTCTAAGATCAATAAAATGAGTACCATTAAGTGCTTTGTGAGGAAACGAATCTTAATGTTCCCTACATAGGATTAATATTTGTGGGTTTTCTTTTTCCTTTGCAGCATGCAAGGCAAGGGGTTCCAACCTGCGGGTCCATTTCAAGGTATGTGACCTTTAGTCCTCAAATGTACATGTTTCTCCTGAAGCCTTCACCATATATTAAGCATCAGGGGATGTGGGATTCCTGTCGCCTGATGCTTGGGACTTATTTTTTTAGAGTCAGACAACACGTTTTCATGTTTTATTTGTTCACTGGACCATTTGATTCAATTCAAAGTAGCCCCAACCCTCTGCAGCACAAACCTTTTGGCTGCCAGTTTATACTATCACATTATGGATCTCTGAAAGAGGATTGGATTGTCTGCCACTAAGGCAAAATATGTATCCATATGTAGAAGTGTTACGTCCTGCATATAATTCATTTACTCAAAAGCCTTCACTAGTCACAGGCGCTCTTAAGGAAATTCTGTGATCGTGGCTTGCAGTTGTGACAGATAAGCCAATCAAAAAACCGCTATGCTTTTGTACAATTTCATGCTATATATAATGCTCCCATATCGATCCATGCCAAAACATGAAAGCAAGATTGAAAATTTTCAGCTATAAAAATATTTTGCTAAACTATTGTGCAATTGAAAATATCGTTTTTGGAGGCATTATTTAGTAAATATATATTTTACACATGCTAATATTAAAAAAATAGCACAATAAGGAACCTGTTGCAAGTAAAGTATAAAAATAATTATGGTCCCAATTCTTACAGAAAGTCAAAAGTGCATCGTGGGTATGTGCTTGTATTAGTACACCTTTGCCTTTTTCAAAATTTCCTAGCGCTAGAAGTAGGCCTGGAAATCATACGCCTAGCAAACTCGTTTTCCATTTTCACATGAACAAATAGAAGTGCTTGTAATTGCTCATAAGAGCTTCTGCTGAGCAATTGGAAAATTCACTTTTTCTACACCCCATTTTTTCTTCTCTATAAAAATAAGTTTTACTTCTGCCTTTGGCAGGAGTTAATTTCCAACTATTTTCCACTGGTGGGACGAGATTGTAGAAAAGTTGGTGACTTACCCTTAAACCAGTAAGTTTGTGGATGTGCATATAGAGGACGTTCCTACCCTGGAACAGCCACTTCGGCCAGTTCCTGTATGTAGATTTGTGGAAAGGCCTTGCTCTGATACAATAAACTGGCATCATTACTGAGGTTATTATGAGAGCTTTCATGTGAGAATGCGGTCATGTGTGGCATCACGGCATAAAATTCCACTCTATTGCTGGCACACTAGCTAAACAGACCAATATAGATCTGAAACAATTCATTCTCATTTTCTAGCCCCCCCTCCCTTCCCCAAGATTATTTGAATGTCCATTTGGTGCTTTACACTCAGTAATGCCGATCTTGACATTTCACAGTATTTTAACCATGCTGTGCTTCCTCTCTGACAGCTTCTTTCCATCTATTCAATTTTAATGCTTCGAAGCGAAAATTGTATTTGTTGGCTGTGCGCCTGTTGTAGAGCTGCTTGCATGATGGTTTAAAATAAACTTCCTACATTGTTTATAAAATGAATATTGTTGGCTAGACAGTTGATTAAGTAGCAAAATGTCAGTCTGGTGCTCCATAAGTTTATTACTTTTAGATTACTATAAGGCCTGGATCATGTTAATTTGTAGTTTTATGGTAAACTGGTTGCTGGTGCCTCTTTATTTGGTTTAACATCAAACATTGCACTGCCTACGTGTAGATTCCCCTTCCAACATGCCCATCTTTAGGTCGAGCCTGGGCAGCGCATGCGCTGTTCTGCGAGGCATGCTGTATTGAAGGAATTGAAGCCCCGCCCACTCTCCGCCCATATTTGTTATTGGCTTGTGTCATTGTCCTTCATAAATGCTGGCTTCTACTTTGTTAATAGGCTAGTTAGTCCCTCCTTAGTAACGCTTTGTCTTCATTTGTAACCTCCCATGAGGACTAGCCCTTTTACTTCAGTTGTTACACGTACGTCTTATTTAGTCTATAAGCACTATTTTCTTTAATGCGTTTCTCCTACTGAAGGCACTACATGCTTTACCGCAACATTCAGCGCATTTAGCGGGCCATGCGTGCTTTCACGGGGCGCTTTTACAAAAAAAACATTTATTAGTCAACTTAACAAATGCTTTTTTGGGTAAAAGTGCCCCATACCGCACTTTCACTTTAATAGCGGCCGCGGACCTTTCTTTAAACACGGCTTGTCTAAAGAAAGGGGCGTGGCCTCTATTAACGTGAAAGCGCAGCATGGGGCGCTTGTAAACAACAAGCATTTGCAATGCAATAGGTCTCGCATTTTAAAAACTTTGGCCTATTGGTATTGTAAATGACAATGCCTTGTAGTTGCTGTTTTCTAAACACATAAATAAAAGGCATCGTCATTTACAATGCCAATAGCTCAAAATCTCGCAATTGCGAGACCTATTGCATTGCAAACGCTCGTTTTGCACTTGTGATGTGAAACATGCTTCAGTGACACTTCCGGGGGCCTCCGAGGATATTGTAAAAGGACCAACATTGCAATTTACAACACCAATAGCGCTAACTTTCCCCAATGCAAGACCTATTGCATTGCAAATGCTAGTTGTCTTTGTATTCAAGATTTAAGATTTTCTTTTCTTTGTGTAATAGGTCAGTGGTATTGTCTGCCAAATTAACCACTCCATCCTCACCTAGGTTTACAGAAGTTCAGTCGCAGAGCACTTGGTTTCACGATGTTGATATGGAGTGCGAGTTCTTTTATGGACCAAAGACAACTAATGAGAGGTCCCAAAATTAGGCACTTTAGCCACAACTTCAGGAGTCAGCCATGGTCTGTCAACATCGGTCACAGTTTGCAACTGCTCTAGAAGTAGGAGGTCTGTCACTTAGACAAGATTTGGGCCTTGAGGAGAGCACAACCCCATAGACATGTTGTATCCAGTATATTCTGGAAGGCAGACCTAAAGGAAACCAGATCATAAATGTTGTATGAATCTCCAGTCCTTATGACAGGCACTAGAGTTATGATCATTGCTTTGACACCACAGACATAACTGTTTCCACTTCTTGGAATAACATGATCTTGTCAATGGATGTTTAGCCACGCTATACAAGCTGGGAGGAGATATAGATCCCCAGACTGTCTGACTTCCATGCAGTATAAATTCAGCAACGTTATGTTCAGATGTTGGACTTGCCCATGAAGTCTAGTTAGTAGATTGGGTATGGGCGATAGCCTTCTCTGTGGCTTGATAGACATTTGCAGCAGGTCTGGGTATCACCATAGTCTCAGTGAGATGGAGCTAATAAAATCATCTTTTCTGAAGACTTTTTCAGTTTTACCATTGCAGTGGGAATCAACAACATCAGGGCAAAGGTGTAAAGAAAATCTTCTGACCAAGTCACCAAAATGGCACTGTCCATGGATCCCTGTGCTAGTCGCTTGGACGCAGTGTCTGCGTTTTATGTTTTGTGCTGTTGCAAAGTCTAAAGAAGGTGTTCCCCACTCTTCAATGATATCTTCCAAAATCTGGTTGTCCAGGACCCAGTCGAGGTTCTAGTTGTAATGGTAGCTCAGAAAGTCTGCTTGTTAGCTCATCACCCTCAGGATGTGGTTACCTGGCTAGGGTTCAATGCCAAATTGACTTAGTTTTCATTGAAAGTGATTGCAATCTGGTGCCACCTTGCTTGTTGATCTAATGCATGATGGTAGTGTTATCTGTCTGAATCGGATTGTTATTTTCTTGTGCAGGGATGGAAGAAATGCTTAGAAGGCGAGATGAACTGCTCTCAGCTCAAGGCGATTTATGTGATAAGCTTTCTCCTCATTTGACCACTGACCTTGAATCAATAAATGAAAAAGTGAGCACCCCATCCAGACAGAGATGCATCCCTCACTATTGTTTGGAGAAGAATTTTCTCTGGAAGGGGACCCCTTGAAGAAGATTTTGAGTGTTGCACCACCATACTAGAGACTGAATCAATGCAGTAGTCAGTATTAGAAGATCTTCCCAGTTCATTTTTTCACACCATTGATTCTCCAGACACCTTTGCAAGGGTCTCATTTTTAGGCGTGCATTTGGGATACCATACATACAAGATGCCTAAGAAACTAGGGCCAATGAGATCTGTCTGGCTGTTAGACTGCTGGCTCTCAATACTAGGTGGCAATTGCGATAAGCTCTTCTCCGAAAGAAAACTTTTTCCTCTTACGGTGTCTATAGTCGCTCCTAGGTAGGACAGTCTGTACTGGAGAACGGGTTGATTTCTGAAGATTGGTTTGAAGCCCTAATTTGCACACCAGCATGCAAATTGTCTTGGAGTCTTGCGTAACCATCTGCTGAGTGTTTACCTTCAGAAGCCATTCGTTCAGGTAGGGATAAATGAAGATATCCTTTTTACTGAGGTTGGCTGCTATCTGTGACATAGTCTTCTAGAAGGTGCGAGGAACTGACTTAAGGGCAAATTTCAGCACTCTGTATTGGTGGGGACTTTCCCCGGTCACAAATCGCAAGTATTTTCTGTGCTGAGGGCTATTTGGATGTGAAACTATGCATTTTAGGAGCTCAATCACAACCAAACAATTGTTTTGTCTTAGATGTGAAATGATTTGATGAAGGGCGTACATTCGAAAAGATTCCTTTTTGGTGTATTTGTTTGTGAACCAAATGTCTAAAATCAGTCGGAATTCTCGAAGAGAACCTTTATTTTGCACCAGGAAATACCTGGAGTATAGCCAAGTAGTTTGTGTGAAGCCATCTCTATTGCTTTTGAAAGAAGGGCAGATGTTTATTTCCTCATAATTGAGATCTGGTGATTTGAGGATGGTTTTGGAGGAACTGGCTGTGTAATGGTCTTGTAAATGAGAAAGTGCCCATGAGACACTATTTAGCAGCCATTTGTCTCCTATGACTGCAATCCACCCTTCCTAGTGCCAAGAAACTGCTCCACTCACTGGAATGGAAAACAAAAGTGGGGTACAAGGCTGTCATGGTCTTCACCTGAAGAATGTCTTCTTCAAGGGTTGCTGGTTTAGATGTAGTCTTGGGATTGAATCCAATCCTACTGCCTTATGGGTCTTAGTTTTGTTTTTCATTTTAAGCATTTCATCATTGGTATGAAGACCACAGAGAGATGACCCTGAAAAAGCACGATTCCTAATTTTCAGTTGAGGTTCTGGCTTCAAGGTAGTAAGTCTAAGCCAGAAAGAGCTCCTGATCAATGGCTGCGCTGTTCACCTGGTTGGCAACAAGAGAACTTTCATTAAGCTTTTCTAGGAAGTCTTGTTGCAAATGCTGTCCATTATTTCTCTCTGGTACCTGCCAAGAAGGGCAGTGGCATCGTTCATATTTGTTCCGCCCACTCCGCAAACCTTTCTACCTGTAGCATCCCACATCTTACTCACTCTCTGGAGTGCAACAGAAGACTCTTGCGTCAAGGTGTGTCTGTATTACTGATATCACACTAACAGAGTTCAGGTTATGATCTGACTTTAGGAATCCTGGATCCTGTTGAGGAGCCTTACATTTTTCAGGAGAGGCGGAGTCACAGCTGTCACCATAGCAGGTGTGAAGCATTTTTCTGCTGCTATGTCAGAAACCATGGACCAGCAGAAGATTAGGTTTAGGAGCCTCTCTGTGTTGCAATTTCTCCAAAATTACCGAAATAAGATGAAGAACGTGGTGTTTCAAGAGGGATGTTAAGTTTTGAGTCTCCTCCGCCTAAGTCCTCATAAAATGTTGTGATGTTATCTACAGGCAAGTCACAAGAGGGAGAAGAGTCTGCAGATACAGGACTGTAGGATGAATGAGAATCCTATATATCAGAATACTGAGATCCAGATCTCATCAGAAAACTGGGTCTTCTAGTATTTTCTGGGGTGTGAAATGTACCCTTGAGTAAGACAGAGAACGAGAGGAAGTTGAATGTGTCTTATGGTGTGTGCCACTGAAGATGTAGATGTGGTTCTGTGAACAATCTTAGGAGGAGACAATTACAAAGGCTCATGAATGCGATCCTCAAATAGGATGATAGGTCTCAAAGGCATTAGTGGCAGAGGATGAGGATCCAGAGTGACATTACTTGGTAAAGACTAAGGCAGTCTAGATAGGCTCTCTGTCGTTCTTCTCTTCTTTAGTGTTTAAGTGAGAGTCGTACCAGGTGAAATAAATCTTGGTGGGTGGAGAAACTTTGTTGAGGGATCTAAAAATGTAGAAGGAGACAGTCAAACCCCTTCAAAGATACTGATGGGAGGGGTGAGAACCATTCTAGATCTTCTCGACGTCGAGAGGGTGATTTTGTTAGACATTGTTTCTTCTGCGTCAGCGGTGTTGACTACCGAAAACAAGAGGAGTTTCCTCTTAGATGTCGGTGACGAGGATAGTTTTGTCGATGTCAATCTTTGACTCTGCCTCAATGGTAATCTCGGTGATGTAGTCTGGTAATCTTTGATGTCGACGCAGTAGCATCTTTGGAAGGCTGATCCCCCTGGTCCTTATGGCGGCAGTGGGTTGGTGGTGTCAAACCCCACCTTAGATGGCGAGCAAGTCTGCGATCAAGCCCTTGACACCATAAGTCTTGACAGGAATCTTGAAAGACTTCAGGAATGAGGACCTTGATGGCATTTTCTCATTTTGCCTTTTGTACCTAGATCTACCTCTCAAGGAGGTTTTTTTTACAGGCCGTCTTGCTTACAGATTGGGCATAGGAAGAGTTTTCCTCCAACCTTCTGTTCTTTTCCATCTCCACTTCTGCTCTCATATCTTGGAACATCATTCTGAGACTTTTGCCCTTCCGGTTTATTAGTGTCCTCGTCAACGTTTTCTGGCATATATCACAGTCCTTCACAGAGAGTGAAGCCAGGAGACATACCACATAGACCTTGTGTGGGATATGAAAGGCACTTCTCTAACAGAGAAGGCATCCGGACAGGAAAAAAATTAAGTTGCAGAAAAACAAAAACAAAAATCACTTCACTTGATAGATGTAAAAACTGTTGAGTGAAAGTGAAAAGATTGCAAAGATGACTGAAGATCTGTGGGAAAAAAAGGTGTGAAACCTCACATGGTCTCTGAGATCCTACTCACAGGAGCTGAAAAAGATGAACTGACTCTGATGCAACTCAAGTACATCATGGATAGAAGCTCCTGAGACCTTAAGGGGACAGGATAATTTCTTCACAGTTCTCAGTGCAGGCCTATCATAATGCTTTTTTCCTTCAGGGTATACACTTTCAACACCTTTTTGCAACTAAAGATGCTGCAATACAGACTTCAAATGGGTATTTTTTTCAATCTTAAAAGCTATAGTCCGAGCAAAACCTTAAATTGGTAGGGCTCTACATGATCCTATCACATGGATCCTGCCACCCTGTATTAATTGAAAATATGATGATATAACTATATATTATTATAAATATACACACACACACACAAATATATATATATATATATATATTATTTTTTACACTGAAAAAGAAACAAAGGTTAAAGTAACGTTATAGTTAGGTGTGGTAAAAAGATCTGTTTTTGTTTATTAAAAAAACCTTAAAAATTCACTTACAAAACCAAATATTTAAGTGACGTTATAGTTAGGTGAATATGTCAGTCGCAACATTAACGTTCTGCACTCAAAAACAAAGCACAGAAATTCAACAGTCCTAGTTAGCAGAGCTAACTATTACTTGCACCCCCGCCATGCACTGCTTATGAACTCACATACTACATTACTCATGACATGTTCTATAACATCATTTATGACATCACTGATATCACGGATGACATCATCCAATGGGTGTGCAAGCTTGTTTTATAGTCTACATAATGGCGGGTAACTCCATATTACTTTTCTAACTAGTTTTGGACAGCCTGTGTCTAGCTAGTCGGTGTAAGTGTTTATAAAACGTGTGTACACCTAATGCACCATAGCTGTGTAGCGGTATTGAACACGTTATAAATGTTTGCATTCAAGAGTAACTCTGTGTGCAAATGACAGTTGACTTGGATTCATTATGTTCCACACAACGTTTTGGTTCTACAGAAAAAGTTTCCAACAGGAGAGAGATTGTACGTAGCAGATACAAATTTTTTGTAAGCAGCCTTGAGTTATTGAAGAGAATAATTTTTGCCCTGGGGCCATCTGTTTTTTTTTTTTTAAAAAGGAACGGGGGCGCACAGCCCCCCTCCCTGAGCTTATTGTGGCCTCGGGGCCTCCATCATTTATTGGTGGGTGCCCTTCCGGGGTATCCGCCAAGCACAATGTTGGGGGGCCGCGAGGGGAGCCCCAGCAGACTCTTTGCAAGGTGTGAGAGCCGGATATATATATATATATATCAAATCCACGTCGAGGCTCAATTTTCGGCATCCGGCGCTCTCATGACGGTGCGTTGTGGAGACGGCGGAGCCCAGCCGGTATGAATTTCCCAACAGTATTCCTTTACAGAACAATTCCACACGCACTCACTGGCAATTGCTGTAAACTTTCTTGATTTTATTTAAGGCAGCAAATTTTATCCGACAATTACAACTCAACGCGTTTCAGTCTGCCCTCAGACCTTTCTCATGGGTACCCGTGAGAAAGGTCTGAGGGCAGACTGAAACGCGTTGGGTTGTAATTGTCGGATAAAATTTGCTGCCTTAAATAAAATCAAGAAAGTTTACAGCAATTGCCAGTGAGTGCGTGTGGAATTGTTCTGTAAAGGAATACTGTTGGGAAATATATATATATCTATCTATCTATATCTATATATATATATATATATATATATATAATCTACTGGCGGTCGCCAGTAGATAGTTATAGTTAGGACCTATTTTCCATAGGAAATCCGCGACATTCTATTTGAAATAACTCTTGCGTCGGTTGACGAATCTTATCGAAATTTTCAAACTTTATGGCCCGCTCCGGTCCGCTCCTACCCTGAAAGTCTCAGGGTGATTCGTCAGCGGGGGCCGAGAAAAAGGGGGTCCCAAAACGTGTTTTCCCCATTCATTTTCCCATAGGAAACTTTATGCAAGGCTACAGCCCGAACTGCTGAACGGAATTACACCAAATTTGGCAAAGAGGTAGTTCTTGGTTCAAAAGAACCCTTTTTGTTAAATGGTGTAAATCCGTTCAGTAGTTGCTGAGAAAATCAAAAGTAAAAACACATATATCTGGGCGGAGCCTAACCACACGTCATCGTGAGATCTGATTGGCTGTCAGCACTTCATCCTGGAATTGCTGGCAGCCATCTTGGGACCAATATAAATGATAGTACCCCATTGAAATGCATTGTAGTGAATCGAAGATTTTGAGGGTTACCAAAAGGAGAACTATAAAGGGTGATAACAGACTTTAGTTACATTAGAATTCATTTGTTGATGGTACCATACTAATTTCAGGAATTGTGGTGTGTTCTAAGGTGATTTTACCCTGTGAAAAACCTTCTGCTGGGATATCATGAATCATGTTTGAGAGAACTATTTTCACATGCTTGTCCCATACAGTTTTGGAAGGTGCCCCAGAAGCTAAAATGAGAGCATATTTTCTGTAAATTCACATTATCTTTCTCAGTCATGTGAGAATGAAGTCTGACATTCTCAGTAAAACATGTACATCCAACAAGGGCAGAGACTGTCAGTTGATTCCTTTGTGTTCTACTGCAGCTTCCCAGAGTGTTCTAAAGAACAACTAGAGTGCTAACAGCCTTACTTATGACAAACGTATGGCACACCTGAAGCCATCTTGATTGGAATAAACTGATAACACTTAAAACATTTCATTTAAAAAAGGAACAAAATGAGGGGGTTCATTTTGCCATAGAAATTATGGTTAGTGCTGCAAAAAGAAAATTTAGTGCATGTTTTAAGTGAGATCTCAAATCCTCTTCTATTTCATTAGAAAATTCTGACATGCAGACTGAAACAATCACTTTCAATACCAGCAGTAGACTTCCAGTTAACTCCTTGGTGAGCAGTAGCTTTACTACAGTGATCTAATGAACAACTAGAGTAATAACATTCTGAATTTATGGCAAATGTGTGACACATCTGAATACCTTCTTGATGGAATCAAAGTAAAAAACTGAAAGCATTTCCTACTGAGGAGACTGCAGTAAATGAGGAAATTAGGAAACTTCATAACAAAGAAGTCTTCCAAGATGGCCACCAGTGAAAAAAAGAGCCCAAATGTAGCACAAATATTACCCAGATGTAGCCCACATATAGCCCAATGACAAAAGTGTGCAAAACACTTTTTATTTTTAGTTTTTTTGCAGTTTTATGTAGTGCAGACTGGTCAGGTATTGGAGCGTTGCATCTTAAAACATGACCCCCTACACTACAAAAACACCACTGCACTACCCTAAACCCTAAAACACTACCCCAGCACGACCCCCTACACTACACAAGCACCACTGCACTATCCTAAATCCTAAAACACTACCCCCAGCATGACCCCTACACTACACAAACACCACTGCACTACCCTAAACCCTAAAACACTACCCCAACACCACTGCACTAACCTAAATCCTAAAACACTACCCCCAGCACGACCCCCTACACTACCCAAACACCACTGCACTACCCTAAAACATGACCCCTACACTACACAAACACCACTGCACTACCCTAAACCCTAAAACACTACCCCCAGCACGACCCCCTACACTGCCCGAACACCACTGCACTAAAGCCTGAAACTCCACCCCCAGCAAGACCACCTACACTGGCCGAACACCACTGCACTGCCCTAAACCCTGAAACACCACCCCCTGCACGACCCCCTACACTGCCCAAACACCACTGCACTGCCCTAAACCCTGAAACACCACCCCCTGCATGACCCCCTACACTGCCCAAACACCACTGCACTGCCCTAAACCCTGAAACACCACCCCTCAGCACGACACCCTACACTGCCCGAACACCACTGCACTGCCCTAAACCCTGAAACACCACCCCCAGCACGACCCCCTACACTGCCCGAACACCACTGCACAGCCCTAAACCCTGAAACAACAACCCCAGCAAGACCCCCTACCCTGCCTGAACACCACTGCCCTAAACCCTGAAACACCACCCCTACACTGCACGAACACCACTGCACTGCCCTAAACCCTGAAACACCACCTCCAGCAAAACCCCTACACTGCCTGAACACCATTGCTCTGCCCTAAATCCTGAAACACTAGCCCCAGCATGACCCCCTACACTGCCCAAACACCACTGCACTGCCCTAAACCCTGAAACACCACCCCCAGCACGACCCCCTACACTGCCCGAACACCACTGCACTGCCCTAAACCCTGAAACACCACCCCCAGCAAGACCCCCTACACTGCCCGAACACCACTGCACTGCCCTAAACCCTGAAACACCAGCCCCAGCATGACCCCCTACACTGCCCGAACACCACTGCACTGCCCTAAACCCTGAAACACCAGCCCCAGCACGACCACCTACACTGCCCGAACACCACTGCACTGCCCTAAACCCTGAAACACCAGCCCCAGCACGACCCCCTACACTGCCCGAACACCACTGCACTGCCCTAAACCCTGAAACACCAGCCCCAGCACGACCCCCTACACTGCCCGAACACCACTGTACTGCCCTAAACCCTGAAACACCAGCCCCAGCACGACCCCCTACACTGCCCGAACACCACTGCACTGCCCTAAACCCTGAAACACCACCCCCTGCATGACCCCTACACTGCCCGAACACCACTGCACTGCCCTAAACCCTGAAACACCACCCCCTGCAGCACCCCTACACTGCCCGAACACCACTGCACTGCCCTAAACCCTGAAACACCACCCCCAGCACGACCCCCTACACTGCCCGAACACCACTGCACTGCCCTAAACCCTAAAACACCACCCCCAGCATTACCCCCTACACTGCCCAAACACCACTGCACTGCCCTAAACCCTAGAACACTACCCCCAGCACGACCCCCTACACTACCCGAACACCACTGCACTGCCCTAAACCCTAAAACACTACCCCAGCACGACCCCCTACACTACACAAGCACCAATGCACTACCCTAATCCCTAAAACACTACCCCCCGCATGACCCCCTACACTACCCTAAACCCTAAAACACTACCCCCGCACGACTCCCTACACTACCCAAAGACCACTGCACTACCCTAAACCCTAAAACACGACCTCCTACACTACACAAACACCACTGCACTACCCTAAACCCTAAAACACTACCCCCTACACTACACAAACACCACTGCACTACCCTAAACCCTAAAACACTACCCCCAGCAGTACCCCTACACTACCCAAACACCACTGCACTAACCTAAACCCTAAAACACTACCCCCAGCAGTACCCCTACACTACCCAAACACCACTGCACTACCCTAAACCCTAAAACACTACCCCCAGCACGACCCCTACACTACCCAAACACCACTGCACTACCCTAAACCCTAAAACACTCCCCCAGCACGACTCCCTACACTACCCAAACACCACTGCACTACCCTAAACCCTAAATCTACCTCCAGCATGACCCCCTACACTACACAAACACCACTGCACTACCCTAAACCCTAAAACACTACCCCCAGCACGACCCTCTTCACTACCTAAACACAACTGCACAATTTGTTACAGGCGTTGCAACGCAGGCCTGTGGTGCTTACTGGAAGTACCTAGTGGGCTAGTTGGGCCCCAGGGACCCTCAGGATTCAAGGTGACCTAATCCCCCAACTTAAAACGCACCACGGGGCGCGTTTGCACAGTGGTGAAGGGAGGGCGGGGCCTCAGGTGACATGTGCGCAAACACGCCCTGTGGTGCGTTTTAAGTTGGGGAATTAATTCCTTTGAATCCTGAGGGACCCTCGGGGCCAACTAGCCCACCAGGTACCTTCAGTAAGCACAACAGAGTTGCGTTGCAGAGAGGTGAAAAAAGGTGCGTGGCCTCGGAACGCCTCTCTGCAACTCAGCTCTGTGGTCCTAACTGTAGGTACCTGGGGGGCTAGTTGGGCCCCAGGGACCCTCAGAATTCAAGGGGACTTAATCCCGCAACTTAAAACGGCCACGGGGTGCGTTTGCACACGTCACCTCAGTGCAAACACGCCCTGTAGCGCGTTTTAAGAGGTAGTTTTAATCCCCCTGCCCTATTATGTACTAGGGACTTGCAGAGGAGGTCATGCTAATCACAGGGGTACCCCAACGCATAGTGTTCCCTAGTGTATGTAGGTGTTTTCACTGTATTCTAAGTGTCTTTTAGCATAGCACTGGCTCTGGTTAGTCAGTCAGTCACCACCAGTACCCGTCTGAAAAAGTTGTGGGCACAGGATGATTTTGCAACAAGGCCTCTTTCTGCTCCTCTGTTGGTTCTTTCTGCACATCTTTTGCTTCTTTCTGTGCGTTTTTTCTTCTTTCTTCACATGTCCTACCTCTGTAGGCATAGTTAGAAACTAGCATTTAAAAAACCTTTGAAATTCACTTAAAAATCATAGGTTTCAGGCACGTTATAGTTAGAAATTAGCATTTAAAAAACCTTTGAAATTCACTGAAAAAACCATAGGTTTCAGACACGTTATAGTTAGAAATTAGCATTTAAAAAACCTTTGAAATTCACTGAAAAACCATAGGTTTTAGGGACAGTTATAGTTAGTTGGACATTGCACTCGTACAAAACCATAGAAATTCCCCGTTATAGTTAGTTCAGCTAACTATAACTCGCGCCCGCAATGCACTGCTGATGACGTCACATATTACATCACTCATGACATGGTCAGTGACATCACTGATGACATCTCAAATGACATCACTGATGACATCATCCATGTGATAATTTCATGCATCTTCTCACACCCTAATATAACTTTTGATACACCCACTCTAAATTACAGACTGCCATTCTCAAAACCATAGACACTCCAACACCAAAAACTACATACCCACTCACTGATTCTTAGGTCTACACACACATCCACTCACTCACCCGTACAGTCACTCATACTTAGTCACTCAGTACAGGACTATCATATGCACTCATACACCTATATAAAAACACACACACCGCCACTCATCCATAGAGGTACTTGCACACCTAGTCAGTCATGCAAAAACTTAATCACACACCCATTTACTCACCTATACAGTTATACACACACCAGCTCACTTACTCATACAAATACTAGCACATTCTTACGCTCTTATACAATCACTGATACAAGTACACACTCATCCATACAGCCACTCTCACAATCACACACTCTCACTTATAGCCATTTATATACTCCAACACACATATATACTGCCTTTCACATATGTAGATACTCACACATGTACCACTGAGATATACATTCAATCACTAACACACCCATACACACACTCACCCACCCATACAGTCCATCACAGATGCACTCTTGAAACCATGCACCCAGTGAATCACCAACTCACACATCTATGCACAGTCACACACACCCCACCCACACTAACACTCAGGCACCCATACAGATACTCAGACAATCAATCAATAACCCATGTAGACACTCATGTAGCTATTCAGAAAGCCATGCAGCCGCTTACAAACCAACAGACAGACGGATACAGACATTCACACAGTTTAGTCACTAACCCATGCATTCAGTAAGATACATTTAATCACTCACTTGTAGAGTCAGTCACTCACGTACTAAATCATCCATTCAGACACTTATACACCCACTCATTCTTCAATACACCTTTCCCTATATATATTAAACATATTTAAACTTTACAGAAACACAGTCACTGGATGATGTCATCAGTGATGTCATTTGAGATGGTCAGTGACATCACTGATGACATCACTGATGACATGTCATGAGTGATGTAATGTGACGTCATCAGCAGTGCATTGCGGGGGCGCGAGTTATAGTTAGCTGAACTAACTATAACGGGGGAATTTCTATGGTTTTGTACGAGTGAAATGTCCAACTAACTATAACTGTCCCTAAAACCTATGGTTTTTTCAGTGAATATATATATATATATATATATATATATATATATATATTCCCGTATGCTCCTCCAAAAGAAACGGGTACAGACACCATCAATTTGTTGCTCAGATAGGTTTAATGGGGTTCTGTCAGCATGACGCGTTTCGGTCAAGCCTGGCCTTGATCACATATGCGCCGCGAGGGCTAGGCCGGCATATATACATTTTTTTCAACTCGTGGTGCATAGACATAGAAAACATACATTGTAGCAAAATGTGCCCTAAAATCAACATAAAAATCATTATCAAAGCAGTAAAATACAAGCATGCGAGTGAAAAGATGCATGGCTCAACTAAAAAAATATATAATGTATATATCACTGAATTCATCCTATATCTGTTCATATGTAGGCATCTGTTTAACATTCAATAACATTACTTTCTCGTTTCTAGGCATCAATATCCTTTTGGTAATCTGTTCTTCAATCTTGTGGGCAATTGTGGTTTTCCATTTTTTCCAAATAGCTTTATGAACGGTATTAACTGAAACAAAAGCTTCTGAAAGGTAACTTGTGGTGTTTGTTCCCAAAGCCCAGTGCCAATAAAGAGAATCAACTTACAGGTAAAATTATATATTTATGGAAAATACAAGCTATCAGATAATATATCAGAAAACATCTTACTAAAGATCTGCTCTTGACTCAACAAGAAACTGGGACTCAATTTAGGATAATTTGGACCCACGTACAAGTGAAGCATCTGAATCTATAGCAACAGATAATTGCTGAGTGTTTGGATCAGTGAATGGGTCATGGGGTCATTTGATGGAGAAACGCTTGAAAACAGACCGAGATTTATGACATAGTGGTTCTGGTCCTTGGGAAACACTTGGTACACACTCCACTACTGGCGGTGTTAAAATCTTTCATACAGTTTAATTTTGTTACTGAAAGAAAAAAAGATAGCTTTAAAGAGTAATGCCAATTTTGCTGCCAATGAACAAAACGGGTTTCCATGAATGGCAGACATAAGTTCATTAACCATAACTTCCTACATGGAATACATCAGACTCCAATGAGGCTGAATAACCTCACGCAAAAGGTCACTGTCCATGCTGTATTTAGAAATACGCAGATTCCATCCTTTTAGCATGATTTGCTCCACCAACACCCACACAACTGTTACTGGAAAAGACCTTCCTGTATATTGATTGAGATTGTAAAAGAAAAAGTGACCAGACACAGACAAGGCTGAACTCTGCTATGAGACAAAAGGGGAAATAGCTCAGCCACGGCTCTCA
The DNA here is from genome assembly GCA_963921515.1 of Calotriton arnoldi. Taxonomy (NCBI): domain Eukaryota; kingdom Metazoa; phylum Chordata; class Amphibia; order Caudata; family Salamandridae; genus Calotriton; species Calotriton arnoldi. The sequence goes on along the minus strand of CAWUFW010000797.1, from coordinate 3,024,258 downwards.
AAAGAAAATCGTCACAACTTAACCAACCACCCAAGAATCTCATGATGCTACCAAAGTTCCCCATATCTTGTTTTTTATGGGGAGTGAAGATAAAACATGCTGTGTTGAAAGGTTCAGTTTGTCGCTGAAGCATTTATTAAAACACGCAATTCTGCAATATCACATTCATTGTTCGTTAATATGAATCAAAGAAAATAAAGACCCATCTTATGAATCAATCAGTGCGGACTTTGTGAGCCTTTGCATCAAGACAGCACATGATATACAATGCATAACTGTTCGGACGTTTACTTTGAGGAATTAGTACATCTCCCAATATATGAGAACACTCAAGCTATTTCCTTGCTTTGATAATAAAACACTAATCCCTGTGACACTGGGCTATAAATCATGAAGATTTTCAAGATTAACCTCCTCCCACAGAGGAAAATTGTCCTAGCTTTGTGGATCTCCAGAATGTTTGACCAGGGAGCATAAAAGAAATTCACTCTTTAGACAAGTCCATCGACACATGACAGAAAAAGGTTTAAAAGAGGAACAGTTGGTCTTCGTTGGCCAGAAATGCATGAAAAAACGGGGGTTCTTCGAACAGTGAATGTTGCACTACAGTAAAAGTATCTAAAAAAGCAGAACATTCCTCACTTGTTTTTGCATCTATAAAAGTGCCAAGGGCAAGTTTCAACAAACTCCTACTGTGTGTGTCACTGTTTCCAACCAAATTGTATCCAAAATATTTAACTGCCATCGTTCTCACATTGCCTTTTTTAAAATGATTAGCGCCATGTAAACAATAGAGATTGAGCCCAATTCTTCGCAGTCCTGATTCAGGTACACAAACAAAACATTCTGGAATGATGCAACAAAAAACAACTATGCAGTGGGTACCATGAGAGATATTAGGAGATGGCCCTGGCACAGTGAATCCATATAATAGGAACGTTTTAGCGCACGATTTTACAAAGAAATCTGGGCTGACTCACTGCTCCATGCTGTAATTGGAAGATACAAAATGTGAATGACACTTGAAGAGACCAGTGAATGAAAAGGGCTACCGTAAGTAACTGTATATTTTCATTACGAAACTTTTAGAAAATGAGAGGCTGGCAACACAACAAACTGCCTCTAGGCCAGACCTAGAAAAAACACTCCAGAACATGTTTAACTCCTCCTGTAAGCTTTTTTTTCCCCCTTTTCCTTTGAATGTGTACCAATTAATGGAATGTAGGAGGCACCAAACAGCTACAAGAAATCCGTTGCCCATTGTTTTGGAGGGCAAGAAGAGAGTGAATTAGAGAAACGCAGATAAAGAGCGAGAGGGAGAGTGCAGAAGAGAGAGTGTGAGAGTATTAGTATTTTGAGGAGAGTGGACAGACCATGGATAGGGGCTTCTTATCCGACAGCCAGATTTGGATTTTATAATCTTCCCAGAAAGTTGAGATCTGCTAACAAACTTTTGGTAGAGATCCCCAGAATTCAGCGAGCAAGAGGGTGTGGAAGGTCATTCACTTATCTGGGCTCAGTCGCATGGAATCAGCTACCTCTTGAGTTGCGTGCCGTGAGTGATAATGCAGTGTTCAAGAAAAAGCTTAAAACTTGGCTTTTTGTGCAGTTCTAACTTCTGTCGTTCACCTTCCGGCCTATGCTTTTCGTGCCAGGACACTCCATGGAGTAGCTCGCGTACTATAAATTGCTCTCATCTTCATCATACATTATGTCCACCTTCTCTATAGCCACACGAAGCACATTACAGCTTACATCCCACCCACTGGTCTATTCCTGTCACATTTAACATTACAATCTTCCTTCCAAAAGTGTTGCCACGGTGAGGTGTGAACACTATGCACCTGAGTTAGGTACCGAAGAGACCATCAGACTATTATTTTTACTTCTAAACTTAAAATGTAAGCAGGTACCAAGTCTACTAGCACTCTAAATCATGGAGGAGAGAAGAACACTGGTCCCCTCCAGCCTCCCTTGCCCCTGGGCAGAAAGCCATTAATTTCAATAATTTTCACAATTAAAAGGTGGAAATAAGCATGCAAGCTTCAATGGAACTGGGACCAATGCGATAGAGAGCCTTGCAGAGGTGTGGCGTAGATATCTTAACAATAAACAGCAGTCATTTTCCTTGCTGCAGAATCAAAAAGAAGCCAGCCAGAAAGCTACAGTCCCTCTTTTATGACTGCTGCCTGGAATTCCAGTAGCAGGCGACACTATGCCTATTTCATTTCTCAGAATATCTGGCTAATTCTGTTCTCAGCAGGCATGAATAGCTGCTTCATCACATGGTTGTACTCAGAGGTGAGGGTGGGCTAGAAGAATGCAGTAAGATGGTGCTCATCACCCTTCCCAGCTGTAGACGGTCAGTCTATCAAGAAAATAATTTCTTGCAGGTCTCTGGATTTATGTACCCACAGGTGTTTAGGTGACTGTAATAGAACTGTGGTCCAGCACAAGAGCCCAATTTTTTCGGCTGTTTTCTCCCAGGTGACCTGTATAAAAGATTAACTTCCCGCCATGAGTTGTTAACACCCGAAGAATCACACAACTGCCCACGCTGGACCCTAATATATATGCTGAAATAAAGCATACACCTGGCTGCATAAGGACCTCTCCTATCCAGGTTATTGTGTTTCGATATCCAGGCACTTTGTGTCCCCTCTCCTGACTTTTGAAGGAAAAACAAAAACATAATAGAGGCTTAAGATGCTGACAGATTGGAACTGTGTTTCAAAGCTATGGGTTTAAAGGGGTGGCTAAGGTCTTAGACAAAAAAAAAAAACTGCCAATGCTCTTGAAAGCATTAATATTCAACAAACAGTTCATGGAGCATCCGCCGTGGAGAAAATAATGAGCATAAACCTTGTACTCGCAGCTAACAGAGGTATCTGTGCTATTATTTGAACTGAAAGCAGTTTGTAAATTCCTGATAATTCTCAGGCTAGCCACCATAAGTTGTTACTATCAGCAGACGAATTAAAAAAAACTGATGTCATTGACAATAAGTCAGAGTATTGCAATCTTTGGTCAGGCCTAACAAGACTGTTTGACAACTGGGGAATACATTTATTATAATTGCAATTGTAAATGTTATTTATATATCGCTTACTACCCCTGATGAGGTGTTGAAGCACTTTGTGGTGATGAGTCCGCTTCTCAGGAACCCAAGATTAGAGGTTAATAATAAGTACATAAGTAATGCTTCTTTGTTTTTGTGCATTAGTTGTGATAGGTTTGTGCTCTTGATTTCTTGCATGTTTAGTAGAGGTTAGAATAGAGATAGGATGATGGGAATGGATTTGAAAGGGGAAGTAGTAAGTTGTTTTTGTAAGTAGTGGTTGTGTATGCCGGTTAGTTGGTTGTCATGGCTAAATAAGGAGGGGAAAGTTTGAGAAGGATGTTTGTGAGTTCATAGTAGTCGGAAAGGTGTGGGATGAGTCATAGAGAGGAAGGAAGGGGCAAAGGTTGAAGGAGGATTCTTTTAGAGCACAAAACTGAAATGATCTTTTACATACATATATGCACAACACATGTTGGCAAGGTTTTATTGGACGGAGAAAACCCCTCTATATAAATACCTATGTGTCCATAGAAGCAGCAATATTTACTCCTGAAACTTAGTCTCATGGTTCTTGCTGCTCTCTTTTTCCTTTATTTTTGTGTACTGGGTTTTAATTACCTCAATAAAGGTAATTACACAGAAAAGGGCTCTTCTTCTACCCCCTTCACATTCTTAAAATGTTGAAGTCACAAAATTATGCACTGAATTGAAGGAACCTGAGCTAGGTGAAGAACAAAAATGTACTCAAGCAATGAATACTTACAGAAATATTGAAGGTTGTACATGGCACAAATAGGGCAAATTAGCCGCTGGTTGGGGGTAGCAATATGGGTTCAGGGACTTTTCCTCAATACATTGATTTGGCCTCACCACCATAGATCCCCTATGGGGACTTCCAGAAGGACAGGAAGATCAACCATACACATTAAGTCTACTGACTTGGGGGGGATGGGTGCCCTACTTCCCCCTGCATTCCTGTCACCATTGAGTGCTGGACTGGGGCGACGTTCCATCCCATCTTATCTTACCCTTTCTCATTCCACCCAGACCCTAGATTGTTCACTCATCAGTAACGTGGGCATTTCTTGGGGGGAGTGGCACAGCTGGGGATGATTCTCTCACTCTCGTTGGTAGAGGGGATGCGTGTAGGATCCAGATACACCATGGCAAGTGCAGTGGGGTTGATATGTTTAGGGTTCCAACGAGCACATGACGAGGATACATTTAGAGATGCCTGCTTGGACCTGATAGGCTGTCTGCGACCTTCCAATATGGCATATACCTTGTATTTTATTATGCTGTTATGCATTGAAAATCAATAAAAAATGGTTAATTAAAAAAAAAAAAAAATGGGGCGGTCTGAAATATTTTGTTTTGCCAATGTCTACTTTAGTAAACTGCAGTGGCCATATTTTACTAGGCTGTTAATGCATTTAGTAGGATCCTTTCGCCTTGCAGCAATTTGTAGGATCTTTTCGCCTGGCGGCAAAATGAGGTTTTGCACTTGAGACATGACTTTTAAAAACTACAGTGTAAGCGTAAAATAATGAAGCACAAACGTTGCATATTTAGATGCAACAGAAGAACAATTGCACCTGATTTCACTGTTTCTTATGAGTTCATTCCTGTACTTGCCACATAGAATAATGAAACTTTACTCAACAGACCCAATTCTATAAAGGGTTTTATCAGACTTTTCACCCAAGGTCTAGACCTTTCAAAAGGCACTACTAGATGCCGAGCCTGAACATCCACAGAGAAACCAGATATCCTCATAACCTATATTTGCAGGTCACACATTTTCCCCATGAGGCATCTGGCTTGGAATATCAGCTATTTATTGATACCCAACTTAATTTTTTTTTTTTTATCGACCTTAATAGGAAGAAAGGCTGTGAGGACCTGCCAGGATTTGAACCTATAACCAAGTGGTGAAAGACTGACTGCTGGAGGGGATGCATTAGTCCACTGAACCCAGAGACCAACTGCATGAAGATCTCATAAAACAACTGCCGAGCCCATATATTTAGAGACACCATCCACTAAACCCAAAACAGATTTAGAGCATACTTACCCACATCCATTCCATTCACACACTGGTCGTCCGATCAGTGCACCTACCCCCAATAGCATGCTCACTTTGCCACAGGTTTAGGGATGAGTGATGCATACAGAAAAAGGGTATGTTTATTCCACTAGTTAACAGATATGTAAAAGAGCAATCATTCGCAACTTTGAGGCCAACAAAAACTCAATGTACACGTGATGAGTAATATCACCAGTGAGGTCACTGACTAGGTCAGTTGTAATGTCATCTACGATGCCTTTTGTGAGATGATGGTAGCTATTTGGCAGGCAGCTATGTTAGCATACCTAACCATAACTTCCTTTTAAAAGTTTTTTTCGGTTTATTTTGTTGCTTTAAAGTATCCAAGGGCTCTAGGTGCAGGGTTTGGGCTCTGGCCATGTCTTGTGACAAAAACACCTGCCCCCAATGTCTGTAGTGTATGCCACAGGAGGCTCACGCCATGGAATGTGGCCTTAAACCAACATCCGCTGCTTCTGTCAGGCCCTGCTTTGTTCTGCACACACCTGTGGTATTGTGGGGGTTTACGTTTATCTAAGTAAATGATGTTGTGACTTAGGTTATGCTGTAATATAGTAGTGTCCTAGGGTTCTAGGACGGAGTGGAATGCTCTGAGAGCTGAGGAAGCGGTTGACAGCTGAGGGCTCTTGTATGTGCATCTTCTACTTGAATAAACCTTTTATGGTTCACTATCCAGTATGTGTATCATCAGCACTACAATTTTGGCGACGATTGGCTGGGAAGAATCCCCATGTGGAGTCAACAGAACATGTCAGCTGGATTTGTTTGAGCCCAGGAGACCATTAGCTACTGGAAGGCACCCTGCTTTGATGTGAAAGGCACGGCGAGTCTCAGAGAAGTGGTGGAAATGCCACTCTGGATATGTTAACTGTATGCGGAATGCAGCGCAACGTTTTTGCGTTAGATTGTATTTGACTTGTGTAACCGCATTTAGCAGAACGCGCCATCGCTGTTGGTCACACCATTAACAGTCATAGCACAACCATGCTTCTGGCGGCAAGTCCAGGAAGCAGAGAGTGTTTGTGCTCGAGGCGGCGACTTTCAAAATCGCTTTGCGCAGAGCGGAGTGCGCCCGAGGCGGTGGCTGTATTCTGCTGAGCGTTTGGAAGCTCGTGAGCTTCTTGCGTCAACCCTACCTTGGTCAGCACGAGCAGCTTCCATTCCTTTGACTGTGTCTCGTGCACGGTTCCTCGGTGTGCGTCCGTTTCTCTGTGCGCACAGTGGCTGACGACATGCAGAAGCAGGGAGGATTCCGGTGCCATTAGGCGCATGCTCACAGCTCCACCGACTGTTTTGTGTATTTGGTTTTCTGCTTTTCTTCAGCGAACGACATGCTTTCTATTGTCTGTCTGGAAAGACAGAACAGCAACTGGCATGCTTGCGAGTTAAAAGTAAGATTATAACAACTGGAGCAGTATGCTTATTTTGCAGCACCAGTTCCGTTTGGACAGCAGTTTGGCAGATTCTTTAACAAACAGCGATTGGCACGCTTTTGAGAAAGTGTCAATCTTAACACAGCAATATTGGTAGCAGTTTGGCATGTACTTTACTAAGCAGCAATTGGCACGCTTATGAAAGTGTCAGTCAAACCACAGCGATTGGCACGCTTTTGGACAAATTATAGTATTGTGTTGTAGTTTGTGTAGTGCATACTTCTCGTTTGCTTGAGCATACATTGCCTTTTGTGTGCTAGTACATCATGAGGCAAACAGTTTCATCACCAGCTCCCTGCTTACAAGATACTGGTGAACCTCCATTGAAATAGCGCATTCGGATCAGATCTTTTAATGCTTATTTAGGAGCTATCGATGGCCAGAAATTTAAACCAGATAGAAAAAGGAACCTTTCATATTATTATTTAGGCGTGGAAGGTCAGAATATTTTTGACCACTTACCTGATTTTAACCCTAGTAAGGAAATAGAGTTCAATGAGTTCCAGAGTGTGGTTAAACAGTTGGAGACTCATTTTGAGGGAAAGGTTAACCTTGTCGTGTGTAGGCTTAAGTTCTTTACAAGGGTGCAGGCTCCGTCTGAATCTGTCGATTCATTCGTGACAGAATTAAAAGTTCTGGCTTCTTATTGTGACTTTGAGAACTTCACTTCACAGCTAATTAGGGATCAATTAGTGGTGAGGTGTAATTCTAAGAAATTGAACAGCGTCTTTTGGTGTGTAAAATTCCAACATTAGATGAAGCTGTTGATTATTGTGAAGAGCATAGAATCTTCCATGGAGGATGCTAAGTTGTTTGATATGGGAACTCAGCAAGTAGCAGCAGTTAGTCAGGGTTCGAGTTGGGTTCAACAATGTAATCGTCATTCTCAACAACAGTCTGGAGTTACACAGACACCCAGAGGTGGAGGTAATTCCAAACCAGTGTGTTTTAGGTGTGGCTCAGCATTACATGTGTTTAGTTTTAAGAATTGTCCTGCTGTGTCACAAGAGTGTTGGTACTGTAATAAGGTGGGGCATTTTGACAAAGTGTGTAGAGGAGTTAAACATCTAGGGAATTTTCTAAGGCCACAATTATCAAAAGGCACAACTGTTCGTACTGTCCAGAGTTATGACTTGAGGGAGGATTTTCACTGTCTAGAAAACAAGGTTGATGAATTAGTGCTTGCTGTTGATGTTGTTGAAACTAAGGGTGATCCCAAGTGCTACAGTCATCCATTGGTTGGGTTTACCATTAACAATGACACAATTTCATTGTTGGTGGCCTTGGGCGCAAGGATCACCATCATTGAAATTACAAAGTTTAATGAAGTGTGGAATGATCAAGTTTTATTGCCCCTTGATGTAATTACTACAGCGTTTGAAGGAAGTAGAGTAGATTTGGTGGGGTACTTTTGGGCAGACATTGGATTTTCTACTAAAGTTATTAAGGGCAAAGTTTACGTGGCAAAGAAAGGTATCAATGTGCTCGGTGGTGGCATCAAGCTGATTTTGGGATAGTGATAAGACCTGGGAGGAAACATCCTGTGTGTTAGAAGAAGATTAGAGGTTTGGGGGTGTCAGTGGAACTGTCCATTTTGTTCCAGAGTTCCCAGACGTTGTGGCAGAGAAAGTTGGGAAGATCAAAGATTTTGTGCATCTTATCAAAAGTAAAGATGGGTCTATTCCGGTCAAGCACAAGTTAAGCAATGTTCCTTTCAGTCTCAGAAATGATTTGTCTAAAATTCGGTCTCAAATGCAACTCTATGGTGTCATTGAACCGGTTAATGCTACCCTTTGGTTGTCACCAGTTGTTCTTGCTAAAAAGAGTTCTGGTGAACTCTGCTTGTGTATTAACATGAGAATTATGACATATGGATGGAGAATTTTCCTATTCCATGAATTGAAGAGTTGATTACAGCGGTGTGACAGGACAAATGGTTTACAAAATTGGATTTGAAGGCAGCTTACCATCAGGTAGTATTGGATAAGGCGATGGGTCACTTGACTGCATTTGTGACTCCTGATGGTATGTTTCAATTTTGTAGGATGCCATTTCACCTGGCCTCTGCTGCGTCTGTATTTCAGAAGATTGTCAAACATTTTGCAGGGCATAGAGAATTTTGCTGTTTTTAGGATGACATTCTAGTGTTTGCTAACTCGTTAGATAAACATGACAAAATATTACGTCAGGTGTTGAATGCTTTGAACAGTAATGGTGTGACCTTAAGAAGAGACAAAGGTGTGTTTGCAGTGGATCAAGTTGAATATATGGGTCATGTCTTGTCATCAAAAGGCATCAAACGCCTAAACCTGGTTTGGTGGATTGCATTGTGAAAGCTCCCCATCCTGAGGACAAACTTTAACTGAGATCTTTCTTGGACTTGTATGAGTTTTATTCAAAGTTCATGTGTAATTTTTCAGACTTGACAGAGTGCTTGAATACTGTTGAAGAAAACATCACAAATTGTTTGGTCTCAAGAACGCCAACAAAATTTTGATCTCATTAAACAGAAAAAGTGTCAGCCCCAGTTCTTCAACCACATGTGGAAGGTCCCAAGACAGTCATTACTGTGGATGCCAGCGCTTATGAGCTAGGAGATATACTCTCGCAACGTGAAGGTGACAAGAAAACAACAGTAGGGTTTGCATCTTGGAGGTTATCGGAGGTGGAATCCAGATATTCGGTCATTGAGAAGGAAATGTTAGCGTGTACATGGGGTGTGGAAAAATGTAGACCGTACTTATGGGGGAGACACTATTACTTGCAAACCAATCACAAGTCATTAGTGGACATTCTGCAAGGTGTCAAGATCAAGAAGTCCACGGCTAGGTTAGCACGCCTTACTGTTAAACTTTTGGAGTACAATTTTGAAGCAGTGTACATACCGGGGAAAGAACTGTAAAGCCGATTGTCAAGATTACCAGTTGATAATTGTAGTGGTCAAATGGTGAAACAAGATGTAGAAGAGTGCATGATTGCCAAAGTTGAGGATCGAGTTGTGAGTGAAAATATGGATGACTGGCGCAAGGCTCTGGCACTTGATAAAACACTTCAGGTGGTTTTTGACTATGTGTTGAAGGGATGGCCTAGAGAAAAGGGTTTGGTGTGTGGTTTACAACCATTTTGGAAAATTGCTACTGAATTATCATTGGAGAATGGCATTCTGGTTTGAGGGGACAGAATAATTCCTCCAGGGTGTTACAGAAAAAGAATTGAGACTCGCCCGCTACAGAAAAATACGAACAGGCGGCAAAACCGTTGCATACCTTGCCCCGAAATATTGGAACACCTTGCCGGAGGCCTTGCGCAAATGCCCCAGTCTTTTTCGATTCAGGAAACTCCTGAAGACGAAATTATTCCGGGACTGATCTGTGCTTGCCCTGTGCCCTCTCCTCGGTAGCGCGGAGATACCCCTGCGGGGGTGAATCCAGCGCTTTATAAATCCCATACATACATACATACATACATACATACATACATACATACATACTGCACATGCAGGACACTTGGGTATTATGTCAGCTAAGAAAAAAATAAGAGCTGTTTATTGTTGCCCACCAATGGATAGTGAAGTGGATAATATGGTCCAGGAGTGTCCTCAATGTTGTTTGAGTGACAAACATCTTATTACGCCTGTACCGGAATCAAGGATGTCTTGGGGTCCAGAGAGAGTATGGAAGAAAGTTTCTATTTTCGGCCAGTTTCATGTGTTACTGGCAAGAATAGGTTTTTTGTGGTGTTGGCTGACCATTTGTCGAGATGGGTGGAGGAGAAGGGTGTAATGGAACCAACTACAGGCTGTGTGGTTACATTTTTCAAGGAAGTGTTTTTCAGAGAAGGGATTCAGTCAGAGGTGTTGTCAGATAATGGTGTACAGTTCACCTCCAGTGTTATGCAGGATTTGTTTTAAGAGGTATGGCACTAAACTCTTGCGCTCACCTCCTTTTTTTTTTTTTTTTTTTTTACTGCAAATCAATGGCAAGGTTGAGAGGTTCAACAAGGTTTTAATGGAAAGCATTCAAAGTGCACTGAAATCTCGAGTGGATTGTGAGGAGGCTGTTAGAGACACTATTTAGGTGTATCGCACTACTACTCATTCAGTCACTGGACAGACACCGTTCAAAGGGATGAGGGGAAGGTGTGTAAGCTCGGGTTTGTTTGCTGGCTGGGTGTCTGATGCCCTGGGAGAGAGGTCAGCATACAGAAGGTGTCTGAGAAAGCGAAGTTAGCGAATGAGGAAGCATCAAAGGGAAGAGTGGAAAGTGCTTCACATAAAAAGGGGAAGCGCAGGAATGCTGTAACAGTGAAAGCTGATGACTGGATTCACATTAGAGATCCTTTGTTGAAAAAAGGTTGACTAAGTTCAAAGATCCTGTGCAGGTGAAAAGAGTTTGTGGCAATTCTGTCCAGGTGTCTAATGGACAGTGGTGGAATATGTCTTTGATTGCAAGAGTGTGTAAGTACATCACAAAGAATATTCTAGGTTTATGTTCTAGGTTTACTGGGAGTACGGAGTTACAAAGAAGAAATGCTCGTATGAAGCAAGTACCGAAGAGGATGTTGGATTCTATTTTTCTTATTGGTTGTGTGTATTTTTTTTGTCTCTTTTGTTGTTGTTGGGGTGTATAGGGTTTATTAGTTAATTATACAGTGAAAATAAAAAAGGGGCAGATATGTGGTATTGTGTATTGTGGGATTTTACCTTTATCTATGTAAATGATGCTGTGACACAGTAGTGTTCTAGGACGGAGTGGAATGCCCTGAGAGCTGAGGTAGCGGTTGGCAGCTGACGGTATCTCCTGTGTTCTTGTATGCAAATCTTCTACTTGAATAAATCTTTTATGGTTCACTATCCAAGTGTGTGTATCATCATTACTACAACACCTGTGTGCAAGAGAGCCAGGCCAAGGTCTTTGGCCATACCATGCTCCCACTGCCTGTGCTCTGCAACTGGCAAGGCAAAGTTCTTGGTTATTCTCAACATGTGCCTTCTCATTTCCACTAACTAAACTTGTAAGCCATGCCAAGCAGGCAGCCGCTTTTAGGTGCTGTTTTGTTCACCTTGTTTATTCTCTTCTTGGGAGCACTATCACACTGTTATACCTACAATGTTCTTCACACGTATATTCATTTACCAATATTTATTCTGAAGCCATTTCTGGTAATATCAGTTGTGTATTATAAAATTATGAAAATAGTGGTGAAGAAACACCCTTGATGTGAGAAATAGGTCTGCACTTCAGTATTGTAAATAATTGTATAATCAATGGCCAATAGAGACAGTATTATTTTTTTTTTTTTCCATAGCATTGCTGGGCATGAACATTAAAGTCCAAACCACGTCGAAACTCCGCGGGCGCATCTGCCACTCAGACCACATGCACCGGCAGTTCACAACTTTAGATGTTAGATGTTACAATGTTCAACTAAACACATTAACAGACTAGGCTTAGGCAAAGAGCCTTCATGACTAAGCCAACGGATACATCTATCACACACAGGCACAGACAAGTTATCTTGGGGTTAAAAATGAAACCTACTCCACTCTTAATGAACACTAACAAAACCATCAACAAAGTAAACAAACCTGAAAATGTGTGTCGGCTTCGTAAAAAAAATATGACCCTCAAAGTTATGTCTATGAAGACTACTGAAGTTTAAGTAAAGCTTTTATTTTTGATTTAATTAAACTCTTAACCCACATATCCAAGGTAAAGAATTACGATTACAGCACTTAAAATAACATTTACATCGAAAACTTAGCATTGTAATCCAAAATCGAACAGAATCTAATAAGTCTGTGCACCACACTCTTTACATTGAATTGCAGAGATGAGACAATTACACTCATGCATGTTAAATTATTTAAACAAGTCTTTTAATCCACCACCAGAGTCTACCCCAAAATAATTTCAAAATCACACCTAATTAATTCATTAATGACCTACCCAACTCATTCCCTTCACACAGAGGCAGAAAAAAACAGCCTCACACTAAAAGCCTATTTCTGCAATTTGAAATCACATTTTTACCCAACAAAAGAGCTCTAAACCTGTGAGAGGACATAGACATATGCACCTAAGCTGCAAAAGTGACACTCATTCCTGCTACATACTACTTTGCCCCAGGAGGCTCTTGTAGAGACTACGGGAGCAGAAGAAACCTGGTCCTAATAAAGTTGGGCCTAAGCAAGTGTTACTTGGGTAAATAATACGGAGTGATGCCAGGCTCATAGGTAAAAAGAGCAAAAACAGAATTGTTCTTCACAGTGAAGCCTTGCACATCTAGTTCAAATCCACTGGAACAAAGCTTGCAATTTAACCCTGTTTTAAAACGTCCACAAGTGCTTGCCGAAACCTACTCTAAGTGCACATCTATATTTTTCAGGGCACTCTTCATGTGGATGGACCAAGTGTTTTGCACACCGGAGGGGGATGTGTTAATCATCTCCGAAATTAAGATTAATAGAATCTGGTAGGGATGCCCTACCTAGCTCTTGGGTCAGGTTTTTAGAAAATGGAATACAAAAACCGGGGACTGATATTTGGCTACATTTCAATCTAACTTTGTGCTGAATTGTAGAGGCAGGCAAGCCAAATGGGGATCTAAACATACACACACAGATAGGGTCTAATAGAACAGAGATGGCAAGTACTTGGCTTGGTCTGCTCAAAGACAGTTCTAGCGGAGGGGCTGACTAAATTCACAAAGTTTCTAAGGCAAGTACCAAAGAGGCAAATGTACTTGTTAATTACACAGCACCTCTTGTGTGCATCTCTAGCATCAAAGTACATGCCGAGATAATTATACCCTCCTCCAAGCACCACCCTAAAGCAGTTCATAAAGCAGGCACTAGTTTTCTTAAGTTTACTATTAAAAAAGACAATTCAGGGTTTAGTAGGTTGTCAAAGTCAGGGCATCTGCTTTGTGGTAGTTTTTGTAGGTGTTCAGCGATCTCTCCAGGCCAACCCTGATGCAATCTAAAATGACTGTCAACAACATATTGTAGCAAGAGCAAATGGGTCAGTCCCATTTTTTATGTGGCGGGGTGCTCAGGAGGGGTCAATAAGTTCTGAGTCTATGCAACTCACTACTGAAGTCGGCAGTGTATAAACAAGGGTGTGAGCGCTTGCCCCCTTTTCAGGCCTCTGTTAGCATTGATATTTTTCTTTTTTTTTTTACACTTAAAACCATTCTGTAACTTAATCCTCACCCAATGTGTCTGTAGACACGCTTCTAATCAACAATAGTCACCGAAGTGAGCTCTATGTAGGAAATGTGTATCTGTTTTCTACTTCCGTAACCTTTTTTCTCCATAGGGAAAAAGTATCTCACCGTGAGGAAATCCGTTATTCTACACCCAGACTAAATACTGCAGTGCCCTTCCTCTTTCTGCAAACAACAAAGGTACTCACTACTACGTTAACAGGATTTTTAAGGTTGTGGGCATTCAATGCTTTAGAAGCCCACGTACACACCAGCATACCTGACAACGTATATGGAAAGACTCGTGATTTAGGCAGGAGAATCTCGATTTCACATGCTAAAAATGGCTTCCTTTTATCACCCACTTAAAAAATGTTTTCAATTCATTGCAAGTGAAACCCCCCCGATTATTTTTTTTTCCTATATCTTACACATCTTTTATCAAATGTATTGTGTAGTCATCAATAATATCTTTAATCCACCTTACAGCAATGTAACCTCTATATCACAAATGCTGAAATGGTAAGTATGCTATTCATAAGTAAAATTCCACTAATCCTAGCGTGGTCTAGTAGGATGTGGAATTTACCTACCATGGCAAATTGCTGATGGAACTTGGAGGCGCTCTAAAGATTGTGAATCATGTCAAATATATTAGTCACAGTGGAGTAAAGCTGCACAATCTTAATGTTGTCTTTGCTGTTAAGAGGTAACCTTGTACAATTAAGATGAGAAATCCGTCTACTTGGCAAGATCGAAAACCCGCAAGTAATAATTACGCAACAAAGTGGTATTTTGCTGTGAGGTTTAGCACACTTTGTCAAAAGAACTAGCATATCTACAACGCAAAACATGGTAATAAGCAGGTAATCCAAAGACTGGCGTCCAAGTTCTGTCCCAACCTACTCTTTATGATACAAAACGTCCTGCAGTCAGCAGGTTCAATGTGAGTCAGTTGAAATATGTTTTTTTCCATCCTTCATATAGAAATGCACCACCTCTTACCATAGTTCGTTCATTGAGACAATTACAAAAACATTTAAAACGTCAATCCCCTTCACTTTCCTATGTTTCCTTTAAAAGCACACTGTTTTATTTCTTAGCATAATTTTCAAAAAAATGTGTGGTTACATAGTACTTAATAAAACAACTTCATGAAGCACTTAAAAATCAACAACCTGTATGAAAAACCAGATTTTTATGTGGACACGAATTGGCTGGACCGGGTTACCATATTAAGAAATAACTGTTCATTTAAGGCATTACATTGTTTAGTTTATAGAAAGTGAAAACCTAAGTACACAAAAACTGGGCGTTAAAATCCGCTCCGCTCGCGGAGTTTGCGGATTTTTGGCAACTCCGCGTTCCGTGTAGAACGCGGAGTTACCGAAAACTCCGCGATCCGCAGCAGAGCGGAGGTTTTTTCTTCTTCGTGCTTTCAAAATGCGTTCGCCGATGAGATTTCCTATCCGTTCGTGTGCGCCACGAGATTTTGGTAGCCGGCCGCACGATCCCGTGAGAGTGTGCGATCGCGAACACGTCATTCGGACGCGCCATCGGACATCCGGCGGAAGTTCTGTGAAGATTGCGATGCCGAACACGCAGAATTTGCAATCTGGAGAAGAATATCTCTCAAGCAGCATAAAACCTTCTCGAAAATGATGATTTGGATTAAAAAAACTCCTCAGATTGACATTTGGCTGTACTTTTTTGTGCAAGGAGTCCTTTTTTTTTTTTTTTTTTAAGAGGAAGGAAGTGCTCAGAGTCTCCAACTTCCTGTTCCTGTCCAGCAAGCTCCTCCTAGTGCTTTGTCCATGTCCTGTTCACTTTTCATTTGGATTTGGAGCTGGAAGGATCACTCTTTGTGCCTGCTGCATCATATATCATTGGATTTGAGGACTTTTGGATTTGAGATTTTACAAGGAAATTGGAGAATTGGTGTTTGTTTGATTGGGGCATTGCACCTACATTTTTTTGTACTTCGTTTTTTTAAAACATTTATTGTTGTGAGTGACCTGTAGTTTCAGTAGGGGCCTAGTTGTTTTTCTTTGTATGTAATTTTTCTACTAGTTTTGTTTTATAAAGGAAACATGTTGCAAAGTTCACTACATTTTCTCCAACTTTTGCAATCAATTTGCAATATTTATTTAATTCACTAGCCCAGTAGTCTGGCCCAATAGGCCTTTCAGCCAGTAGGCCCAGAGCTACTCATGGGTGCATGCAACAACTGTTTCTGTGGGGTCTGTTGAATTTAAACATCATTTAGGGCATGGATGGCATTGGATTGAATTGCAAAATGTGTTTTTGGGGGTATTTCACTTTTTTGATGTGTGTTAAATAAATGCCTTTGTTGGATGTGTGTGTGTGGTGTGGTTGTTGTGTAACTTGCAAACCTTTTTTAGCCCTGTGGATTTTCATTTTTGCATTAAAACTGTGTTTAGCATGCCTCCTTTGTCTGGCGATATAGGCCTGCTTGAGTTCATTGTTTTCCAGGCCTCCTGCTTGTTGTGACTGTGAGTGGCCATGTGGCTGGTGGCCATTTTGGGGTGGTAGTTTAGTAGTGTGCTGGTTTTGCCATATAGGCCTGCATGTCTTTCCTTTGTTCCTCTTGGCTCATGCTTCTTGTTGTTGTGGCCTGGCCATGTGGCTGGCAGCCATTTTGTGAAGCCACCAGGCAGTGTGCTTTTGCCATAGGCCTGCATTGTCTGTCTTCCCTTTCTTGTTGTTGTGGGTGGCCTGGCCATGTAGCTGGCGGACATTTTGTGGAGCCAGCCAGTGTGCTTTTGCCATAGGCCTGCAAGCTGGTGGCCTAGTCTGCCAATAGGGCCTTCAGCCAGTAGGCCCAGAGCTACTCATGGGTGCATGAAACAACTGTTTCTGTGTTGTCTGTTGAATTTAAACATCATTTAGGGCATGGATGGCATTGGATTGAACTGCAAAATATGTTTTTTTGGGGGTATTTCACTTTTTTGGTGTGTGTTAAATAAATGCCTTTGTTGGATGTGTGTGTGTGGTGTGGTTGTTGTGTAACTTGCAAACCTTTTTTAGCCCTCTGGATTTTTGTTTTTGCATTAAAGCGGTGTTGTTTAGCATGCCTCCTTTGTCTGGCCATATAGGCCTGCTTGAGTTCATTGTTTTCCAGGCCTCCTGCTTGTTGTGACTGTGATGTGGCTGGTGGCCATTTTGTGGTGGTAGTTTAGTAGTGTCCTGCTTTTGCCATATAGGCCTGCATGTCTTTCCTTTGTTCCTCTTGGCTTACTGCGTCCATCCCCTTTGCCAGCTGCAGCTCCCTGAATGACGTGATGCGCAAATTAATGCCAAACAGGTTCCACTTCCATTACATTTGTATTTTTGTTCTTCTTCTTTCCTGTCCTTCCTGAGTGTACACAGTATACCATGAAAGCCCTTGTTGTCAAAGTCTCACAAATGGCTACAGTGTTGTTTTTTTAATAACTGAGTTAATAAAATTTAATAATATAACACTAACAAGTGTGACCACCACACACCAAGTTATATGTTATATTTGTTTGTTTGTACTTGTAGTAATTGAACCACAACAACAAATGCCACATTTCACTGATGTTCTTCTGGCTTCTTTGCTTTTAGGTGCACAAAAGACTGAGGAGGAGGTGTCATCATCATCACCCGTTGTACTGCCAGACAGAAGCCCTGCTGCGCACAACGTCACGTGACGTGTGACCACAGACATCTCTGCAACTTGTACAACTGCGTCCTGCTGACATCTGAAGAAGATGGCCCCAAAGAAAGGTACCAGGTCCTCCAGTACCAAGAAAGTTGCCAGTGAGAAGAAGGAACAGAAGAAGGAAGTGGCACTTACCAACAATGGTGGTGTGCCGCCCAACATTTTTTGGGGGAAACAAAAAATTAAGCCTGCAGCAGCGGTGTCCGGGGAGCAAGCTGGGAGCAGCACCTCCGCATCAGTGGGCCCACCCCATCAACCTAGGCCCAAGCCCATGAGTGTCGCAGAGGCAGCCAGTCTAATTGCGAAAACGCCAACGAGCAGTGATGTTGAAATTGACTTATTGTTATCGCAAAGTAGTACCCAATCAACACAGGAGGAAACTCAGCAGATAAGTGGGCAACAACAGCCGCAACCACCGCCCACAATAGTAGTTGTTCCTCCCGAAGAAGGGGCAGTTCAGGAAATCGAGCTTCCTGCAGAGGAAGAAAGAGAGCAAGCCACTCTTTCAGAAGATCCATTGTCTTCCAGATCCCCAGCAAGGAAAAGGAGGGTTAGTCCATCAACTTCTTCTTCAAGCCCCCCTTCTGATGATCTAGATGCCACTTGGAAGCCACCAGCTCAGTCTGAGAGTGAGACACGCCACAAGACACGGCTAGGGAAAAGGAAGGTTCCAGAAAGCCTTGGAGTTATGGGGGTAGATGTAGAAGAGGAGGATGATGACGAGCCAGTCATCATGAACATAACTCCCGCCCCAGTGGAGATGGAGACCGTCATTATTACCCCATCCCAAATTGCTGTGAGGGATGTGGCACGGATACCACCAACACAGGTAACACCAACACCACCTCCAGCTTCCATATTTGCATTTGCAAAGGCAAGGGCAGGGACCTACATCCAGCACAACCACCACCTAAGTAGGTAGTAGTACTGCACAGACTCAAATTCCAGGCACACCCTTCAGTTCATCCGGCATTGCAAGTGGCCCCTCCAGCAGCGCAAGAAAGTTCACCTCCCCAGTTTGGGACTTCTTTTCGGTTAGCAGTAAGGAGGAGAACGTTGCTATATGCTCAATTTGTCGACAAGGTGTTAGTCGGGGTAAGCTTGGTACAAACTATGGTACCGGAGGCCAAACAACCCATCTGAAAAAACACCACTTGATCCAGTGGGAGGCGCACCTTAGCGGCCAAAAAACTGCACCCATTGCTATTGGTGGGGATGAAGAAGTAGAAGAAGATAAGATCGCCTTGGAAGGTGAACAAGAGGGAGATATTTTCTCTGGTACACAAAGTAGCCCTGTCCCCAGCAGTGCAGTGGTACCACTACCGCCCACATCGTCATCATCCTCAGAAACATCTCAGTGGCACCGTAGTAAGAGTCAGGCTGAGACACCAAGGCAACAGAGTACCGCAATGAAAAAAAGTGTGGCGTTGAGCCTAACATCTGGGTTCAAGAAGTCACCTGCATCAGCGGCACCAGAAAGGAAAAAAATGCAGCCTACCATTCTCAGCATGCTTAGGTCGGAGGGGCAGTACAAACGCAACCACCCAACGGCACGTTTGTACAATGTGAAGCTGGCTAAAATGTTAGCGCTGGACCTTCTCCCTTTTTCTTTTGTGGAAGGGGTGGGTTTTCTGGAATTTGTGACAACCATCTGCCCAAAATGGAAGGTTTCCAGCCGGTCCTATTTTGCCAGAGTTGCTGTTCCAGCACTACATCACGACGTGCTGGAATTGCTTGGACAAGCTTTGCGGCAGAGTGCTGTTCACAATATCCACCTGACAACAGACGTGGACCAGTTGCCAAGCCACTGATTACATGTGCATCACTGCACACTGGATCTCTTGTGGGGGTTAGATAAAAGATATCTGCAGCAGGTGTTGTTGACACTGCTGATATTTTTAATGCCACTCGTAAACATGCAACTGTAGCCATGTTCGCCATGGAGTATGGCAGTAATATAGTGAAGGCCATGCGCACTGGTGGCTATTTCAGGGTCCTGTGTTTGGCGCACTGCATTAACATTATTGTTCAAGACTTTCTGAAAAAAGAAGACCGAGTCAGCAACTTACTGACCACCTGCAGAAAAATATGCACACATTTCAGCCATTCTTGTAAAGCCCGGAAGCAGCGGAGGATCATTCAACGTGAGCATAGAGTGCCAGTCAAAGCACTCATCCAGGAGGTGCCAACACGTTGGAAATCAACTTATTACATGCTTGATCATCTGTTTGATCAGTATAGACCAATCAGTGACTATGTCATGCAAAGACTAGGGGATGCTACTGTGAAAGGCATGACCGTTGAGATGGACCAATGGGGCCTAGTTAAATGCCTGACTGAGATGCTACTTCCTTTCGAGCTCTTCAAACGTGAAGTCAGCAAGGAGGACTGTACTATGGGCCAAGCTATCCCATTGTTGCACATGCTAGAGCAACAGCTGAAGGCGGTGTCTGAAACGTACGCAGGTGTGGAGGAAAAAAAAGAAGCATTTGAGTTGGTGGAGAGCTTAGCCCTTCGCTTAGCTGAAAATACAAGGGTGCAAACTAAGATTGTGTCAGACAAACATAAAATTTCTGCCACAATTCTGGATCCACGGTACAAATCAGCACTGAACACTAAGACATTAATTCCTTTTTCAGAAGTGGATGTTGCCAAGTACAAAACTTGGATAGCTGAGGTAGCCAGTGACTTTGAAAAAGAACGGCTGGTAATTAAAGGCCCGCTACTCCAACCCACAACAAGTACTGCAGGGCATCCGGCGTCAAGTTCAACTTCAGAGCCTGAGGGCAGAGCATTTGGCTCACAGCAGTCACCAACACGATCAACAACAGCAAGAACAGGATCATCAGCCCCAGTAAAATCGGCACAGGATTGGTATCTACAGCAAGGGCTTGTTAGGTCCAGTACAGATGCAAAGGCAAAAGAGGCCCAGCAAAGCGGAGCACCCCTGAGCATTGAGCGGATGGGCCAGGCCTATCTGGATGACCCAACAGAGGTCTACATTGATCAAAACCCATTGGTGTATTGGTATGGGAAAAGGCGCCAATGGCCAGCCCTCAGCATGCTGGCGATAAACTATCTGGCTTGCCCTGTTGCAAGTGTCTCTTCTGAGCGTGTTTTCAGTGCTGCTGGTGCCATTGTAACAGTGAAAAGGACCAGTCTCTAGCCCAAAAACGTGGAGAGGTTAACCATGATCAAAATGAATCAGCACTTTATACCACTGGATTACAAAATACGTGAATCACAGCAGGAAGATGAGGACAGCGACTTAGGTGACGGAAGTAGTGTGTTAGATTACCTACTTCTGGTTGAACCACCAGAGTTTGAGGACGAGCTCTACTTCACTGACAACTAGGCTTTCAACTTGTTAGTTTCTTTCTTCCTTATTTACTTTTATTATTTGTGTGGCTCTCTGTCTTTCTGGTTCGAATCACAACAAATCCATCACCACCGTCTTCTCTTTTTATTGCCATATTGGAGTTGCAGCTGTGTGCATTTATTTAAAGAAGTCCACTTCTCCGAGTCCCGCTCCACCCTCCTGACTCACCCTAAATCCACTTCCCTCAAGCCAGACATTGGATGGCGAATAGTACAAGAAATGTTGCCTCGTCGAGTCCCTCCAAAAGAAGTGGAACATGATGACTATAGCTATCCTCATTTCCGAGCCGAGAGGGACTGCCCCTTAACTTAAGATGAGATGAGAAGGAACAGGTAATGATGGCATGCATTGGACGCTGACTGAGTGATTGGTGTTTGTGTTGTTGTTGTTGTGCATGCATGAAGTCGAAGTGTACTAGTATTTAATCTACACACTGAAAGTGACAAGTCAATGTTTCCCTTCTTGTTGTTTAATAACAAAATTGTACTTCTACTGCAGGTTGATCTATTGCATTTTTGAAAATGGAATCTGGACTCACTTGGTACACTACAGACTGAGTTGGACAACACCATGATGATGACCACATAGTATCTTCACAGTCAGTCAGTTGGATCGGAGATGATAACTCAGGGCGTTTCATGAAATGGCATAAAAAGGTAAACAAGTCAACAACAACCACAGCAGACCTACATGTCTGTGTAGTGGTGGAGTCGAGTCACGAGTGTAGTAGTGGTATGACCGACAGCCAAGCATTGATTTAGTTACTTACTTTGGAAAATGCTATGTTGCTGTATGTGTGCTCTGTCTGGCTCAGCCAAAATCTAAGCTAAGTGAGGTTTGGGTGGGCGCCGTGGGCCTGCTCTGTCCTGTTGCTGTTGTTGCAGGTTAATGCTGGAAACAGACAACAGAGTAGACATGATTTAGCCATGCCGCCTCTGAAAGTGTTTGCACTCCTCCATAATTTATGCTTTTTTTTCTCCTTGATTTTTCAATATCTCTTTTGTTTTTCCATCTACACTTACAGGCCGGCCTTTACCCTGTGCTAAACAGAGAAAAACAACTCACACTCACCTACCAATCCGCAACCGGCAGGCAGTGGCACCCAAGATTGACAGACGCAGCGTCCATGAAAGGGAGGACCAAGAGGAATGCCGAGATGCAACTCCCCAATTTGACCAGGATAACATACAGTAACTTTAGTATCATTCATCATCTTTTAAATAATTTGATCTTTTCTCTCCAATCATTACGACTGTGTGTTGTTGTTATTATGTTTGCTCTTTGCTTATAATTAATCCCTACAGCTATTTTTTAATTTTCTTTGCTAGCTTTAAAAGGAAGCCCGGTACAACAGAACATAAAATGTATGTAATTTGGGTCTCTCAGAGGGCAGAAAGGTAAGGCAAATTGCATAATAATAATTAATAATATATTGCTGCCCTGTACTGTCTAGTTAGTAAGTCCTACTTATCATCATTAACCATCAAGTCATCATCATGCATGCATTTCCTTTTTCTCCCTTAACAGATATATGATGGTCATCTGCCAAGATTGTGTGTGTTCAGTTGTTGTTGTCCATGTGTTGTTGTCCATGTGTAGTGTTTGTCTTTGTCCAACCTTTCCCTCAATTACCCCTTCCCAACCATTCATCAAACCCTAACCCTCTTCCCCCGGGTTGTGTGATTTATATTGAGGTGTGACTAAATTAAATTTACACCAATTATTGATCACACACTTGCTGGGGCGGATGTGGTGAAAGCAACACTAATTCAATTTCAAGGCAGGGCGAGGATCTTCTGCTTGCCCACCCATGCTCAGTATATTTGCAAGTCAATTTTTTTTCCAAAGGAACATAATCCATCATAATTAATTGCCGGCATTGATTGGATTCATCCTCCTCCTCCTTACAGCACTAAAGGTTATGCTTGTGTCGAGTGACTCGAGTCAACTACAGTTTGTAACTTGTTGTACTAGGCTATCCCAGCCACCATTGTGTTTTATTTTACTTTAGCATTGCTAAACATCATTATTATGGTTTCTTGTTTGGCAGTATTCTTGTGTACTGTACCGTACTTCGTTCTACTACTCCTTCCAGAGTCTCTCTCAAGCGACTGACTGTCTCATTTTCTTTTTTTGCAAATGCTACTGCCAGTGTCTACTACTACCACCACAACCATGGCATCTTCTTGGGAAACCAAACCATCATCACCATGCAGCCATCGCTGTGCCTAAGTTTAAACATCAATCACAGTAGAAGTTTGGGGGAGGCATAATTAATAATGGAAATTAATTCATTAATTCTCACACCCACACCCTTGAGTCCAGTTGCAGACTACATAGACTAGGAGTAGAGACTGACCGTACTAGTAGGACAAGTCACTCAGTGAGGGTACCGCATCTATCTGTTCGTGTGTTACAAAATCGGCAGATTATTTAAATCAAAAACTGGCTGCAGACCTGCAGCAGCAAAGGAAGGAAACCGTGTGACGTAAAAGAGTAACCCCACACAAAACATTTACATTGTATGTAAAGTTTAAGTATAAATATAATGTAATCCACTAACAAAATAAACTAATGTAAAAAATCCCACAACACCTGACCCACCCCTCTCCCTAACCCCAACCAATGTCCAAAAAGATAAAGAAAGAGTCCAACCAATGTCCGTTGAATTCAAAAATAAAATTGTCCATAAATATATAAATCCCAACTTTTCCTCAACGTAGCCCAATGCCCACCCACCAAAAAAAGGAATAAAAAAGGGGCAATCCAACGGGATCTCTATCGGCGGGCTCGCAGTCGCCGGTTAATTGCCAGGACCTCCTTTACCTGCTCCTCTAGGCGTGCCATTCGGAGGAGCATGCAGCGCTTAAAAGCTCGACAATTGCATCCACAGGGGAGGGCAGCAGTGTTGGCTGAAGTGCAGCAGACGGCTGCCAGACCGCGGCGCCGTACCACTCGAGGGGCCTGGCTGGGGCCCGGGGCATTGGAGGAGGCTGCAGCTGCTGCCGCCTCCTTCTCCTCCTCCGCCAGAGCCACCAGCCGCCGATATTCCAATGCGGATGGCCTCAGGCTTCCGGCGCCGGGCCATGGCTGCCAAATCCTTCCTGTCTGGTTTTGCTTTTGGTTGGGAAGGAGTAGCTATATCAAAATAGAAAAAAGACTATTGTAACCAATACTGTTAGCAAAACAGTAACACAAAATTAATTCTACACATAGTGGCACAGTAGCACTAGCAAGCACAGTACATAACATTTGTGGTGTCTATCCTCCCACTTCCTCGGCCTCTAAGATTTGTGGGAGTTTGAGGCATTATACTAGCACTATGGACAAGAGTACACCAGTCTTCTTCTCTCTTGTTTAGCTAAATTAAATAACCTTGTTGTAGCCGGCATGCCAGCTCAGTCAGCTTGTGCCAAAGACAAACATACTCGTGACGCAGACTCACGTTATTTTTATTTACTACTGTCTGCAGGTGGGGAAGCAGACTACACATTCATCTTATTTTTCTATTATGGGTGACACTGGCCATACTCTGTTACATCAAGGGCAACTGCTCAATTTCACTTTCACCCTGCCCTGACTACTACAAGGCAGATGATATCTGATCCAAATGATCATTGCTTATATATGGGACGACATGATGAGGTACTTTGTTTTGATTGATTGTGTAACCATACAGCCGATAGGCCACCCATGGCAGGCTGACAGTCGAAAATAAATTAACATAGGTAGGGAGTGGGCCTCTGAGTCGGAGGAAGCCACTTGATAACAACATACATACACAATATATATGCTGTGCTTGCAAACTACTGTGAGTCAAGGGAGTATTCTGAAAATACAACTTCTATTCTCCTTGGCTTTGCTACTCTGGCGCGGTTTATTTTCTTTTACATTCTCTTCAAAGACTCTTCATCCAGTGACAGTCTCCACCTATGCCATGATGAATACCATCCAGGCATCCATCCATTCAAAGTAAACATGTCTATCATTCTTGTTAACCTCTCAACAAACCTTAGTTTGTTTCAACAACAAACATTTTTTTTTTTTTTTAAACCACCACCCATGCGTCCTTCCTTCCTCCTTGCTTGCCTTGGAGTTTGACCCATGAAACACCCCGGAGGATTCTTGCTATCACCCATACAGTTTCACCCACCCACCCAGGCAGGCATCTTTTCTGTCACTTTCCACCCTTCAACCACCCATGCATCTGATTCCTCTCAGCCACCTATGCATGCATCCCACGTATCCTTCTCTGCCAGTCATATATATTACATGACATCTCGCCCGTCCTTCCTACTTCCATCCTTCTTTCCCTTTTCGTTCAACCCATCCATCAAGGTCATCTGACTCTTCTCCATAAAACTTTCCCAGCTGAGTTGAACTCAGATAGAAGAGGCCATTAGTTACTCAACTACTACTCCCGCCGCTAATGCTATTGCTCTAATGCTAAGTAAAGGGTGTCTTCTTTAACTGTTGTTCACAACTTAGTCTCTCTCAACATAGTGTACACCCTTGCAGCGAGTGTGTAACTATATACTATTGTCAATAAGTAAGGAATATAAGTATAACTTACTACCGCCCGCCACTGCTGCTGGCTCACCCACCCCTGTGGCAGCTGCCACATCCACTGCTCCCTCCTGGCTGGCGTCGCCTGCCCCGAGGCTGGCCTCCGCACTGGTGGTCGGTACGCCTAGAAAAAACATTACACATTTTTTAGATGCCATATACACCTCCCCCTATTTATTCTTTTTCACTAGCAAGATTGGAAAAAAAGTTAAAATACATACATATACCACATACATCACTAGTACAAATCGGGTACTAGAGTAGAGTAGACACAAGTAGTAATATGTCCTATCCTATCAAAAATAGTAAAATATCTGGTTGGAATTTTGTTGGTGGGAATTGTCAAAGCCTCAAGATTAAGAAGACTAGAAGAGGACAACCCAAAGGACTGGACTCAGTGGCTAGAGCTATTGGTGAATCTGAGTTTTAAAACCTTTTAAATAAAAGTAAAGAGTGGCCAACTGGGCAAGCTTAGCTACAGACAGACTAATATAGTAGTAGTACAGAGAGTCAGAGCAGAGGCAGGGATAACAAGAATTTAGAAAGATAGTCTAGATCGAAGATTTGGTAAAAAATAGAATTAGGAAACGGAAATAATAGTTCGGAAAAAATAAGGTGCAGTAAAAGTTAGGGAAATATAATTATTAATATTAACAACTGGAGGACTTACTGGGGCCAACAGTAGAGCCCTCGGTAGAGGAGCGGTGCTGGCCCAGGGATTGGGAGGCATCTTGTTGTTGTACAGCTGCTCCCGCCGACTCTGACCCCGTCTTCTTGCCCCTGGGTGCTGATCATCTAAGATATAATAAAGAAAGAGACAAACATTGATGATTGGTGTGATACAAATAAAATATTTTAAGAAACGCTCAAAAAACATTTTTGGAAACAACAATTGCAATAAAATTTACCTATCAGATCGACTAGTAGTATCGCGGGATTCTCGGACCGTCTAGTTATTATATATGAACACTAATCCAGTAATCCATTCTGATTCCAGAATCCTAAGTACCACCTGACCTAGCCCACCTATTCCAGACGGGCCAATTTTTCACTAAGTCTGCATTTCCATTTATTTTAGTCCTCAAAATGCATAGATGGAGGACGCATGCATAAATTTTTGCATACACCAAATTGTTGGTTGGTTGCTGATGTTCTGCTAAGCCTATTACTCACTAACAAACTACAAAAGGTTCTACTAAGGACTAGAGTAAGCAGCACTCAGCAGTACGTGACGTGACGGAGGATGCGTCACGCAGACGGCTAAAAAAATGACCAACTAATACTAAGTTACTAAACTACCTATCAATCCACCACTATCTTAGTGACAGGAGGACAAAGGAAGGACTAGTCTCTCTAGCATTACCTAACTTAAGTTCTCTAAAGTAAACTCCCTTACATAATCAGTCCAAGCGAGCACAAAGTTGCAAACAAGTAAGATTAGTAGCGCCGAGCACCTGTGTCTAGAAGAATAACAATCACAGAAGATTTTAAAACTTAATTTACCTGCAATGTAAGCAGCAGCATTCTTGCTATTCAGAAAAAAATTATATTCGCAATAACAGTAACACAGTCTAGAGAACACACAATACTACTAGTATTAGCTACTCACCAAGCCCCACGACCTCAACACCTAGCAGGTCCTGCTCCCGGTCCAAGATGTCTGACCACCGGTGGGTCAGCTGGTTATGGGTGCGCCGGAACCCAGAGCAGCGAAACACTGCCCGGCGCACCCTCGCCCACCGGCGGTGACGCTCCTGGGTAGCGTACCCGGAGCCAGGCCTGCTGCCAAGGTCAAGGGGAGGTGGCGCTGCACAAAAAAAAAACAAGGGCGGCCACCTCCGCCTCGCTAAAAAGGGACCGGGCCTGCACCCCTTCCAGGCGCAGTCTGCCGCAAGGAAGGCGGCTCTTCTTGGACCCGGTACCCTTAGCCATGGTTCTGAGGTGGGCAGGGGGCAGAAAAGAAAGTGTAGCAGTAAAAAATAAAGCTAGGAGAAGAAGTAGGAGAGTAAAAAAGGAAGTAATATAAAACAGTAGAAAAAAGTTTAAAAAACGCAGTAGAACTTGTAAAAGTAGAAATAAAACACAAAATATACACTTAGGGACAGAGAGGGATAGATAATAAATAAAAAAGATCAGAAAAACAGTGTAATATACAAAGGATTGAAAAGATTAGAGAGGAATTGAAAAACAGGCCCCAGAACCATGCAAAGAATAGGAAAACAAGATGGCCGCGCCCATTGGCGACCGCGTGAAGTTCGCGTGATATTTCCCCCGAACACGTAACCTGCGTTGCTGAATGTCAAAAACATCTCGCAAGCACACGCGAGCATGCGGAAACAAGCAACTCCGCATGCTCGCGTAGCGTTGCAGAGTTTTTGTGCTACTTCGCGTAGCCTCGCATAGCATGGCTACGCGAACTTCGCCCCGGGTTAATTTCTGTGCAAAACCAGGCTGTCGAACAGAGTTTTGGATTTTAGTAAGGGTAGACTAGTCCTAAGTTAGACGCCATTCTAACAACGTGCAGTTTCCATTACAATTGTCGGTTGCAAGGTTTGTACATTCCGCTGAAAAAGCTTTGTGTGCCTGTCTGGATAGCATGTTATTTGAGTTTTGATATTTTACATAATATGGAGTTCACACCTCGATCTGTAGATCAACTTTACTCTTTACCAAACAAATCAACTTTATTCGGTCACAGACCATAAAAGTACAAAATGTACACCCAGTCATACATTCCAATTTCCATGATTGAGTGAACGTAAAGTGCAATTGTGCGTTCATTAAATATATTTCCGTTGATTTCATACAAATTTAAAAAAGATAAAAAGTTAAAAACTATAAAAACATAGCCTATACTTGGGCAGAATAAAACGTGATCATTAAAAACAATACGAGGGCCCTCTAGCACGTGTTTTTTGAGTCACGTGCTCCGTACTGGTAATAAAAAAGTCAGGTGGTCCTTATAACTCGCTATGCCACAGATCTATAAGGTTGCCGGGGTCGCAAACAAATTCAGTTCCACTGTTGTGAACAATATGATTACAGCATGAAACCGGAATAACAATCTCCGCCCCTTAGCAGTAGTTTCCTCCTGATACCCCACATGTGGCCCGAGAACTTAGCAACTGCGCAGGCTATAACTTGTATAGGGTCTGCTCGAAGTATGTGCAAGGCTTCAGTATGGACTCGCGTCCCCATCTGTTTGCATAGGGGTATAAGCCACTTGGACCTGGGGCAGGAGTAAGCGGGACAGGCGAAGAAGACGTGCGCTGGGGATTCAGGAGATGTGATGCAAAAAGGGTAGGACCGTGAGGATGCACTGGTATTACGCCATGCACCAGTGTAAAAATTGAGCGGGAGCGTGCCGAACCTGCATATACAGCTTCCTATCTAATGGGGTGGTAATAAGGTCTAAAAAAGGTTCTAGGAGGCTGACGTACTTGAAGTTAGTAAATTCGTTGGATAGTCGGCGCTCACTGGTCCTAGCAGTAGTGTGGAAAAGTGTAAATTCTATGTTCGCATAAGCGGCAGCCATTTTTACTGTCACGTCCATTTCGTTTCCGTCGTATTCATTTTATTCTCTGATGCTTCCCTTTTCACCCAGCCTGTGTCCTCAATTTTAGCTGACCTCTCTAACATGGTCAATCTTGTGTACGTGCTGGGGGGCTGCAGCTGCCGGTGCACCTGGTCTCGGATGTTATCAAATGATTGCTTATTGCCGCCATAAACATTCTTACTCCCCTCCTCATCTCCTGACCACCTGGTCACCCTCTGCTCTTGTTTGCCTATAGCTATTTCCGTGCTTAAACTTGTTTCTTCCAGTTTCCCTTCCCATGCGATTACACTGCAACAAACAGTATATAAGGGTGATGGTTTTTGCATTCAATGTACTTCCTCCCACAACACTTTAGGGTGTTGTTCGGACGCGGTACCGCTCACGAGTGGTTCATAAACTTGGTTTGTTTTACTTCACTCCAGTGCCGATCTCTCTTTTGTTAGTCTTCGGACCCGTGGACGAGAGGGTGACCCTGCACCAGTGTGCCCTCACAGGGGTACATTTCCACAATTGGCGCCCAGCACGTGGGGCCCCATCGGAGACGCGGCCGTCTGAAGGAGTGGTCTCGACGGAAGATCGAAATTATCACGGAGTACGCGCACTGCATGAGAAGACCTTTGTCTTTGCAGCCGACGTGAACTTTGCGGTTTTCCTGACTTAACCCTCCGGGTGGTGGCCGGTCTCGACTGGGGCTGCGAGTTTTGCAGTGACCATTAGGTCAACCAGAGATCGGCAGGTGGGAGTTGAAGACTTCTGTTTGGTAAGGTCGCTGATGCGGCACACTTGATTGTCTGGTTTGATTTTGGTATTCATTCTTTGCAAAGACTGAAGGCAGGTAATGTGGGGATTTTTCTCCTTTTGAAATTCGTTTTGGATAGTAATATTTTACATATA
This sequence comes from Calotriton arnoldi, assembly GCA_963921515.1. NCBI lineage: Eukaryota > Metazoa > Chordata > Amphibia > Caudata > Salamandridae > Calotriton > Calotriton arnoldi. Next base: position 2,994,353 of record CAWUFW010000797.1, on the reverse strand, counting down.
TTTGTAAGACATGCCTGCTCTTAGCAAGTTTTGTAAGTGGTGCTGCTGTTGCATGCAGTAGAAGAAATGGTTTGGAACAAAGTCAACCGGCTCCTCCAGAGGGGACGCCGAATAGGGATATGTACGTAAAATATGGTATTTGTCCCATAATGTATGGCTCATTGTGGAACAAATACACGAAGAAAGAACCCGATCTACAGTGGCCAGTGAATGGGTCATTTAATTTTAAGAAGGTTCAGTATGTGGAACACTGTTTGTTTAAAAGGAAGAGTAGACGGGATATGTTTGATAGTTTGCGTATGTGGGATAAGGAAGTGCGAGAGAGAGAGAGGAAAGCGGAAGCTATAGCACAGAAAGAACATTGGAAAACGATATATCAGAAATGTGTTGAATTAAGAGAGAAAGAAACGCAGGAAGGGATAGAGAAGGAAGAGAGAGAACGTCGATTGCAGGTGAATGGCCAGTACCCTATTAGACGTCCCGTTTATCCAATACTTAATAAGCCTCATGATGATTCTATCTTATTAGAGCGACCCCCAACCCCGTATAAATCTTCTGATCCGAGTGCCCCTGAGGAAGGCACTTCAGATGAGGAAATCCATCCCTCAAAAGAGGTGGACAAAGATAAGCAACTCATACGACAGACTCGCTCTTCTCTGTCTAGCAAAGAGAAAGATAAATTGAAGGGCAGTGCTAGAGAGGAATCTCGTCGGACTACTACAGCGACGCTCCTCACAAATACAGTTCAGACTTGGGAAGATGCAAAACAGTTATATTTTTTAGAAAAATTCTGTTGGGATATAATATATAATTGGCGACATGTCTCTGGCGAAACAGAACCAAAGGACTTGAATGCAGATTATAAGCAATTAGGAGATGGGACTTACCCTTTTAAAAACATACCGGATACAATTAGACGGGCGGTTAAACTACGGGATGATACATTAAAAATGCAAAGGGAACAAGAATTAGCTAAAAAGCAGCATAAAAGCGTAGAAATAGACAGAGAATGCAGATGTCCCAGTGGATGCGAACAATCCTAGTAGTAGTACGCTTGCTATGAAACCGATGCGTGAAGCCGCACCTCTGTATGTTCCCCCGAAGGGTGCGGGAACAAGTGATAAGGGTTCCGATGATGCAAAGGGATACTTTTTATATAATTGGGTCTACACTCCTTGGAGTAGAGCAGATGTTATGGCCCTTAAGGCTGCCTTGCCCGACCCCCGGAAAAATCCCGCCGCCTTCTATGAGGAGGTGGAGGGAGCCATCAGTTCTTGCACTATGACCTTAACAGATATAGATATGTTCTTTGGGCTTATTTTGCCCCCTGATATGTGGAGAACTATACGTAAAACTGATGATGCTGCAGCATTAGGTGAAATTTGGCAACGATTAGAAGAAATAGATGCGAACAGGACACCTGCCCAGAAGCCCCTACAGGAGATATTAGATCTTCCTAAAGCTATTGTGACTAAATTGAAGACTCTCATACCCCCTAAGAAAATCGATTGGACTACGTTAGCGTCCTTTAAACAGAAAAAGGATGAGTCAGTTTCTGACTTCTTTTCAAGATTTGAGGAGACATTTCATGACTTTAGTGGCCAGTCGTTGGCTGACGAGACAGGCAAACACCTGTTTGTTGACAAATTTGTTGCTAATATGTTACCTGAAATATCTAGTCGCCTCAAGGCCAGTGAAAGTTCTTGGACCACGTCCTCTCCAGTTTCCCTTCTGACAATGGCACAATATTATGAGCGACAGGAAGCGAAGGGAAGGGAAGATAAAAAGGTTAAGGATTTAAAAACAAAGGTTATGATGGCTCAGGCGTATGGTCCACCATTTAGGAGAGGTGGAGGAGGCGGACGTGCAATGCATACACCCGGAGCACTCCCTCTCCTTCGGGCAAATTTGTCTCCTGATCAGTGTGCCTATTGTAAAGAGACTGGGCACTGGCGTTCTGAGTGCCCCCTTTTGCAAGGCCAACAATACCAGCGAGGAAGGGGAAGTATGAGAGGGCATCCAGGGAACGTAGGAAGCAGGGGAGGTGCAAGTGCTTGCCCCCGGTTTGAGGCAGTCGAACAGGGACCGAACTACCCTAATGCCTTTGACAAACGACACCAGTACCAAATGACTGATTATTCTGCTGATACGCCTACAGATTCCGATTATGCATAGGGATGCCCAGGACGGGGTGTGGGACCGGTTGAGGTGCGAGTAGATCAAATGGGTCCCTATGTTGACGCAAATGTCTTGGGATCTACTGATCGATTTCTGGTTGATACAGGGGCTACCCGTAGTGCCCTGTCTAAAAGACTGGTTCCTAGGGCTCCCCTGTCTGGCACATTGATAACATCGATAGGGTTCGACGGAACACCTACACCTAGCCCACTATCACAGCCACTTGAATTCGGACTAGATAGATTCACTGCCACATGTCCATTCTTGCTCTCCCCTAACACTCCAGATAACATTGTAGGTATTGATATGCTAAAATATTTTCGTGCTACGATACGCTGTTCCCCAGAAGGTGTACGTGTTATCCTTAATGACAACTATCCAATAGTTGATAGATCTTGCCTTATCAATGAGGACGTCGCTCTGGCGTCCCTACCTTGCACTTTGTGGGCTAGATCAGATACTGATGTAGGTCAAATGGTTATTCCACCCGTACAAATTCAAGTGAGAGAAGGTGCCTCATTTGCCCCAATACAAGATATCTCGGGAGGGCGAGGAGGCACTAGCAGGCATTGTCCAGGATTTGATTGAAGTAGGTGTAATGGAAGAGGTTCCCTATAATACTTGCAATAGCCCTATCCTACCTATTCTTAAAAAGGACACCGACACTAAGATTTAAAAGTTCATTATTGATTTGCGTGAGGTTAACAAAATTGTGGTGCCCCAATATCCGGTAGTTTCTGACATAACAACCCTCCTCACTATGGTCCCTCCCACTGCCACCACATTCTCAGTCATTGATTTGAAAAACGCGTTCTTCTCAATACCTATTCACCCTGAAAGGCGTTACCTTTTTGGGTTCACACTGAAAAACAGATCATTCCGGTTCTGCAGAGCTCCACAGGGCTATACAGAAAGTCCCAGTATCTACAGTCAAGCATTAAAAAGACCACTTGATTCCTTTCCCGTACCAAAAGGGGTAGCTCCAATTCAATACGCTGACGACATTTTATTTGCCGCTGACACTCCTGAGCTATGTGAAGAAGGTACATTGTTGCTGTTATCATTTCTTGCATCACATAATCACAAAGTCTCTAGAAAGAAATTGCAATATTGTAGACAGGTTACATATTTAGGTCACCTCCTGTCTAAGGAGGGACGTGCGCTCACACAAGATCGCATTCGGACCATTCTAGACACCCCTGTACCTCGTACTCAAAAGGATGTTTGAGCATAGATTGGCCTTACCTCTTTTTGTAGGCAGTGGATTCCCAGTTTTTCGCATATTATCAAACCTTTGTTAGCTCTTTTGTCCAAAGACACCCCGATGCCTCTCCCATGGACTGCTGAGTGCCAGAGCGCCTTCCAACAGTTACGTCAAGCCCTTTGCTCTGCACCAGTATTAGGTACCCCAGATTACACTAAATCTTTCACACTATGTTGTACATGAAAGGGAAGGTTGTGCCCTCTCGGTCTTAGCACAGATGCACGGTGATAAACAACGCCCGTGTGCATATTTTTCAGCTGTCCTCGACCCAGTCGCTCGCGCGCTGCCTGGATGTTTCCAAGCAGTGGCAGCAATGGCTGTATCCATACGCCAGAGTGAAGGAATAGTCCTATCACACAAATTGCTTGTGTTAGTGCCCCATTCAGTTGATGCGTTGCTAAACCAAACAAAGACGCAGCGTTTGACTAGTGCTCGTCTGACAGGATATGAATTGACACTTTTGGCCCCCCATATTACGCTAAAAAGATGTTCGACATTAAATCCTGCCACATTACTGCCATTTCCATCCACTCAGCCTCAGTCACAAGAGTCACATGATTGCATATTTCTCACTGAAGAACAAACAAAAGGTTGAGTTGACCTGCAAGACACTCCCTTCTCCATTACAGATGGGGAGTTATGGGTTGATGGGTCATGTTTGAAATTGCCCGATGGCACTACATCTGCTGCCTATGCTATTACGACACTCCAGACAATAGTTGAGACAGCTCGTATCCCACAGAAATCAGCTCAAGCAGCTGAACTGATCGCTCTAACCAAAGCATGTGAGCTTAGTACAGACCTGATTGTCAATGTCTACACTGATAGTCAGTATGCGTTCGGGGTAGCGCATAATTTTGGCCGCATGGGAAAGAACGCGGTTTTCTCACTTCACATGGAACACAGATTGTGCACTAGTTCTCCATGCACTATCTCGTTACTGCCTTAACCTATCCTAAGAAAAGAGCTATTGTCAAGTGTAGCGCACACAAGAAGGTGACAGACAAAATAGGAGCAGGTAATGCCTTCGCGGATCGCACAGCTCGTGAGACCGCAATGCAGCGAAGCACCACGCCTATGTATGTGGTTAAGTCACAAGCTGAACGTTGGCATGATGCTAAACAGGAAGTACTGGATATGCAACAATCTGCCTCCTTCTAGGAATTAGACCACTGGTCTAAGGAGGGAGCACTGGATGATGAGGGCTGTTGGAGGAGCAAAGATATGACTAAATGGAAGTTGCCTACTGCATATTTATACCCTCTGATTCATATGGCACATGGTCCAGCCCATGTCGGTGCATCCTCAGTAGCAAAACAGCTTATGCAAGTTTGGGACCATCCTGATATTGCTGGTACTGCTAAAAAGATAGTCCAGTCTTGCCTGGTCTGCCTCCAGTATAATCCTGGAAAGGGAACGCAGACTCCAACAGGAGGGTTTGCGACACCATCTGCACCTTTTGAGGTCCTTCAAATGGACTACATTCAGTTTGAGCGCTGTAATAACCTTAAATATGTCTTAGTAGTAGTCTGTGCCTTTAGCAAATGGGTGGAGGCATATGCTACCAAAGACAATACAGCCCTTACGACGGCGAAAATACTCCTAAAAGAGTTCTTCCCTCGATTCGGTGCCTGTCGGGTCCTATTGAGCGACAATGGACCTCATTTTATTGGACAGGTTGTAGACTATGTTATGAAAGGGCTAGGGGTCAAGCAGAAGTTCCATGCTGCTTTTCACCCACAGTCAGCAGGCTTGGTGGAGCGCTACAACTCCACACAAACTTAAATTGGCAACAATACAGGCTTCCACTTCTTTGAAATGGCCTGATGCATTACCCTTGGCACTGCTTTCTATCAGATCGAACCCTAATACACGCTCTGGGCTTACCCCATACGAGATTGTGTTTGGTAGGCCAATGAATGTTTGGGGGGGTTCCTAAACCTCGCCCTATACATGATGTGCCTCACACATTGATGAGTGATTACCTGTCTCAGTTGACTGACAGTTTGCTTTACATCCATCAGCAGGTACGAGAAGCTCTCCCGGATAAGTCGCAAGGTGATGGACATGACTTGCGTCCAGGGGATTTCGTGATGGTCAAGATATTCCAGCGAACGAACTGTTTGGAACCTCGCTGGAGGGGCCCCGAGCAGGTCCTCCTTCGCCACCCGAACTGCAGTCCGAGTGACCAACAGGAAAAACTGGACCCATGCGAGCCACTGCAAGAAGGTGCCATACACCTTAGTGGACTCTGCTGTATTGGAGGATCATCGTGATATTTTGGTCACAGAGACAGGAAGAGCTGCATCACCTGAAAGAACTGAGGAAGTTTTTCCAGATCATACTATCCCCGGTACATCCAGATACCTACTCTGATCCAGGAAGAAAGGCTCTCCAGTGCAAAACAAGACAAGTGAAGTCATTGACCTGAGTGGTTAAGTCTGACTACAAAGGGGGGTCTGCCTATTAGTGGCTACTCGTCTCAACGTCAGTGAAGAAACCAACGTCCACTCAGGACTCTTAGGGCGCTACCTTTTTTGTCGTTTGCCGAAAGATGATTCCCCACTAAGGAGAAGAAGGGGATTGCTGCGACAATGTGTAATGGCTGTACACTTTGCATCCTTGGTTTGACTTTGATTGCTGCTCTAATTGCTACTGTAATGTGGGTAGTGGAGGAAGTAATGCCTGGGGCTTCCTTGCTCAACATTACTGCTACATCACCTACTACAAAGGAACACCATCATTTTGATTTGCCGCAACATGAACAGGGGTATCGGCAAAATCTGAGAAACAATTCATTTCTTCAAATGTTGCATCAGACACACCAGCTAAGCAATGCTACTAACTGTTGGGTTTGAGGCAAGATTCCTCCTCATCAGAACATAAGAGGAATCCCGTTGCCACCACTGCCATTTTCTCACAATGGCTCATGCCAAGCTTGGTTTGAGCTACTATATGCTTCCTACAAATTTAACCTCTCAGAAACATGGGATGTGGGCGACCTCAACGCCAAACTGAATAAAGAATGCGATCCCAACGAAGATGGGGACCCACAAGCAAAGGGGACCATCTTGGAGATGGAAGAATATAGTAGAGGAAATACAGCAACAAAATATGTGTATCTAAACTCTAGATCGGCTAAAGGCAATGGGCCACCTGTTATCTCTGTTGTTCTGACTACTGGCCCTCTCTGTGTACAGAGTACAGGCAATGTGCTAATGGGTCACAGTAACTGTACTACAGTGTTGCAAATGTCCACGAGGGGCCGAAGCAACTTCCTCGCATCACGTCATACTTATTTTGTTTGTGGAGCTAAGGCATACTACTTCCTACCTTCAGGCTGGTCTGATACCTGTTACATAGCTTTTCTTCTACCACCTGTGTTTCTAGCTCCCCCAACATACCACCAAGATTTGCAATTGTTCAATCACCACGTTGGTAGTAGGGGAAAACGTGCCATCAATGTCTCTGTAGTCGATCAGACAGAGACCACATGGGAGCAATATACAGACTTTGATAAAGGATATTTCTTCTTCGTTGGCCCAGTACAAAACAGCAAGCTGGTCCGTCGCCTCACCCGTACAATGGAGGAAGTGATTAATCAGACAACTGCGGCCTTAGGAAACTTGACGGAAGAACAAGCATCATTCCGCATGGTCGCTTTACAGAATAGACTTGTTTTAGATGTTGTTCTAGCTGACCGAGGTGGAGCATGCCGTGTCATCGGATCCAGCTGCTGTGTTTTCATACCGGACAATTCACCATCTGTCTATGCGGCCATCTCCAAACTACACAAGATAGCCACCGAAATACATCAAGACCCAGGAACATGGACTTGGACTGGGTGGTTTTGGGACTTACTTTCAGTTTGGGGTTTGAAAGTATCATCAGTCCTGTTCATATTAATAGCTGTTATCTTCTCTTGTTGTTTGTGTGTTCATTGTGGACCAATGCTCTGTTCTCTCTGTACTTCTGCCTGTACTGCCTGCATCTCGTCTAAAGAGAATGTCAAGAACGTAAATGCCCGTTTAGCAGTGGAACGAGAAATATATGGACTAATGACAATAGATGTTGAGGATATATGCTATACACCTTGGAAGGGACAAAAACTGTCTTAGCTTATGCTAAAAGGGTCGTCTGTGGAAAAGTGCAAATTCTAGGTTAGCATAAGCGGCAGCCATTTTTACTGTCGCGTCCATTTCGTTTCCGTCGTATTCATTTTATTCTCTGATGCTTGCCTTTTCAGCCAGCCTGTGTCCTCAATTTTAGCTGACCTCTCTGACATGGTCAATCTGGTGTACGTGCTGGGGGGCTGCAGCTGTCGGTGCACCTGGTCTCAGATGTTATCAAATGATTGCTTATTGCCGCCATAAACATTCTTACTCCCCTCCTTATCTCCTGACCACCTGGTCACCCTCTGCTCGTTTGCCTATAGCTATTTCCGTGCTTAAACTTGTTTCTTCCAGTTTTCCTTCCCATGCGATTACACTGCAACAAACAGTATATAAGGGTGATGGTTTTTGCATTCAATGTACTTCCTCCCACAACACTTTAGGGTGTTGTTTGGACACGGTCCCGCTCATGAGTGTTTAATAAACTTGGTTTGTTTTACTTCACTCCAGTGCCGATCTCTCTTTTGTTAATCTTCGGACCCGTGGACGAGAGGGTGACCCTGCACCAGTGTGCTCTCACGGGGGTACATTTCCACAGTAGCTTGATGGGAAACCCAACCCCAGTACTGCAATTTTTGCTGTTTTTAGAGGGAAAAGATGCAGGATCCCTATTCTCCCAGAGATCCCCAAGCCCTATGTCCACCAGAGCATGCTTTATGTTCTTTAGCCAGCATAGTTTTTTCAGTTTGTCTAGGGAGAGAACTTCTTCCAAAGCCTTGGCATAGGAGCTTAGCTCAGGGGTTGTCCATAGTCTCCGCCAGAATGCCTTGTCGGCAATCGATTTTTTTTCCCCCAGGTCAAGTCTTAAAGGATGAAGTGGGGTAATCTGCGGGAGTTGGCTTAAGTTCCTTAGAAATTTATTCTCTGCCCTATAAAGATCGTCCAACCTATCAAAGCCCCACAGATCTTCCCCGTAGAATCCGGCATTCACTGCTTTTATTTCATAAATCTGTAGAGGCGCCGCCACTGGTTTGTTGTGGGAGGAATGCTGCTCTTTACTTATAGCCCCCGCTATAGAGTTTCAGAATGGATTTAGCCACTTGGGGCTTCCATGACATGGTGTCAGAAAGAGTAATTCCCAGGTACTCAAAGGTTGTTGCCCTCTCTAACAAGGTCCCGCCCAAGGAAGGTCTGCCCTTAAAAGATTTGTTGGGGTTAATCATTAAAAACGTAATTTTGGAAGTATTGATTTCAAGACCGCTCAAGTCACAGAAATCCTTAAAACGTAAGAGTAGTTTCTGAAGGCCCCCAGGTGTTTTGGACACCAACAAGGTGTCATCTGCAAACAATAGCATCATGATTCCTTCTCCTCCCAGCAATGGTGCATCCGAGGGATCCTGCTGCAAGAACTGAATGACACTGTTCATGTATAATGAGAAGAGTGTAGGGGCAAGCACGCACCCTTGGCGGACGCCCTTGTTAACGGCTATGGAATTTGTCAGTTGCCCTTGGTCACCCCAGCGGATCTTCGTGTAGTTTGCATCATGAAGGCGAATTATCATAGACAAGATCTCCGATTGCATCCCCATATCAGCCAGGCATTGCCACAGATTGTGTCTAGTGACATGGTCAAACGCTGTTTTTAGATCTATAAAGGCCATGTACAGGCTTCCTCAGCCAATTACCACAGTCTTTCACAAGAGTAAAGTTAGGCGAAAGACTTGATCGATAGTTCCCGTTTTGGCTCTAAAGCCTGTTTGAAATGGGGAAAGGATGTTGTTCTCTTCAGTCCAGGTCTGAATCTTGTTCAGTAGTGCTCGGCTAACCACTTTCTGGATGGAATCAATAAGGCTTACCGGTCTGTAACTGCTGGGGGATGATCTATCGCGTTTTTTGAAGATCGGTATCACCTCAGCTCTTTTCCATGACTCAGGGACTGGGGCTCCCGCTGTGATGGCGTTTAACAGAATCGTGATGTAGGCCGACCAATTCTCCTTATCATATAGAAATAGGTCGCTGGGAATGCCGTCGGGTCCAGGAGCTTTTGCCTGGACAGTTGCATTGATAGAGGTGAGGACTTTACGTTTTGATATATGAAGAAAGTCAAATGTTAATAATGAACCAGCATGGAAGTGGTTTGCATTTTTGAAAGGTCTGCCTAGTTTAGTCACCATGGATTCACAGGCTTCTCTAGTGCTCGGGATAATTTTGCTTTCTCCACTAGCCCGTTTCTGAATCATTACCTCAAACAATATACAACTTTTCTCTCTCTTCTGGTCTAATGCCCATCCAGCCCTTTTGTTTACTTTATACTCTTACACCAGGTGAATTTTCAGGTTTTCGCTCTCATGTACAACACCAGCATTCACATTCATCTCGGTGCCCATTGCCCAAATAAAAGTGAGAATTTGCAATTTTACATATTGTACAGTTCCTGATTATCATAACCACTGTGTATTGATCTCGAATGTGGTCGACTGGTCTAGTACACCTTAGCCACACTGCATATTTCATCTGCTTCAGAAGGATACAGTGTGTGGAAAGCAAGGTTGACCCCTTAATAAAAGGTGCCCTTGGTTTCCTCAGCACAGCCTCAAATATATCCAAATATATAGTTGTACACTTAAGAGCGCCCCATATGAAGGGGTCCTATCAATTTTCTTCTTATTGACTTAGTATTTCAATATTTCTTTACCATTTTGGCTAGACAGGGAAAGGGTGATAATTCCTTAATTTTTGTGGTATAAATACTGTATCATGGAAGAGTGATCACTACATGCTTATATTGTCTATAAAGCGGTCGGAGGGGGGGGTGAGATGTACTTTGAATGCATCTGCAAGGAACACGATACCAAATGCGTTGCACAATGATGCTTATTTATACAACTGTTTCCTAATGGAGAGGTGGTGCCATTTAACACATTCTTGTTCCAACTATTTACCCTTTTAATCAACTAAATGGCATGTCCAGGATGCAAAAGCTGAAAGGCGGGTGGGATTATTCATAATAGCCCTGTGCTACCCATTTCTGTTACCTCTTCTAGAAGAAATCCATTGCTTAGACACATTGTTCTGCTGTGCGCAATATACAGAAATAGTTCTTGAATGAGCTTCCACTTTTAAGTCCTTTTTAAAAAAAATGTTATTAAATTTTTACATTGCTAACATGTTACAAAGCGAAACAACAGTGATACATTGGCTCACATTGCAAATACGGCAACAATATCAGCAATCACTGGGTTTAAAAAACCCATAGCTAGTTATTACAAGGAATAGGCCAATGTATTAAGATTAAGTCTAAACAACGTATTATAATAAAACAAGACGTTTAACCGGCGGCACACTAAAGGCAAAATTATAAAGAAAACAGAGGACGGGGCTTAGTGCAAGCCTGTGCAAAATGAGGAGTACATAGCAGGCACTTGGGAGCAACGTGTGTGTTCTTTGAGTATGTAGCAGGATGCGAATCAAAGCTGAAGTAGTCAATGGTTACGTCGTTGCAGCAAGGGATGAAGGGTAGCACATTTTGGTATAAGCATGACTAATATTGAGGTAGGTACCTATTTGCATAGGATTGCATGCAGAAATATATGATGTGATTGGGGATGTGCTCACGCAGGCAGAGCTTCGTCTTTTATACTTTTTCTTAAAAACTATGCAATATAGCGTCCCCCTCACTGGATAAGGGACATTTTATACGGCCATAGATTTCCTCCCTTCTCAGTGCTTTACTTTCAACCTCAACCAATTTTACGATGACACCATATTGGCACTAATGGCGGGGTATGTCAGCTTTCCATTTTAGTGTTATGACACGTTGAGCAAGTAGAAGGGAGAGATCAAGAAACATTCAGCTCGTTCTTTTTGGCACTTTTGAATAGTCCAAGAGCACAAACTTCCAAACTTTGTAGGAAAAGACTACCTGCGATTTGGGAAATTTCAGCAGTAACAGTAGACCATTATCTTGCCTGGGATGGGCAATGCCATAACATATCTAGCAGGTTAGTATAGAGTATTTGCAGTGAGTGCAACCGACACTGGCACCAGGAAAAAAACTGTTTCTTTTTGTCTGGGGTGAGGTAAGTTCTGTGGAGACTGTTAAGCTACATAAGTTTCAATCGGGGGATATGGCGTGCGGGTATGCTAGCACCCTTTCCTTATCATGAAAGACTATCCCTAGTCCCGTTTCCCATTTTTCACATAGTACTTCCAAGGTCCTTTGATGTGGTCGCCTATCTCCTTGGTAAGTAAGCTAAAAAGTCAGAAGCCGTGTGTAGGAATTTGTATAAGAGCATGTTGGAGCAATTCATCAGTTGAAATTCACCATTCAGCGCGACAACCATTATTCACAGTTTTGTAAGTCAGGAACTGTCCCCTATGTATATTGTACTGCTCTACGAGTGCATCAAACGTCAGAAGTTGACCATCATAAAATGAGTCTGTCAGTGTTGTAAGACCCGCTAAGTTCCAGGGTCTTAAATCTGCATGAGACAAAATGCTCCGGTATCAGGAGGCCCAGCAACAGGATGGAAGTGCATAGTTGGTTTCCTACCTAGTAAGACACAGGCTTCTTGGAAAACAGCTGTGTGCCACCCACAGTAGCCTTGGATATGAGGGGTCTATTATGGCAGAAGGAAGGCAGAGTTACAACAGGTTGGTAAGATGCAAAGGCCCAAACTGATACTAGTGTCGTCAAGGCATCGTCAGGAAAGCCAGCGGCACAACCACTGCAATTGCGCGACCAAGTAATAGTGCTCAAAATTAGGGGCTCCTAATCTGCCCTCATCCACGAGATGACCAGGCGACAATTGCAGCATATGAGGTCCCCAAGCAAAGTGTCAAGGTTATAAAAGAATTTTCTGGGGAGGTTTAGAGTAAGGTTGGAATAATAATACAAAAGGCGAAGGAGCATTATCATTTTGGGCAAGGTGATGTGGCACATGACAGTCAATAGGGTTTTCCAAAATGTCATTTGATTTTTTTAAGTCTCAACTAAAAAACATCAAGCTCTGACACCGCCATGAAGGGGTTGGGATGGGGTTTGGGGGGGGTTGTTGTTTTGTGGAAGTTACCTTTCCCCAGCTGAATTTAGTCTGCAATAGATTGTGATATGAAATAGATAAGGCTTGGTAATCTATGTGGGTTACAAGAGGGCACACGGATGTACAACACACAATGCAATGCAGTCTCACATCCAGATCATGTGAGGTGAGTAAAACAAGTATATTCTGTTTCCTGGATTACGATGTCTCCATATGTCCTCCAGGGACCATTGCTCTAACCAGCGAGAGAGGTTCTTGTCATTGAGTGACATAGGTGCATGAGGGAGAGGTGGTATGACCTGTCAAGGGAGACATTCTGCAAACAATTAAAGTCCCCTCCAAATATCCAGGGTATTTCAGACAATTGCATTAGCTGGTCTGTCAGTCAATTTAGAAAATGGGATTGTTCCGAATTGGAGGTGAACATGCTGTCCAGTACAACAGGGCAAGATGGTTGCATCTTGTCCACCCTCCACTAATGCATATCTACCATATTTGCCCAACAGTATGGTGCGTGGCTGGAATGGAATATCAGCTTTTTATCCAAATTAGGGTTCCACAGCATATGTGGAGTAGTTTGTGGAAAAGATCTCTTGCACTTCTGGAGTCTTAAAGCTTCTATTTCTGTGCTATCAAATGCTTGGATTAAGCGAAATGCGCTCCTCTGCATTTAATGTACGAGTATATGGTGTAGCTCTTGCTTGCTGTATGCATACCTCTGATGTTCCATGTGATGATGTTGTGGCTAATCAGTGACTGACTACAAATGTAAGTCGTAGGGGTGTCACCATTCAGGGTTTAATGTGAATCGTCATTCACACAGCAGGAAGAAGGAAGACAGGCGGGCAAGCTCATAAAGATCATCTACTATTTGTGGAGTCACCACTGGCAGAGGGATTGACTCTTACAGGGAGACTCGCAAAGGAGAAGTGTCTTTGTTGCTTGAGACAACAAATCCTGTTTGGATTACGTTGTCACTGTGTAGTCCCAAAATAACGCTGAGGGCCTATTGTCAGCTGCCTGCTCCTCGCTGACCGATGTGATGCAATTCAGATGTGTGGCAGGTTTCTTTTTGTTACTTTAGCGTGTGCATTTTGGGCTGCTCGTTTTACTTCCAATGGGCATTGCCTGGACAGCAGTTTGTGGGCACTCCACCCAGTACAAGGCCGCGGTTGGATCGATGAAGAAAAAAATATTTGTGCTCAGATTTAACTTTGAGCTTTGCAGGGAACAGCAGAAATTATCTCAGCCCCATCTTCCTAAGTTTGCATTTTACTCCCACGAAAAAGATTTGCTGGTGCTGCAGTGCCACGATATAGCCTGAGATTATGAGGAGTCGGCTACTATTGATTTCAAGATGAGTAGCTTGTCTGGTGGCATGCAGGATTTTATCACGATCTTTAAAGTGAAGCAATTTGGCAAGGAGCAAAGCCAGGGATAGGTCTTGGGCATGTCGCCAATAGGGTCCTCTATGGAGAAGAATGGAGATAGTTTGTGAGAAGGCATAAAACATTTGATCCACAATCCGAAATTGGTCACAGTATCTTGTCCCTTCGAACCCTCAGGCAGGCTAACAATACAGATATTGCTTCAATGAGCATGACCCTTGGCATCCTCGTCCCTACCTACTAAAAAGAGCACTTAAATTGAATTGTTTCTGGACCTGTTTAAGGCCGCAGGTACAGCATTGTGCATTTCATTTGAAATATTCTGCAAGTCACTTTCTTGTGGCTATCCAACAGCAAGCCACCATCAACTGCCACTACATCTATTTTATTTTCAAGAGACGACCTGGACCTTTGAATAGCGTCTAGAATTGTGTCCAATTTTTTAGGGCATCTGAGTCAGGCAAGGCTGAATATTTGGGGTTAGAGGGGTTGTAGCCTTCATAGTAGAACATTGGGACCCTTTGAGATGAAAGAAAGAGTCGTCCCATTGTTTGCAGCTGCCTCTAGTCTTGAAACGGGCATAAAAAAGCACGTACAAACCCGCTTGCCAAGGCCAACACAAGCATTATAGGTGATGGCTGCAGGATTGCTATTCATTCTACTGGTGTTCAATTCTGATGTAAAGGCATATTGTCTCTAGCCAGCCACCGCCAGCAGCTTCAGCTGACCACAGCAGCATAGGCAGCCAACGAGGGGTTGTTGTGAGGAAGGCAGGCAACCACATTTAGATCAGCAGGGAGTAGTCTCAAGAAGTACAATCTGCTGATGGGTAGCTGTAACAGCAACAAGGCAAAGTGCATGTCCTCAGTCTAGACCGCTTTAGGCAATGTTTGACAGAGGCCCCTCTTGGGGGGCAAGGCAGTGGCGGTGAGTTACAGCAGCAACAAGAACAAAGATGAGTCACAGGCCCGCTTTCCACTGCCAGTTCACTCAAAAACAATGTGACGGCTATTGCAGCATGGGCAGCCTGGTCTGTCTAAACCCTGAAACTGGCGACAGTCAGGGTAAGTTATTAGTTAGGCTGAAGGGCAACATCTGCGACCCCGTAGTGCCTCAGAGAGGGGGCGGGCTTGGATTGGTTTACAAATGAATATCTTAATATATCTGCTCTGCAAATTTCATTTATACAGACAATCTTTTGAAGGGTTATTGTAGCAGCCTTTGTAGGCTACAAATAAATGAAGAAATCTACTATGATTCCACTAAGACAAATGACTCTACAAAGGCAGATTTGGTCACTGAAAAGAAGTCATGATCATTACAGGACATCGAAGGGGAGGGGAATACTGCAAGCCTATCACAAGAAACTTTCAGATTTGGGTTTCTCCTGCTTATCACCTGATATAATCCAGGATTTGATGATGTTAGTCTGCTAGAACACAGTGAGGGGCTTACACGTACGACAGAAGGACAGCACCGCAACCCTTGAATAGAAGTTAATTCCTTCTTTTGCCACGTTCTCAAGGATGCTGGAGCATCTTGCAAGAGTACAGCCATATGGAAAGAATGTATGGTCTGATATTCCAGAGGAGGTGGTCATAAAACACACACCAAGTACTAGAAAGATACTTCCCAATAAGGCTATGTCGGATTCTTTTGTGATTTCTGTGCAGAGCTATGTGAGGGAATTCTTTAGAAAAAGTGAATTTGGGTAAAGTAGATCAGTTCATTTTATGTCCAGTACATTTGGTCATGACACAGGAGTTCTATTTGTCATTTGTTGTGGATTGGTGATACTCAGAAAGAATGTTTTATGTTACTTTAGCAGTTGGAGAAAGTCTAATATTGATGCTTGTAGCGTGGGACTGGATTTTTTCTACTTTCCTCAGCTAGGTTAACTGAAGATCTTCACCATTGATATTGACTGGTATCTGATTATGTAGAGTGCACATGTCCAAACCTTGGTTTCTCCAAAATGCTTCTTCATATAGTTTCAAAACACAGAACTAAACGGGTCTCTTATCTTGTCCGATTCATGTACAGACCTCTACATTTGAATATATGGAAAGCACACAGGGAAACAAAAGACATGGGTTAGAGACACGTTTTCGAATAAGAAGTTGTGTGCTCAATATGTGACTTTTAATAGACATCCTGTACCATGCAGCACCTTTAACACATAGTCTTTACTAAGCAGCTAAGTACCACACAGGAGCCTTTAGGGTACCTTACAACTCGGAGATATATATCCCGCCGCTCTACCCCTGGGAGCAAAAGTACTGCTGTCATTTGACAGTCTGTGACTGCATGGAGAGACGCAGTCACTGTACAAGCGTCTCCAGTCATGCGACCAACGGGAAAGTGAGGCTGGAAGTAGGGGCGAGGAGACCATTTATTCATTTCCCTGCACTGTGCTACGGTTTCGTCCTGAACCTCTTAACATCGGAAACTCATTTTGAGGAACCAGCCGCAAGAGACTCTCACTCGGGCTACCAACACACTGCATGATGGGATTGGTAGTCTTCTGATATCGCACTGCCCGAGTACTCCAGAAGGCTATGTGGATCAGGTGTGCACCTCGACACTGAGGAGGGAGGAGCCTATTTAAAGACACTGACACGAAACCTTATGTAACTGCGGCATTTGAAAAAGGCTAAATCGCCAAAACGCATCATGCCGAAAATCTTAATAAATGGTTCAAGAAGCCCAGCTGTGTCCCTGGTCTACTCTGAAGGGAGGAGATGTTGTTTTTCATGTGTAGCGTGTAGCCGGTGACACGCATCGGGGACCCTTCCATAAAGTGGTTGTGGCATGCATTGGCAACGAATGGACTGAACATTTCCGAGGTATCGGAACGCCACAACCCGCTACTCTACCCCTGGGAGCAAAGGTACTGCTGTCATTTGACAGTCCGTGACTGCATGGAGAGACGCAGTCACTGTACAAGCGTCTCCAGTCATGCGCCCAACGGGAAAGTGAGGCTGGAAGTAGGGGCGAGGAGACCATTTATTCATTTTCCTGCATTGTGCTACGATTTCGTCCTGAACCTCTTGACATCGGAAACTCATTTTGAGGAACCAGCCGCAAGAGACTCTCACTCGGGCTACCAAAACACTGCATGATGGGATTGGTAGTCTTATGACATCGCACTGCCCGAGTACTCCAGAAGGCTATGTGGTTCAGGTGTGCACCTCTCCACTGAGGAGGGAGGAGCCTATTTAAAGACACTGACACGAAACCTTATGTAACTGCGGCATTTGAAAAAGGCTAATCGCCGAAACGTGTCATGCCGAACATCTTAATAAATGGTTCAAGAAGCCCCGCTGTGTCCCTGGTCTACTCTGAAGGGAGGAGATGTTGTTTTTCATATGTAGCGTGTAGCCGGTGACACGCATCGGGGACCCTTCCATAAAGTGGTTGTAGCATGCATTGGCAACGAATGGACTGAACACTTCCGAGGTATCGGAACGCCACAACCCGCCGCTCTACCCCTGGGAGCAAAGGTACTGCTGTCATTTGACAGTCCGTGACTGCATGGAGAGACGCAGTCACTGTACAAGCGTCTCCAGTCATGCGCCCAACGGGAAAGTGAGGCTGGAAGTAGGGGCGAGGAGACCATTTATTCATTTCCCTGCATTGTGCTACGGTTTCGTCCTGAACCTCTTAACATCGGAAACTCATTTTGAGGAACCAGCCGCAAGAGACTCTCACTCGTGCTACCAACACACTGCATGATGGGATTGGTAGTCTTCTGACATCGCACTGCCCGAGTACTCCAGAAGGCTATGTGGTTCAGGTGTGCACCTCTCCACTGAGGAGGGAGGAGCCTATTTAAAGACACTGACACGAAACCTTATGTAACTGCGGCATTTGAAAAAGGCTAATCGCCGAAACGTGTCATGCCGAAAATCTTAATAAATGGTTCAAGAAGCCCAGCTGTGTACCTGGTCTACTCTGAAGGGAGGAGATGTTGTGTATATATATATATATATATATATATATATATATATATATATATATATAATTCACTGAAAAAAAACATAGGTTTTAGGGACAGTTATAGTTAGTTGGACATTTCACTCGTACAAAACCATAGAAATTCCCCCGTTATAGTTAGTTCAGCTAACTATAACTCGCGCCCCCGCAATGCACTGCTGATGACGTCTCATATTACATCACTCATGACATGGTCAGTGACATCACTGACGACATCACTGATGACATCATCCAGTGACTGTTTCTGTAAAGTTTAAATATGTTTAATATATATAGGGAAAGGCGTATTGAAGAATGAGTGGGTGTATAAGTGTCTGAAAGGATGATTTAGTACGTGCGTGACTGACTCTACAAGTGATTGATTAAACGTATCTTACTGAATGCATGGGTTAGTGACTAAATTGTGTGAATGTCTGTATCCGTCTGTCTGTTGGTGTGTAAGTGGATGCATGGATTTGCGAATAGCTACATGAGTGTCTATATGGGTTATTGATTGGTTCTCTGAGTATCTGTATGGGTGCCTGAGTGTTTGTGTGGGTGGGGTGTGTGTGACTCTGTACATAGATGTATGAGTGGGTGATTCACTGGGTGCATGATTTCAAGAGTGCATCTGATGGACTGCTTGGGTGGGTGAGTGTGTGTATGGGTGTGTTAGTGAGTGAATGTATATCTCAGTGGTACATGTGCAAGTAACTACATATGTAAAAGGCAGTATATATGTGTGTTAGAGTATTTAAATGGCTATAAGCGAGTGTGTGATTGTGAGAGTGGCTGTATGGATGCGTGTGTGCTTGTATCAGTTATTGTATAAGAGCGTAAGAATGTGCTAGTATTTGTATGAGTAAGTGAGCTGGTGTGTGTATAACTGTATAGGTGAGTAAATGGGTGTGAGATTAATTTTTTGCATGACTGACTTGGTGTGTGAGTACCTCTATGGATGAGTGGCGGTGTGGGAGTGTTTATATAGGTGTATGAGTGCATATGATAGTCCTGTACTGAGTGACTGTAAGTATGAGTGACTGTACGGGTGAGTGAGTAGATGTGTGTGTGTGTGTAGACCTAAGAATCAGTGAGTGGTTATGTAGTTATTGGTATTGGAGTGTATGGTTTTGAGAATGGCAGTCTGTAATTTAGAGTGGGTGTATCAAAAGTTATATTAGGGTGTGAGAAGATGCATGAAATTATCACATGGATGATGTCATCAGTGATGTCACTGACCATGTCATGAGTGATGTAATATGTGACGTCATCAGCAGTGCATTGCAGGGGCGCGAGTTATAGTTAGCTGAACTAACTATAACGGGGGAATTTCTATGGTTTTGTACGAGTGAAATGTCCAACTAACTATAACTCCCTAAAACCTATGGTTTTTTCAGTGAATTTCAAAGGTTTTTTAAATGCTAATTTCTAACTATAACGTGCCTGAAACTTATGGTTTTTTAAGTGAATTTCAAAGGTTTTTTAAATGCTAGTTTCTAACTATGCCTACAGAGGTAGGACATGTGAAGAAAGAAGAAAAAACGCACAGAAAGAAGCAAAAGAAATGCAGAAAGAAGCAACAGAAGTCCACAAAGACGAAGAAAAGAGCAGGAAGAAGCAAGACATGTGCAGAAAGAACCAACAGAGGAGCAGAAAGAGGCCTTGTTGCAAAATCATCCTGTGCCCACAACTTTTTCCAGACGGGTACTGGTGGTAACTGACTCTGACTAACCAGGCCTAGAGCCAGTGCTATGCTAAAAGACACTTAGAATACAGTGAAAACACCTACATACACTAGGGAACACTATGCGTTGGGGTACCCCTGTGATTAGCATGACCTCCTCTGTAAGTCCCTAGTACATAATAGGGCAGGGGGATTAAAACTACCTCTTAAAACGCGCTACGGGGCACGTTTGCACAGTGGTGAAGGGAGGGGGGGGGCCTGAGGTGACGTGTGCAAACGCGCCCCGTGGTGCGTTTTAAGTTGCGGGATTAAGTCCCCTTGAATCCTGAGGGTCCCTGGGGCCCAACTAGCCCACCAGGTACCTACAGTTAGCACCACAGAGCTGAGTTGCAGAGAGGTGTTCAGAGGCCACGCCCCTTTTTACAACACTCTGCAACGCAGCTCCGTGGCGCTTACTGGAGGTACCTGGTGGGCTAGTTGGCCCCCAGGGACCCTCAGGATTAAAGAGGTATTAATTCCTCAACTTAAAACGCGCCACAGGGCGTGTTTGCACACATGTCACCTCAGGCCCCGCCCCCTCCCTTCACCACTGTGCAAACGCGCCCCGTGGCGCGTTTTAAGTTGGGGGATTAACTCCCCTTGAATCCTGAGGGTCCCTGGGGTGCAACTAGCCCACCAGCTACCTCCATTAAGCGCCACAGAGCTGCGTTGCAGAGAGGTGTAAAAAGGGGAGTGGCCTCAGAACACCTCTCTGCAACGCAGCCCCCTGGCGCATACTGGAGGTTCCTGGTGGGCTAGTTGGCCCCCAGGCACCCCCAGTATTCAAGGGGAATTCGTTCCCCATCTGCAAACGCGCCAGGGGGCGCGTTTGCAGAGTGCTGCAAGGAGGGGGCGTGGCCTCCGGCGCGATGCCGGTCTTTTATTTAATTTTTTTTTAAGAAGGGGGGCTGTGTGGCCCCCTTCTTTTTCTAATTTATTGGCCCTGGGGACCCCATCCCCCAGGGCCTGCCCCCTAATATTTTTTTTTTAAATAAAAAAATTTGGAAGGGGGCCGCGTGGCCCCCCTCCCGAGGCCTTAATCGGCCCCGGGGACCCCATCCTCCGGGGCATG